>CAMZMU010000041.1:145860837-146460837 GCA_947311845.1 Poa pratensis
AAAAACACCCTAATCATAGGAACAGAGGTAGTATGCAAGCGCATATTCGCGTCATGCCTATCGTGGGTGAATTAATGATGACCTACATGTGCGGTGGATTGACATTGCCACATAGACCGAGGGTCCACATGTTCGGGGTGATCCAGAATGCGGAGGCGACGGACATGGCCGCATTTCCAATGAAGGAAGAAATACCCTTCTTTCCTCGCCTTTCTGTCGAAGGCACGGAGATGGAGAGAAGACATAAGGACAAGTGAGAGGGATAGAGAGAGGTCGAACAAAGGAGAGGGACATATGTGAGACCCTGGCCTAGGGCTTAATAGGATTGAGGATGCTCATATCAACAAGTTACAACTTATTTCCGGAATCTCATCTGAAAATAACTCTTTTCCAGAAGCTCATCTGAAAAGAACTCGGTGTTAAATGTGCTTGGCCCGGAGCAATTTGAGAATGAGTGACTACGTGCAGTGCTCAACCCACTCCAATGTTAAGCCTGCAGTGTGTTCCTTACACTCCAACTATTTTTTTTTGAACGGAAGGTTATCGTAGTCTAGTAGTATTTTTCTTGGTCGATATGTGGTGAGCCTAAATCCATTTTTATTAAAGGGGAAACCACACCACATAATCTAATACCGTCTCCATACCAAAATATAAGAAGTTTTAGAACAGACTACATACGTACGGATAGAAATGAGTGAATCTACACACTCATCCACGTCTAGGTATATCCTGTATTAGAAAAATTTAAAACATCTTATATTTGGTACGGAGGTAGTAGTCCCTCTGATTGGAAATAATTGACACGGATTTATTTAAATACAGATGTATCTATATATATTTAGTGTGTAGATACATCCATATTTGACAAATCTATGTCAACCATTTTCTATCGAAGGAGTAAATATAACCGGATAACATATTAGAATACTCCATATGCTAGCATTGAAGAACAACATTGACGTGCCTGTATCCACTGCAGAAAAAGAAAAGCGCCACCGTGTGTGTGTTGCATTGCATTTTTAATTCAAACATGATCTTTTTCAACCTTTTTAGAGTCGATGAGCTGGGCTCGTTGCCGAAAGTTGAAGCCAGGTACCAAAGTCTACCATAGAAAGAGACGTTACCAAAGTACTAATGGAGTAATGGCATCTCTTCGCTCCAAATCCCTTGGTGCCAGCGCAGGTCAGAATTGTTCGTGTAGCGGCTGCGGTGCGTCTCAGGTGCCATCGTTTTCATCATGTTTGGTGAAGAAACTTGTGTTTCATTTGAGATCCTATTGTGATGAAACTATGCCTTTTCTATACCAAAGTCACTTCGTTCACACCCATGCACCTTTCGTTGAAACGTTTGGGATCGTCGTGGGCTTATTCTTTGGGTTTTAGCACAACGGGAGGTCAAATTACAGCTGCACAAACATGACACGTAGTGTGCATGCACATCAGGCATGCTATTTTTTTTTCAGAAAAAAAGGGTGGTCAAATTACATTTTAAAGAGAGCCTCTCAAAAGAAATGAAAATTACTTCATTGGCCTCAACTTAAAAAAAGGACCCTTAACAAGAAATAGGAAACGCCAACTGGTCCTTCTCTGCGGAGTTGCAGACTAGCTCCACGCCACAACCACCCGCACCGTCACTGGGACAACACCAGTTGGGACGGGGTAGGCGATGATTGCCATGTTGAAGCTGCCAAAGGTCCTCCTTTTGGCACACCAGCCAGGTGGAAGAAGGTGAGATATCACTAGCTCACTACCAGCTTCCAAACATAAGGGTCAACGGTTAGACAACAATAGGTCGTCGAAAAAAGTGTCATTGAGGATGAGCCCCCGTAAATCTCCATGGAATCAACTTCCGATCTTCCACACACACTAGAATCACACCAAATAACAGATATCCGCCACCTTCCTTCTTCACCACCTCGATGGATATCCGGATAGCATCGACCGCTCCACCACGATTTGGCATGCCGAAGCGCTTATTGGAGAGGATCTGTCCACTTCCACCGCATAATCTTCACCGCAACAATTCCTAGAAAACGACCGACAACCATGGCGGGGAGAGAGAGGATTTACCGACATCCATGGCGGAGAGGAGGGAGAGGAGTAAGTTCCTTGCACTCCGGGAAGCAGATCCGGGCTTGAGGCCAGAAGATCCAGGGGGTTGAGGGTTTAGAGTTTCCCTTTCCAGAAAACTCAGGTCATGAAAAACTAGGAACTTGTGCGATGAAGAAATGAGCAAAATTCATAGTTAAAGCAAGTTTGGGTTGGACTAACTTTGGGGGGAAGCATATAAGGTCATATGCACTCAAATTTGCAAGAATTCGAATTAAAAAAAAAAAAGTTCTTACACCATAATACCATATAATGGCATTTGTCTAATAACCAGTTAAGCACCAACCTCCACATATGAGGAGGGTGGTGGTCGAGGCCACCATGTTTGGGCAAACTTGGCTTGACACGCGGACAAATAAAACTTAGGTCCAAAACCTCTACTAGTCTTTTAAGCACATTTGTCATAAAAATGATTATGATGCAAGAATTGTCTATTTATGCATTATAAAGAGAGTATTGATTCATGAACTAAACTTTGACGAGTGGATTTACACTCATCTTTATCCTTGTTTAAACCTGATTTCTAAGATTTCCCCGCGAGTTTTTTTCAGCGTGTCTACTAATCATTAATGAATGCAAAGATGTGAAACTCTGCTTGGTTATTTTATTCCTTGCAGAACTGGACCTAATTATTATGAAATCTGAGCATATATGAGAAGTATCAAAGGATGAAATGATGGGTAAGGGAAGAGAGAGGCAATTCGGTGGGTTCGGTTGAAGGTCTTCCTTGGTAAAAACCAACCGCGATGCTAGGAAATCTACGACCATAAAAATACGTAGACAACAAGAAATCTGGATAGTTAGTTTTTTCAAATTGTCTAACTCATGGCCCGGCCAGAACAGGATGCTCAGTACTTTTTTTTAGTCATTTTTTTGCACATATCTCAACTCGGTACCGCATGTGTCTGTTATACTGTAAACCGACTCTACCCTCAATGTTATACTAGTTGGTTACTTTCTAAAACAAACTCTTGGGTGTACTATCGAGTCGATTCTAGAACTGACTATGATAATACCTATTATTAACAATTGTGGCTTTGAGTGGGATGACGACACTGACTCTGACGTATGGCACAAATCTGGCCATAAAGGTCTGTTCGGTACTGGTGGTAGGTCAATGCTCTAATGGTCGTCAATGAGCTGTGATTAATTATTTTGTGCCGCGAAGGAAAAAAATGCAGTCCATTTTGAGAAGATATAGCTTTGATATTCATGTTTGACATGTTTTTTTTTGAATGGTCATGTTTGACATGTGGCATGTGCTAATGTAGGTATGGCTTGATGAGGAAAAAGACATGGCATCGTAGGACTATTTCTACGCTACGGAGGTTGCATCTCTTATCACCGACTACACATCACGCTGTCCAACGCCAACAATTGCACGTGGAGGACGCAAACTCCGGTCTCGCTTATCAGAAGCAGCTATTAGGAATTAATTAGTTAGTTTAATTAATGGGTTAAATCCCTGCTTATGTCGGTTCCACTTTTGACAACCGCTTCCTTGTACCCGCCTTTGTACCAGGGTATATATACCTAATATTCTATCAATGAAACCCACAGTTGAATCATTTGTTGTCTTCTCGTTTGCTCTCGAATACTTGTAACACGTTATCAGTCACTTTCGCTCTACATCCGAGCAATAGGCCAAACCAACGGATCAAACAGCGAAGAAACAATAGAAGGAGTAAGAACAGGGGCATCGGCCTCGATCGTTCCAAAGAATGAACAGATGTACACCTACTGCTAGTTGGTAAGAACATCACAGATCGAATGTTTCAAACGAAAACAAGAACAACAAATGGAGAACAGGACCTACACCGATTTTCCTTCTCAAGGAATGCAAAGGCTGAAGGTACCGTACATGTCTTCATATATTTTTCTCTTCGGTTGAAGCGCACAAACCATGTTGGCCTGCTCCCGAAGGAACGGCCGGCAGCGGCGGCCCTTGGCCTGCACATCGCGGCAGAACCCGCGACCAGGCCCTCCTGGCGTCGACCCCCCCGCATCCGCGGTTTCTTTCGACGAGATCGCCGAAGGCGGTTTCCAGCGTGGAGCACGCTGCAGCGACGCACTTGGTCTTCACGACCAGCGGCGACGTAGGCAGCCATCGGCCAGGCTCCTCGCGGAGCCCGGCGACTACGGCGGCCGGTGCCCGGCGTGGCGGAGGCGGCTCCACCATCGAACCGGCCAGAGGCGACGACGGACTACGCGGGCCAGGCACGCATCCACGCGATGTCGTGGCGCCCGCTACCGTGACTTCTGGCTGCTTATAGCGGAGGACACGGTGGCACGGGCGATCTTCACGGCCGGCGGCCGCCCAACGTCCGGCGCTCTCCCCAGCCGCAGCGGCAGTCCGCGCACCAGCCCGAGGCGGAGGCCCTCCACCGGCGCCCTGCTCCCCTCGGCGCCCCCGACCACGGCATCACGCATCACGGCGGCGGCCTCATATTCCCAAAGGCACCGTCGGCCGATGGCCGGCGAGCGTGGTGGCCTCGCTCCTCACGCCTACTTCAGTGAATTTGGGGAAAACTCCCGATGGATCTCACGGGTGAGAGAGAGGAAACGTGGAGGACCTTATCCCTTGGGAAGTTTGCATTTTAGTCCTTCCACTTTCTCATGCTTACAGATAAGGCTGTACAATTCTATATTAAGCCCTCATGCTCATTGCAGTATGCTGTATAGCTCTCGTATTATACAGATTTGGCATTCATGTCCAACAACTAGTACTGTGCTACGTACTCGTCATGTTTGGACCATGTATTTCTGTATAATTACATACAGATCAATTATATTGTATATGGATGTTTTTAGACCATATTGTGTCTATAAATGATTATATGTTCAATGTGTTTGCAATCTGCAATCCCTATAACATATAGAAAAGGTACAATAATAATATATTTGCAATTGAGATTAATTTTCTTGCAAAATTAAATATCAACTCACCATCAATTAAGTGCAAAAATGCCTAAAGGCACAAAATTGACTTAATTCGAATTGAATTGATATGCAAAATTATAAAGTGACTATCTCAAATTTATATATGGGATCACAAGGTAATGTGGCATCTACTGCATAATATGCAGATTATCCACAATTATTGTAAGGTCTACATTTTGTCAAAATTGACATTATGACTACCTTCAACGTGCTCTCCCATATATTTAAATCAAATCATAGCATAAGGTACTAAGATCAAGGCGTCTACTGATTTCGGTCAGATTATGCTTCTTAGTACTCTGAGACGGACTCCATAAAAATGGTGATATCTCCAAGTGAGACGGACTCCAAATGGTGATATCTCCAAAGTGTTTATGATAGATGTTTGAAACTCACAATTTTGCAAATTTTATTACAACATAACCATGATGATTTTAATTTACATACAAGTAAATTTACAAAATCTCTGGTTCTCATCCATGTAAGCCAAGATGACCATATTTCGATGAGCTTGCTCTCGAAGGTCACAACTAACCTACATGAGTTATAGACAATAAGGTCAAATAATGTGTCTCATGAAACTATGGCGGCACTTCAATCTCCCTAGAGAGATGCCCCGCTAAATAATAATATTCTGTGGGACGCAACCGACCTACTCAAGGGTAAAGATATGAAGCACACTTCAATCTCCGATCTGAAAATACTAGGGAAGTCAGATGTTCACATAATGTAACAACAAGCTCCCCAACTTTCAGAAAATCCCATGAACATGGAGAACATGGTCATCGAATATTATTCACATGACATGTTTGGAGACTTTACTTGTCTCCCCAACTCCTTATCTGCGTCTATTTATTGTTGTAATAAACATGAAGTTGTCATCAATTACTGTATATCACAGTATATTGTATCAGCACTTATGATACAAAGAAATTTGTATGTGTTCTATATATCTGATAAAGGTTTTCATAATGAAAATCTTCAATTCTATATATAGAATTTTACGGGAGTCAATCTGATGAAAGAGTAAACATTCTTTGTGTACAATGAACCACAAACTCTATACATGGGGAAATATATATATTCAAAACTCTTACTAAGAGATAACAATATATTTTAATCGCTAGACGCGATGTTGTAATTGTTGGTTCTGTCAGTACCAAATTTACACTCCCTATGGGGTACTAAAGTATTAATCGAGAACGCTTTATAGTATCTTGATTAAGTTCGTACCCTACAAGATGTAGAGATATCCGTCAGAAATGGTTTCCATATCGAAACCCATGATGACAACAAAGAGGAGTATCTCCTTTTTACTACAACAACGGATATGACAAGCATTTAAATGCAAAATTCTCTCATTATCGTCAGGATTGCACTACACATACATTAAAACCGTAACCAATGTTGCGAACATGGTAATTTTTCAGAATGCCAATGCATTCCAAACTTGGCATGATCGCCTTGGTCATTCCAGCATAGGGATGATGCGAAAAATTATCAGCAATTCCATTAGTTAGGATTTAAATGATGCTAAATTCCCAATCTTCGGAGTTTGTGGACATCGAACCATTGTGTGGACCTTTAATAGTTTCATGGTTATAAATGACACATCTTCACGATGGTCCCACGTGTGCCTATCATCCACACAAAAACCATGAATTCGACAAATAATGAGACAAGCTATTAAACTACAAGCTCATTATCTGAAAGGGCAACGCTGTTGAATTCTCCACACGTGCCTTCAATGATTATTTCATGGCACTAGGGATTGAAGATCAGCACTCGGTCCCGTATATCCACACTCAAAATGGCTTGGTTGAATCTCTAATAAAGAGAGAATTAAGCTCATAGCGTATCTCTTACTAATGAATTGCAAATACCAACCTTGCGTTGGAGTCATGCAAATTTACACCCCGCTGACATAATTCAATTGCAGTGGACTACATATCGTAGTACCTTCCCTCTAAAATTAGTACGTGCAAATCAAAAGTATTTCCCATCTGCGATAATTCGGTTACATACCGATATCACCACCACGGCATACATCAATGGCCCCTCACAGAAAATTCGGGATCTATGTGAGGAATAACTGTATTTCCGTCAACTATAAATACCTCATGCCCCTGTCAGGGGGAGTTATTCAAGGCTAGTATGCTTAGTGAGGACAATTTCCAGGCATTAGGGGGAGATTTTAAGTACCAAAAAGAAAGCCAGGAAATCAATTGGAATGTTCAACACATTTCTGCCTCAAATTCACGTACTCAAACACTGAACTTCGTTCAAAAATCACTAATTTGCAACAGATTGCAAATAACCTGCCAAATCCATTTACTGGCTACAAACATATCACAAAATCCTATAATCCTGCAACAAGTGTGCCCGAAAGAGTGGAGGTATACCAACAAAACCACTCAACTCCTTGTTCAAAACAAGAGGGGGAGAAGTACAACCACACAGCAGGATTCAGCTTCTTGCAAGCAACAAAGGAAACTGAGGAAGAAACCTCAGAATCAGTAAATGCAAGTCAACTTCACGTTGATAGACACAAAATGGGTAGTATACACCCGTGGATGGAAAACCATCACAACCCAGCTCAATAGTGCACACAATGACTGGGATATCGGAATACCTAGACTTGACCGTATTGGGAAACCACGAAGAGTCATCAAAGGTAAACAAGATTTCCACCAAACCTCATACATTCTGGAGAATCTTATAAATGAAAGCCTACAATTGTCGACATATATTTCTCAACAATGATTGCAAACAACCTTTACAATGATCCGGATCCAAAGACCATGGCCATGGCAGAGTTCAAAACACTCGCTTGGACTGGACTCAATCAAAGGATGCAATCCAAGAAGAAATAGCCTTGCTCAATAAAGGAAGGTATACAAAAAAAATACCTACACCAGTTTTCGTCCAAGAACGGAATGAGAACAACAAGGTGGTGAGTCAATAGCAAGGCATGTAGCATAAGGGTTCACGCAGATACCCAAAATACATTCTCTGGATACAAGTGGAATCAATTTCCGATAACTTGTCTCAATGGCAGTACAAATCATCTATTTATGCAGTTGATAGATGTAGTGACCATATATTCATGTGTCACTTGATTCAGACATATAAGTTCCCATGGGAATCCCAATTTTGAATCCAAATACAAATCGCAACATGCATAGTGTAAACTCAAAAAGTCACTACATGACTTACAATAGTCGGAACAAATCTGGTACTACCGACTTAGTGAGTTCCTTATACAAAAGGATTACTCTAACAATGATGATTGCTCACACGTGTTCATCAAGAAATCCTCGAAAGGGTATTCATAAAATCAGTGTATGTTGATGATTATAACATCACTCGCAACACACAACATATTGATGAACCATGTAAACATCTAGAGACGGAATCTTAGATGAAGGATGTAAGAAAAATATCAAACTTTGCTTTAGCTACAATTCGAGCACCTTCACTCAATATTATGGTACATCATTTTGCCTATATCCAGAAATTATTGGAGAAATTCAAATCATGGACAAGTCATATCCATCTAAACTCTATGGTTATTCAATCTCTAGACGTAGAGAAACATAGATGCATACCATGGAGGATGGATAAGAGATGTTGGGACATATTGTTCCAAATCTCAGTGCCATTGGACCTAACACTAGTGACAGGAACAAGAGTATCTTTCTGATATCTCCAAGGCATCAAATATCTTGACCTATTTGTTATTTCAGAGAAATCTGAACTCCAATATCATCGGATCCGCTGATACTAGCTACTTTTACGATCCCCATAATACTAGATCACAAACGGGCTTCATGTACCTACATGGTGGGCTTGCCATTCCATTGATGTCTTCCAAACAGACTCTATGGCTACACCCACTTATCATTCTGAAATACAAGGTTTCACATCAATATGTGGGGCTTTATGGAATGATAAACCACATCAACATTCATGTTGTATTGGTTCTATTGAAACTCCAACTATTATCTACAAGATAATAATGCTTGTGTTGCTCAAATGCAAACAGGTTATACAAAAGCAATATCACTAAGCATATTGCCCCTATATTGCAAGGATCAGGGGGAGTCTCTTCCTGAATTATAACCTACTCAAACATTATATTACACTCTTTTTCCCTTTATGAGTTTACTCTCAAGGTTCTCATCAAGGTTTTTAATGAGGTAATATCAACACAAGAATATGTGTCATACCTCCTATTTTCCCCACCGGGGTTTTTAATGGATGTATACAAGACATATCAGTTGTCCTCTAAACTTACCAATGAGTTTTATCCTTTCAAGGTTTTCTCATATAAGTTATCAAAGAGACAATTATCATTATATGTTGTATCATTTTCTTCTTATTTTTCCCACTGGGTTTTAAAGGAGTTTTAACAACATATCAAATACTATTCTCCTCACATTTTTCCCAAAGGTTTTTTTTGTGGGAGAAATAATCAACTTCAAATAACATATGTCATACTTTCTGTTTTCCCCACTGGGCTTTTTAAAGGAAGTATACATGACATATTTATTGTTCTCCAAACTCACATATGTGTTATCCTTCTATCAAGGTTTTCTCATATGAGTTACCAAAGAGACAATAATCAATATATGTTGCATCATTTTCTCCTATTATCCTACAAGGTTTAAAGGAGTTTTAGCAACATATCATACACACTACACTCCTCATATTTTTCCCACAGGGTTTTTGGAGGAGACTATTTCAAGATGATATAATCTACAAAGGACATTGTTTTACATGGACATTCTCGCGAAGAACGCTCTAAAGACAAGCATTGATTAGGGGGAGTGTTAGGAATTAATTAATTAGTTTAATTAATGGGTTAAGTCCTTGCTTATGTCGGTTCCACTTTTGGCAACCGCTTCCTTGTAACCGCCTTTGTACCAGGGTATATATACCCAATATTCTATCAATGAAACCCACAGTTGAATCATTTGTTGTCTTCTCGTTTGCTCTCGAATACTTGTAACAGCAGTAACATCTTTGCGTGTGCCTTTCCCGCAGGATGAAACACGACTACGATGAGGTTTACAAAGACATGCTTGGACCTCATGTATATATAGGTTCATGTCATCTGAGCCAATGATCTAAAAATGCACTCTAGTCAAGTCCAATTATTTTTTGAAGTCAATGTATGATTGAGAAAATTTATGCAAAACATGAGATCACTTGATTTTTTTCGAAGTGAATATGGTGTATTTGACTTTTGTTGCGAGTTACTTTTATCCACTGCAAGGATGCATGAATCTTGCTTGATGCTTGAAGTGATATTCGGTGTGTCTTGTTATCATGAGTAAACAACAACAAAGGCCGCTAATACCGTCTTCATTTTTATCACGTGTCCTTTATCCGTTGTTATATATGGCCGCCTTGAGGAAGCTCTTGTAGTCCTCTCGTCAAACAATGCACCGTAATATATAGCTCTCTATGCCACACACACACACACACTGGTAAATAATTTGGTCTACCAAGTACAACCTTATTCACTTGCCCCCATCAATATTAAATTTCCCTCAGTGTACATATTGCCCGAGGATCCCTCACACATCTTTCACATTTTCCTATTGAAGTTTGAATCCAACTATGTTCGTTTCTTCTCAAACCTCTTACTGTGCCAACGTAGTAGAGTGCATGCAATTGAGACTTTCGTTACAAGTAATATCATCCTAAAATTAATCGATATTCGCTCAGACTTGTGTGGGCTGAATCTTTGCTCGGTAGCGAAGGAGATGGTTAGGAATAGGCACAAACTGGCCTCGGAATGAGCGGTATTGGGAGAGTATGTTGAGCCTAATGGAACGCAAATCCGTACATGGTGCAGCCAATAAATATGTTGTGCCTAGAAGGTAGTCTTGATAGGATTAGTATTTGATATACATACACTACGCAAGCGCGTCTTGAGTTGGATGGTCATCGTTCAAAGTCCACCGCAAGATGCATGGTCCATGTACTCACTAGATTGTCCATGGGTGAAGACAGCTACAAAAATGGAATTGGTTAACTGTGTTCCATGTGCACCAATTGTTAGCTCATGAATTCTTGATCGCCAATCAGGCAATTAGCCTTACCCATATACGAAACAGATGAAGGACATTTTTTTTTCCTGAAAAGGGGTGAAGCTCCAGCCTCTGCATCGATTGATGCACACATCTGTTTTATTGCATAGTTTATGAGTATCTCCGAGTTTACAAATCATGGGTCACAAAGGGTTGAGACATGAATCAAGCCGCGAAAAAAGGACAACATAAGACCACTACACATCACGAAGTCGTCTAGTATGCTGCCAGATAGCCCGGGAGAAGAACTCACGTGCGACCGTCAGGAGCCGGGTAGAACCAGTAACCATGAGATCTCGCTGGTAATGGGGCAAAAGGTACTCCCATAGCTGAATCCAGTGTGTTGTCATATGGATAACCTGCATAATGTGAAAATTCGAAATTCTATTAAACACAAGATTGTTTCGACAATTCCAAATAGACCAACAAATAGCTGCAATACCAATACGAATTCTAGCCTTGGTCTTGTTGTCAATACCATTCAACCAATTCCGAAACATATTTGTGATATTGGTTGGTGGTGGAATATTATATGTACTAAAAACCACACGCCATATGAGTTTTGCAAATGGGCAAGAAATGAAAAGATGTTCTATTGTCTCCTTCACACCACAAAAGGAACATTTCGTACATCCCTGCCAATTACTTTTAGCTAGGTTATCCTTAGTAAGCAAGACTTTTTTTTGTTTAGGAACCACATAAAGATATTTATTTTCAGCGGAATTTTGAGCTTCCACAAATACTTGTGAAGATAGACAGTATGTCCATTCATCAAGTCCTCATACATTGACTTGACAATGAACTTACCATTGGTAGTTAAATTCCAAACGAAATTATCATCCTGATCTGACAAAACAAAATACATTAAACGAAGACATAAATGAGACCATGCCTCCCATTTATCTCCATGTAAAGCCCTTCTAAAACTCATATTTAGAGGGGGCGCATCAGCTAATATAACACGTTGTGTACATAAACATTTTTCGGTTGAGCTATGTTATAAAGAGATGGATATTGATGCATTAAAGGAGTATCCCCTAACCAAGTATCCTCCTAAAATCTGGTGGACATTCCATTCCCAATTTTAAAATGACCTCTACTAAAGAACTCTTCTTTAACCTACTTGAGGCCTTTCCAAAATGGAGAGTCTATCGGACAAATTTCAACTTGAGCTAATGTTTTACTATGAAGGTATTTATTGTGTTGCAACTCCTGCCACATCCCTTCCTTATTTAACAATTTAAATAGCCATTTGCTAAGTAAACATTTGTTTTTCAGGTAAACAGATGAAGGACATAGTCATGTTTTGAATTATTCCTCATCCTGATACACACAGCTACTGTCGTTGCGTCGGCCATCTGTGAAGCAAATTGCAACGTCTTTGCATTCACGGAGTCGACAGATCGAATGGAAAGAACTAAAAGTTGATCTAGGTCAGAGAAGAAACCCATGCGAATGAATCGAATCGGGATTAGTTAGAGTTTATCCCCAAAAGGGGCTGCAATATGGCAAATATGAGGCAAGTTTATTTAGAAAAAACAAGTAGAGTGGCCGTCGGAAACGTGAGGGCAACATCTCAAAAGCGTGTTTTAATTTTACAGGTTTACTTTAATAGTCTATGTGTTTAAACTTTATAGAAGTAGTGCTATGCAAAAAGTCTGTTTCAGAGCTCGGGCTACATGGAGTCCCTTTTTCCTCAGAATTCAAAAACGATTTTTTTAAAGTTCCAAAGAATTCTAAGAAATAAATAAAAGTTTAAATTATTACACGATGATAAGTGTCTAATAATACTCGTTCCCACATTATTGTACTACTGTAATGTTGTTTTTTCTTCTCAGTGTCTCTTAGTCCAACAGTAGTTTGAAGCATATATTGTCGTGGTTCCACTTAATCCCGCACAGGCCCAGCTATCCCTATCTGGGCATCAAATTGGCCCGCTATGGCGTACTGGGCCTAAAAATCCAACTAAAGCCCAACGAAAACCGTTTCGGGTAGAACAAAAGTCTGACCACACAGGGTTGTGGCGATACGGTGAAGCAAACATCCTCCTATCCTACGAGATTATAAAGGACAATTCGTTGGTGCAAATAGTCACATGCTTGCCCAGGTTGATTGTGTCGAGATGGCTTAAGCAATGGCAGTACAACATGGTTTGGAGCTTGCGATTTAGATAGGATGCAACCGCATTGTTGTCAATTCTGATTGCATGACAATTGTTGAAGCAATGAAGAGTGAAGATCAATATCGGGGTCCAGCTGCGGCTGTTATTCGGGAGTAGTAACCTTTTTTCACTGGCACTAGGGAATCAAATGAGGCAGCTGGTGAACTTGCGAGGCATGCGCTCTCTGTACCAGGTTTGTGGGTAGATGATCCGCCAGACTACCTCATGCCTAGGCTTGTAAAAGACCTCACTGTTGTTGAGTAATAAAGATTTTTACTGCTGTAAAAAAAAATCCTCCTCTCCTCTCGTGGCGGCAGGCGCATCGCCTCCTTCCCTTCCGAGTTTCTCCTGGGTTACTACGCCGCCACGGTCAATCCTCCATCAGTCTGGCCACCCCTCTCCCTTCCCCTTCCCTTCCCTTCCCGATGGGAGCGCAAGATGTGGCAGAAGTTCCCAAAGGGGCGACTAGATGCAAGCCATCGCCACCACCTTCCCCAATCCGTCGGCAGCGATGGAGGAAGCCCCACGGGAGGATTCCTCGGGGTGCGCTCCTCCTCCTTCGTGGCCTTCTTCGGAGGCGAGGAAGGTGGTAACGGCGATGGAGGCAGTGGAGCAAGACGTCGTGCCCATCGCACTCTCCAACGTACGCTACTACTCACAGAAAGTTAATATTTCAAGTTTCCACGCTTCTATAGTAAATGTTGATCTTCACCAAGCACCTAATTGGACTGGTTTGACACACGTGAAGGTTACATCGACGTCAGCTGAGAACATGGAGTGCTTGGGCGAAGTCGTCGCATGCCTCCAAGAATCCGGTGAGGATGTTGAGAAGTCTACTGAGCTGTCTGCATCTGAATATTTGAATCCTCTGGTCTGATGGTTGCATGCAAATGATGAGGACATGGTTGCTTACATGCTAGACGAAGCTGATCTTGCTCCATACGACTTGCGTTCCTGTTGCGTTTGCAGGTTTGATTGATACTTGGAATTGCTGGAAGTTTCTGTGGTATGGTTTTTTATCTCCTATATATATTAGTGAATACTTGATGTATGATGTGAGTAACTCTTGATCGTTCCTGATTTTCGACATTGTGTATTATCTATGTACTGTACACTTTCACAGATGGAATACCATTTACCAACTGTACACATGTCAGGGCAAATAATGATCCTTCACACGAAGCTTCTTATACAATTCACGGTGATGTTTTTGTTGGAATTTTGACTAGTATTACTAGTGGACCTTTGGTCCAAAGGCCAACTAAAAATTCTGAAATTCTCATTTAGCCCATTCGTGGCTGGTTGTGTGTGTGACTAAAGTTTAGTCCCACATTGTTAGTTTAGAGAGTGTTGCACCACTTTATAAGGTGGAGTGTTGTGCTACTTGGTGTGTTTGTGAGAACAGAAGACTCTCTCCCGCGCACTCCTCCTCCGCCGCCGCCACTCGCTCGCTCGTCTCGTCACGATACGCCGTGTCGCGCCGCGCCTACGTAATCTACCAGACAAGTTTGTTGCCAGTGGTATTATCGCTAAGCTTCCATCTTCATGGAGCAAATTTGTTACTGCTCTGAAACATAAGAGACAAGAGTTTTCCGTTTCGGATCTCATTGGGTCTCTTGACATGGAAGAGAAGGCGAGAGCAAAGAACACTCGTGCTCGAGTTGCTGAGGCTGGTTCTAGTGCCCACGTGGTACAGAAGAAGAATTTCCAGCATTCCCACAAGCCCAAATATAACAAGGGAAAATCTGAGGGCAAAGGCAAGTCTGATGATAGGCACAAGCCAAGACAGCCTACCAACTTCAAAAAGAACAATAATAAGCCAAGGAATGGATCATGCCATGTTTGCGGTGATCCAAATCACTGGGCACCTCGCTGTCCCAACCGCCATGAGCTGCGCGGACTGGACAACAACGACAAGACTGTCAATGTTGTTATTGGTGACACTAAGCTGGAAGATTCTGGGTACGGTATATTTCCTACCATCGTTTCAGTTTGTCATTCTCCTAAATGGTTGATTGACACTGGTGCCAATGTACATGTTTGTGCTGATGCCTCCATGTTTTCTTCTTACCAGTTCACAGGGACTTCACCCGTGCTGATGGGGAACGGGTCACATGCTTCTGTTCGTGGTGTTGGCACGGTCGATCTGAAGTTTACTTCGGGGAAGATCGTGCGGCTGAAGAACGTGCATCATGTGCCCTCCATCAATAAAAATCTCATCAGCGGATCTCTTATGCGTCGAGATGGTTATAAGTTGATTTTCGAGTCCAATAAAGTTGTAATATCTAAGTATGGACAATTCATTGGAAAAGGCTATGAGTGCGGAGGCTTGTTCCGCCTATCTTTGTCGGATATTTGCACTAAAGTTATTAATCATATTTGTCATGAGGTTGAGTCCAATATTTTGCATTCACGTGTTTGTCATATTAAATTTGGTTGCATGACGCGACTAGCTAGCTTGGATTTAATTCCGAAATTCACTAATGTCAAAGGTTCCAAGTGTCAAATATGTGTGCAAGCTAAACAACCTCGCAAGTCCCATACGACTGCTGAGGCAAGAGACTTGGCACCGCTGGAACTTATACATTCGGATCTCTGTGAGATGAATGGCGTGTTGACAAAAGGCGGAAAGAAATATTTCATGACGCTTATTGATGACTCCACTAGATATTGTTATGTGTATCTTCTGAAATCAAAAGATGAAGCTTTAAACTAATTTAAAATCTATAAAACTGAAGCAGAGAACCAACTTGATCGGAAAATTAAATAGCTAAGGTCTGATCATGGTGGAGAGAATTTTTCCAATGAGTTTGATTTGTTTTGTGCGGAACATGGTATAATCCATGAGAGGACGCCTCCCTACTCGCCTCAGTCAAATGGGGTGACTGAAAGAAAGAACTGAACTCTAACTGATTTGGTTAACGCCATGTTAGACACTTCGGGTCTCTCCAAGGCATGGTGGGGGGAGGCTTTATTGATAGCTTGTCATGTCATAAACCGAGTTCCCACAAAGACGAAAACTATTTCTCCATTTGAAGAATGGGAAAGAAAAAATACGAGACTCTCTTACTTTCGTACTTGGAGTTGTTTGGCGAAAGTCAATATACCAATTCCCAAGAAGCGCAAGCTTGGACCAAAAACCGTGGATTGTGTTCTTCTGGGCTACGCTTTTCATAGCGTTGGTTATAAATTTTTGGTAGTAAAATCTGAGATATCCGACGTTAACGTTGGTACGATTATGGAGTCAAAGGATGCGACTTTCTTTGAGGAAATCTTTCTGATGAAGGATATGCCTAGCTCATCAAATCAGGAGATACCTAATACATCTAGTCAGGAATTGGTTGATATTCCTGATTCTACCATTTTGATAGAACACACTAATAATCGTGTGGATGATGACAATGAAGTTCCTGATAGGAGTAAGAGACAGAGGACTGCAAAGTCCTTTGGTGATGATTTCATTGTGTACCTTGTGGATGACACACCCAGCACCATTTCAGAAGCCTATGCATCTCTTGATGCTGACTACTGGAAGGAAGCTGTTAGGAGCAAGAAACCTGGGAAGTCACTGATCGTTCTTATGGGTGTAAACCTGTAGGATGTAAGTGGGTGTTCAAGAAAAAACTTAGGCCTGATGGTACTATTGAGAAGTACAAGGCGCGGCTTGTGGCCAAGGGTTATACCCAGAAAGAAGGTGAAGACTTCTTTGATACTTACTCACCTGTGGCTAGACTGACCACCATTCGTGTGCTACTTTCGTTGGCTGCCTCGCATGGTCTTCTCGTTCATCAAATGGACGTTAAGACAGCTTTCCTAAATAGAGAGTTAGACGAGAAAATTTACATGGATCAGCCCGATGGTTTTGTAGTACCTGGTCAGGAAGTAAAGGTGTGCAAGTTGTTAAAATCTTTATATGGCCTGAAGCAAGCTCCTAAGCAATGGCATGAAAAGTTTGAAAGAACTTTAACTGCTGCAGGTTTCATTGTTCCATTTTTTGTGTTTCATTGCATCATGGCATCCATATTAAATTTGTTAAACCATAAAATAATTGGGTTGGCACCATTTAAAAACAAATTGCTAGAAATGCCATAACTCAATTCAAACGAGTTTGAGAAAATTTTGACAAATAAAGATTGTTGAAAGTTAATATATTTGTCAAGGAAGTTCCAAGAGTTCAAAAATAATATCTTGCACTTGCTTTAAAATTTCTAAAGGAATATCAATTTGTAATTAACCAAAATTACCATAACCCAACCTATTAAACAAATGTGGTTCAAAACATTTTATTTTGAACCACCAATTTTTGTGGAGCTTCTACATGACAAGAGGAGCCTACCCAAATAATTTCATAATTTTTGGAATAGTGTAATGCCCCCAATTAAATCCCTACAAGCTACTAGTTTTAAAAAGGAAATAAAAGAAACAGGAAAGAAGGAAAGGGCAGGGGGTTTTCTGCAAAAACATCATCGTCTTCTTCCTGTAGCGACCAAACGGCGAGCTGCTCGCGCCGCACCCGCTCGCCACCATGCTCCCCTCCGCCCGCCGCTGTACAGCTCGACGAGGATAAGAACGCCACTGAGGCTGCTCTCTCTCTCTCTCTCTCTCTCTCTCTCTCTCTCTCTCTCCCCCAGATATTTCTCGCTATCTCTCTCTTTTTTTCTGCCATGGCCAAACCCTAGTCGAGCTCGCCGTCACACATCACCGTCGACTGAGGCCGCCCAGAGCAGATCGAAGTGCGCCGCCATCTCCGCCTCGTCGTCCTCTACATCTCCGAAGAAGGAATCGATCCAGTTCACCGTCATTGGAGCGCACGAGTTCATCTTCTTCCTCTCCGGTCGCCGCACGTCGAGCACGATTGCCGCCGGCTCCGACCACCTCCGTCCAAACTGAGCATACCCACGCGTCAAGGGTGAGCTCACGGTTCTCCTGGACAACTCCGTCCTCCCCCTCTCCCTCTACTTCGCCGCATAGCCGTAGCTCCGCCGTAGGCCGTGGCCAACCGCCGCCGTAGTTCATCGTCTACGCCATCTCCAGCGACCATTTAGTCCGTGGTTCCACCCGTAGATGCTCCGTACTCGTGCGCGTCGAATGCCCCCAATGGTTCATCCCCGCGCGTGCTCCTTCGCCGGAGCCGAGCGCGTCGCCGTCGCGGCCACCGCGCCTAGAGCGCGCCGGTCGTGGCCTGGCCGCGGTCAAGCGCACCGTGGGCCCTGGCGCTGACCCGGCTGCCACCGTGGCCGCGGGCCCCATGGGTCAGTGGCACGGGCTAGACTTTGGTTCGGTTTAAAACGTTTCGGGCATTTTCTGTAAATTAATTAAAACCGACAGAAAATTGGATAAAGCTTGTAAAATCCATAACTTTTTGAATACTTTTCCAAAAATTACAAATGAGGTACCAAAATGTTCATAAAAATAAAGTATGTCTGTTGGTATAACTCACATATCCAACTAAATTAGTTTATCTGCTGTTTTATTAAAATAATGAAAATGGCGGAATAGAAAAGAGTTTTGGAAAATTCATAACTTTATAAATAATTATCCAAAAATTAAGTTTGACCTATCAAAATGTTCAGCAAGTGATATAATTCATGTTTCACCTTGTTTCCAACCATGGATAATTAATTGTAATGTTGTTTAAAATAAATGAACAAAAGGGCAGATTTAAAAGGAATCTCATAAATTCAATAACTGTTTATTGGTGTATCAGAAAAAGGTGTATAATATATTAAAATGAGTAGAAAAATGTGAACTATCCAGTAGCATCACCATCATGCATATTTGATCACAATTACAGTACTGCACTTTCTAGAAGTTAGGGAAATCATTAAGTTAAATGTGGGGTTATATTCTTCTCTAGTTGAAATCATTATATTTGGCACCCCATTTAAATTGCTAGATAGTTTATAGTAAAGTTCAGTGCATTAAAAATGTCATGCCATCATGTGTTTGTGCATTGTATTTGTTATGCTTGCATGGTTATTGATTGTTTCTTTCCGGTGTTTTTATGCATCGATAGATCAAGCAGTCGGGGTTCCACCGCAATACCCCGACGACCCGTATTACCAGCCTGTTGAACGAGGCAAGCGTAACCCCCCCTCTGAGCATGTCTCCTCCCATGTTTTCAGCAAATATTTTCTCCACTGTAATATTGCATGCGGTTCCAAATGTCAATTTGGTTGGATTAGAGTATCCTATTAGTTGCATTATGTTTCTGATGCCATTACCTGTCTCCCTCCTAATATCCATAGGATTGTATTGTTGGCCAGAGTTAATTATATCTGTTATGTATATGCTTAGCCATGCTTAGTTAAATGCTTAGTCGTCCGGTGGATGTTGCATTGTTGGAACAGTTGATGGAATGGCCGGATGTGGTGGAAAATTGTGGTGACATATAATAAACTGCTTAAAGGCGGGGATGAGACGCCACGGGGGTTGTGGTGTGTTGTCTCGTTCACGCCGACTAGTTGCGAGTTCTTGCCTTCAAACCAAGACTGAGCGTGCTTCCATCGGTGGGCGTATGGGATCCCTATCGACCGACTAACTTGTGAGGGGCTAGCCAAGGGTCCTCTAGTTTGAGCTTCCATTTGCGCGTGCGTGAAGATGGTGGCCAGGACTGGGATGAGGATGGTGGTGTTTAGGAAAATGAGGGGCGCGGGGCAGGGTGTTGGAGGCACTGAACCTGTCCTACTGCCACTGATGATCCTGGGTTAGTCTCAAGCAAGGTAAAGGTTGTAACCGCTCCCACTCAGCCGGCTTTCCCCGGAAGAGAGCTAATGATCAGGCAATGAGCCGGACGGTACCGGTGGTTAAAAATAGTACACCCCTGCAGGGTTAAATCTTTTCGAAAAGCCGTGTCCGCGGTTATGGACGACTTGGTGCCGGATTCAGAGACCATAGAAAACATGAACCGAATGATTAAAACATGACTCAAGAATGCAAGGTTAGCTTCCTCGAGGGTGATTCGGGGAGGTGCCTTTGTAGACAGATGCAGTGGTTGATGGTGGTTGTTGATGAAGATGATCAGAAGAAAAGAGTTTACTTCTTACCCCTTTTGAAAATATTCTGATTAGTCGATGCCATGGAGTTATGTCTTTATAAAGAAAACCAGCTTTATGCAAAACAGCCATAAAACCTTTGTAAGCCAATCATCAAGCTAGTAGCTCTAGTAATCTTGCAGAGTTCGTCGAACTCAACCTTGTTTTGTTGATTCTTTCAGAGGAGGACTTCACCGATCTTGAAGGTGGGTTCTATGTGGACGTCGACGAGTAGTCTGGGGTTCACAGGTGGCAGCTTGGGACATCTCGGAACAGCTGGCGCTGGGAATGTTTATCTGTAGGCCTCTTAGGCCATAATTTGGATCTTGTTGTATAGAACAACTTAATTTGCTTCCGCATGATGCACTGTTGGGTTTATGACCTCTGGTTGTAATATTTGCTATCTTTCTCTATTATAAGAGTTGAACTATAATGCTTTGAGTCGTAGAGTCTGTAATGTGCCAGTTATTCCACAAGTCTTGATCTCTCTATTATGCATTGATAGTTGTGCCTGCGTTATGGCATCAATCGCGGTGTTGCGTTGCCGATGATCCATGCCGAGCACGCCTGCCAAAGGTTTTGGCCTGGGAGTGTTAACCCAGTAAACTCCGGTTGTATCGCATGACCGGTGACACACATCTTTGTATAGTTCCGCGGTCGGGGCGCTACAAAACGAATCTGACAAGTGTGTGTACTATCGCCATGGTGGGGGCGAGGGAGTTATTCTCTGTCTGCATGTCGATGACATACTGATCTTTGGAACCAACCTTGCATTGATTAAGGAGGTTAAGGATTTCTTATCTCGCTGTTTTGAGATGAAGGATCTAGGAGTGGCTGATGTTATCTTGAACATCAAGCTGCTGAGAGATGGTAATGGTGGGATTACACTGCTTCAGTCTCACTATGTGGAAAAGGTTTTGAGTCGCTTCGGGTATGACGACTGCAAGCCTTCTCCGACACCATATGATCCTAGTGTGTTGCTTAGAAAGAATCAACAGAGTGCTAGAGATCAGCTGAGATACAGATTATTGGCTCGCTTATGTATTTGGCTTGTGCCACGAGGCCTGACATCTCTTTTGCTGTGAGCAAGTTGAGCCGGTTTGTTTCTAATCCGGGAGATGATCATTGGCATGCTCTTGAGAGAGTTATGCGTTATTTAAAAGGCACTGCGAGCTATGAAATTCACTACTCCGGGTATCCGAGGGTACTGGAGGGTTATAGTGATTCCAATTGGATATCTGATGCTGATGAGATTAAGGCCACGAGTGGTTACGTGTTTACACTCGGTGGTAGCACTGTTTCCTGGAAGTCTTGCAAGCAGACCATCTTAACGAGGTCAACTATGGAAGCAGAACTCACAGCGTTAGACACAGCCACTGTTGAAGCAGAGTGGCTTCGTGAGCACTTGATGGACTTACCTGTGGTTGAAAAACCAATACCCGCCATCCTTATGAACTGTGATAATCAAACTATGATAGTTAAGATTAAAAGTTCTAAGGATAATTTGACGTCATCAAGGCACGTGAAGAGGAAATTGAAATCTGTCAGAAAATTGAGAAACTCTGGAGTTATTGCATTGGATTATATCCAAACATCTAAGAATTTGGCAGATCCCTTCAGAAAGGGTTTATCACGTAATGTGATAGAGAGTGCATCGAGAGAGATCGGTTTGAGACCCACGGTATGAGTTGTCCACAATGGTAAACCACTCTATGTGATCGGAGATCCCGTGAATTAGAAGTGGGTGACAAGCTGTTGGTCAGCTGGGAGGAGAGTATCCCTACATTATTTTCCCACTCCGTAAAGATGCAATACTCTCCTGATCTGCATGGCAGGTTGATTTTTATCTTAATGTGTTCTAAGCGGCTTACTTTTATAAGCGGAGATGTTATCCTGCAGAGCATCTCTTGAGGAATACACCTATATGAGTCTGACTATTAAACGTCGTAGTCTATGAGAGTTGGGTGCTCGCTAGCAAACTCACAAAAGGTCTTGGAGTATGACGCATAAGCTCCACCTGCGGGGAAGCCTTGCGGCAGCCCAGTATCGATCAAGGGCTTGTGTGAAACTAGTTTGCAGCAAAATTGTAGTTCAAGGCATAGTCCACTATCCAAGTCGTGATCTAGTGTAACATAAGTTTCTAAGTGGAAGTTCAACTTAACAGTCTCCACTAAGCACCGGTATATAAAATAATGTTTTGGAACTGAATGATGAGATGTGTGCCAATGAGACTTTGTGGGGGATTGTTGGAATTTTGACTAGTATTACTAGTGGGCCTTTGGTCCAAAGCCCAACTAAAAATTCTGAAATTCTCATTTGGACCATTCGTGGTTGGTTGTGTGTGTGACTAAAGTTTAGTCACACATTGCTAGTTTAGAGAGTGTTGCACCACTTTATAAGGTGGAGTGTTTGAAAGTGCATGTGCCCTCATGTGTGATTTTGGTAATTAATGACAATCTCTATGGACTAATGTTTGCATTGAGATATCTTTATAGATCTTGTCCATGGGAAAAGATTGAAGTTCATATGTTGGACTCTAGAGGAGTATATGATGACCTAGGTTCTATCCAAGGGTTTATATGAAGAATGGTCATTTAGAGATGAGCTTATTGCAAGCATGGCTTGGAAAAGAAGATTGAGTGATCATTCATGTTTAGCTCCAAGCCATCTTATACATCAAGAGAAGAAGATGAAGTGCAAGTTGATACATGAAGACGGAGCTAAGCGAGGCTCTCCCATAATGGTGTATGTGGGAGTATTTGGATAAGTCTTCATCAAGCATGTGCTAGAAAGCGCAATCAAGAAAGGTGGTCCACTTGAAGAGATAAAGATCGTCATCATCTAGCTCAAGTGGAATGCTCAAGGCAAAGGTATGATCTTGATAGGGTTTGTATTTTATAGGTCTCGTGGTGTTAGTGGGAGACCGGGTTATAGGATAGACAACGTACTATCAGGAGGAGCTCTCAAGTGAGTAACTTGGTCGCATCTTTGTGGAGAGCTCAAACCTTTGCATATTTTTCATATCATCTTTCTTGGTTCTTAATTGGCTTTTATCCATATGAGAATTTAGAGCTTATGTTCATCTCCATACCAAGCTCTAGTTCATCAAAAACATATTTCATTTGAATATCTTGTGGTGTTTTTGATGTTGGAGGTTTTACCGTTTCGTCTCTTGTAGAGAGGTCAAACTCTCCTCTTGTGTTATCCTCCTCACATGATGGACTATCATGTGTATATGCATGATCTTGTAGTGCTTGTGATTATCTTCGGAGCAAGCCCAGGATCATTGAAAACGAAGTCCGGATGGAAAACTTGTTGCGTTTTCATGTTGGAAATATTATCGGTTTATCCTTAAGGAAAGTTCCACATCTTCCCATGGGTGGCAACTTAACTCTATTTATGATTCTTCATATTTCCAACAAAATTGGTTTCATCCCATTTGGAGTTTTGTCGCAAAAGTTATGGGTGTTACATTTTCGGGTTCTGGGTGGCCAGCTCCCAGGCCGGCCAGGCAACCGGCCCCCAGGCCGGCTGGCTCGGATGGGTGGCCGGCCCTTGGCCGGCTTCTCTGAAGCCTCTCCAGCAGCGCGTGAGGCCGGCCAGGGCCGGCCTCCCTGCACTGTCCAACGGGCAGATTTTTTAGGGGACCTATTTAAGGGGTTTTCTTCCCCATTGGTTCCCTAACCTCTTGAGCACGTTTTCCCTCTCTCTCCTCCATTGTTGACCTTCGGAAAAGCTTGCCTTCCTCTCAATCCCTCCCATGATTCTTGCATATCTTTGAGGGAAAATGAGAGGAGATCTAGATCTACATTTCCACCAATCCATTCCTCCTCTAAGTGAGGGGAACCTAGTTGATCTTGATCTTGGAGTTTCATTTGTTGAGTTCTTCTTTGTTCTTCCTCTCTTCTCCCCCACAAGCATTAGTTGCTTTTGGAGGGATTTGAGAGTGAAGGACTTGAGCACTTCTTGTGTTCTTGCCATTGCTTTTGTGCATCGGTTTGTGCTCTCTACGAGGATTCGTGGAGGTGAAAGTTCGTGAGCTTGTTACTCTTGGGTCTTTAGACCCTAGACGCCTTTTGTGGCGGTTGAGGCCTTTTGTGGGCACTTGGGAGCTCCCAATCATTTTGTGGGTTGTGCCTTAAGATTGTTGTAAGGGACTCGATTTCCGTCCAAAAGAGAAATCGATAGTGGAAGGTGAACCGAGCTTTTGGGCAAGGTTCACCGGAGAATAGGGTGAAGCCATTTGTGGCGTCTTGAGTTTGAAACTCACACCCCTCCAACGAGATGTACTCCCCTAAAAAGGAGGAACTCGGGAATACATCCTCGTCTCCGCGTGCCTCGGTTATTTCTATACCCGAGCTCTTTACTTATGCACTTTACATTGTGATAGTCTTCGTGCTTGAAGTATTCAATATTGCTATCACCTTGTTGCTTGTCTTGCTTAGCATAAGTTGTTGTTGCACATAGGTGAGTCTAGTTTATTTAGGTTGTTGGCTTGTGATGCATGTAAAATGCATACATGAACTTTGCATTATTTTTACATATATTCCAGTCATATTTGCATCATATAAGGGTTATATCACTGTTTTATAATGATTTTGGGAATATTTGATATGTTTCCTATTTTTTATGGAATTAACCCTGCGTAGGCAGAAAACCCTATTTCTATATTTTAATGTTTCAGGGAACCAAACGACGTCCAAATGACCTGGAAATTTACGAGCATCAGTTTTTGAAAGGAACAAAAAGTGGGAGCGAAGGAAGCAAACAAGCGGAGGCCCGAGGGCCCAGATGAGTGGGCCCACGCGGCCCATGTACTTGGCCACGTGGGACCCCCTTTTGGCCCTCGGAGCTCCATTGCCGTCGATCTTTCCTCCACCGACTCCGTTTTGACCTAAAACCGCCTATAAAAATAGTCCCCCGACGTTCTCTGGAAGGAGCACCGCAGAAACAAAGAAACCACGAAACAGAGACCTGGAGTTGCAGATCGGAGGGGGAAAACTCCGGCGGGGCGCTGCCGGCGTGGTCTCCATCTTCTCCAACGACTTCTCCACCGTCTCCATGATGAAGAGGGTAGTCCACCTCTGGACTATGGGTTTGTGGAAGTAACTTATGTATCTCTCTCTCTTGAGCTTCACTAATTAGTACCGTATGAGCTGCTGAACATGATTACGGTCATCTATGTAATACCTTTGTGGTGGATCTTTTTATGAGTTAATATATATTTGAGATTGCAATGGTTTTGTTTCAGTTATGAAAGTAGATGCATATTATGTACCCCGTTCTTATTTACTTGTCATGATCAAGCATGTTTATGAGAGCGTGTGAGGGGGAACGTGTGCATTAGTTGGAGTAACGGGGGGTGGCTAGTGCAGTGAACGTGAGAGAAAGTTCTGCGATCCACTTGGGTATCTCTACCTTACTTTGTTGCCTCACTAGGGATAAAAAGAAATACCATGCTACCGGAGATGTGGGTGTGACCATTGCCACTTCCTCCATGACTAGATCTAGCATGTTCTTATTTTAACTTCATGTCATGATACTTATTGCTATACTTGAGTTATCTTAATTACTGAGTGTTATGATTTAGTTCGCATCTTGGTGGAGTATAAGAGAGACTAATAACCAAAAGGTCTCTATGTTAGGACGTGATGCCCATATAATTATAACTTGTCATTAAACTGTTGTGTTGCAATCTCATATGTCAACTCTAGTGTTCCATTGTCTACCACTTTATTAAAGAGAGAGTGCATTTGTGAAACCATGAACCCCGGTCCATTTTTAATCATAAGAAACATATTTCCAACCACTTTTACCACTTTTATATTTTCTGCCATTTAAAAATCCGAAAATACAAAAACACTTTTATCTTGCATTCATCATATAAAACCCAAAAATATCATTTATCATTGCCACCACCATCCTTGCATATTTATTTCTTGTTTGCATTGCATATTATCTTGATATCATTCTCACACTAGGTGAGGTTGAGACCAAAACATTTACTTTGTTTTGTAGGTAACCAAAGAAGGATAGGAAAGATAAATCTTCACTACTGATTCCCCGAGAGTTCGATATTAAACCCTCGAGTCACCCCTCGTGGGGAAAACACGTCTTCCACTTACTACACACTCTGCACTTGGAGTCTCAACCTAACCCATTTACTTTTCACGCAGGTAACTACATGAAGGGTCATCAAGACTGTTTTCTGGCGCCGTTGCCGGGGAATCATTGCTGAAAGGTTTATCCAAGGGTCCCCTGCACTAGCTTTTTTCTGGCGCAGGTTTATCCAAGGATATCTCACCAAGTCAACTTCATCACCAACTTGTGCTAACACCTAAGCTTGGGGAGGTTGCACCTACGTGAGCATCATCTTATCCATCTTTACCTTCAAAGCAATTTATCTTGTTTTGTCATTGTCTTGCATATTTATTTTCAGTTTTGCATAAAAAAAAAAAACACATAAAAACTTGCTAAAATGGGAGAAAGAACTAAGTTGTGTGATTACACAAACACTCCAAATGATCAATTTATTGCTAGGCCCATTGCCACACCTAAGATAAATGCTGAGAGTTATGAAGTAAGTCCTAGTTTGTTGAACTTGATAACTAGGGAACAATTTGGCGGTAGTGCTATGGAGGATGCCTCTATGCATCTTCATGATTTTGTTGAAATATGTGACATGCAGAAATTTAAAAATGTGGAAAGTGATATTCTAAAACTGAAGTTATTTCCTTTCTCACTTAGAGGAAAAGCTAAAGAGTGGCTGCATTCATTACCTATTGATAGCATTAAAACTTGGGATGATTTAAAAGAAGCTTTCATTAAGAAATACTATCCTCCTGTTAAAATTTTGCAAAATAGAAACAACATTCTTTCTTTTAGGCAAAATGAAAATGAACATGTTGCTATGGCTTGGGATAGGATTAAACTTATGCTTAGAACTTGTCCATCACATGGGGTCAACGAATGGACCATATTACACTCTTTTTACAATGGTCTAAATTACATGTCTAGAAATATTCTTGATTCTGCTGCTGGAGGTGCTTTTATGGGAAAAACTATAGTAGAAGCTAAGAACATATTGGAAAGTATTTTGCAAAACTATAGTCAATGGCATACTGATAGAGCACCTAATCCTTCTAAGAAAGTGAACTCCATAGAAGAAACAAATGATTTGTCATCTAAAATGGATACTATTCTTGCTTTCATTAATAAACAAAATATTGAAAATGTGCCTTTGCAAGAATTAGTTGGTAATAATCCTGAAAATATTGATGTCAACTTCATTAGGAACTATGGTAATAATTAACAATTCTTATAATAAACCCCCATATGTGCCAAACAAATATACACTAGTGGTAATGTTTCTAGTGATTTGGAAAACACCATTAGATCATTTATATCTACTCAAAAGGAGCTTAATAAGGAATTTATATCTAAGTTTGAAAAACAAGACTCTTTGTTTGAAAGGGTAGATCAGCTCACTAAGGAAGTTTCCTCATTAAAGAACACCATTATAGCTCAAAAACATGAGGAAACAATTAAATATTGTCAAGAGGTTATAAATAAATCTTGGGAACATATTCATGAGCAAGAGAGAATTGCTAAGGAAACTATTATGGTAATGAAAGAGAGAAAGTTGAGAAGTTAAAATGCTTAGTGAAGTCAAGGAACCATTGCTTGACTTAGAGAATTGTAGCTTGCATGAATTAATATCTATCTTACAAAAATTTGCAAGTGATCCTTCCATCAACTTAACCAAGCTGGTTTTGGTTCTTATATTGCTAATCATGTGTTAAAAGAAAAGATTGCTAGGTACAACCAAGAGGCTATGATACCACCTAAGCTTGGGGATATATGGATTCCCAAAGTCCTAGTAACCATTGGAAAAGAGACACACCATGCTATACTTGATCTAGGATCTAGTGTCTCTGTTTTATCTAAAGAACTATATGAAGTACTTGAATTGAAAAATCTTGAAAAATGCTCTATTGAACTTGCACTTGCTGATGATTCCATTAAACATGCTTTAGGAAAGTAAGTGATGTTATGGTAGAGTTACATATGACATTTGTGCCTGTTGATTTTCTAATCATGGATATGGGGAATAAAACCTCTAGTCCAATTATTCTTGGAAGACCTTTTCTTCGTACTACAGGTGCTATCATTGATTCAAAAGAAGGGAATGTGAAGTTTCAGTTTCCACACAAGAAGTGCATGGAACACTTCCCAAGGAAGAGGGACACACCAAAGTTCAAGCTCCCTCATGAGCTTCGTCCACAATAAACATCAAGTAAGAAGCCTAGCTATATGGCTATAAAGAAAGCGCTTTACGGGAGGCAACCCGGTTGTTTTTATTTGTGATTTTCTTTGTGTCCTCTTGCTGTAACAAGAGACTTAGTGTTTAGTTTAGTTTCTGGAATTTTTAATAAAGTGCCAAGTTTTACTCATTTTGGTTGAAAAGTTGCTTATAGCGTTCGGAGATTTTATTCCTGCACGAATCTGTGCACGGTATGATTTTTAATTCTTATTCTGTAACTCCGAATGAGCTCATATTTAAACTGTAGTTGCAACTTTTCATCCTCTGTATGCATGAATTTTTCGGAATTTTCGACAAAGTTAAGTAGGGTAGAAAAATACGTTTAGCTGCTGCTGTTTTTCTGGACAGATTCTGTCCCATTTTGTTTGATGCATGCTTAGAACTTTTAACATGAATCTTTTTGATCCAATTGAGTTTATGAGTAGGCATACAACATTATACACTTTCTGGACATTCATATGAATTTTTGTCTAAGGATTATATGCAGCAAGAAATCTATTTGTTTATCACTACTAATGCCCCACAGAAAAGAAATGGGAGAAACGGTGTTTTGAAGTTTTTTCACAGGGATTAGAGGAGATGCACCAAGAGCTATCCAAGGATGGTGAAGACCATAAGCTTGGGGATGTGAAGACAACCCCACTGGACCTACACACTCTCGGTTTGCACACGTCTAACTTCTGTTTTTCGATCGAAACACTTTATCGCATAAACTTGGAGCGTCTTTTTGTTTGTTTGGTTTGATTTTTATTTTGTGAGACCACCACACTATCATTTATATATGAGAGAGCTACTGGAAATTTGGGTTGAATTATGTTGGATGCTATTATAGATTGGGAAAAGGGATGTTGAGTTGATTTTAAAAGATACATATAGTTGCATGATTCATGAGCTTGTTAATGAGTAATAATTTGCAAGTATTTTATCAAGAGCTATCTTTTATTCATGTTTTGATGCTGAATGTTATTTACCTTGTTTAACATGGATTAGTTAGTTCTATGGACACTCATGCATGCATTTAGATGGTCAACTTTCTCCCTCTTGCTAGCCCAAAAATTCCAACAAGCAAAAACTTGTTTCCAACACCTTCAACCAAAGTTTTTCCAGTGAGTCCACCATATCTACCTATTAGCTTTATGCTATTCCGAGTATGTTTATCATGATATTTGTGTTATCTATACCTCTGAATGAAAATGCTTATGTTGTTGATTGTTATGGGAAAAGTTGGTTATAGAGCTCTCTCGAACTTGATGCACACTTTACTTTCATTGCATAAATAAAATATGACCCATTGTGATTAAAATTATGATGTTGTGGCTTGACAAATGTCTTTGGTTGAGAGTTAGCTCATATGTGCTGTCACATGGCAAGCTTTCAACATGCACTTCATTCATTTAGTTGATATCATGTACTTTTGTTTATGGATGCTTACCATGGGTGAAATAAATGTGGAAATGAAGTGAGTTTAAATGAGTTTGTATAAATGGTTAGAGAGACGCCTGGGCCGCTAATCTAAGCCATGCATCATTCATGGTGGAAATTTACTTACATGCTATGGTGAACCTTCTGTGATACACCTTACAATAAAAAGCTATCAATGGTAAATAAAAAGGGTGTTGAGATTGTTCATTGTGTTTGTTTGTCTTGTCATTTTGATATGGGCTTGTTCCATATCCTGGGACAAGAGGTACCCCAGTTGACGCTCTTAATGATACTATTATTACTTACAATGATATTTAACTTGAACTTGCTTTGTTTTCCAAGTTGAGTAACACATGGAGTAGGTACTTGTATTCAAGGGGCATGAGACTTTCAACCTGTACTTTGTCAAGCACACTACTCATATTGCTTTCACTTTAAACTTAATCATTCAAGATGCTATGATAGGGGAATGAGAGCTTGACACCAAGGATTACCATATTACAATCATTAACTTAAGTAGAGAAGTTCAGAAGTTAGATGAAACTTATTCATGCTTTACCTCTACTCACATATATATCTTTCCAAAGTGTCCACCTTTTATATTCAGATTTTCATCAATACTCTATGACCATTGTAGGATGTTCTTACTTATCATTATGCATACATGTGGTCCATAGTACTTCTCTTATGTTACACTTTGTGAATTATCATCCTTGCATTGAATACTTGATATCACTTCATAAACTATCTTGCATATTGCTACTCCTTTTAAGAATGAATCATTTGACTCTATGTAGCAATAGTAATCATCTTTGATATCCATTGATAGTATTAAATTGCAAAGTCCATGTTAGTTTTATCACCTTCATACTCGAGGACGAGTATAGGTTAAGCTTGGGGATGTTGATGCATGTAAAATGCATACATGAACTTTGCATTATTTTACTTATATTCCAGTCATATTTGCATCATATAAGGGTTATATCACTGTTTTATAATGATTTTGGGAATATTTGATATGTTTCCTATTTTTTATGGAATTAACCCTGCGCAGGCAGAAAACCCTATTTCTATATTTTAATGTTTCAGGGACCCAAACGACGTCCAAATGACCTGGAAATTTACGAGCATCAGTTTTTGGAAGGAACAAAGCGTGGGAGCGAAGGAAGCAAACAAGCGGAGGCCCGAGGGCCAGATGAGTGGGCCCACGCGGCCATGTACCTGGCCGCGTGGGACCCCCCTTTTGGCCTCGGAGCTCCGTTGCCGTCGATCTTTCCTCCACCGACTCCGTTTTGACCTAAAACCGCCTATAAAAATAGTCCCCCGACGTTCTCTGGAAGGAGCGCCGCAGAAACACAGAAACACCGAAACAGAGACCTGGAGTTGCAGATTGGAGGGGGAAAACTCCGGCGGGGCGCTGCCGGCGTGGTCTCCATCTTCTCCAACGACTTCTCCACCGTCTCCATGATGAAGAGGGAGTAGTCCACCTCTGGACTATGGGTTTGTGGAAGTAACTTATGTATCTCTCTCTCTTGAGCTTCACTAATTAGTACCGTATGAGCTGCTGAACATGATTACGGTCATCTATGTAATACCTTTGTGGTGGATCTTTTTATGAGTTAATATATGTTTGAGATTGCAATGGTTTTGTTTCAGTTATGAAAGTAGATGCATATTATGTACCCCGTTCTTATTTACTTGTCATGATCAAGCATGTTTATGAGAGCGTGTGAGGGGGAACGTGTGCATTAGTTGGAGTAACGGGGGGTGGCTAGTGCAGTGAACGTGAGAGAAAGTTCTGCGATCCACTTGGGTATCTTACCTTACTTTGTTGCCTCACTAGGGATAAAAAGAAATACCATGCTACCGGAGATGTGGGTGTGACCATTGCCACTTCTCCATGACTAGATCTAGCATGTTCTTATTTTAACTTCATGTCATGATACTTATTGCTATACTCTGAGTTATCTTAATTACTGAGGTGTTATGATTTAGTTCGCATCTTGGTGGAGTATAAGAGAGACTAATAACCAAAAGGTCTCTATGTTAGGACGTGATGCCCATATAATTATAACTTGTCATTAAACTGTTGTGTTGCAATCTCATATGTCAACTCTAGTGTTCCATTGTCTACCACTTTATTAAAGAGAGAGTGCATTTGTGAAACCATGAACCCCGGTCCATTTTTAATCATAAGAAACACCTTTCCAACCACTTTTACCACTTTTCCATTTTCTGCCATTTAAAAATCCGAAAATACAAAAACACTTTTACATCTTGCATTCATCATATAAAACCCAAAAATATCATTTATCATTGCTACCACCATCCTTGCATATTTATTTACCACCATTGCATATTTATTTCTTGTTTGCATTGCATATTATCTTGATATCATTCTCACACCTTGTGCTTGACAACCACTAGGTGAGGTTGAGGACCAAAACATTTACTTTGTTTTGTAGGTAACCAAAAGAAGGATAGGAAAGATAAATCTTCACTACTGATTCCCCGAGAGTTCGATATTAAACCCTCGAGTCACCCCTCGTGGGGAAAACACGTCTTCCACTTACTACACACTCTGCACTTGGAGTCTCAACCTAACCATTTACTTTTCACGCAGGTAACTACGTGAAGGGCCATCAGCTTGTTAATTTAAACACCTAGTTTTATTCCGCAATTATCAAGCCTAAACCGGAAAAGTTTTAAATCGCCTATTCACCCCCTCTAGGCGACATCCTTGTCCTTTCAGTGTTGTGCTACTTGGTGTGCTTGTGAGAACAGAAAGCTCTCTCCCGCGCACTCCTCCTCCTCCTCCGCCGCCGCCGCTCGCTCGTCTCGTCACGACACGCCGCGTCACGCCGCGGGTTGTGGAAATCTCGCCGAGCCAAGCTTATATTTTTGCTGTTCGGGAAAATTAAACAAGTCATTGATTGATAATTAACGGACGCGTTAATTACTCAGCCGTTTCCGATTCCTTTGGATCGTGGGGCTGTTACCGACTCGATCGTGCGGCTGCGCCCACGTCCTACCCGAACCGCACTATATATATAGGCCGAGCGAACCCTAGCCGCCACTACACGAAACACATGGTCGCTCGCCGCCCTAGTTCCAGAACCTTGCACCGCCGTATTCCAAACCTTCTCCATCCCGTCTTCCGGCGTGCACCGGTTGAAGGGACAGTAGGCCTCCGGAACCCCGCCTCTTGTGATCCTGTACGGGAGAGGGGCGATCAGATTTTTGGGGAGCGCACTCGTGCGACTACTGGCTTCGAGTTCTTCCCCAACGACGACTTCTTCCCCGACATCGGCAACCTCTTCATCGACGACATGGGTGACAGCGGTTCCTCTGCTGCTGCACAGTACTTACCGCTTGAGCCAACCATGCATTCTGCCCTCCATATATACTTACCGCTTGAGCCCCCACCCCACCTTGTAACCAATTTGCTCTGGTCGTCGTCAAAACTTTTGCTATACTGATATAGAGTGGGTGTACTTCACATCTTCATATGCAAGTATTATCATAAACTTAGTTGTTTTCGTTGACATCTTGTGTGTGTTGGATCTTGCTCTACAGACAAGGACATGATTATGAAACATGGTCCCAAACTCACTTGTTGGAAATGAGCGTCGTTGGGAAAGTATGTTAAACAATAGCGAATGAGTGTGCGACCAAGTGCAATGATGTGAGTGGTCGGTAACCTCAGTTTTGGTATACAATGCACAAGTTTCCTCGTTTGTCGCCTTTATACTCGGAGAGAGCTGCGCGGCGGCGGGCATTTTGGAGCAGGCGGACGATGCTGGCAAATGTGTTGGGAAGGCCGAGCTGGAGACCACGTACATAGCAATGCTGAAGGTTGGGGTGACGACGGTGGTGGCGAAGCAGCTGAGGAGGTAAATTACAAGATCGCATGTGTCTATTTTAGATGACAAAACACCCCCTCCCCGAAACTGTCAACCGTTACCAATACTGTTTGCAGCGTCCTTTGTGCAAAAACATCCCACCATTGCCCTGTTTGTTAGCAGTAATCTTGCCTTAGCTGTGTTATTTTAATTAGGTAAGTTTTAGGGCGGTATGCATGGAATTATTGCCATGCATGCTAATCCTTGTCTTAGTAGTAGCAGGTTTGTCCGTGTCCTACATAGGCAGGTTAACGTGAGTTGTTCCGCGAGTAGTACTAGCTAGCTGAGTTTGGTTCGGTTTGAGTTAGCGTGATCAAGTATGAGTCGGCCAGGTGTAGCTAGACTTGGTCCTATATATACGTGTGCTTTGTATTGAGTTGTAACTGTGTGATATTGAGGAATAATAGAGAAAAAGAACGGGAACGATATGAGCCCTTGGCAATAAGATTTGCGTTTGTGTGTGTTCGTCTAGTCTGATGTGATTAGATCCTGTGGGCGAAACCCAACAATTGGTATCAGAGCAAGATTCAAGATTTGAAGTCACGCTTGCCCCGAGGAGGCGACCTTGACTAGCACCTCGGGGCGGGCGATCGCCGTTCATTGGAACGGCACGGAGGAGGCGGCATGGAGTTGTCGTCGGCATGCTGGCGGAGGTGAACGATCATTGATGGGAGAGGTGGTGCCGAGGTGCGGTGCTGGAAGTCTCGTCAAGATCGTCAACCGGGGTGTTAGATGAGTCAAAGTGTGTGCATGTTTGCACGTGTGGTCATCGTCCTGTTAGCAAGTTGTCGATGTGTCCAAGTGCTCGTCTCTGTGAGGATCTATTGCAGTGGAAGCGTGGATGTCTACGTGTCTCGCCGAGAGGATCAAGTCCAAGTATGAGGGGGCGGTAAACCAGAGAAGGTGAGTCTCTTCAATGAGGCCATGGCTCTACATGAGGCTGGAGTGGATGGTGTAGTCCACGAGGTAGTCGGCATGTATCGCGCTAGGTGGATGGTATGATCCCTGGGTATAGCGTGGCTGGTAGTCCGAATCATGTTTGGATTGGTCCGTAAAATTCGCCAAGTCAACATTGGGGAGAGCCAATAAGACTTGTCGTGGTGCGAGGCCCGGACAAGACGAAGATCTGCACGAGTCAAGATCGGAAAAGCATGGAAGACCAAAGAGTCAAGATTAGGGAGAGATTGTTAGCAGTAATCTTGCCTTAGCTGTGTTATTTTAATTAGGTAAGTTTTAGGGGCGGTATGCATGGAATTATTGCCATGCATGCTAATCCTTGTCTTAGTAGTAGCAGGTTTGTCCGTGTCCTACATAGGCAGGTTAACGTGAGTTGTTCCGCGAGTAGTACTAGCTAGCTGAGTTTGGTTCGGTTTGAGTTAGCGTGATAAGTATGAGTCGGCCAGGTGTAGCTAGACTTGGTCCTATATATACGTGTGCTTTGTATTGAGTTGTAACTGTGTGATATTGAGGAATAATAGAGAAAAAGAACGGGAACGATATGAGCCCTTGGCAATAAGATTTGCGTTTGTGTGTGTTCGTCTAGTCTAATGTGATTCGATCCTGTGGGCGAAACCCAACACTGTTGGTCACTCAACTTGTCCGATATGAGCGATCGGTCAACCCGTTGTTGTCTGGACACACTCCGGACGCCACATGGACGGAAAGACCGACTCCAGTTCCTGACCAATCACCCATCTCGAACAAGTTAAGAGACGAGTTTTCACAATTTACGAGAGGAGTGGTCAATTCATTCATTTTAGATAAGTTGAGCGACCTATTCTTGCTTGCAAACCTGGTTGAGCACCTGATGCCGTGGTGACACTAGTTCGTCCACCTCTCGAAACCCTCGGTATTAACTCCTGGAATTTGCAACTCGATCGCACGTCTCTGGCTTAGCTTCGCTACTACCAGCCAAGCGTCAGCGTCGGCGCGCTGAGATAGCTCGCGTAACAATCACTCGCGATGGCGCCTAAGCAGCAAAGTAATCCATCCCATCCTGGAATTAATTACTGGAGTTTACCGGGTACACGACCGGAGTAGCTGTCTAGAAATCCAAGTGCGACGTGGAGGAGCTAGCGTACTCAGATCCACGCGATCGAAGCACAGCTTTCATCTTCATCGGGTCCACATCACCGCCGTCGGACGCCACCGAATTTTCCATGCGGAAGGCGCCCCTTTCGGCCATCCGGGCGGGCGGTCGACCGCGGCAGTCCGGCGGTCCGAACGCGACCGCTGGTTTTGTCGCTGGTGGAGGGTGCCTGGGGTCGAGCCAGCTACGGAAATGTGTGGACGTGCGTGGCCGTCGACCGGCGTGACGCGCGCGAGGAGATTTTCAGGGCGCGTCCATGTCGCGCCAGCTGAAGCCGACCGGCGTGACGACGACGGCGACGTGCGCGCGCTCTGAACCGCTGTGCGTGTGAAAGAAACCATTGACCTCGAGCTCTTTTCTGGGGGTTGGTGCTGGATTTCCTTCCATCTTTAGCACTCTCAATCGTGCGATCTCTTTTTTATCTTCTTTTGTAACTACACTACTTTGTACTAGCTTTTCCGAGGTGGAAAACGGCTTGCAAGCGTGTTTCCCGATCGATCGGCGAATAAGATGTATCAAAAGCGCCCTTGTTCCGTTCCTCGGAGGGAAAGTTGGTCAGGAAGCACGAATGGAGACGAAAGCAAGTGTTTCCTCATTTTTTTTTTGCGAAAGGAGGATACTACATCAGATCCGCACTCTTACAGAAAAACCCAGAACAAAGGTAAAATTACAACGAGGTCCACTGAGTCCGGCGACGAAGACGACGACGAAGCTGCCGTTGACGCGCCGCTGCCCAAGCTCCCCAAACCTTGGATCGTCGGAGCCCACCACCAGGCAGACGGGACAAGGGCCAGGCCGACAACGTGGGTGGGTCCCACCCACGCCTTCTTCTTCCTCCCGCATCTTCCCCAAATCCTCCACCCCGATTCCTCTCTCCCGCATGGCTCCCCTCTTCTCTCTCCCCAATTCGAACCAGGGCCAGGCCGAGCCGGAGCCGCGGCTGGCCGCGGCGGAGGCGAGGACGAACCTTAGGGCGGGGGGGGGGGGGGGGGGCAGGGTCGGGGGGGGGGGGGAATCGCATGAGCACCACCGCCATCTCCATCTCCGGCGACGACGACGGCCAGCCGAGCCGGCGGAGGCGGCGGAGGCGAGGACGAACCTTAGGGCGGGGGGTGCAGGGTCGGGGGGAAATCGCAAGAACATCTCCGGCGACTACCGGCGTCGAGACGACGACCGACGACGCCGCTGCGACTGGAGGGAGCTGCGGCGGAGGAGGCGCCGTCGAGGATGGAGCGAGGCGGAGCGAGAGCGAACGGAGTTCCCAGGCCGAGACGACACCGGCGACGCCGCTGCGACCGAAGGGAGCTGCGGCGGAGAAGGCGGCCGTCGAGGATGGACTTAACGTGGGGGGTGGGGGTGGGGTTCGCCGGCGACGAGCTTCGGCGACGGGCTTCTCTTCTTCCTCGTCTTCGGCGGCGGCGGCGGATTCTTTCCTAATCGGGTAAGCTGCGCGCTAAACTTTCCCTAATTAGGCTGTCGGAAACCGCGCGATGGATTAGATTCTGTCGAGCCCGCGCAAGCTAGACTTTCCCGTCAGGAAGCACGAATGGAGACGAAAGCAAGTGTTTCCTCATTGATCCATCTCCTTGCCAAACCACTCGAGATTCACGTTCCGACAGAGCAAGTGCCACGAAAATCAACTCTTGACCGAGGTCGATGTGCGGGTAATTTGGTCCACGGAGCCTCCGCGCAATCATTTTTCAGCTCCACCCAGGACGTCAGCTTGTGCACGTGCAAAGAAGATTATAATATGTTGCATTACTTAACTAAATAAAGTGAGATCTATGGTCAGATAAGTACCTTGGCAATGATTTTAATACGATAATACAAAGAGATTGATCGACAGAGTCCTTTTATCGGTGGGCTAATTGTCTGTGCGGTTTTACGGCTACTGTTTTGAAGCAGCCGCATGGTACTGTAAAACATGTTTTCGGTTTACTTTATACGTTTTTACGGTACCGTGATATAAGGATCTGCTAGATAAATACATTTTATTTAGAAAGACAAACATATAGGTTATCTTTGATTTAATAGGGAAAAAGGGAGTTTGCTTTAGAATCTTAAACATCACGAGTATAGGTACTGAATGGAAAATCACCCTTGCATGTTATATGGCGATCCCTAGCATGCATGAAAATTACGTAATGGAGTTATATAAGCCACAAGTTAAGCGTAATTTGTAATGTCGACTTTGCTATTTGTACTCCAGCCACAAATGATCAAACTTTACAATAGAACTGTAATTTTGTAGCAATAATAATACGTTTTTTTTTTGTTTTTCCTTCCTTTTTTCAAACACAGAGATTTCGTGTACTTCAGTTTTTAAAACGAATTCACGTCATATGAACTAAGGTTATAAAGTTGCGCTCGATACAAGCTCACTTATTTAGAGAATAGAAATAAAATAAAATAAAATGAGAGATTGGATGAGGCAACAAGGCACATATCACCTTGAAATTGTTTGTCGATAGATTTGACTTATTCGGCTAACATTTAGTAACCTTGTGTCTACTTTGTGAGTACATATCGCGGGGCTACGGCCTATTTCGTTACTTTGTGAGTACATTCATGTTGATAAATGCTTGGCGTAATATTGGATGTGTCTTACTCTAAGGTCATGTTTATTCTATTACCTAGCGTGATAAGTATATATGGAGGGCAAAATAACATGGTTGGGAACAAGTTGATGAGGTTGGACGTACTTAGTAGGTGAAAGTATATTTATATCAATTTGCTAAGGACTGATAGAGGAACACGTGCAGGTAAGTTGTCGCTGAGAGAGAGAGAGAGAGTATTGATAAAATATCCAGACATGGTCCATATCAAATAGGATACATTAGGTTAATTCACTCTCAAACCAGTCGATATAGACTCTGTGTGATCCAAATCCTTAGGTGCACGTATTGGCATTCCTAGTTGTTTCTCGTTGAGATCTTGTGTTGGTTGGATCATGCTCCATAAACAAGGACATGATTATGAAACATAGTCCCAAAGACCCAAACTCACTTCATGAGAATGAGCGTCATTAGGAAAGTACGTTGAACAATGTCCTGAAGAATGTCCCCAAACCGTAGCTTGCGTGGAATCGAGCATTAGTTCTGTACGTTGAACACTGCACGATCTAGCTTGCTGGTCGCCGCTATTTGGTAGGTTGCACAACCTTCGTATAACCCCGCTAGGTACAACTTCGGGGCAGTGGCGGCTCCAGGATTTAGTGGCTGGGTATTCATTGTAAATTTTTTTGTCTGAATGTAATATATGAACAAAATAGTACGGGAAAACAAGAGGAATTTTTTTCTTCATCTAAAATCCACATTACAAGAAAACAAGAGGAAATGTCCAAAAAAAATTGAGACATAAAATCAGGTTATTCAACAAAACAAATGGTCAACAAAGATCAGTTTCCATAATTCATGAAATACAACTACAAATTTAGAAATGACCGCCAATCTCGTCCAAATTTTGTTTTGGGAAAATTATGACCAATTAAACGACTCGGCATCTCGAAAAATATAAATATACCCTTCTCAACTCATAGATAGTTTCTTGGTAGCATATTCATCAATTTGTCTTTGAATACCTCGATCAGAAATCACAAGAGTAGTGGCTGCTAGTTGTTTGGGTTTGAGAGAAACGAAGCGTGGTGATTTTTCAGTGCGTCTCCTGTTTTTAGACAGCTAGCAGCCTATTTGGGCTTTTCTATTTCACATATGCAATAAGCCCATAGCCCAACAGCACATAACTGTCTTCTTCGTTGACTCGTCCCGAAAGTTTCGTCGCTCGCTCCTCTCCTCTAATGGTGTTGCGCCGCCATACCTCAGAATAGGCTTCCCTCCGCCGCAGTCAGAGAGCCGGGGCGGCCGCCCTCCTCGCCCACCTGGTGACGCCGCCACTAGGTGCGCTGTGCCTCTTTGTAGGCTGTGCGTATTGGGTTGATATGTATAGATCATTTTCCGCTCCAAAACTTGGGTATTCACTTGAATACAAGTGCATATCCCTGGCGCCGCCCCTGCTTCGGGGCATTTGTTGGACTAGGTTCTACCAAAATCATGCACTGCACAAGTTGTAAAGTAAGGGTCTGCCCCTGAAGGAATGCTCGAATCGGCAATTTCTTCTCCGACGAGCGCCCTGTGCCTAACACAGTGCAGACACGAGGTGGGCTGGTAGGGTTGCACGTGTTCATGTTCCTTAACTCTTTAGTCCTTTTCACCTGATGTTTTCTAATTTACAAAACGGTGTTTCGGTAGGAGATGAATTGTACACAAAAACTATGCACATCGACGTTATGATTCCATTCCTGTGATCGGTCTGGAGTTTCATCAACTGTAATATTTCAATTCATGTTTAAATTTAGTGTTTTTAGAAAAATTTACAAAATTGGTTTGAGGAGTAGGTTCATATCGCCGTTCCGCACAACGTTTGTATTATAAGTTTTTCCGATGGTTACATACGAGTAGCTCTGTATCTTTGTATTGCAATTTAGCTCTCTATCTTTGTATTGTAATTTAGCTCTCTATCATTGTATTGTAATTTAGCTTAGGAGATTTGGTGCTCCCGAGCACCAGTGATCCCGAGCACCAGTGATCCCGATGGTTTAAAAAACTTGAAAACACTATTTATGAGTTTTTAAAAATTCTGAAAAAATCACGAATGTATCCAATGATATATACCACAAACGTGCAAAAAACAATTTCAAATACGTTGTATTTTGGGCTACACAAAAATGAGAATACATATTTAGATCCCCACTTTTGTTATTTTTGTGTAGCCCAAACTACAATGTATTTGAAGTTGATTCTTTACACGTTTGTGGTATATATCATTGTCCACATCCGGGATTTTTTTCAGATTTTTCTAACAATCATAAATAGTGTTTTCAATTTTTGTAAACCACCAGGATCACTGGTGCTCGGGAGACAAAGACACTTTCCGAATTTAGCTCTCTATCTTTGTCTTGTAATTGTCTCTAGTGCTTGTTTTTCAACGTGTCACTGTTTGTTCACACGTATCCTTTTTGATCATGTACTTCATCGGTCCATCCTTCTATGACTAAAAAGATGCAGATCGACAATAAGATTCTATTCCGACAATCGATTTTGTGTTTTTTACTTTGACTTCTTAATTCTTTGTTAAAGTTTGAACTTAGTTTAGATGAATTTTGACAAATTCATCACATGCGATCGATCATTTGAATTTTCCTGATTTTAGATGAATTTTGACAATTCGTAACAATAGCGGACTCCATTTCAAAGAGAGAAGAAAAAATTGATGGTGGGATGATCATATATCTGCATTTGCCTCTTTTCTTTGCAACACATCCATGCACACCAATATTGTTATTATATTTTTTTTTAACATATGAGTGAATATAATGTTGGTATGAAGATAAATCAGGTATTGTATATTTAGCTTCTTAAACTTATGAAAAAAGCATAAAGATAAAAGATTGCACTCGTAATTCATAAAACAATATAACCGTATTGTTGATCGTGTGTTTTTTAATAATTTGGTTGCGCGTCTTTGATGGCCCTTCACGTAGTTACCCCACAACGGCGCCAGAAAAGGTCTTGACGGCCCTTCGTATGGTTACCTGCGTGAAAAGTAAATGGGTTAGGTTGAGACTCCAAGTACAGAGTGTATGTAGTAGTGGAAGACAGTTTTCCCCACGAGGGGTGACTCGAGGGTTTAATATCGAACTCTCGGGCAACCAGTATTTCAGGTGTTATCTCCTTATCCTTCTCTTGAGAACCTGCAACAAAATAAATTGTTTTGTGCCCTCAACCTCACCAAGTGGTTGTCAAGCACAAGGTGTGAGAATGATAATAAAATAAATATGCAAACAGTAGTAAATATGCAATGATGGTAAAATAAATATGTAAGGATGATGGTAGTAATGATAAATGATATTTTTGGTTTTTTTATGATGAATGCAAGATGTAAAAGTGTTTTTGTATTTTCGGATTTAATAATGGCAGCAAACAAAAGTGATGATAAAAGTGTTGGAAAGGTGTTTTTTATGATTAAAAATGGATCGGGGTTCATGGTTTCACAAATGCACTCTCTCTTCATAACGTGGTAGACAATGGAACACTAAAATTAACATGTAAAATGGCAAGACATGGTTTGACAAGTTATTAATAATATGGGCATCACGTCCTAACATAGAGATCTCAAGTATAAGTTGTTCTCTCTCTTATGCTCCACCAAGATGCGAACTAAATCATAACACCTTAATAATTAAGATAAATCAGAGCATAGCAATAAGTTCAATGACATAAAGTTAAAATAGGAACATGCTAGATCTAGTCATGTAGGTAGTGGCCAAGGTCACATCCACTCTCCGGTAGCATGGTATTTTTTGTTTATCCCTAGTGAGGCAACAAAGTAAGGTAGAAAACCCAAGTGGATCGCAGAACTTTCTCTCACGTTCACTGCACTAGCCACCCCCCGTTACTCCAACTAATGCACACGTTCCCCCTCACATGCTCTCATAAACATGCTTGATCATGACAAGTCAATAAGAACGGGATACATAATATGCATATACTTTCATAACTGAAACAAAACCATTGCAATCTCAAACATGTATTAACTCATAATAAACATCCACCACAAAGGAATTACATAGATGACCGTAATCATGTCAGCAGCTCATACGGTACTAATTAGTGAAGCTCATAGAGAGGAGAGATGTGGGGACCCCGGACTAACTGTCCGAAATACCCTTGTGCCTACATATCAGCGATCCCATGATCAGTGCGTCGCTGAAGCACAATTAAACTTGGTAACCAAGAACATCCATACATACCGAATTTATTTACTTACTTGATGGAAGTGATCAGCTTCATCAGGTGCTTGCAGCGGAAATCACCAAACAACGTGGAGCCCAAGTCATTTGCCAGAACCCTACATGCAGCAACTGACTGGGAAGCGCCCTAGTTCGCACTGACGTCATCGAAACCGTCTTCCTTAATCTGCTCTTCTCTAGAATCTGGCTAAGACAATAGCCAGGGACGAAACGAATATGAGTACATTTGATTGTACTCGCAAACTACCCCAACTTGAGTATGCACTATTTTAGTTTTATTTTTATTTCAAAGACTTTTATTATTGAAAAACATCTTTATATCTTTATTGAAAAACATCTCTATATATTTATTTAAAAAGGTAAGAAGAAGTTTATAACTATCCTTTAAGAAATCATCGTTTTAGTTACCACACCAAACTCCACCTTCTTCCGACCATAACTCAATCATGGTCCTTTTTACCCTACAACCTTGTGCCAACTCATTGGTACATGTATGCAACCTTTTTCCACTTCAATTTCCTTTCAAAACTCAGAATTTTATAAAAACTTGCACATGGTCTTAAGACAGCCTCCCAACTGTCCATATCCGAGGACTCGGCTATTCGAATAGTTTTACCCTCTGCAGAGGTAGCACGCTTTTCCCACACCCATCCGGTCACTCATCGTGTCAGCCACGTCCCGCCATACCAGAGGTATGCGAAGTTGAGTTCCCGGCCATAGCATGTCCTTTGCTCATGCTAGTATAGGACCCTGCCTCTACGACACTTTCCATCGACACTTAAATCATCAGAAACTAAGTGTGAGGACTCGTAGTTCTGCCCGGCGGATCCAAGGGAGCCCTTCAATCCTCTTTCTTCTTTACGCTCATACCGGCTTCCGGTAGACTTCTTTTAAGAGGACCCAGGTCAGGGGGTAGGTCCTCAGACCATCCCCTCATGGAACGAGGTTATCCTCGTTATTGAGGCATCCAGTACTAACACGAGCAAATTATATGACTACGCCCGTGCCCATATGGGGGTAAATGTGGTCGCACCGGTTATTGGTTGGTCGCCATAGTATTAGGACACAATGTGCACTTTTCCAAAACAACACCACCATTCTCCAACTTAATACCGACCTTTCGGCATTCACCTTCATCCAAGTACCTTCAAAGGAGTTTTGAAAAACATTGTTTTTCCCATCCTATAGTTTTAAATAACTACCTTATACTTCTAAGTAGGGTGGCAAAATAGTTTTCATGTTTTTGAAAAAAGGGGTTTTTCCAAAATCATTGATACTTTTGAACAACTCCTGAGATTAAAATAGATGTATATAAATGCAAGCTCAGTCAAGTAGCTTGCCTGATTCCAGCATGATGTCCCTGGACTTCTCCTTACTGATCAAAGAAATAAACTTCGATTCTTCTCTCATAAAACCTTTCCAACGATTACTCCGGTAGCGTTTAAATCTAGCGTCGCAAAGAGGAAAGAACAATCAACATACAGTAGAACACTCCAACAACAACATCAAGCAATACTAACAAGCAACAATCATGAGGGAAGATTATTATCTAACAAACAAGTTGACAATCGCCACACTACTCAATCAAGCATCACAACAACTCTCAAGCATCAAACATAGCTACTGCACACACAAAGCAACACAATTTGATTTCAATTTAATTGAATTGACCATTATTTAATTAGGTTTTAAATATGGCAGAATCTAGTGGTGCATGTTTAATTGCGTAACCTAGGTTCTGTTGGTCACAAAAATACAAACTAAACTTCTACAGAAAGCTACTGAAGTGTAGGAGACAACACACTTGGATTTGATTCATTTGGAGTTATAAAACTCCCTACACAATTGTTTTATTACATAAACTATTTAATCAAGTTTTTGCTACAACGCGAGTTAATGTTATTCAAAAATTAAATCCTTTTAGGGGAAACTAACCTTGACTAAATGTGACCTAACAAAATTGGTCCTAACCCATTTGGATTAACCATTATTTTTCTATAATTGTTTTAGTCCAGAAAGGTTTTCTAATAACCAAACTAATGCCAATTAAATAATAATAGTCAATTAATTCTACCAAAAATAGGGGAGCTAAGTTATCACAGTAATAAGCTAAAAAAATTGGATTGGCATCATTTGGACTATTTGAGTATCAGAAACAAACAAGTTTAGAATCTAAACCTTCTGTGGCATTTTAAATAACACATTTTTAATATTAAACTAAATGAGATGAAACCACTTCAGTGAGTTAAATAATTTCATAAGCTTTCCAGATCATTTGAGTTTGATTTATTTGGATTCCTAGATCTTGAGACATGGATTTATTTACTTTCTATACGATTTATTTTAGCCAACAATTTAAAAAAATGTAATCATACAAAACTAATTTAACAACAAGTTAAACAAGCATAGCACTCACTAACAGTACTAACATATGCCAACGTGCTAACCATAGTAACTAGCAAGCAATAGTACCAAAACAAGTATTTGCAAGAATAAAACATATTTTTAATAACAAGACCATTTTAATTACTTTCTTTCAAATAGAGGCAGAAACATTATTTTTACTAAATATTACACCTAGGGAGTTCTGTCAATCAAACAACCATGCAAACTCGGGTTTGTGTTCTCTGTTGCTATTAGAAACTACTCCAAGTGAGTTTGATCCAAAAAGTTATTTACATAATTTATTAAAAATGCACAAAGTGCTTGCTGACCTAAACTAGAAATGCATGCAACTTTTGTTCTAAACATCCAAAACACATGAGACCAATTTCTACTGAAAGGTAATGTGAAGAGCTTTCTAAAACAATTGGTTCATAAATTTTTGATCATCCTAACTCAGTCTATGACTAAAAGAGTGATTTCGACCAGAGGCAAATCAGGAATTTCCAGGGTCACACAATTTGATATTTTTCAGATCTGTAAGTTAGAAATGACTCAAAACTTATCAGGCTACTTGTGTGATTTTTGGTTTGGTCAACTTTGCACTTAAACTATTTTAAAACGATTTAAACTAAAGGTACAGAAACAAATCTATAAGGAAATAAATAAACAACCTAAGAAAAAGGTTCGCGGGCTGGATCTGGCACTGGAGCTGGCTGGATCTGGGCTGAGCAACACGGGGAGAGGCCCAGCTCGTGGCCCACGCAGGCGAGCGAACGGGTACGGCCTGTCTTCGTCTTCCTCGACACGAACAGAGGGACGAAGCTTGGCAGGGGATCACGGCGGCGATGGCATCGGCGGCTCCGGCGGTCCCTAAACGAAAAGATGATCCCAGTGAGAGAGAGCGCGATGAGGGGAGCTCAATGGCACAAAAATGGTGATGAATGGAGGTTCGTGGCACTCGCGAGCTTGCTCGCATGTCCGCGGCCGGAGAGGAAGAAGGTGAAGACGGCTTGCTCGATCCAGGGCTTCCCTCTGCGATTCCTCGCGCAGAGAGGGAGAGTAGGGCACGGCGAAGCTGCTGGTGGTCTGGGATTTGGATGGGGAGCTCTCTATGGCCGGCGATGCGCGACGGCAAATCGGCCTTGGTTCGTGTCCGTGGAGAGAAAAAGAGAGAGCGAGCGAGAGGGGCAAATGGGGGAGCAGAGGAGCAAAGGAGCGGCGTGGTGCTTCTTATCGTCTCGCAGAGCGGCAGAGAGGAGCGGGGTCCAGACGGTGTCGACATTGCGCGGGAAGAGCACGGCGACGACGGTGTGAGCAACACGGCGCCCGTGCCGTGCCGCATCGCTGCAACAGGGGTGATGGGGGACAAGGGAGAGCAGAGGTGAGTGGCGTGGAGGCTTCAGCTTCTCCAGGTCGAGGCGTGAGGCAGAGGCGAGGCGAGGAGAGCACGGCGACGCAGCGAGCACGGCAGCACGGCGCAGCGTCGGGCGCCGTCAGCTACAGGAGGTCAACGAAGATTTTACAGAACGCCCCCTGAAATACTTTTTGCAATCACAAACAAGTCCCTGCTTCTATTTCTTCTATTTCTTTTTGAAACCAGTAGGTTTTAGGGATTTTAATTGGGCACTTAAACACTTTATACAAAGTTGAGAAAATTCATGTAGCCTCCCATATACATGTAGAAGCTCCACAAAAATTGGTTTTTGAAAATATAATGTTTTGAGCAATATTTGTTCATAGGGTTTAAATAAATCATTTTTGGAAATTTGTATTTGATACTCCTTTAATATTTTTAAAGCATGTGATAAAATATGGTTTTGAACTTTTGGAACTTCTTTGACAAATAAGATAACTTCAAAAAGTTTTATTTTCATAGAGAAAACATTTGTTTGGAGGAAAAAGAGAATTGGGGAGGGAATTTATTTATGAAGACCATTTCTAATTCATGACCTTCATTTCCTTTTTAATAAATGATTTGAGGGTTTGATTTAAATCGAAAAGTAGGTTTACTTAAGGAGGGAGTGATATGAAGTGGGGATGATTATTAGTTCATCTCACTCCTAGAATTTTGATAAAGAAAATATAATTGTTTTCATAGAATAGAGGAATAGATAGAGAGGGAATTTCAATAAGATCATTTCCATTAATTTAGGACTTTAACTTAGGTTTGAATGATTTTAAAGGATTTGTTTTTATTCAAGTCACACCCCCAATTTGCTGCCAAGTGTGTCCTAATTTTAGTATTAACACCACTGAGGAATTATCCTCACAAGCAATCAACACATAATATCAATAGCACAACAATAGCAACAGCACAACAATATCAACAACACAACAATATTCACATCACAAACAAGACCACACAATTCAAACCACAAGAATAAATCACACCACCTTTTCCATAATTAACAATACTATTTTGTAAAAATGGTCACACTCAATTATGACAAGATGTTGTTTAAGGGATATATCAACTCATAACTTAATAGTTTTCAAGAAGGTTTGATAAAGAGAAATATGTGGGATAATATATTTCCCGCTAGTATTCCTTTTAAAATGGAGTTGAAACATAGGAGTTACAAAAATAGGAATTGTAAAATGTCAAGGTTGAAGAATAGATAGGAGATCACAGATAGTTCTCCATATTTTATAAACATGCAATTTTGGAAATACTTTTACTGTCTCAATTTAAAGGGTATTTTATTTGTTGCTAAAACCAAACCATTATTGAAATAGACTTTCGGCCAACATAAGAATGGAAAAGATATATGGAATATATTCTTGTCATAACATGATCACCAGAGTTTTAAATATATTTTTACTTAGGTTGATTTCTTGGGTTGACATTTACTAGCCAAACAATCATAAACATCAAGTTACACAAGGTCAAACAGAACAATATAAGGGAAACACAATCATTTGTGAAATAATTCAAAAAAGTTTTTGTTGGTTCTGAATTTTGGGTCTTATTTATTCTTATTATAAATTTGCGATGTTACAAGAGATACATAAGTTACTTCCACAAACCCATAGTCCAGGGGTGGACTACTCCCTCTTCATCATGGTGCAGCGCCCCGCCGGAGTTTTCCCCCTCCAATCTTCAGCTCCAGGTCTCTGTTTCGTGGTTTCTGTGTTTCGGCGGCGCTCTATTTCGCGAAAGCCCTAAGAGGTCTATATATAGTCGTTTTTAGGACAAGACGAAGCTTCGGGAAGAAAGATCGACGACAGCGGAGGCCCGAGGGCCAATTTGGTGGGTCCCACATGGTCAGGGAATCTGGCCGCGTGGGCCCACCCCTTTCGGCCTTCTGTTCTCCGTTTCTTCGATTCCTTTGCGCCTACGTTTCGTTCCTTCCAAAAAAGTGATCCTCGTAAAATCTCAGGTCATTTGGACGTCGTTTGGGTCCCTGAAACATCAAAATATAGAAAAAGGGGTTTTCTGATAGCGCAGGGTTAATTCCAGAAAAATGGGGAAGTTGTTAATTATCCCCAAAACTCAATATAAGTCATGAATATAACTCTTATATGATGCAAATAACATGGAATAATATGTAATAAAATGTAAAGTTCATGTATGCATTTTACATGCATCAGTCTTCTCGTGTGTTTTTAATAAAACAATATAACTAGTTCTCTGTGATAAAAATTTCCCAAAAATGTAGTATAGTTTTCTCAGTTCGCATAGGTCATTTTTTGTTTACCAGACGAGCCCACCTCGTCAATTTTCATTAATAAAACGACATCATATAGGTCGTAAATTTCATAAGATTATAGAAAAGTATCTAGCCTACATAACTTTTGCATAATTATGAACATAAAACAGTGAGTTGTGATAAGTCTTGAAAGATGATTCAGATGTGGAGTGAATGCCACCAATCTACAAATCGGTCTCCTTCTCCCGACCTATACTGGGAAAACTCTTATAGGTAGGTTGCATTCTGTGGCGCACCCTTAATTGGTGCGTCACAGAAATATATTTCTGTGGCGCACCAGGCTTGGTGCGCCACAGAAAGTCATATTTCTGTGGCGCACCAAGCCAGGTGTTATCCGGGAGGCGGGTTAAAATTTGAAAAATAATAATTCTGTAGCGCACCTGGCACGTGCACCACAGAAAGTTGACATTCTGTGGCGCACCTGCCAGCTGCGCCACATAATTAATTTTTTCAAATCCCACCCCCCGCGTGGATCGACTTTTTTGTCTTGCAGGAAGTAAAAGAAAATGATAAAAAATTCAATAAATAAAACCCTTTGACATGTAGTTAGGTATGAGTGTCTAGTAGGTATAGAAATTTTGAAATATGAAGTTTGACCTTTTCTGCAACAAACAGAAAAAAACTTGTAACGGCCATAACTTTTGCATACGACGTCAAAATAATGCAAAAAATATGTCAAAAAAATCGTGAGAAAAATACGAGTTCGAATCCACCTGGGTTTACTCGATCAGCAATTCACAGATTCCTCAAATTCCAAATGAAAAAAAATTTATTTCAAAAGACGGTTTTTTCGCAGCAAAATCAAAAAAATTCAAAAAAATCAAAAAAATTAAAAATTCAAAAATTCCAAAAAAGACACAGAAATGTATAACAAAGAAGATTGTTGACTTTTCATTGACTTTTTTGGATTTTTTATTTTTTTTGGATTTTTTGATTTTTTTTTGAATTTTTTGGATCTTTTGAAATTTTTTAAGTTTTTTTGATTTTTTTTGGATCTTTTGAAACTTTTGAATCTCCTTTGAAAGTTTAGAAGTTTTTGAAAAATCTGAAATTTAAAAACACACGTTTATAACATATACATAACATATACACATACAAGACTTAAGAGGATACATATGATATATATATCAATGAAAACTTGATTAGCACAAGGGTAGGTGAAGTGGGTGGAACTTAGAAGTTAAGCGTGCTAGGGTTGGATCAATTTGAAGATGGGTGACCTAGCGGGAAGGTATGAGTTGAAAAAATTCAAAAAATCTGAAAATAATTCCAATAATTAGGATTTTTCATATTATTTCATATTTGATTTTTCTGATTTTTTCGAAACTTTTTTTTTGCAGTTTTTGAATTTTTCAGAATTTGCGCCATAGAAATGTGGATATTTCTGTGGCGCACGCCCATGGTGCGCCACCGAAAAAAAAATTAGTGGCAAGGATTCTGTGACGCACCCAGCAATTCTGGGGGTGCGCCACATAATTCTAATTTGGTGCGCCACTGATAGCTGTTTTCCCAGTAGTGGACCCACTCCCTAACCCTAGCCGCCACCCCTACCCCATCTCCTCCCTCGTCGCCGCCGGAAGAAACTACTGGCAAAACGCATGCAGCGGCGCGCCCTTCTCCACGGCGGTGGTCCCCTTCATCTAGCGGCGGTGGGTGTGCAGCGGTTATCGACGGCGTGGTGATGTGCATTTCTAGCGGCGATCTCGGCGGTGGTGGGTGTTCCTCCGCCCAGGGGTGCCGATCCCTATGGCTTCAACCGGCGGTGGCGCTGTGGGTCCGAGTCAGGGGCTATAGGCGGCGGGCGGCTCTTTTCCTGGCTGTGATGGCTGCCTGCACAATGGTGGTACCGGCGTTTGACTAGCTAGGTGGCCATGGCCGTGGTGAGAGGGTTGGAGGCGAGGCGGTTGGCCGGTTTGAGCCGGGCTCCGATGCGGTCGAAGCCGACGACGACGGCGTCCTCGGATGTGGTTACCTTGTTGAAGATGTCATTGCTGCAATCCCGTCTTATGCCTGAGGTTTTGGGGAAAACTTTAGATCTGGGTTATTCCCGGATCGGGCGATGACATAACTTCCGGTGTCGTAACCCTCTGAGGGCATCGTTTTGGAGCACGAGATAACTCGAGGGTGTCTACTGGTGGATCGGTGTTTCATGTACCGCATCACCGGTGGAGGGTCTTCATGGGCTCGCGGAGGGCGCCGGGGGCGCTCTCTGGTGTCGTGGCGGCGTCGTCGGCAGGATCGGCGAAGCTCATGCAGATCTCAACCTTGAAGATTGCTCGGTGGTTCGACGGCAGTGACGACTTCTGTATCGTGTACATGAGATGCTCGCTAAGAGTCTGCTAAACCGGATGTGCGCTCTCGTTTCGCCTAGAGGGCGCCTCGGGTATGCAATTTGTTCCCGGTTCCTAGCTGGTGGAGGGATTTTGTTGTTTTCTGGGCATAAGGCATTGTTGACATGATCTTCACCCATTTGTCGGGTCGCTATGTGTTGTGTTATGGCTTCGAGTATTTAATGTATGCTCTTTGTCCGTCCTTTGTTGAATAAATAATAAAAAAAATTGTACACATCTTTTCGATACAGAGGCTAAGATCTCACCCTCCATTTCAAAAAAGATGACCCCTGGAGTAGGCTGTAAATAGTCGCACGCGGTTCACAGTCGATTTGTCTTCTCGATGGAGTCGAGCACCCCACATTTTTTTTCTTGCTGAAAATCAGGTCGAACGCCTGATGCCGTGGTGACACTAGTTCCTCCACCTCTCGTTATTAAATTATGCACCCTGCAACTCGCACGTCTCTGGCAGAGCTACACTACTACCATCCAGGCCTCGTCGCGCTGCTCCTCCACCGTAGATCGGTTCCCCTTCCTCCAGCCGGCCTTGCCGACGTCTGGAGAGGTGGGGAACCCGATCTATGAGTGGAGTTTTTAATAATAGTAGTGTTCAAAGATTGGTTAGGGTTTGGTAGTCGTCTTCTTTATCAATGGAGATGACATCGTCTACAATAACAATCTTCTGGCCTTTGTTCGGCGGCAAGATTTTCTTCCCGACGTCAATGGTGGTTTTGGAAAATGATTAAGTTTTTCTAGTTATGATTCTTCAAATCTTGCTTCGCAAGATCGATTTTTGCACTCATGGCTGCTGCGTGGAGGATTGTCCTCGCAATATCTGTCCCGACTGCTACGTTCTCGACAATAGTGATTCGTACTATCGGGTCCCGGCAACATCGATCAGGCTGTTCAATTTCTTTTCCCTGGAATATCGGTGTTGGTACTCTTGCCGATGTTGGTTTATTACTTTAATGGCTGTGCGTGCACCTAGCCTTGAGATTGCGGCTCAAAATTAAAATTACGGTAGAACCTTCGTTGTTATTAACAGGTTTTGTGGTTTGATATGTTTGTCGTCCTATGGCTGCTTTCAGAAAAGTATAAGACCGTGTCTTTGAAGAAGAAAGAGTTTAAAGATTCAAAGATTTGCTCGTTTTTTCTTTCGACTTTATTTTGTAATCGAAGTCAGCTAATGTATCTCTACCATGTACTATTCGATAATATAATACATCATGGTATTGATTATCAAAAAAAAAAAAACCTCGTCGCGCTGAGAAACCTCACGTGTAATGATCACTCGACCCGGCTCCTACTTAGCCACGTAACAAGTCCCATCAATAATGGCTGGAGTTTACCGGTACGCGATCGGGATAGCTGTCTAGAAATCGAAGTGCGACGTGGAGCGTGCTCGGATTCACTCGACAGATGGAGGACACACTGTTTTCATCGTCATAATCAGGTACGTACACATCACCCCCGTGATACGTCCTATCAAGTGACACCACATGACCTCCACGTATTATTTTTATCAGTCCTTTACAAATTGATATAAAATACTTTCACCTACTAAGTATAAACCTCATCAACATGTTCCCAACCACGCATTTTTCTCCATATATACATATCACTCGAGGCTCGCTCTCCTCAGTTTCAACCAATTTCTATTGGGTGTGATTCAAATCTTTGGTTGCACGTATTGTTATCCTAAAGTTAGTTGCTTTTAGTTGAGAACTTGTGCGTGTTGGATCTTGCTCGATAGACAAGGACATGATCAGGGCCGGCCTGGAGGGGGGTCAGGATGGGCGGCTGCCCCTGGCCCCGAAACCAGGGGCCCCAAATCCATGTAGCTAAGACATACGTAGCAGGCAAAAAGCTAATCTGACGACGGCGCCATGGAGCTGCGGGAGTTCGATTCAGCAAAACGAAAATGAAAGCGTTATGTTGCGTACGTTTGGGCCTTTGCTCCTTCTACTAACTTGGGCTTTTTCTTTGGTTGGCTTGTGCGTAATTTCTTTGATTAGAATTAAGTGGGGCCCGGTTGATTAAAAAGCTGGGGTCAGCCGTTCCCTAAAATACGGATGATGCCGGTAGTCTAGACCAGGGCTGAAATTAATACCGATTCAGTAATGCAGCACACGAGGTTATGTTTTACACGAGCGAAGAGAATCAAACACGGAGGCGCATGGGCTGGCTAGTCATCTGTCTCACGTGATTATGGTCGCTACGTTTGGTTAGCTCAAATTTCAAACGATCTCTGTATTCCTATGATGATTGATTAATAAAGTGGCGGCCTTTTCCCCTAGAAAAAAAGTAATGCAGCACAGAATCTACTCGTTACTTGCTCTCAAAAAAAATCTACTCGTTACTTTTTTCCACTAAAAAATATCTCATTTCATCACAAAAGAAGAAAAGTAACTCGGTTACTTTCGCGAGCATTTTAGAAATTATCTTTAGATGCCTTTTAGGCTCTTCATATATATTTTTTCAACAAAGAATAATTCATATATACGTACACATGTAAATTCTTACTTTGATGCAGTATCAAGTTTTGCCTCGGCCACCAAAATCTCAGACCGGCCCCTGACATGATTCATGATTATGAAACATAGTCCCAGACTCACTTGCTGGAATGAGCTTCATTGGAAAAATATGTTGAACAATGTTCAACGTATACGGGACAAGGTCTTATCATGTGTGTGGTCAGTAGGAACAATTCTGGTGTACACTGCACAACCTGCATTGCTGGTCGTTAGTCTAAGCTGTGGCAATCTAGTGCAATCGTCGAACCTGGCAAAAACGTAGGCGCGTCACTGGTCCGCAGATATAGTATAACATGTGGTTGCCTATTTTCTCGCGACACATGCACATACATGCGCGAACATTAAGGGAGATAAACCACTCTGCCTCGCCCCGTGTCCCTTGCTACAGTAGGAGAGGCGACTCGAGGGACTCGAAGGTTCCAGCTCTCGTCGGCGTCTCTGCCGCTCCCCTCCACCTCCGGTCGCCGTTCAGGCACCGGGAGGTGGGGGAGCTCCGGCGACCGTCCGTGCGTGTAGATAGTCCCTTATATAGTGTGCGTTCCTTCTGGCGTCATCGAGGACGGCGGCGATGGCGTTGGAGTTTGGGTGTGGTCCTTCCCTCCTGTCTCCGTTTCGGCTTCGTCTTCGATGCCGGGGAGGTCGTGAAGGTTCTGCGTCGGGTGCTTTCTTCCACCTTTGCTTCTCTGGCCGACCGTGGTGGTGATGGGAGAAGGAGGTGGTGGCGGGCGGTCCGTTTTTTGGTGGTGGTGTTGCAGGTGGTTCTCTTCTTCAATGGTTTCTTCTCCGGCCGCCGTGGTGGCGAGTGGAGCGGCCATTTGAAGACGGTGCTGATGGCGGTGGTCCTGGGCGACGTGGAGTCGGCTGGATGTTGGGCGGAGCTGGGGAGGCGATGCTGTGGCCGAATTCGTTCAACGAGCTTAGATTTCATCGCGAGGCGCGGATGGCTCCTGGGCCTTCTACTTCTGGTGGTGGCGACGTCTTCCCGTCGGTTGGCGTACGGCTGCTCCGGCGTTGACTAGGATTTGGGGATCGACGGCGGTGGATCCGATTGTGGTTCTATATGGTAGCTTAGGGTGGTTTTTGCACTTTGTGGGGGTCCTTTTGTTTTTTCTGTTTTCTGTAAAGTGTACGAGCTACCTTAATTTATGAGTCAGATCCTTTCCTCAAAAAAAATATACATGCGCGAACATTATTTTACCATTTATTATTTTTCAACAACTTAATGAATAATGTTTCTTTTTTTGACATGTGAATGAATATAATGTTGGTATGAAGATAAATCAGGCTCCACAGTTGAGAACCAACATGTGATTGGATGGTTAAAAACGGTGGTTATACTCACAATACATCAGAATTCCAACTACATGTTTGACGCTAGTGTTTGTCATTTAAGTCGCAATATTCAGTAGGTCGAAGCGAGACGCCTCAAAGTGAGCTTAGCTTACTTGGTTAGGTAAGTGGATGTACAACCCAGTCAACCAAGTTTAACTCCTCATGGACGCATATTTGGGTTCTTATTATTTTAAGAAAAAATCCGCTGCAGGGGTTTCCCTACCGCATTAATTTTTTTAAAATGAGACGTCTGTTGTAACTTCGTCAATCTCCACATGCGACCCGTCGGTTCATTCAGTTGAAGGTGTTCATAAAGGTAGGATGTGCATCACAAACCGGTTTTTTACAAGGGCATATGGAGCCAGGGGCAAATCTGGGCCTTCCGATCCGGCCATCCGACGGACCAGATTCGCTGTGGACCAGTCGTTTTTTGTTCACGGTCAACGACGAATCTGGTCCGTCGGATGATCAAAACGGACGGCCCAGATTTGTCCCTGGCGCCATATACCTTATAAATCTCTTTTTCAATGTGCATCGTGCGTTTTAAGATGAGTGTATCCCGTATATGTGAGTGTGTTTTTTTTTGCCGTTTGTAGCTTGTTTCGGGAAAAATAAAGTCGCGCAATTAGTTACAGTACTTGTCTATCGGAGTAACTGTCTAGAAATTACAACACATTCAGACTTGCCGCTTTCAGGAGCCAACTTCGTTTTCTCCTCCTCCCTCTCAGCTTTGAGAGTCAGCCGCCTGATACTGCATTTTATATCATCATCTATATCACTTATACTACCATATTAGGATGTTATTTGCATAATTATATCATTGTTTTTACTTGTTTTAGATGATTTAGGGGACTTTCCTACAAAGTCCCTATTTTTAGTATTTAATTTCTGGGAGGCAGAAAACCTCCTTTTTCGTGTTTTTATTGTTTCGGGATCTACGAAGGCCCAATTAATAAAAGGAAAATTGCACAGCTGGTTTTTCTTCGGAGAATACCAGAGGGAAGAAGAAGCAAGCGAGGAAGGCCGCGAGGCCCAAAATGGGTGGGCCCACGCGGCCAGATTCCCTGACCACGTGGGACCCACCAAATGGAGCCTCGGCACTTCCTCGCCTGGGCTTTTTAGCGAGGTCTCCGTCTCGCCCAAAAAGTAACACCCTAATTTTTACGAGACTATCCGAGGTCGCGGCGGCGGCGAAACTCCTGATTCCCTCCGAGGGGGATCAAATCCTGCTGCTCCGGAGCTCCGGAGAAGGGGGAAATCATCATCATCGTCATCACCTCTCCTTCTGGCGTGGGAGGAGGCCTCTACATCATCACCATCACCAAGACCAGCACCATCTCCATCATCATCTCCGTGATCCACTCCGTCCCCCTCGTAGTTTGAGAGTTGATATACCCTAGATACTTGTCTTGTGCTACTATTCATATTTGTGATTGAGTACTTGTCATTTTTTGGTGGTGAAGTTATATTTTCAGATTGTGGTGTACCACTTATGCCACTGAATATCACCATGTTTGCACGTTGTGAGTAGTTCACGTATGTTCCTGAGGGCATAGGATGAATTGGCAATGATTTATATATGACATGTGTTGGTATATTGTCTAGTATTTATCTTTTTGTGTGATTCTATGATGGTGTTGTGCGAACGTCGAATGCACAACACTTCACCTATATAGGCTCATAGGAGAACACCGTAGTGTAATGACGTGAGGGAGACTTGGGAGGACACGAAAGACTGAGACCGAATCATTAAGTTACTTGTCGGAGAATGACTCCACGAAACAGGGGCAGTCACACTCGCGAAGAGAGTTCGTGTAAGGGGCTGAACACGACGTCAATCAACCCTCATCTGGCGCGGCGACGCTGCTCGTCGTGCCTGAGGAGGGACATCACAGCAGAGAGAGACACGGGCGTACCTAGGTTCACGGCCATCTTGTGGAGGTAAAACCGCTACGTCCTGCCTGTCTGTATTGCTGCTTGTAGAGGTTACAATACAGCGTGCTTGCCGAGGGCACAGCTATGGCAATGGCCGTACAAGGGGAGGAAGCTACTGTCTTCTTCTCCCTTGCGCGCAAGTAGCTAGACTAGGAGTAAAATGTGTTCGATCCCCCTGCTACGGTGGTGCACCAGCCCCTTTTATAGGCGCCCCGGGCCTCCTCCCTGTCCTTCTGCAGCGGAGGGGCTACCACATGGCGACAACGGTCGGGAGCACGGTGCACAGCTGCTTGGGCGTCCATGAGCGCGGTCCATGGGCACAAAAGCTGAGGCCGCAGCAGAGAGGCCGCCGTCCATCCAGGACGGCCAGCTGCTGCCGCAGAGGAGCGGGGGGAGTCCCCACAGTGACGTCGCGTTTGGCGCGTAGCGCCGACCTTCTCCCTTATCACCAAAGAGGAAAGTATGGTGGTCTGCGCCGTCGCCCCCACTTTGTTGACTCCTTTATCACCAAAGTGGGACTGTAGCTCCGTCATCACCCTGCGCAGAGTCGCGGTCACTCTGCGGCCGCTGCGGAAGCCATGTGCGCTCCGCAGAGCTTGCTTACAGTGAAGGAACCCTCGCGTGGGCGGGAACGCCCTGTGGAGGATTCTGCGTTGACTTCCCTTCAGGGAAAGCTTCCTTGGAGAGGGGGCAGCGGAGTAGAGCTCCACAGGCCTTAGCTGCCTCCTCAGGCCTCCGCGAGGCGATTCTGCCCCGCGGGCTCCCCAGGCTTGCAGTCCTGGTCCTTAGCGAAATTCACTCGCCGAGTGTTGAGGGTTATAGAGGCCTGCCCAGTACACCCGGTTCTTACTGGGCTGACAGTAGCCCCCGGGCCCATGACGGGCACGACGTGGTCCAGGGGGCGCAGGCGAAGCGGCATGGGCCCAAAGTGTCCGGCCGGCCCGAGACACGTGGCGAGCGGTTGCTGCGTCTCGGCTTCTCCGGAGGAGGGGCGTCGTGGCGGGACCCACCACGCCTCGGAAACCGTCCTGTGGTGATATAAAGCCTGCCGCGGCTGTTCAGGCAGCAGTTACGCTGCATTTACGCCCTTTCCTTCTTGCATACACCTTCGGCGCTCCACTGCTCCGGCGATTTCCGTTCTTCTCCGAGCTTTTCCGCCGCCCTTCCTTCACGAGCCATGGGCCCCAAGAAGGGCAAGGCGGCGATGGTGGAGGCCTCCGCCGAAGCGCAGCAGGAGGAGGAGCTTGCGCCGGCTCTTATCGGCACTCGCGTCTCCACAGCGGAGGCGCTGGATAGGCTGAAGGTCCTCGTCGCCAGGAGGAATAATGAGCATGGCGCCAGCGGTGTCAAGGCGGCGCGCTTCGGCAAGCTGACGGCGGGGTGGTATCCCATTTTCGTCCACACGCTGTTCGCCGGCTTGGTGCCGCCGTTCTCTCCCTTCCTTTCGGAGGTGCTGTCTTTCTATCAGATCCAGCTCCTGCACCTCCACCCGAACTCCATCCCAATTCTCGCCATCTTCGCCTACCTCTGCGAGGCGTATCTGGGAGTGATGCCTTCCGTGGCGTTCTTCCGGAGCTTCTACGCGCTCCGCAACACGGCGCCCAGCGAGCAGTCTGGGTGCGTGTCCTTCCGCATCGCAGACGGGATGGGCGCCGTCTACATCCCCATGTCGTGGGATGGCGACAAGGCCGTCACGAGGGGTGACGAAGAAGGTGGAGGACTTCCGCCAGAAGTGGGTTCTCGTCGATGCCAAGGAGCGGAACGCCTTCTTCGATGAGCCTGAGGCGCCGCCGCTGAAGAACTCAAATTGGTCCAGCGAGAAGTTCCAGCACCAGAAGATTGCCCACTTGGTCTCGCGCATGAAACTCGTCCGCGAGGCTGGCCTCACGGGGCAGATGGTCGCTGAGGACTTCATGAGGCGGCGCATCGCTCCCCTTCAGGCGCACACGAAGCCGGTGTGGATGTACTCCGGCCCGGCAAACCCAATGCGCTTGCACCTCAGCACCCACGCGCCAGACGACGTCGCCTCCATCTTAGGCACGCTCTTCATCGCCCCGGAGATCCCTGTTCCAGGCACTGAGCACCTGAGGCCCCTCCACCAGCTCACTCCAAAGAAGCGCCTGGCAGTTCTGGAGATGATGCCGACGTTCACGCCAGAGGGCTTGGAGGGAGAAGAGGTGAAGGGGGCTGCGGCGCCTGTGGTGGAGGAAGACTTGTTCGGCGAGTCCTCTGCTGCTTCAGATGCCGAAGCTGACGCCGCCACAGGAGGAGTCAACCCCTCGTCAGGGGAGGCGAGCTCTTCAAAGCAGACGGCCACTGAGGAGGAGATCCTGGAGGTATCATCCGATGTGGACGAGGATTTTGTGGTGGCCCCGTCACGACGGGCCACATAAGAAGAAGACGAAGACGGAGAAGATAGCGGCCCGGAGGCCGCGGCAAAGCGGCGCGAGCCCCGCACTAAGGCCATCCACGACAGGGCCGCCAGAAGCCTGGAGAGCACTCCTCTTAAGAGGAAGGCTGAGGCGGCCCCTGAGGAGCCCAGCGCTGGAGCCTTATCAGGCCTGTGGCGCTCTGCCAACAAGGTGTGGGTGGACACCCGCGCCAAGCCATCTGGGTGAGTACTGTTTCTTCTTGACTTGTTCTTGCTTATCGAGAGTTCTTGCCTTTCTCGAGGATCTCACTGTCTTGATTATCAGGGATCTGGCTCATGCGAAGCGCCGCCGACTCCGCAAGGCTGCGGACGTGCGGCGCGGCGCTACGCCCGTTGTTGAGGGGCCTACGGCGCCCCTTGAAGAAGGGATCGAGGAGCCCGTGGTGGCAGTCGCCACAGGGCCAGCGGTTGACGAGGCCATGAGGCCTGTGGGGGAGACGCCCCTTGAAGAAGCAACTGCCTCGCCACCTCCTGCCGAGAGTCAGATTGAGGAGGTGGCGAAGGCTACGTCGCCGTCGCGCCCTGATGCTCCACTGGAGCCCCCAGAGACACCCGCCGTGGAGACGGCGGGGACCAGCACACAGGCGCCGGGAGGCGCCGACGCCGAGATGGAGGAGGGAACTCCTCCGCCGCCCCCTCCAAATTCCGAGCCTGAGGGGGAGGCCACTTCTTCTGAGGCCGCAGCAGGCGAGGCTGCGGTTGAGCCACTGGTGGCTAGGCCTCCCTCGCCAGCCCCCGAGGCCCACGAGGAGGTGGTCGTGGAGAACAACGACGCACAAGACGGTGAGGGCCCGCTCTTGGGGCCCCGTGTTGACCCTGGTCCAAGCACTGAGCTTTCAGCACCAGAGGCTGGCGCTGGGATGGAGGACGCTGCGCCACGTGAGGGCTCTTGGGCCTTGGTCTTGAGCGACCGGAGCCGGAGCAGCGCGTGCCACCAAGCTGCCCTCCGCTTGGTGAGGGGCACCCTAGACGGGCTAGAAGCCCAACTTGCCCTTGAAGAGGCGGAGCTTGGCAGGAGGTACGACGCCCTCGCTTCTGACTGGGCCCGCTTCTTCGAAGTCAGGCGGCGGAGGGGCTCTGACGACCAAGCCCTCCAGGTGCAGCGTGACGAGGCGACGCGGCAGGCCCAGGAGATCCGCGAGAACGCGGAGCGCGAGGCGCAAGGGGCCTTGGCGCCGGTCCAGGCGGAACGCAAGGCGGCTGCAGAGGATCGGGAGGCGGCTGTGGCGGAGCGCCAGGCTGCAGCCTCAGACCGAGTGGCTATCGAGACCTCCCTCGCCGACCAGTGCAAGGAGCTGGCCAGCCGCGAGGAGAAGATAATTGCTGAAGCTGAGGTGGTGAGGAAGTCTCTGGAGCAGCATCGTCTGTCCCTGGAGGCTCGCGAGCAGGCCATGGTGACACGCGAAGCTGAGGTGCTCAAGCGTGAGGAGAAGCTGGAGCAGGCGGAAACAGACATGAACACAGAACGTGAGGCCCTGGAGTCCCGCGAGAGCAGCTTGGCTGAGGCCATGGGCAAGCATGACAAGGAGGTGGAGCGGCACCGGGAGCTTGTGGAGAAGACCAACCAGAAGCTTGCCGAGAAGAAAAAGGAGGCGGAGGCGGAGGCCCTCGCCAAGCGAAAGGAGTACCGCACTGCTGTCACACAGGCCGTCTCCCGGGAGTACGCTGGGAAGTTCAAGAAGCAGGAGGACGGCTTCCAGAGAAAACGCAGGGAGCTCGGCAAGCGCATCCGCCAGCTGGAGGAGTGGAACGCCAACTTGAGCGCTCTGAGCAGGACCTCATAGCCCTGATGGCAGACATGCAGGAGTTGAATGCGCAGGTGGCCCCTGTTGTGGAGAGGGTCGAGGAGGCTGAGCAGAGCGCGGTGGCGGCACGGGTCTTGACGCAGCAGCGGGAGCGTATGTTCCGGTCTCTGGTGACGCGCGGGAACGCTCTTGCTGCGAAGCTGGGGTGGATGCTCCTGCCGTCCCTGTCCACGGGAACGCCGACGTCGCCACGTATCTGGCCTACTTCGACCAGCTCTTCTCCGTCCTTGAGGGCCCTGTGGCGGAACTCGACAATGTTGTCGACGAGGAGTGCCGCAAGCTCCTGCTGGTGGCGGTCAAGCGCGTCTTCGTCAACCTCAAGCGCATATATCCACGCTTCGACTTCGAGTCCGTGACCGAGCCCATGGAGGATGCTCAGATCGAGACGCGCCTCTCCAACTCGCTGCGGGAAGAGATCAACGACTATGTCAACCGCTTCAAGAGGGTCGCTGAAGAGCCGGCCTCTGGCGAGGAGGAAGATGTTGAGGAGGAAGGCGCGGAGGAAGATGACGCTGAGGAGGATGAGGGCACCAAGACTTCTGCTTAAGCTGCTCCTGCCACAAGACGCGCCTGAGGCGCAAGTTATCTTTGTTTAAAGACTTTGTTTCATTTGTGATGGTCTGTAAAACACTTTATTGTGCTGCAATGTGTGTGCCCCTCGACGGGCATTTTATCCCTATTCCATGCCATTTTCGCTTTACGTCGTCAGGACCCGTCTCTTAGCGCTATGACTCCGCCACTACGGTATGCCAGAGCAATGACTCAGCAAGGCCGGGGGTGTTTAAGGCTTAGAGAGGTAAGAGCTCTCGAGTCGCGATGCTCGAGGGCTCCCCTTTGACGCTCAAGCAGTCCATGAAATGCGAAGGAGAAAATACCCGCCCGAGGGACGGAAGTTGCTCGTGAGAGGAAAAACACAACGCCTGAGGTGTAAGCGCAGGACTTAGCTTAGCGAGGTTCTGGCCTCGTGGAGGCGTTGATTTCCCTGAGGGTGTGCTTCCCTCTTTAGGTCTGGAGCGTGACTCCCCGAGCCTTGGGGGGACTCTTGTTCCCTGTGTAGGTTAGAGGCGGAACCAAAGCAAAACATGGTAGAGAAACTCATGCGCGCTTATAGGTTTCCTCATGGGTGCCTCGCGAGGAGAGTAAGTACCAAAGGTCCTTAGGTGAGGTGGCAGGTTTGGGAGCAAGCCCCTGGGCCAGAGCTCTTTGGTGAGGTAACAGGCGTGAGAGCGTGCTCACGTGTTAGAGCTCGGATCCTTTTGGATTTTGCGGTGCTGCTGGGATGCTCCCGAGGCACAGTCACCGTACTCAGCCCCCGCTCGCGAGGTGCGCAAGGGAAAGATATGAGCGCGAATGAAAACACAGAGTAATGAAAACTAAAACTCACCCCCAAAATATTACACAGCGGCGCCGCAGCGCAATGTTTCACTAGGAAACGAATTGGTTCGTTACACTTGGGCTTGCCAAGATAAAGTTTCCATGTCGAGGCATGGGGACCACATTCAGTGGCTGAGACTCTTCACGGCCTGTGGCGGCACGTTACAGGAAGAGCTCTGAGGGACTGGCCCTCAGAGAGAGAAGCTTTTGTGAAGCTTGGAGGTGAAGCTGTGCGCTTTTCTCTAGAGACAAAAAAATGCCTGGTGTGATAGAGATCACGGGTAGAACTTGCGTAGATGCGCGATGTTCCAAGGGTTCTTGACCGGGATGCCGTTCTCCGTCTCGAGGCGTACCGCGCCAGGTCTGGCGACATCCGCGACCCTGTAGGGGCCTTCCCACATGGGCGAGAGCTGATGGTGCCGCCGCTGCCAGGGATCTTGACCATGTTGTAGGCGTGATGCGTGACGGCCATGAACTTCGCGAGGACGGGGTAGCCGAGGATGGCGTTGTAGGACAGGCCAATGTGCGCGACGTCGAAGTCGATGAGCTCGGTGCGATAGTTTTGCTGCGTGCCAAAGGTGACTGCAAGCCTCACTTGCCCCAGAGGCGAGATTGAGCCGTTGGTGACCCCTGTGAAGGGCCTGGAGGGCATAAGCCACTCGTAGGGCACTTGAAGCGTCTCAAAGGTCTCGACGGAGATGACGTTCAGGCCTGCACCCCCATCAATGAGCGTTTTGCCGACGGCGATATTGTTGATGGTGGGGGTGCACACCAGCGGGAGGGTGCCTACAGTCTTGGTCGACTTGGGGTGGTCCTTGGCGTCGAAGGCGATGGTGTACTGAGACCACTTGAGGGACGCGATGTCTCCACCCCAGGCAGCGCTGCGTTGAGCTCACGGGCGAACTGCTTGAACTGATTGTTGGACTTGGGCGCCTGAGCCCCGCCGAGGATGCACGCCATGGCGCCTCTAGGGGCCTGGTAGCCCCCAGGCTCCTCGTCAGGGAGGTTGTTGTTCTTCTCAGCGGCGTTGGCCTGAGTCCCTTGAGGCTTCTGGTAGCCACCTTTGCGTCCGCCCTTGCGGTAGTTACGGCCTCTGCTGCGACCACCGCTGCCTTCTTCCTGCTCGCGCTTCTTGCTCAGCTGCTTGAGGTCGTAGCAGTTCTCTGTCGCGTGGCCGCGCCTGTTGTGGTAGATGCAGAAGGGACGGTTGTCCATCTTCTTCTCGCCATCCTCTGGAGAGTCCTCTCGAGCGTGCTTAGCGCCGGGCTCAGCAGCCAGCACAGCAGTAGGCTTGCGCTTGGTCTCGTCACGCTTCTTGTGGGCCTTGGATCCCTCTGGAGGGTCGTCTGCAGAGGCCACCTTGGTGAAGAGGAGACCCTCTTCAGCCTTGGCACACTTGTCTGCGATGTCGAAGAGCTTCACGACAGAGGAGAGGGTATCGTGGATGCCGAGCTTCTCAAGCATCCTGCGGTTGGTGACGCCCTCTCTGAAGGCAGCAATGACGCGCGAGTCAGGGATGTTGGGGATTTTGTTGCGGACTTGGCTGAAGCGCTGGATGTACTTGCGGAGAGTCTCGCCAGACTTCTGGCGTACGGCGCGCAGGTCGTTGTTGGTGAGGGTGCGCTCGTACGTGCCCTTGAAGTTCGCGACGAACTGCTTGCAGAGGTCCTCCCAGGAGTCGATGGAGTCCTCAGGGAGGTTCAGGAGCCACGACAGGGCAGAGTCCCTGAGGGCGTGCGAGAACCAGTTCGCCATGACCTTGTCGTCTCCTCCCGCAGCTTGGATGGAGGTGGTGTAGAGCTGCAGGAATTTGATGGGGTTGTTCGTGCCATCGTAGCCCTTGGGGAGGTCTGGCCTGAACTTCTGCGGCCAGACGACGCGGCGCAGGTTGCGGGTGAAGGCCGTGCAGCCTGTGGCGTACGTGGCCACGCCGCCCTGGAGAGCTCTGCGGTTTTGGCGCCCCGCCTGGCCAATTTCCTCGACGATGCGCTTCTGGAGGTCCCGCTGGCGCTCCATCTCCACCCGCGCGTCCGGCGGCGTCCGCTGCACGATTTGACAATCATGCGGCGAGGACGCGTGAGAGGCGGCTTTGTTTGCCGCAGCCGGAGGTGGTCCTGGCGGAAGCGGAGGCGGAGGCGGAGGTGCTCCATGCGCGGCGGTGCCTGCACGCCCGGAGTTGTGGTGCACCAGGGAGCGCGAAGCTGCTGGGACCGCGCGCGGCGCAGCCGCGATGTCGACGAGGTGCTGGAGACGGCCAAGCCAGTTGTCGTGTGCCTCGGCGGTGGGGCGGTAGCGGAAGAGCTCTGCTGCCATGAGCAGCGCAGTGTTTGGGCTGGGCGCCGGGCGTCCAAGCGTGGACGCGCTTTGGCGCCGAGATGGATGCGAGGACTCAGCGTCCTCGCTGTGCTCGTGGTCGACGTCTTCGTCGTAGCGGTCGTCCTCATCCTCGGGGTGCTCCACGCGTGGCTCCGCAGTAGTGCGCCCCGAAGCGCGGTTGGTGCGCGGACGGCCGCGTGGCCTGGTGGTGTGGACGACGGGCTCGGTCTCCGCTCTGCCTGACACGCGCCGGTTGGCGCGAGCAGCGCGAGTGTCCGCCATGGCGCAGAGGTCGATGGAGGTTGAATGCGCGCCTCAGCCCCCTACCTAGCGCGCCAATTGTCAGAGAATGACTCCCATGAAACAGGGGCAGTCACACTCGCGAAGAGAGTTCGTGTAAGGGGCTGAACACGACGTCAATCAACCCTCATCCGGCGCGGCGACGCTGCTCGTCGTGCCTGAGGAGGGACATCACAGCAGAGAGAGACACGGCGCGTACCCAGGTTCACGGCCCTCTTGTGGAGGTAAAACCGCTACGTCCTGCCTGTCTGTATTGCTGCTTGTAGAGGTTACAGTACAGCGTGCTTGCCGAGGGCACAGCTATGGCAATGGCACGTACAAGGGAGGGAAGCTACTGTCTTCTTCTCCCTTGCGCGCAAGTAGCTAGACTAGGAGTAAAATGTGTTCGATCCCCCTGCTACGGTGGTGCACCAGCCCCTTTTATAGGCGCCCCGGGCCTCCTCCCTGTCCTTCTGCAGCGGAGGGGCTACCACATGGCGACAACGGTCGGGAGCACGGTGCACAGCTGCTTGGGCGTCCATGAGCGCGGTCCATGGGCACAAAAGCTGAGGCCGCAGCAGAGAGGCCGCCGTCCATCCAGGACGGCCAGCTGCTGCCGCAGAGGAGCGGGGGGAGTCCCCACGGTGACGTCGCGTTTGGCGCGTAGCGCCGGCCTGCTCCCTTATCACCAAAGAGGAAAGTATGGTGGTCTGCGCCGTCGCCCCCGCTTTGTTGACTCCTTTATCACCAAAGTGGGACTGTAGCTCCGTCGTCACCCTGCGCAGAGGCGCGGTCACTCTGCGGCCGCTGCGGAAGCCATGTGCGCTCCGCAGAGCTTGCTTTACAGTGAAGGAACCCTCGCGTGGGCGGGAACGCCCTGTGGAGGATTCTGCGTTGACTTCCCTTCAGGGAAAGCTTCCTTGGAGAGGGGGCAGTGGAGTAGAGGCTCCACAGGCCTTAGCTGCCTCCTCAGGCCTCCGCGAGGCGATTCTGCCCCGCGGGCTCCCCAGGCTTGCAGTCCTGGTCCTTAGCGAAATTCACTCGCCGAGTGTTGAGGGTTATAGAGGCCTGGCCCAGTACACCCTGGTTCTTACTAGGCTGACATTACTTTACGGGGTATTAGTATCGGGGACCTAGAGCGTAATGCTATGGTGGGATTTTATATCTTAATAATTCTTGTGCTGTCATTTAATTGGCCACATGATCCATCATAAGGGGTTTAGTCTATTTATTTAGCTGTACCTAATAATAGCTCCGTCCGAAGAAGATTAAAACTAGACAAGATATTCAACGTGTTGTTTAATAAATCTATATGCCTAGCAATATCCATGCCGCCCTCGGGAACGTTTTCCACATATAAGTTACACATCACTTGAGCTTGTCCTCTTACACATAGAGGATTGGGCTTTCTCTCTCTTTGAGAGCTTTTACTTGTTACCATTTATGCTGCATTGTCACTGTCTTGCAATTATACAATCGAAAATACCAAAAACACTTGCATCTTTTATTGTCTATTTATCATTTCTAATAACCAATACCTTCAGCTCCTCGTGGGTTCGACAACCTTTTCTATTCGAAAGGTACTACAATTGATCTCCTGCACTTGGGAGTCATCAAGATACTTTTCTGGCGCCGTTGCCGGGGAGCGTAGCGCTATTGGTAAGAAGTTTGGTAAGGAAACTTGAAAGGTGAATTTTATTTACTGTTTTATCTCATTGCTACTATGGCATTTATGAATCGTGCCTCGCTGCATCTTGCTCTATATGAAAGTGCTTATGCTCCTAAAACTGTTGAAACTACTGTGCCTGAGATACCTAAAGTGGGATATAAAATTCCCGTTGGTCATGTTAAAAGAGTTATGAAAAATCCATTTACAGGGATGGAACTAAATCTGCACGTGAACACATGGAAACAATTGAGGCTATATGTGGTTTATTTAGACTTCCTGGTATTTCTGAAGATCAGGTAAAAAGGAAGCTGTTATATCTGTCTTTATCTGGTAATGCTCGTATTTGGTTCAGGTCTTTAGATGAAGAAGTCACTATGGACTGGAGTATTTTGAGGAAGGTTTTCTTTCTTAAGTATTTTACTCCTAAGAAGCTTATGAGAACCGCTGCTATATATTTAATTTCTGGCCACATCTGGGAGAAAGTATTACTCAAGCTTGGGGGAGGTTAAAGGAACTCCTCCGCAAGAATCCTTGTCATGATCTTACAAGGAAAATTATTCTGATAAACTTTTATGTGAGGCTACCAAGGCAACAAAAGGAATTTCTGGATAATTCATCTAGTGGAAGCTTTACAAATAATACTGAAGAAGAAGCATGGAATTTATTGGAGACTATTTCTGAGAATACTGGTCATTGGGATCTTGATAAAGGTAATGAGCCCTATCTGGACTATGAGTATTCATGTGTAGAGAATTTCTCTACTTCTACCTTGTTTAAAAATCTGAGTGATACTTTTAATCTTGATCCTTATGTTATAATTGAGGTAGCTAAATCTTTTGCTAATCATATTGGTATTCCTAAAACTGGGTTTGAAGCTTATGTTGAACCTGTTAAACAATCTATTGTTGTACCCAAAGTTATTAAACAGGTAGAACCAGTGTCATCCTTGACAATTGAGGAGTATGTTGAGGCACCACCATATCCAAACCAAGTCAAGGAAAATTTACTTATTGCTGTTTCTAACAAGAGTAAAAGAAGAAGATCTCAGCCTTATGAACAGATGGAAGTCAACAGTCAAATCTCTATTATCAAACAATTAAATGAAGAAGATCCTGTTGATGTTTATCTATGTGAAGATGCTACTAAAGTTGTTAAAGGCAATTCGGCCAAGGTTGGTAAGCCTGTTATATCATGCACTATTGGGACTTCAAGTTATCATGGCTTATGTGATATTGGAGCAAGCATTAGTGTCATTCCATATTCTCTTATCTTGAAATCAAGCCTGATATTGATCCTATCATTATGGAAGAGACAGGTATGACAATTCAACTTGCTAATAAAGATTATATTAGTCCATTTGGAATTGTTAGAGATGTTGAAGTATTGATTGGCAAAATAAAATATCCTGCTGATTTTATTGTGCTTGGTTGTCCTCAAGATTCATTTTGTCCTATCATTTTTGGTAGACCTTTCTTAAACACTGTTGGTGCTGAAATTAATTTGCTAAAGAGAAAGTGTTTATTAAATGTGCTGGTGAAAAACTTGATTCAACTTTTTCCAAATTTGCTGATAAACATGTTGTGAAAGAGCCAATTTCTGAAGATATAATTGAAACTCTTGCTCATGTAGCTGTAGCTTCAACAGATGTTGTAGAACGTTATATGCTTAATCAAGATGAACCATTTAATGATGAGGAAAAAGATGCTTTAGAACAAATATTATGGCAACAACCACCACAATTACAATTGCATATCCCACCTGATAATTTAGGAGTGCTACCACCACCTAAAGGGGATCCTAGTTTTGAATTAAAACCTTTGCCTACAAATCTGAAATATGCATATTTGGATGAGAAGAGCATATATCCTGTCATTATTAGTGCTAACCTTTCAGCTGAAGAAGAAGAGAAATTACTTGATGTGCTTAAAGCTCACCGACCAGCCATTGGATACTCTCTTGATGATCTTAAAGGTATAAGCCCAGCTCTATGTATGCATAAAATTAATTTGGAAGAGGATGCAAAACCTGTTGTTGATTATCAACGCCGTCTCCATCCAAAAATGAAGAAGTGGTAAGGAAAGAGGTAATAAGACTTATTGAAGCTGGTATCATTTATCCCATAGCTGATAGTAAGTGGGTTAGTCCTGTTCATTGTGTTCCTAAAAAGGGTGGAATGACTGTTGTTCCAAATGATGAGGATGAACTTGTGGCTCAACGTACTGTTGTTGGTTATAGATGTGTATTGATTTCAGGAAGTTAAAAAAGCAACTCGTAAAGATCATTACCCATTGCCATTTATTGATCAAATGTTAGAAAGGTTATCTAAACACTCTCACTTTTGCTATTTAGATGGTTATTCAGGTTTCTCCAAATTCCTGTCATAAGATGATCAAGAAAAACCACTTTTACTTGCCATTGGTACATTTGCTTATAGGAGAATGCCATTCGGTTTGTGCAATGCTCCTGCTACTTTTCAAAGATGCATGAATGCTATATTTGCTGATTATATTGAAAAGATAATGGAAGTCTTTATGGATGATTTTTCTGTGTATGGTACTTCCTTCGATAATTGCTTGTTCAACCTTAACAAAGTTTTGCAGCGTTGTGAAGACCAACACTTAGTTTTAATGGGAGAAGTGTCACTTCATGGTTACTGAAGGTATTGTTCTTGGGCATAAGATTTCTGGAAAGGAATAGAAGTTGACCCAGCAAAGATAGAAGCTATTGAAAAGCTCCATACCCAAGGGACTCAAAGGTATAAGAAGTTTTCTTGGGCATGCAGGTTTTTACCGTAGGTTTATTAAAGATTTCTCCAAAATATCAAAACCCTAACCAATCTTTTGCAAAAGGATGTTCCTTTCTCTTTTAATGATGATTGCATTGAGTCCTTTAATATTTTGAAGAATGCTTTAATAAGTGCTCCTATTATTCAACCTCCTGATTGGAATTGCCTTTTGAAATTATGTGTGATGCTAGTGATTATGCAGTTGGGGCTGTTTTGGGCCAACGTGTTGATAAGAAACTGAATGTTTTATTATGCTAGTAGAACACTTGATGCTGCTCAAAGGAATTATGCCACAACTGAAAAAGAATTTTTAGCAGTGCTATTTGCTTGTGACAAGTTTAGACCTTATATTACTGATTCGAAAGTCACATTGCATACTGATCATTCTGCCATTAAATACTTAATGCATAAGAAAGATGCTAAGCCTAGATTAATAAGATGGGTACTTCTATTGCAAGAATTTGATTTACACATTGTTGATAGGAAAGGGGAAGATAATCAAGTAGCTGATCATCTTTCTAGAATGGAAAATATACCTGATGATCCTATTCCTATTAATGATAGCTTTGTTAATGAACAACTTGCAATTGTTAATGTTTCTAGTGCTAAAGTTGCATCTCCATGGTTTGCCAATTATGCAAATTTTATTGTTGGTAAAGTTTTACCTCCACACTTCACTACTCAACAAAGAAAGAAATTCTTTTATGATCTTAGACATTATTTTTGGGATGATCCTTTCCTTTATAAGAAGTGTGGATGGTATTATTAGACGTTGTGTACCTGAGTATGAACAACAGGCTATTATAAGAGATTGTCATGACAGTCCCTATGGAGGACATCATGCAGGAGATCGTACAGGTGCAAAGGTATTACAATCTGGTTTTATTGGCCTACTTTATTTAAGGATTGTGCTGAATATGTTAAATCTTGTGATAAATGTCAAAGAGTAGGAAATATTGGTAGGAGAAATGAAATGCCTATGAACTATTCTTACCACTTGAACCATTTGATGTGTGGGGTTTTGACTTTATGGGACCTTTCCCGAATCAAAGACAAAGCATACTCATATTTTGGTTGCAGTGGATTATGTTACAAAGTGGGTGGAAGCAATTCCAACCAAAAGTGCAGATCATGCCACGCAATGAAGATGCTTCAGGACATCATTTTCCCCAGGTTTGGTGTTCCTAGGTTTTTAATTACTGATGGTGGTTCTCATTTCTTACATGGTATTCTTAGGAAAACTTTGGCAAAATATGATGTTAACCATAGAATTGCATCACCTTATCATCCCCAAACTAGTGGACAAGTTGAATTAAGTAATAGGGAAATTAAACTCATTTTGGAAAAGACAGTGAATAAGTCTAGGTCTGATTGGCCACTTAAAATTAATGATGCATTATGGGCTTATAGAACTGCTTTTAAAAATCCTATGGGAATGTCTCCTTATAAAATGGTTTATGGAAAAGCTTGTCATTTACCTGTTGAATTAGAACATAAAGCTAGATGGGCTATTAAACAATTGAACTTTGATTTTAAAACTGCTGGAGAGAAGAGAATTCTTGATTTAAACCTACTAGATGAATGGAGAAATGAAGCTTATGAAAGTGCCAGGATGTTTAAAGAAAAAGTTAAGATTTGGCATGACAAGAAAATTAAAAAAAGAATTCAAAGTAGGTGATCAAGTGCTATTATACAACTCTCGTTTCAAGTTTTCTGCAGGTAAGTTAGCTTCAAAGTGGCAGGGACCATTAGTGATACAGGAAGTATACCGTTCAGGAGCTATCCGTCTTCATGGTGATATGAAAGGTAAACCTCATGTGGTTAATGGACAACGCCTTAAACATTATATTGCAGGAAAAAGCTTCATTGGAAAGGTGGAGGAATTCATTTTACAGACACCGGAGGAGGTAATTGCAAAGAAGTTTGCAGTTTCAGAAATCCAAAATCAATAAAAGGTAACTTTTACTCTGGAAAGTTTCTCGGAATTGCGTAATATTTTACGGACATCATTTTTTATGGAAATTAACGTGTGGGACAAGAAAATTGGACGTGACGGAGCTTCGAGAAGGAAAAGAGGGGGTCCCACGCGGCCAGATTCCCTGACCGCGTGGGCCCACTCCTTTTGCCCCTCGGAGTCCCGATTGTCCCGTTTTCGACTCCGACTCTTCGTCTTGCCCTAAAAACCGTCAATATATACCCCTTTCGTCAATCTAATCTCGTACCGAGAGCTTTCGAGCATTCTTTGCTTTTGTTGTTTCTGTCTGTCAGGTTTTAGCCATGTCTAGCTCCGGATCCGATCATGAGGGGGAGAGCTTCCCCAAGGGAGGTGTTGTGAACCGCTACCTCAACTCCGTGATGGCACCAATGAAGACCTTGTCCTTCAAGGAGGGCGCGATGCTCATAGAGGAGGTGAAGGCTCCCAAGATCATTGGCACGGTGGAAGAGGGCTGAATGGGAGGAAGAATATGAGAAAGAAGAGGTTGCAGTAGAGAAAGCACTGGCAGAACGTCAAGCTTTGTAGAACCCCCACCTTTTAACAAAGGTTGGGATTCCCCGTGTAACGTGCTAGTCCCTGGATCGACTTGCTAGCACACACAGTTTGAGATGCAATACCATAACATTGTATCAAAGTATATTACACGATGATCCAGAATTTAAAAGATTCGATACAAGGTGCATAGCCGAAGGCTAGCTCAAACCAAAGTAAACACACAGCGAAAAGCAAACGATACAGTGAGCCCATCATCTTCATGTGCCACAGGCAAGCATGTTGGTTGTAGACTCGAAACCCTGTCGCAACCTTACTCATCGTCTGACGGACCTACAACGATGAGTTACAGCCCAACTATATGGGTCAGCACAATTGAATTGTGATGGCAAGATGACACTTATGTGGATATAAATGGCAACCTATACTCTACATGAATATTTGGCTAAGTGGAGTTTTGAGGCTGTTTTGCATAAAGCCAGTTTTATCCTATCATTTGTAAAATAATTTTCATCATAGACAAAGAGTACCACTGATAGAAAACAGTGAACACCTTTGACAACTACTCATGGCAAGCACCACTGATAGAAAATAGTGAGCTCCATCCCTTGTTCACCCATCAAGTTTTAATTTAAGAAATTGGGATGAGGAGATCTTCAACAGCTTCCCGGTCTAGTTGCTCAAAAATTGTCCATAACCGGGGATACGGCTAAGTATACTCAGTTTTTACTCTCGAGAGGGTGTGCACTTTCACCACAAGACCCAATCATTTCCTCCTCCATTGCAACCAATTATGAAATGGAAAAGGAAAGACTGAGACGAGATTTTTCGGAAGAACTTTCCCACCCCATAATGGCCTGACGCGCCTCACCTATAAACCACTACCACCACCTGTCAAGCCGGGATGAGTCCGCGCAACTTACTCCATCAAGACAGAGCCCATATGACATGTGGCTGCACTAGAAGCTACTGAACAAGGAGAGTCTACAATCTCTTTTAGCCTGGGTGACTTTCCACAAGTGTGCACTTCCACCAAGGGCAATTTACCATAGACATGAACCATAGACGTGGACCCCCTGAGTAGTCACCCACCATGGTCCACCAACCAGCACCCAGGTAGTTCATTGATTAGTTATTAGTTTTCATCACTATCCAACTAATCAAAACATTTTTCATAGCATGACTATACTAAGTTCCATACTACAAAGTTCTGGGTGGGGGATGGCTACACACTAATAGGAGCATAGCATAGTATAATATTCAGTAACAAGCCTATCATGCATACTACTGAAAACACTAAGTGCATAGTAATAAAAGTAGTAGGACTTTTATGGTGTCACTTGCCTTGGCCAACTGAAGAGTTGAAGTTACACTCTTCACAACACGTAAAGCACTCCGTACAATCTAAACATAGAGATAACACAATAGTAAACAAACAATTCAACAACATCATCACATACAAAAGCAAACATGCATATCAGGGTCTTCACAAAACTTTGGTCGAGGTTCATCACTTAATTCAATATGCAAAAAGAATTATTATGATTAGGTTTAGGGTTTGCCATTTTGGTTAAAGGATGGTCAAGAAATTATGTATGAACATCATAGATGTCATATATAACTTACTGTGGTGTTCCAAGGGTTCTAAAAGGTTGGTCTTGATCAACATGGTCACACAAGGAATTTTGGAAAAAGGTTTAACACATTCTTATAATAAAGAAATTTGCATAAACATTTTTGTAAGATCATAAACACAACTTTAATAATTTGAGTTGTTAATTAATTTTAAAATATGGTTTTTGGTCTTTCTGGTCAGAGGCAATATTTGGGTCACTTTTCAAAAAGAAACCATATTAAAATTATTTATAGGATTTAAACTATATCCAAAATACTCCAATTGAGTCTTTGGTTTTTAAATTGTTTAACAAGTATTCAAAAATATTTTTAAAAGTGACCAAGTTATTCTACAGAACCAAAGGTTTCCAAAAATATTTTATTTGCAAATTTTGGACTTATAAAATTAAAGTTATGCTAAATACACTCAAATCTCTCATTTGAAATTTGAATGATTTAAACTTTGACAAAACAGAAGACTAATGATTCCAAAAGATTTTACAAGTCTAGAGCTTTTCAAAAATATAAAATTTGTTAAATTTGGACAAACCAGTAAAAAGTTGTGATGGTTTGAAGTTACAGGGGTTTTTCTGCAAAGCTGCCAATTCATTCTAAATAGAAAATTTAATTTCCACGCGGGCGCTGACTGGATCCGACGTGGCGCTGACTGGGACGCTGACTGGGCTGCTGACGTGTTTAAGTGATCAGATCTGGGCCGTTGGATCTGGATCGAAAGGCCTAGATCTAACCGTACCTCTTCGTTCTAAAAGATCTAATCCTAACCGTTGAAAATAGATCGGATGGTTGGGAGCGAATTGCTCACCGTGGCGGCGCCGTGGTTGCCAGAGATGGAGGTCGCGGCGGCGCTGGGCTCGGGCGTGGATGCGTCGGTCGTTCCGGTGGTTCCCCGAGCGTGGCGATGCTACGACGGCGCGCAGCGAGACTCGGCGGAGGCGATGGGCGCGATGACGTCGTCTTGGGCGTGTTGGAACGGCGTGGATGCGTGGCCGGAGCGGGGCGAGCGCCGTCGAGCTCTGGTCGAGGACGGATCCGTCGGTTGGCTGCGCTAAAAGGATCAAAAGAGGCATGAGGGAGTGCGCCAGAACACTGGGGAGAGGATGGATGGCTCCTCTGGCTTAGGAACTGGCTCACCTCGCCGAAATCGAGGAAACACGGCGGCGGTAATGGCGGCTCCGACGAGCAAATCCGGCGGAACGGGAGCGTTATCCTGAGGGGAGAGGGGGAAAATGGAGAGGGCGGCCTGGGCTACACCGTGGGGTAGAGGGGTGGGGTTAAGAGGGCTCGAGGGAGTGGGGCGCGTGGGTCGTGAGCGACGGTGACGTGTGCGTCATGGCGGTCGTGGGCGCGCCGGACGGTTGGAGAAGGAGGGGATGACGCGTGGGGCCGGCTTGTCAGCGAGAGGGAGGGGACAGCGGGCTGGGCCGTGTGCTGGGCTAAGTTGGGGTTGCGCGCGCGTAGGTAAGGCCTGGGTCGGCCCAGTTAACCTTTCTCTTTTTTTTTGTTCTGTTCTTTTTCTTGTTTTCCTTTTCTGTTTTCTTATTTCTTTTCTATCTTTTGTTTTAGAATTCCAAATCAAATCAAACCAGTTTCTATAGATTTGAAGAATCAAAACCTTTCTTTTAAAACTTCAAACATCCTTTTCAAAATCTTTTCAAATTTGAAGATTCAAAATAATGCTTAAAGGTTTATTAGGACCTTTGTGTTCATTTCATAAAATGGGGTTTTATAAATTCCCGTTGAAGCAAAACTAAAATCTAGAAAAATATATGAGTAATATCACTCAATATGATAAACCCAATAAAGTACTTTGATACAAAATATTTATTTAAAAAAATATTTTGATAATTCATTTTAAATACAAATAATCGTTTGGAGTATCAAATTAGATGTTTTACTTCAAAATCCTTAATTCTTGAAAATAGAAGGTAAGTAATTATTTAAAATACATTTCAATGTCAGATTCCTAATATTATTGTATGATTGCTTATTAAATCTTGAAAAAGGATTTTAAATAAATCACTTGTGGTTTTGAAGAAAATCTAGGAAATTTACCACAAATACAATTTTGAAAAGGAGCTACAAACTCATTTCCAAATCATAGGAATTGATCAAAACAAAATTTGAAAATTAGGGTATGTTTAAAAATTAACTCTAAACAGTCTGTAAATAGGGTTTTGGTAAGTAATTGAAAGTAATATATTAGATTCAATTTCAATTTCGAGTAATTTATTTTATTCAAACAAAAGTTTTAATTTTTAGTGATTTTTAAAACATTCCAATTTTTGGGATGTTACAGACTACCACCCTTAAAAGGAATCTCGTCCCCGAGATTCGCAGAGGCTAGCAAAAGGGATCGGTTCAGGGTATCTGGGTGGCTACCACCCTTAAAAGAAACTTTTGTGGGTCGTCTAACTATCTTGTTTCTTGTGTCGAGGTGACTCTATAGGTCAGCTATATCTTTATTTGTCCGAGTTATGCTTCATCCTCATGGGTTCACATAAAGTATGTGCTAACATTTTCAAATGAATGAGTGCTTGAACAATTAATTGATCTTGGACTTACTGTTCATATCTTCATGCCCATTGTATACTTCTTCCACATTGACATTGTAATACCCCCGAATTTTGAGTAGATCACTAGTAGAAAAAGGACATTTCGTCCGGAGTCCTGTTTGCCATTAGCCCTGGTTCAGGCAAAAACCGGGACCAGTGCCTGGCACTGGTCCCGGTTCGATTTGCCAGGGCCCCGTGGGGCATTGGTCCCGGTTCGGTTGGGGGCATTGGTCCCGGTTCTTGGCAAGAACCGGGACCAAAGCTCCAGAGCCAGCCACGTGGCGTGGCGCGGAGCTTTGGTCAAGGTTCTTACCAAGAACCGGACCAATACCTCCCCTGCCTATATATAACCCCCACCCCCCCCTCTTCTCTCCTCTGTTTTTTTTTCTGGTTGGATTGGTGGGAAGTGGGTGCTAGTTTTTTTTTCTTTGCCACGCACAAGATGTGTTCGGTGAAATGCCCGAGCCACACTTAAGTTCGCACAAGATGATATCCTCGGCCGAGGTTAGCAACTATATCCTTTTCATCTGTAATTGATACAGAAATATTGCACGTGTCGATGTACGGTGGTCATTTCACTATTCAAGATGTTATTGTAATGGTATTTGATAAACTTAATTATATATATGATGCAGATGGATGCACGGATGCGATGGATGTACGGCGAACGACGCAGTTCCGAGTTTATTGCAGGCCTGCATAAATTTCTCGATGTGGCTAAGGCAAACAAAGTGAATAATTTTATGCCTTGTCCATGTGAGAAGTGTCGGAACGTCAGGGAGTACTCTGACCCGAGAACCATTCAAGACCACGTGATTCGGAAAGGTTTCATGCCCAGCTATAATTGTTGGACCAAGCACGGAGAAAGAGGGGTTACGATGGAAGACAATGAAGAAGAGGAAGATGATGACAACTATCCTATGTTCCCTGAGGAATGCGGTGATACTGTTATGGAAGACGTTGAAGAAGAAAGAGGTGAACATCGGGCATCAGATGAGCCCGCTGATGGTCTTGGTGGGGTCATTTCTGATGCAAAGCGAGAATGCGATACAGAAAAGGAGAAGCTAAAGTTGGAGGCCATGCTTGAGGATCACAAAAAGTTGCTGTACCCAAACTGCGAAGATGGCAGCACAAAGCTCGGTACCACACTGGAACTGCTGAAATGGAAGGCAGAGACTGGTTGTTCTGACAAGGGATTTGAGAAGTTACTGAAAATAATGAAGCCGAAGCTTCCAAAGGATAACGAATTGCACGAGACTACATACGAAGCAAAGAAGGCTATCTGCCCTCTAGGATTAGATGTGCAGAAGATACATGCATGCATTAATGACTGCATCCTGTACCGCGGTGAGTACGAGAACATGGATAAATGCCCGGTATGCAATGCACTGTGGTACAAGATAAGACAAGATGACCCTGGTGATGTTGAGGGCGATGACGAGCCCCCCGGAAGAGGGTTCCTGCTAAGGTGATGTGGTATGCTCCTATAATACCACGGTTGAAACGTCTGTTCAGAAACAAAGAGCATGCCAGGTTGTTGCGATGGCACAAAGAAGAGCGTAAGAAAGACGGGAAGTTGAGACACCCCGCCGATGGGTCCCAGTGGAGAAAAATCGACAGAGAGTTCCCGACATTTTCAGATGACGCAAGAACTTAAGATTTGGTCTAAGTACAGATGGCTTTAATCCTTTTGGGGAGCAGAGCTCCAGTCATAGCACTTGGCCCGTGACTCTATGTATCTACAACCTTCCTCCTTGGTTGTGCATGAAGCGGAAGTTCATTATGATGCCAGTGCTCATCCAAGGCCCGAAGCAACCCGGCAACGACATTGATGTGTACCTACGGCCATTAGTTGATGAACTTTTGCAGTTGTGGTCCGAACCAGGTGTATGTGTGGGATGAGCACAAACAACAGGAATTTGACCTACGAGCGTTGCTGTTCGTAACCATCAATGATTGGCCTGCTCTTAGTAACATTTCAGGACAGTCAAACAAGGGATACAATGCATGCACGCACTGTTTAGATAAGACTGAAAGTATACATTTGGGAAACAAGAATGTGTACCTGGGGCATCGTCGATTTCTTCCGAACGGTCATGCCGTAAGAAAGCCCGGCAAGCATTTCAACGGTGAGGCAGATCGCCGGAAGAAGCCTAACCTCCCTGATGGTGATGTTATATATGACAAGGTCAAGGATTTAGAAGTAATCTTTGGAAAGGGTCCTGGCAGTCTATCTGTTCCGAATGACGCTAACAAGCGCGTACCCTTGTGGAAAAAGTGCTCTATATTCTGGGAGCTACCCTATTGGAAAGTCCTAGAGGTCCGGTCTTCAATCGACGTGATGCACGTGACGAAGAATCTTTGCGTGAACCTGCTAGGCTTCCTGGGCGTGTATGGGAAGACAAAAGATACACCGGAAGCACGGGCAGACCAGCAACGTATGAAAGACCCATACAACAAGCAGACGGATAAAGGGCGTCAATACTTAAGCAGCTACGCTCTTACCAAAGCAGAGAAGGAAATCTTTTTTGAATGCCTGAGCAGTATCAAGGTCCCGGCTGGCTTCTCGTCAAATATAAAGGGAATAATAAATATGGCAAAGAAAAAATTCCAGAACCTGAAGTCTCATGATTGCCACGTGATTATGACGCAGTTGCTTCCGGTTGCATTGAGGGGGCTTCTACCGGAAAATGTTCGAGTACCCATTGTGAAGCTATGTGCATTCCTCAATGCAATATCTCAGAAGGTCATCGATCCAGTAACTCTACCAAGTTTACAGAAGGCTGTGGTCCAATGTCTTGTCAGCTTCGAGTTGGTGTTCCCCCCATCATTTTCAATATTATGACGCATCTCCTGGTTCACCTACGCGACGAGATTGCCATTCTCGGTCCTGTATTTCTACACAATATGTTCCCCTTCGAGAGGTTCATGGGAGTCTTGAAGAAATATGTTCATAACCGTGCTAGGCCAGAAGGAAGCATCTCAAGGGGCTATGGAACAGAAGAGGTCATTGAGTTCTGTGTTGACTTTATTCCTGACCTTAAGCCGATTGGTGTTCCTGAATCGCGGCATGAGGGGAGACTGAGTGGAAAAGGCACGCTAGGAAAGAAAGCACTGATATGTAGGGACGGGCATTCTTTAACTCAAGCACACTACACAGTTCTACAAAGTTCCACCTTCGTGGCTCCGTATATCGAGGAACACAAGAATTATGTACGCTCCAAGAACCCGGGGAAGGATGACTCCTGGATTAAAGAAAAACACATGGAGACCTTCGGCAGTTGGTTGCGATTACAGCTCATGAATGACACCACTGTCGGAGATCAGCTCTACTTGTTGGCCGCGTCACCATCTTCGACTGTATTGAATTTCCAAGGGTACGAGATAAATGGAATACATTTTACACGATCGCCCAAGATAAAAAGAGCACCAACCAGAACAGTGGTGTCCGCTTTGATGCAACAAACGACGATGGGCAAAAGGACACATACTATGGTCGCATAGAGGAGATATGGGAACTTGACTATGGACCTACTTTTAAGGTCCCTTTGTTTCGGTGCAGTTGGGTCAACATGAATGGAGAAGGGATAAAGGTAGACCAGCTGTACGGGATGACAACAGTGGATCTCAAGAATCTTGGTTGTTACAAGAACGAACCATTCGTCCTAGCCAATGATGTGGCTCAGGTTTTCTATGTGAAGGACATGTCCTCCAGACCGAAAAAAAGAAAAAACAAGCAAACGAATACATCAGACGATGAGCCAAAGCGTCACGTAGTTCTTTCAGGGAAAAGAAACATCGTGGGAGTCGAGGGCAAGACAGACATGTCAGCAGATTATGATAAGTTTGATGAAATTCCGCCCTTCACAGTGAGAACTGACCCAAGCATCCCGTTAAATAATGAAGATGCTCCATGGTTACGGCTGAAGCGATGTAAATCAATGTAATGTATTAAACCTTTATGTGATGTGTAGTAATGTATTAAACCTTTATGTGGTGAAAACCATAATACACGAGTGAGTTTTCTTTTTTGTTTTCTGTTAATTAATTGCATGACGACCGGTGAAACACGCGTGGTAGGTGGTTGTCGGCTCCCACACCTCCCGTGGGAACCTCTCAAACCTCAGCTTCGACCGTCCAAACACAGTTCCCCTGCATACAGCCCGACGGTGGCTCGTGAGTTTGAGCGCCACTTCGATCCAAGCAGCGGTAAGACGTCTCTGATGATCTACAACCGTCCGGCAAGACGTCTCTGATGATCTGCAACCGTTTGGAACGGTCGCAGGTCATCAGAGACGTCTTGCCACTGGTTGCCCAAAGATGCCTCTCCGAGTGACGCTGGAATGTTTTGTGTTTGAGCGCCACTTCGATCCAAGCAGCGGCAAGACGTCTCTGATGATCTACAACCGTCCGGCAACACATCTCTGATGATCTGCAACCGTTTGGAACGGTCGCAGGTCATCAGAGACGTCTTGCCGCTGGTTGCCCAAAGATGCCTCTCCGAGTGACGCTGGAATGTTTTGTGTGAGTGAGTAACCTGTCTGAGGAGGGCGGCTATATATAGGGTACGTGTGCTTCTTTAGTCCCGGTTGGTAACACCAACCGGGTCATGTGGCTCACGAAGTGGTCGTGATACTGCTGATCCAACATCTCACAATCCCTCAAAAGAAACACACCCCTGATCCAACGTCTCACAAGCGCTTGAAAGAAACACACGATCCGTGTGCTTCTTTAGTCCCGGTTGGTAACACCAACCGGGTCATGTGGCTCACGAAGTGGTCGTGATACTGCTGATCCAACAGCTCACAATCCCTCAAAAGAAACACACCCCTGATCCAACGGCTCACAAGCACTTGAAAGAAACACACGATCCGTGTGCTTCTTTAGTCCCGGTTGGTAACACCAACCGGGACTAAAGACGGGCTTTGCGGTCACGACACGTGTCCTCCCCCGCGCTTCCCTGGGCACGTGTCCTCCCCAGCGCTGCCCAGGAGGTCTTTATATATTGTCGCCGACGGGGTAAACCCTAATCCACCATTCCTAGCCACGAACGCATCGTCTCCACGAGATGGATCCGCCACGCCCGCCGCAGCGCCTTCTGGACGAGGTCGAGCGTGCTCGGCAGAGCGCGCTTGGGCGCAACCGCAGGAGTCTATCCCGCCGTATGCCCACGAGCCCGACGTGGAGAATAATGTTGGTGATGTTGGATCAGGGGTGTGTTTCTTTCAAGCGCTTGTGAGACGTTGTATCATGTGTAATAATGTATTAAACCTTTTATGTAATGCATTAAGATAAATGAATTAATAATTTTTATCTGCTTTCTTCTGCATTTTACAACACCAAATATTCATCTTACAAATATAGGTTTACTGAAATTGTTCTGCATTTACTTCTGCTTACGGATTATTTGTCGAATTTCGACTTACAGATTTAAAGATATGAATTTATCCATATTAAATTGAAAATGACAATAATAATGTAAAATTGATTTTGGATTATTTATACAAATTCAAACACTTTTCACGTTGAAATTTTGTCAATTCAAAATATGCAATAAAGTTAATATATTTTTAATTGAAAATGGCAAAATGGTTAATAGTTTGTATAGTTAGAATAATTATTTCAGAAAACAGAAAATGGTTTTGGATTATTTATTCAAATTTAAACACTTTTCATGTTGAAAGTCTTTTCAGATTCAAAACCATTTGAAATTCATATTCAAACACCTAAATAAGAAAAAAAGGCGGGAACAACATTTCACAACTGAAAAGTTCGAAATAATTTTGAAAAAGGACTCTTTGGTCCCGGTTGCTGGAAAGAACCGGGACCAAAGAGTCCATGGGCGCGCCACTGGATCTGGCATTAAATGACCCACTCTTTGGTCCCGGTTGCTGGAAAGAACCGGGACCAAAGGGTCATTGGTCCCGGTTCTTTCCAGCAACCGGGACCAAAGAGTCCTAGTATAACTTCCCGCGCCCTCTCTTCTTCCCCATTCAGGCAAAATCGACTAAGGACCGGAGAAGGCGCGACCGCACGCGAAGCCGGCGAAGCCCTGCTCGTTTTTCCGGCGGCCCTGCTCCGCCGCGGCCCCCGCCGTCGCGCGCCCCTGCTCCGGCGGCCCTCGCTCCCATCGCGCGCCCCTGCCCTCCGCCGCGCCCCCCGCGCCGTCGCGCCTCTCCCGTCGCCGGCGGCCTGCTCCTGGCCTCCGCCGCGCCCGCCCCTTCCCTCTCCACGGCCAGGTGATCGCCGCGGCGCCCACGCCCTCCCTCTCGTGCTCAACACCGAGCCGTAGCACCATTACAATTTGACAGAATTTTTTAGATAGAATTTGGTAGTGTTGTTTAAAATTGTTGAATTTTAGATAGTTGTTTAAAATTGTTGAATTTTAGATAGTTGAATTTTAGATAGTTGTTTAAAATTTTAGATAGAAAATATTTTAAATTTTAGATAGACTTAATTTTAGATAGAATTTTAGATAGAATTTTAGATAGAATTTGATAAAATTGTGTATAAGAATTTAGCTACTGTTTTAGTTAGTTTTAGCAATTTTGAAACTTAGCAATTTTGTTTGTTTATCAGAAAAATATGAATAATATATCAAAATGCCAGAAAATGATTTAAACTTGTAAAATCAATATATTTTAATATGTTTATCAGAAAAATATGAATAATATATCAAAATGCACAGAAAAATAAATGCTAGCTATTTATGTCAAAATACAAACATTTTGGAACATTTCAATTTGGTGAATATTTGGAAATAACTTCAATGTATTTCCTTTAGTTATGGAGCTAATTTAAATAAGTGTTTATATTTGAAATTTGACTTCTATTAACATCTAAAATATGTTTTAGAGCTCCATGTTAATGCATTAAATTGGTCATGCATGATTGAACAATTTTAAATTAGAAGAACTAAAATACCTTCTTATATTAAATATGGAATTTGTGGAAATGATTTTATTAGTCATTGCAATTCCATTTAAATTGACCTACATGACCTAGGATGTATCTTGACATATGGAACAAGTTACCCAACTAAAGTTTTGTGCATTGTTCTTAATTTGCAGAAACTATGGAACGAGACGAAGATCAGGAAAATATCCTCCAGGATATAATCCGCGGGCGGAAGATATTGTCGATGTCACCACGGAGTTTTTGAACAACTCCGTGAGGGAGATGAGTCTCTCAACCGAAGAGACGGCTCCGGTGAGGTAGAACCCGATGGCCGAGGTGAGGGAGAAGTCAGCGAGGGAGAAGCCGACGAGGGAGAAGCCGAAGGCTCCGTGGAACATTAAACTCCGGCGAGGTGCATATACATATATTAATGAAGCGAAGATTGTATTAATTAAGTCTCTGATGTGTATATACATATATTAACGCTCTTTCTTCTTTTAGCCCTCCGGATCGAGCAAATCTTCTGTAAGGACAAAACGAGGCCCAGCCAAAAAAGTTGGGCGACCAAGAAAGGTACACGATCGAAAGAGTCGCTGAAGACGGCACACCGACTGCTCCCCCTGGTGTTAAAAATAAAATGGTAAAGCAATGCGGAGTTCTAGTTAGGATCCAGATGAGGCAGAAAAGATTGCCCGAAAATCATGGAGCAAAAAGTCAAGGACTGGGCACTTAAGAAGATGGCCGAGCTATTCAAGAACTGGAAGGAAAGATTGAACAAACTGTTTGTCAAGAAAAATAAGACTCCAGACTTCGATAAAGGGTATGAGAAGATAAAGGACTACTGGGAAGAATTTGTGGCGTACAAGAAATCAGAGGAAGCTCTGGAAAAGTCTGCAAAAAATGCGGCAAATGCTGCTCTAAAGATGTACCACCATACTATGGGGCCTGGTGGCTACGCTGGTAGCATGCCTAAGTGGGAGAAACTTGAGGCGGACCTGCTGGCTAATGAGATCACTCCAGAGCCACTCAAGTGGATCGAACGGGCAAGAAATTGGTTTTACGGGCATGGGGGCACGTTGGACGCAGAAGGGAAGTGCATATATAACAGAAGACACAAAGATAATCCCCTACTACCCATCCAAGAAATTAGAAAAGCAGTAAAGGATGTTGAAGAGGGACGGTTCATTCCCGATAGAGAGGATGACGAGCTCACACGCGCCCTTGGGAATAAGGAACACGACGGACGGTTACGAGGCGTACCTGGCTCCAAGCCCAAGACAATTGCGATTCCCGAGCACAGGAAGAAATTTCCTGATAGAAGTCATCAGAGGAGAAAGGAAAGGGAGGCAATGGAAGCACGCGCTGCTGCAGACCGGCTGCTTAATATAGAAGAAGAATTAAAGCGGCAGAAGGAACAAATTGCCGTGCTTAGCCAGCAAGGTACTAGTGCCAATCTCAACGGCACATGGTAGAAGCTGCATGCGATGGTACCGTGGCCCATCGAATCGGAAAAGCAGCGTGGCTTCCACGGAGCTCCAGGATGGTAATGATGATGCAGTGGCTCCACTTCGTCGCTACCCAGTGGATGATATCACGGAGAGCACACCTTGTGAGATGCATGTGAAAGTTTTTAACTTAACCGTGAAGGTGGCGGTCGGCTATGTCGTACCAATTGGACCTAATCCAACTTACCATTTCTCTCCGGTTCCAAATGGCTACGCTGTTGTCGCGGTGGATGAAGTGATGAAAGATTATGAGGAGCTGAAGCTGCAACACCCTGCAGGTGAAGATGGGGAGGTGCTTGAACTTGGAGAAGCCAAGAAAGCGACCATTCTATGGCCAAAGGAATACATCGTGCTTCCGAACTAGCAGCCAAGGCCATCGACTCCTCACCAGTCTCCAGCGCAACAGTCCTCTTCACCGCCTCAGCATTCTCTAGCGCAACAGTCCTCTTCACCGCCTCACCAGTCTCCAGCGCAGCTGTCTCCGCCGCCGCGTCAGCCGTTTCCGCCCACCGCTCATACTATGAGGGGTAAGCGATCATCGAAACGTAAAAGGTCGCCCCTCCCAACAGTACCTCATAAGAATCTTCCCATTAGACCTTATGACAGGACTGTAGCGGAAAACGCCGCGGAGGTGGTTGCCTACAATAAGGCTTTTTTGCACCAAAAAAGCCCGAGCAGAAGCCGGTATATGATGAAAAATCCAAAAAGTGGAGAAAGTCCTTCCTTGAGCAGCCATCCCAGATATCGATGAATCTGCCATCTGACTATGGTCGTGAACTTACTAAGCTAGCACGTGCCCAGTCTGAGCAGAACAAGGGAAGAAGTGCAAAAAGCGGGAAACAAATTGCCCAGCTCGGACAGCAGAAAAATCAATCGGTCCCCCCGCTCATAGTGTGTTCCGATGTCGACAAGGACTTCAGAGTCGCTATGGATAAAGACCTGGAATTATTGGACCCCAGAGCCATAGCTGCTGCTAAAGAACTTGGTGTCACTGTATCTCAAGCCAAGGAACAGGCTACCGCCTTGGGTATGAGCCTTGGTCAACTTTTAGGCTATGAACATGCACCAATGTTAGAGATGGCACGGAAATATGTCCAAGGGGAGCCTATGGTCAGTAATGAGGAGATGACGGGTCTATCAACACATATGCGAAATCTGCATACCTGGTACCTGGTGCACACATCAAAGAAGGGCGCGAAAGAGTGGTTTCCGCTGGACATTAGAGTGGAGCATTTCTTCAAACGTTACACTATACAGGTTCAACTGACTGAACTGTTCCAGTTATTCCAAAAGCGCTCCCTCGACAAATCTATCCTCTCTTGCTATTGTCTGTAAGTGATTTATTTTCGTAATTAAGTCTCTAGCTCAGCTCGTTCATTGCCTGTATTATATTATCCTGCCTATATATATCCTTTTGTACGCTATTATGCAGAATGAAGATGCTGGAATGCAAAAGATCTAAAGTTTTTGAGGTTGGGTTCGTTGACCCATATATCGTGAATTCACATACGTTAGTCAATCACCCCAAAGACGTGGAGCATGACCTGACCACCTTTTTAACCATGCAACATTTCTGTACGGAAATATTATTTCCTTACAACTTCAGGTGAGTGTTTCTGTCTTGTACATATTTTTATTTGGCTTTCTCGATGTTAAGTGTAATTGATGAGCTATGCATGTCTGCTTTATGTAAACGTCCGCAGGTTCCACTGGATTCTGCTAAGCATTCAACCTGACAAGTCCACAGTTGAAGTCCACGACTCATTAAGTTGGGACCAAGCGTTGTGGTCCGACATGAAAGAAATGCTCAACAAGTAATTTCAATCATTATCGCATTATATCGCCCTCTTTCGTTCGTTCCCTGATGTCAAGTAATTAATAACTCCTTTGTTCATTTTCTTTGCCAAAGCAGGTGTTGGACAATTTTCAAACAGAAGGTAGAAGGTCCATTCAAAGATGAGCTAACTTATAAAACGGTGAAAAGTCCGCAGCAGCCACCGGGGAGTAATTTATGTGGATTCTACGTTTGCGAGTTCATTCGCGAGTTGACCACTGAGCGGAGAACAACTGCTTTCAACAAAATGCGGGAGAAGATCGACCCAGAACAGCGCGTAGGAGCAATTCAAGAGGAATTGGCGGGATTTCTGCTTAGGGAGGTCATCGATGAAAGGGGAGAACATTATGCTTCGGACGATGAACTACATATGCCTTGATGGCTTGATCTATCTCCATGTAATTAAATAGTTGTATTCTCGCAAGAGATCGAATATTAATTATATATGCATCAACATGTACTGTGTATATAGTAGAGCGTATAATATACGTACGGAAACGATGGAGAGCACGTCGGCGATGCGAAGAAGGAGGAGACGATGGAGGCACCGGCGAGAGGGAGAGGGGGCACCGGCGAGAGGGAGAGGAGGCACCGGCGAGAAGGAGAGGGGGCACCGGCGAGAGGGGGCACCGGCGAGAAGGAGAGGGGGCACCGGCGAGAGGGAGAGGGGGCACCGGCGAGAGGGAGACCCTAAACCCTAAATACCAAAAAAAAAAACTCATTGGTCCCGGTTCGTAACAAGAACCGGGACCAATGAGTCTCTCCCCACAACCAGCCAGAACTGGCCACGTGGCCACCCATTGGTCCCGGTTCGTGGACCAACCGGGACTAGCATTAGTCCCGATTGGCCAGTCCCGGTTGGTCAACCGGGACTGATGGCCCAACCGAACCGGGACCATAGGCCCATTTTCTACCAGTGGATTAATTAATCTGGGTAAATTCCGACTTAGCTTGTAAATATTCTGGTTATGCTAATCTCTAGTGCTTTAGTTTAGATTGTAAAATTTTGCATATGCCTGACAAATAAATAGAGGATTTGATTTGACTTGCTTGTGCTTGACCATTTAGGAGTACTAATGCATATTCATCAAGTAAGTTTGTACGTGCATGTATAGATCCTTTAAAAATTGCATGCATGCATCATGCACCCAAGTTGTTCTACGACTAGCTACATGCGTGGTATTAGAGATGGAAGTCAGAAAGGATCTGTAGGCAGTGGTGTCGGCAGATATTTCTGCATGGTTTGCGTTGCTGGCAGCACTTTAGTAGCTGACTCGGCTTTTGCTTTGTACGTGGAGCTGCGCATGATAGTTGACCTACATGCTTACGTAACGCAGGTCGCAGATATTTCGTTTCAGCTCACAGCAAGCGGTTAGATATTTACCTAGTCCCCCACCTGATCGAGTGATCGATTTATATAAATAGAACGCAGCTAGCTGCTGCTGCTTTACTCCCCTCACTCCACGCTACATCCATCGAGAGAGCACGATCAGAGTGAGAGACAAAGAGCTAGAGAGAACCGCCGAGAGGCAGGGAGAGATTGAGAGCGAGCTCGGCCAGGAGTATGGCTTGCATGTGTGCAGCGTGTTTCGGAGAGGAGGAAGTACACCAGAGCGGGAGCCGGCGCTGGTATTCCTAGAGGCCATCGACGGTGAGAGAGCGGCAGAGGTCGCCGGCAGGAAATCGGCGCCGGCGAGCGGAGGGTCTGGCACACTTGTGCTGGTGGTATTCTGAGGCTGGTGCTAGCGTATGATCTCGTAGTCGTATGCTGATCGTATCAACTACCCGGAGCCAGGGCCGGTCCTGAAATTTCGGGGCCCGGGGCGAAATTAAAACTTAGGCCCCATAAACATGCTATAAAATATACATGCAAATATGAAATGTAACCAATATAACCGCGTAAATGTGTACATTAAGTAATTATACATATTATCTTACAAAATCCTAACATTTCTAAATGCAAAATGACTTGATGGTACCGATGCTACCTAAAAACTGGATCGTCATGTTGGCGATGAAAGCAGTGTGTTCGCCTCTCGGCGACTAGGATTCTAACCTCTCGGGGTGGCGGCACACAGCACATAGAAAAAAAATCGATGGAGAAGGAGAATTGGACTCATACTATGCATGACCTTTTAGTTCCACCTTTGTCAAAGATCACAAAATAATAGCGCGATGGAAGAAGAAATGTGTAGTTTTAGCAAGCGAAGGAAATCCCTTTTTTTAACAAGGAAGGAAATGCGCTTTTTTTTAGCGGAAAAAATGTGCTTTTGTTATATGATGCATTTCCCTGTAACTTTTTCTGGCCACAGGCTAGCCCACCAGCCACGGCTCACTTAATCCTTTCAACTTACTAAATGAATATATAAAAGCCCAGCCAGCCGAAGCCCAAGCAACAAAAGGAAAAGAGACCCGATCTCACGTCCACTAAGAAACAGCATATCGCTTCGTTGTATTGTCTCTCTTAAACGATAGGAGATATCAGAGGAAGCTGAACAACTGCTCTAATGGCGCTCACGTTTTGATCGCTCCTCCACCACTATATATGCCCTGGCTAGTTAGGATTTGGGGCCCCTCGGTTTCGGGGGCCCGGGGCGGCCGCCCCCCCTGACCCCCTCAGGGCCGCCCTGCCCGGAGCGATTCATCATATTCCACCAACATTGATATTATCTGTTGGAAGAATCCAGTTAACTGAGGCAAGCTCTTCGTACCTCTCTCATGTATTTTGTGGATATGCTATGCTGTTAATTGTATGATACCCTGAGTGGTACGAGCTATGTGTTGATATACGGGGCTAACGCGCTGGTGTCGTTACGGTGATGGATCCGTAGGAGCCACCGTACGAGCCGGGCTTAGCACGTATTTTTGACATGCAAATGAACTCAACGTTTTTATAAAGAAAACTTGGTGCTACGAAGGTGATCGTATTGCACTGGTCACAGTACAGGTATGGACTGTCTGAGTTCTCCGTGAGGGGCGGCCCTTGAATGGAAAGTGTCGGTGATGGATCCGTAGGAGCGACCGTACACGAGTAGGTCAAGGTGTCCGGTGTCTGAGCGGGCAAAAGGGCTCTGCTCGTTCTGGAATCCTGTGTGGTTCTGGGCGAGGCTGTCGATATCGGAGTACCCCTCTTAAGAGTGTAAAAGTGTGAAATTTCACCCCTGTGATTCCCGGGTAGGGAAACTCACTTTCATGTGTGGCACCATGATTTCTAATTTGACTAAGAACTTAACCACACAAATGATTTACTTGTATTTCGAAAATCTAGTGTATTTTACAAAGTATATGAAAGTGTATGAATTGTTTGCTGAGCATGACTTTGTTGTACTCACCCTTGCACCACTTTTTCAGTGTGCAGTTATCAGAGTGCGCAGCGAAAGACGTGGTCGTCCGAGGAGTAGGCTGGACCAGTTGGGGATGCGACTAGAGAACTTATATTCTGTAAATGTAATAAAGTTGTAAAATGAGTAATTGAGCTGCTTGAGATCCACTGTGCTGGTTTATCCTGCTTCTCTAGCCTTGCACGTGTATAGACTTTCGGGTCTATAGGCGCGCGGCGGCTGTCATTCTTCCGGGCTGGGTCTCGGGGCGTGACAAACATGATTCACATGTACCTTCTTGAATGGGTTTGGCTTAACTTGATCTGCTTTCTTCTCCGGGCGCTCATTGGAGTAGTGTCCCATTTTCTTACATGAGTAGCATTGCACATGGATGTTATCCTTTTTCTCTGATGGGTTGTGGCGATGTTGTCCATTGTGGTTATTCTCTCCGTTGTGGTTGTCGGCTCTATATCCTCCATTATGAGGGTGGCCATGGTTGTGGTGGCCATTTCCTCCATGTTGATGTCCATTGCCACCATGCTTGTGAAATCCAGAGTTACTACTGCCATCATGGATACTACGCATTTTCTGAGGTGGTCCAGAGTTGTACTTCTCAAAGTTGTACTTCCTTTTCCGGGTTTCAGCCTGCCTTTGTTTGCTTTCCAAGATAGTGGCCTTGTCAAGTAGTGACTGATAGTTGGGTGTGTAGACCACCGACAGTTGAATGGCTAACTCATCATTTAGACCATCCAAGAATTTCTCCTTCTCTTGGCATCTGTGTCGACGTCATCTGGAGCATAGCGTGCCAGATTGTTGAATTCCTCTATGTACTCTGCAACTGTGTGGTTACCCTGACGCAGGTTGCGAAATTCTCTCTTCTTCAAGCTCATCACACCAGTGGATATGTGTGCAGTGCGGAAACCTTCCTGAAATGACTCCCAAGTGACCTCCTCAATTGGGTGAGTGATCTGATAGTTGTCCCACTAGCTGGCTGTAGGTCCTTCTAAAAGATGTGCTGCAAATCTAACCTTCTCTTCATCAGTGCATCCAATGGTCACCAGATTCTTATTCACCGAGCGTAGCCAGTCATCAGCTACAACGGGTTCTGAGGCGCTAGTGAATGTTGTTGGCCTCAGCCTCAGGAATCTGGTCAGCATGTCCACATGAGGGGGTGGTGGTGGTGGCGGGTTGTTGTTGTTGTTGTTTGCTATGAACTGTGTCATCACTTGCATGAGTTGGGTCATGACTTGTTGCAGCCCATTGTTGTTGTTGTTCTCATTGTTCTCCCCATTGTTGTTGTTGTGGTTGTCGCGTCGAGGAGGCATCTATGGGTTTAGCATAGATGAGGATCAAGATAGAAGGTCTAAGGAAGGAGGAAACTAAAGTCCTTCACAACCCACACAACAAAACATGTCAAACAATTTACAATCAAGCAATGTCACAACAACATGGTTCAACACACTAACAAGCAAACTAGTATTTGCCATACCACATAGGTTGATATGATCAATACATTAACATAACGTTGTTTCAAATAAGACTAATTTGGGGTCCAATCTAAGGTAAACAGGTGATACACTTCCTTGCCAACTTGTTCTTCTAGGCACACTCGATTGATTCTTCTTACTTCAATTCTCTTCACTTCATGGATGCAATCTGGGCATTCTTTGAACGAATCAGGTCTTCCTGATCGCAGAGTTCTGAAGCCATATTCACTATGTCGGTCTTCAACTGGCTCACAGTGGTCTTCAAGGCATTAGTACTCTCATTATCCTTCTCGAGAAGATGGGTACACTGGGCTTGCAGTTCGAGAATTTGTGCCTCCTGGTGTTCAATCTTGGCTTCCAACTTCATGTTGTCAATGTCAAATTTCATTTTGTCTTCGATGAGAGCATCCTTCTCCAAATCCATCTCCTGCTTCTGTGCGTCGATTTCCTCTCCTATCTCCTTGAGTTCATCGAGGTACTTTTGGGTGTTGTGAAGCCTAAACCGTAGTCTTTTTCCGAGACACTCGATAGCTTCCCAGGCTGCACTCCTTGCTGAATCAAAGAAGGAAGTTCGGACTATGGGGTTGGTGTACATGCAGCATCCTTCGGTCCTGTGGTCATCGCCTTTGCTCTTGTATATGTGGAGTTGCACCCACCAGTACTCCTGACCTTCACCCACAAAAGGGAAACCCTTGTACACTGCCTCACCTTCAAAACCCAAGCTCTTCATATTATCCTTTAGTACCCTTGGGAAATCAGTCTCACAATGGAGAGTCATGGTCATCACTGGTCCTTTCTTGATGGATTCTATGAGGCTGGTCATCTAAAACGAAAGCAGATACTTTCAGAAGTTAGATACTAGACGAGAGTACAAGAAGAGGTACAATGAGTTGTATATATAAATTTTAGAAAATTGAATAAAAATAGATTTTCAGTCCTATGGTCAAAACCTATTTCTATCCAAACCTAGGGTCACGAATCTACAGGCAACACAGTGCTCTGATACCATCTGTAGAACCCCCACCTTTTAACAAAGGTTGGGATTCCCCGTGTAACGTGCTAGTTCCTGGATCGACTTGCTAGCACACACAGTTTGAGATGCAATACCATAACATTGTATCAAAGTATATTACACGATGATCCAGAATTTAAAAGATTCGATACAAGGTGCATAGCCGAAGGCTAGCTCAAACCAAAGTAAACACACAGCGGAAAGCAAATGATACAGTGAGCCCATCATCTTCATGTGCCACAGGCAAGCATGTTGGTTGTAGACTCGAAACCCTGTCGCAACCTTACTCATCGTCTGACGGACCTGCAACGATGAGTTACAGCCCAACTATATGGGTCAGCACAATTGAATTGTGATGGCAAGATGACACTTATGTGGATATAAATGGCAACCTATACTCTACATGAATATTTGGCTAAGTGGAGTTTTGAGGCTGTTTTGCATAAAGCCAGTTTTATCTATCATTTGTAAAACAATTTTCATCATAGACAAAGAGTACCACTGATAGAAAACAGTGAACACCTTTGACAACTACTCATGGCAAGCACCACTGATAGAAAACAGTGAACACCTTTGACAACTACTCATGGCAAGCACCACTGATAGAAAACAGTGAGCTCCCATCCCTTGTTCACCCATCAAGTTTTAATTTAAGAAATTGGGATGAGGAGATCTTCAACAGCTTCCCGGTCTAGTTGCTCAAAAATTGTCCATAACCGGGGACACGGCTAAGTATACTCAGTTTTTACTCTCGAGAGGGTGTGCACTTTCACCACAAGACCCAATCATTTCCTCCTCCATTGCAACCAATTATGAAATGGAAAAGGAAAGACTGAGACGAGATTTTTCGGAAGAACTTTCCACCCCATAATGGCCTGACGCGCCTCACCTATAAACCACTACCACCACCTGTCAAGCCGGGATGAGTCCGCGCAACTTACTCCATCAAGACAGAGCCCATATGACATGTGGCTGCACTAGAAGCTACTGAACAAGGAGAGTCTACAATCTCTTTTAGCCTGGGTGACTTTCCACAAGTGTGCACTTCCACCAAGGGCAATTTACCATAGACATGAACCATAGACATGGACCCCCTGAGTAGTCACCCACCATGGTCCACCAACCAGCACCCAGGTAGTTCATTGATTAGTTATTAGTTTTCATCACTATCCAACTAATCAAAACATTTTTCATAGCATGACTATACTAAGTTCCATACTACAAAGTTCTGGGTGGGGGATGGCTACACACTAATAGGAGCATAGCATAGTATAATATTCAGTAACAAGCCTATCATGCATACTACTGAAAACACTAAGTGCATAGTAATAAAAGTAGTAGGACTTTTATGGTGTCACTTGCCTTGGCCAACTGAAGAGTTGAAGTTACACTCTTCACAACACGTAAAGCACTCCGTACAATCTAAACATAGAGATAACACAATAGTAAACAAACAATTCAACAACATCATCACATACAAAAGCAAACATGCATATCAGGGTCTTCACAAAACTTTGGTCGAGGTTCATCACTTAATTCAATATGCAAAAAGAATTATTATGATTAGGTTTAGGGTTTGCCATTTTGGTCAAAGGATGGTCAAGAAATTATGTATGAACATCATAGATGTCATATATAACTTACTGTGGTGTTCCAAGGGTTCTAAAAGGTTGGTCTTGATCAACATGGTCACACAAGGAATTTTGGAAAAGGTTTAACACATTCTTATAATAAAGAAATTTTCATAAAACATTTTTGTAAGATCATAAACACAACTTTAATAATTTGAGTTGTTAATTAATTTTAAAATATGGTTTTTGGTCTTTCTGGTCAGAGGCAATATTTGGGTCACTTTTCAAAAAGAAACCATATTAAAATTATTTATAGGATTTAAACTATATCCAAAATACTCCAATTGAGTCTTTGGTTTTTAAATTGTTTAACAAGTATTCAAAAATATTTTTAAAAGTGACCAAGTTATTCTACAGAACCAAAGGTTTCCAAAAATATTTTATTTGCAAATTTTGGACTTATAAAATTAAAGTTATGCTAAATACATTCAAATCTCTCATTTGAAATTTGAATGATTTAAACTTTGACAAAACAGAAGACTAATGCTTCCAAAAGATTCTACAAGTCTAGAGCTTTTCAAAAATATAAAATTTGTTAAATTTGGACAAACCAGTAAAAAGTTGTGATGGTTTGAAGTTACAGGGGTTTTTCTGCAAAGCTGCCAATTCATTCTAAATAGAAAATTTAATTTCCACGCGGGCGCTGACTGGATCCGACGTGGCGCTGACTGGGACGCTGACTGGGCTGCTGACGTGTTTAAGTGATCAGATCTGGGCCATTGGATCTGGATCGAAAGGCCTAGATCTAACCGTACCTCTTCGTTCTAAAAGATCTAATCCTAACCGTTGAAAATAGATCGGATGGTTGGGAGCGAATTGCTCACCGTGGCGGCGCCGTGGTTGCCGGAGATGGAGGTCGCGGCGGCGCTGGGCTCGGGCGTGGATGCGCCGGTCGTTCCGGTGGTTCCCCGAGCGTGGCGATGCTACGACGGCGCGCAGCGAGACTCGGCGGAGGCGATGGGCGCGATGACATCGTCTCGGGCGTGTTGGAACGGCGTGGATGCGTGGCCGGAGCGGGGCGAGCGCCGTCGAGCTCTGGTCGAGGACGGATCCGTCGGTTGGCTGCGCTAAAAGGATCAAAAGAGGCATGAGGGAGTGCGCCAGGACACTGGGGAGAGGATGGATGGCTCCTCTGGCTTAGGAACTGGCTCACCTCGCCGAAATCGAGGAAACACGGCGGCGGTAATGGCGGCTCCGATGAGCAAATCCGGTGGAACGGGAGCGTTATCCTGAGGGGAGAGTGGGGGAAAATGGAGAGGGCGGCCTGGGATACACCGTGGGGTAGAGGGGTGGGGTTAAGAGGGCTCGAGGAGTGGGGCGCGTGGGTCGTGAGCGACGGTGACGTGTGCGTCATGGCGGTCGTGGGCGCGCCGGACGGTTGGAGAAGGAGGGGATGACGCGTGGGGCCGGCTTGTCAGCGAGAGGGAGGGGACAGCGGGCTGGGCCGTGTGCTGGGCTAAGTTGGGGTTGCGTGCGCGGTAGGTAAGGCCTGGGCTCGGCCCAGTTAACCTTTCTCTTTTTTTTTGTTCTGTTCTTTTCTTGTTTTCCTTTTCTGTTTTCTTATTTCTTTTCTATCTTTTGTTTTAGAATTCCAAATCAAATCAAACCAGTTTCTATAGATTTGAAGAATCAAAACCTTTCTTTTAAAACTTCAAACATCCTTTTCAAAATCTTTTCAAATTTGAAGATTCAAAATAATGCTTAAAGGTTTATTAGGACCTTTGTGTTCATTTCATAAAATGGGGTTTTATAAATTCTTGTTGAAGCAAAACTAAAATCTAGAAAAATATATGAGTAATATCACTCAATATGATAAACCCAATAAAGTACTTTGATACAAAATATTTTATTTAAAAAAAATATTTTGATAATTCATTTTAAATACAAATAATCGTTTGGAGTATCAAATTAGATGTTTTACTTCAAAATCCTTAATTCTTGAAAATAGAAGGTAAGTAATTATTTAAAATACATTTCAATGTCAGATTCCTAATATTATTGTATGATTGCTTATTAAATCTTGAAAAGGGATTTTAAATAAATCACTTGTGGTTTTGAAGAAAATCTAGGAAATTTACCACAAATACAATTTTGAAAAGGAGCTACAAACTCATTTCCAAATCATAGGAATTGATCAAAACAAAATTTAAAATTAGGGTATGTTTAAAAATTAACTCTAAACAGTCTGTAAATAGGGTTTTGGTAAGTAATTGAAAGTAATATATTAGATTCAATTTCAATTTCGAGTAATTTATTTTATTCAAACAAAAGTTTTAATTTTTAGTGATTTTTAAAACATTCCAAATTTTTGGGATGTTACAAGCTTGGGGGAGTTCCACCTAGTTTTTATCTTTACTAGTTTATCATATCTATCTAGTCATGGTGTTTTTGCTTTTATCATTTAGTTATCAATCTCTTTTAGGCTTGTGTGAGCTCATGGAGCAATTATCATGTATCCCTATCTTATGGTTTATCAATGAATATTAAACTATGGTGTCATCCATGATTCTCTTGTTTGGAGATTTATGGGTAACACTCATGCAAATGAGCGTGGTTTATTTTAGAGGTTTCAGTCACAACTTGCCTTGAATTTAATTAACTTGAGTATGTTGGACAATTGTAGAATCTAGCTCAATATAAATAAGAAAAGAGTGAGTTATTATGACTTGAGAATTAATAAGTTTAAGGTTGAGATATAGTCTTGTAGCATAAGAAGTTGGGAATAGTTAATGAAAAGGATATGAAATACTCTTGTTAGAATCTAGTATCTTTTGAGCAAATGAATGATCATGGATATGTCAATACTTATGCTCTTGTAAAGTGTATAAAAGGAAGGCACCCGAGGATTCAGTTAGTCATGGAAAGTGTGAGATAAAGGTTGTTTGAGCATAACAACTTGATTGAAACATCCATGACTAAAGTTTGCACTAGTTACTAGTGAAGCAAGGGTGCAAATAATTTTATATCTGTCTTTTCATTTGTATTCTTTAACTTGTTATCCAATGAGAGTTTATCTTGTCTTTAAACTTCAATAAAGTATTAAACATTATGATGTTAACCATAAGAGCAAAAGCATGTTAAAAATAGTGTGATTCAATTGTCCAACATAGAATGGTTATTTGCTTTCAAAGTGTAAGGGGTGATTGCTAGATCTTCTACTTATGCTGCCCTTATGTGTATGAGTTTTAATTCATTAATCTTACATTGCAATTGAATATGATGATGACACAATGCTCGTATTTATTTATCAACCATAAGTCCATTGATGCATGTAATGATCTATGTCCTTACTTTTTTGAGGACAAGTAAGGGTTTAAGCTTGGGGGAGTTGATACGTGCATTTTATATCATCATCTATACCACTTATACCACCATATTAGGATGTTATTTGCATAATTATATCATTGTTTTTTACATGTTTTAGATGATTTAGGCGACTTTCCTACAAAGTCCCTATTTTTAGTATTTAATTTCTGGGAGGCAGAAAACCACTTTTTTCGTGTTTTTATTGTTTCAGGAGCTACGAAGGCCCAATTAATAAAAGGAAAATTGCACAGCTGGTTTTTCTTCGGGAGAATACCAGAGGGAAGAAGAAGCAAGCGAGGAAGGCCGCGAGGCCCAAAATGGGTGGGCCTACGCGGCCAGATTCCCTGACTGCGTGGGACCCACCAAATGGAGCCTCGGGCACTTCCTCGCCTGGGCTTTTTAACGAGGTCTCCGTCTCGCCCGAAAAGTAACGCCCTAATTTTTACGAGACTATCCGAGGTCGCGGCGGCGACGAAACTCCTGATTCCCTCCAAGGGGGATCAGATCCTGCTGCTCCGGAGCTTTGGAGAAGGGGAAAATCATCGTCATCATCATCACCTCTCCTCCTTGGCGTGGGAGGAGGCATCTACATCATCACCATCACCAAGACCAGCACCATCTCCATCATCATCTCCGTGATCCACTCCGTCCCCCTCGTAGTTTTGAGAGTTGTTATACCCTAGATACTTGTCTTGTGCTACTATTCATGTTTGTGATTGAGTACTTGTCATTATTTCGTGGTGAAGTTAATTTTCAGATTGTGTTGTACCACTTATGCACTGAATATCACCATGTTTGCACGTTGTGAGTAATTCTCGTATTTCCTAAGGGCATAGGATGAATTGGCAATGATTTATATGACATGTGTTGGTATTTTGTCTAGTGTTTATCTTTTTGTGTGATTATAGATGGTGTTGTGCGAACGTCGACTGCACAACACTTCACCTATATGGGCTCATAGGAGAACACCGTAGTGTAATAGCGTGAGGAAAACTTGGGAGGACACGAAAGTCTGAGACCGAATCATTAAGTTACTTTAACGGGGTATTAGTATCGGGGACCTAGAGCGTAATGCTATGGTGGAATTTTATATCTTAATAATTCTTGTACTGTCATTTAATTGGCCACATGATCCATCATAAGGGGTTTAGTCTATTTATTTAGCCGTACCTAATAAAGCTCCGTCCGAAAAGATTAAAATTAACAAGATATTCAACGTGTTGTTTAATAAATCTATATGCCTAGCAATATTCATGCCGCCCTTGGACGTTTTTCACATATAAGTTACACATCACTTGAGTTTGTCCTCTTACACATAGAGGATTAGGCTTTCTCTCTCTTTGAAGCTTTTACTTGTTACCATTTATTTGCTGCATTGTCACTGTCTTGCAATTATAAAATCGAAAATACCAAAAACACTTGCATCTGTATTGTCTATTTATCACTTCTAATAACCAATACCTTCAGCTCCTCGTGGGTTCGACAACATTTTCTATTCGAAAGGTACTACAATTGATCTCCTGCACTTGGGAGTCATCACCACCGCCCCGATCCGCTGCCGCCCCTATCCTTCTTTCTCGGTGATGTTGCGGCATAGAGACGGATTAGGTGGTAGGCGTCCTTGTATATACTAGTGTTAGGTGTTGCTGTAGTTTCTCTAGTTTGGTTTCTCGTTCTGGAAGTGTCGTGGCGGATGCCCGCTCTCTGTTCTCTTCCTTCCCGGCTTGTCTCGAGTTCGTCCGTCTTGGTGCTATGGCGCGGCGCCGGGCGGTGCTGGCTGGCTGCCTCCGACGTGCTTTACGAGAGGAACGTATGGAGGTTGCTCGGCCGCGACTCGTCTCAATAAGCGTTGTTTGGGCTTCCTCTGCATATGGAGCACCACTTCGCTGATTCTCCTGCTGACCTGCCGTGGAGGCGAGGGGGAGGAGAAATCCGTCGGGTGGGCTGCGGCTTCGGAGGAGGTCGGTTTGGCTCAGTTCTTGCGGAGGATCACCGGCGAAGACTTCGAAGACGACGGCTTCTCCTTCGGCGCGTAGGCCTTTGAGGCCCCTTTCTTGAAGGACTTCCGGCTGCTTGCCTTAGCAAAGCTCCAGCGGCGGCGTGCCTTCAGTGCGCGTTGATGGCAGCGGCGGCTGTCTTTACCCAGGACTTCGCTGTAATTTTCTTGTTTTTCAGGGGTGCCTGTAACGGTGTGATTTCTTAATAGATCTGGGTTTTTGTGTCAAAAAAAACTGTCTAGAAATTAAAGTGCGACGTTGAGTGTACTCAGATCGACTCAACCGAAGCCCACTGCAGAGGGAGGACGCAGCTTTTCATCATCATCAGGTACACATCACCGCCGTCGGACGCCACCAAAATTCCACGCTGAGGGCATGCCTTTCGGTCCGCGGCGATGAAAAACGGCGGCACAGCGCCCATCCACGCGCGCCTTTGCAGCGGGAGGAACGCGACGACGGCAGGTCGGTAGACCGCGGCAGCCGAAGCCGAAGCCGGGCGGCATGACTGACGGTGGGTGCGGTGGACGTGCGACGGCGACGAGCGCGCGCTGGCCGTGAATGACGATCTGATCATCTGAACCGCCGCGCGTGTGAAAGAGCCCATTGACGTCGGGCCCTTTTTCGGGGGTGGATTTGCCTCCACCTTTATTTGCTGCAATCTCCTTTTAGCTTCTTTTGTTACTGCTTTGTGCTAGCTTTCGGAGGTGCCTTGTTTCCTGATCGATCGGCGAATAAGATCTACCAAAAAGCGCCCTTGTTCAGTTGTTCTGTTCATTCTTTCGCGAGCTCGGACCCCGGAGTGAAAGTGGTCAGGAAGCACGAATGGAGACGAAAGCAATGACCGATCAATACGCCAACGCAGGTTGCACTGTAAACTGATCTTTTTCTCCATTCCGCGGGGCCGTGCACTGTGTGGGAAATTTGGTCCACGGAGCCTCCGCGCAATCATTTCCAGCTCCACTCAGCACGTCAGCTTGTGCACGTGTAAAGAACATTATAATATGTTGCATTACTTATAACGAAATTGAGTGAGATCTATGGTCAGTGGTCAGATAAGCACGTACTGTCAAAGTGTCAATGGTTTCAATACGACAAGAGAACATGTTACGATAATGGCGCCATGCAAGATTAAAAACGACACCGAGGCACGCTGTTTGGTAACGCAGTTCAGCGAACTCGCCTACATTTGCGGGGCATGACTACGGGCGCTCCTCCCCAAGATACCGCAACACCGGCCGCCCTAGGTGCCGGCACAAGTCGCCGGCTCCCCCTGCGTGCCAATTGATATCTAGTCGTCGTCATGGTTACAACATGTGGTGCCTCCTCATTATATGGGAGGCCCTAGGATACAACGTGTTTGACTAGAACAGTACATGTACCCTATCCACATCTACTACAACACCAAGTCCATGTAACCCTAACTCGTACATAATATTCGACACACCAAAAACAACACTTCACCTTGACGAATATTCTCCACCACTTGAGTTTTGTCCAAGCGTCAAACCTTCATGTACTCCGACTTGGGTTGTCGTCTTCGTAGCTTATAGTTCGCTACCCGACGAGTCTTCCTCAAACTCGTCGCCTCCGTGGAACACAGCTGCTACTCCTGTAACCTCATCCTTCATGACTCCACCTGCAACTAAGAGAACGTCGTCGTCCAAGTCACCACTATGAGTTACAACGTTAGCACTGACCCACCATTGAGAACTGGACATTCCCTTTTATAATGTCCCCACTGTTTACACTTGTAACATTGCACCTTCTTCTTTTTCTTACCCACCTCATGTCCTTTCCCGCCTAGCTCACCCTTGACCAGCAAACCAACGCCATGAGCGACTTCCTCCGTGACCTTCTTCCTCATATCATAGGGTAATAAGGCCGCAGTGATATCCTCAAGCTCGACAGTCTCCTTGCCGTACGTCAAAGTCGTGATCAAATGCTCATAGGACGGTGGCAACGAACAAAGAAGAAGAATCGCCCTATCCTCATCGTCAACCTTCACACTTAGCCGTGCTAGATCCGTGACAATCTGATTAAAGGCATTCATGTGCTCCACAAGATCCGACCCCTCCTGCATTGACAGCTTATATAACTTTTGCTTCAAACACCTTGTCGTCGCAGTCTTGGACATAAACTGACTCTCCAGCTTCTCCCAATCTTCTTCGGCACATTTTCATCCATCACATGATACATGACCTGGTCTGAAAGACACAACCGTATGATCCCGCTGCTTGCATCTGCAACTCCTTCCAGTCATCATTGTCCATCTTAGCTGGCTTGACATCCCGCAACGCCTTCAAGCATCCCTGTTGCGCCAACAAATCCTTCACCCTTGTCTGCCATAGAGCGAAGTTTCCAGTCCCTTCAAACTTTTGCACTTCAAACTTGTTAGTCGGTGCCATGACCGCTGACTGGTAAAGAACAACTTCTGCTCAACCTCCGATGTCTTGGCTTGCCTGATCGTCAACGCCTCTTTGATGAACTGCCGCCGTATCACTATCCGATGTTTCCGCCGAAAAGATTTGTCACGATCTATCAAGAAACCTCAGCCCGCACTGTCCGCCCTCCAGAAGCCGTGGAACTTCTTTATCGTAACGTAGGTCCAGCTCCACCTTCTCCTGAACTTGTAGATCGATTTTCTGTGTGCTGCCTTGCTGATACGTCCATTTTGCATCACTATTTTATATCATAATTTACTGCTATTCATCGATATATTTCATATTTAGAAGTGTTACTTATGTTATTTTACCTATTTTGCATGTTTGATGAATAATGGAGAATTGGACACCGGAGTCAGGATTCTGCTGGAAAAAGCACCGTCGAGATGCACTATTTCTGAAGATCAATAAATCGAAGGAGACATATGGAAGTCCTATTTTACCAGAAGATGGAGGAGGCCAAAAGGGGAGGCTGAGAAGGCATGGGCCCTCCACAGCTGGCGCGGTGGGCCCCCTGCCGCGCCGCCTGGTGGTTTGGGGCCCTGGCCATCCCAGCCGTTCCCCCTTCGTACTTGACCCCCTCGGAACCCTAACACACAGGAGGCCATCGAAATATTCCGCCGCCTCCACGAGGCGGAAAACACCAGAGAGCGAAAAGCTCCCCTGCAGGAAGAAATCTGCCGGGGGAAATTCCCTCCCGGAGGGGGAAATCGTCGCCATCATCACCGTCATCGAGCTGGACTTCATCGGGATCATCATCATCATCTCCACCGCCAACACCATCATCACCGCCGCTGCACCCCGTCTCCGCTGTAACATCTAGGGCTGAATCTTGTCTATTTCATAGGGGAAACTCTCCCGGTGTTGATTACTCTTGTTATTGATGCTATTGGGTGAAACCATTGGATAAGGTTTATGTTCAGATTGTTATTCATCATCATATCACCTCTGATCATGTTCCGTATGATGTCTTGTGAGTAGTTCGTTTAGTTCTTGAGGACATGGGAGAAGTCTTGATGTTAGTAGTGAACTATGTTGAGTAATATTTAATGGTTTGATGCTTAAGTTGTGGTGTTATTCTTCTAGTGGTGTCATGTGAACGTCGACTACATGATACTTCACCTTTATGGGCCTAGGGGAATGCATTGTGTATTCGTTTGCCAATTGTGGGGTTGCCGGAGTGACAGAAACCTGAACACCCGTTGGTATATCGATGCATGAGGGATAGCAGGATCTCAAAGTTTAAGGCTGTGGTTAGTTTATCTTAATTACTTTCTTGTATTTGCGGATGCTTGCAAGGGGTATAATCACAAGTATGTATTAGTCCTAGGAAGGGCGGTGCATTAGCATAGGTTCACCCACACAACACTTATCAAAACAATGAAGATTAATCAACTATATGAAGCGAAAGCACTTGACAATATTCCCGTGTGTCCTCAAGAACGTTTGGTCATTATAAGTACAACAACCGGCTTGTCCTTTGCTGTAGAAAGGATTGGGCCACTCGCTGCAACTATTATTACTGCATTTTATTTACTTGTACTTTATTTATCTGTCATATCAAAAACTCCTAAAAACTTGTCTGTGAGCATTTACAGTGAATCCTTCATCAAAACCGCTTGTCAACACCTTCTGCTCCTCGTTGGGTTCGACACTCTTATTTATCGAAAGTACTACGATACACCCCCTATACTTGTGGGTCATCAAGACTATTTTCTGGCGCCGTTGCCGGGGAGTGTAGCGCTATTGGTAAGTGGAATTGGTAAGGGAAACATTTATTGTACGTGCTGTTTTTATTTTTGCCTGCTGCTATATCTCATTATGGAGGGGTCTTCTCTTGAATTCCTATTTGGGAAAACAACTACCACTGCTAAGGTAGTAGAGGAGGCGCCAGATGAGCAGGTAATACCGTTCAAAATTCCTATGAAAATTGTTGAACGTGTCACAAATAACCGCTATGCAGGAGATGGAACTGTCCATCCTGGAGATCATTTGTTATTTCTGCATGAATTGTGCGAGTTATTTAAGTGTGCAGGTATCTCGATGGGAGAAGTTAAGAAGAAATTATTCTCTCTATCACTGTCTGGTAAAGCTGCACATTGGTATAAACTGCTGAAGAATGGGTATTCTCTTGGATGGGAGGAAATTGTACCTCTCTTTTACTCCAAATTCTATCCTCCAAGTGAGATTCATAAGGATCGGAACCTCATATATAACTTCTGGCCCTATGATGGAGAGAGTATCGCTCAAGCGTGGGGGAGATTGAAGGCATTAATGCTCAAATGTCCCATTCATGAGCTTCCTGGTAATATTGTTATTGATAACTTTTATGCAAGACTCTCCTTTCAAGATAAAACTCTATTGGATACCACTTGTGCTGGATCGTTCACTCGTAATAAAGAAGAGTTTAAGTGGGACCTTCTTGATCGGATTCAGGAGAACACTGAAGGATGGGAGAATGACAAAGGTAGGGAGTCAGGTATAAACTATGACTTTGAGTGTGTTAAAAATTTATGGATACTGATGATTATCGCAAAATTAGCACTACTTATGGTCTTGACTCTCAAATTGTTGCAAACTTTTATAAAGCCTTTGCTTCCTATTTCGGTTTGCCGAAGGAGGGTTTTAAAAATTATCATGAACCATATAAAGATGAATCTGTTTCTCATATATCTAAAGGTGTTGAGGTTAATGTTGTGATCGCATTATTCCAGAACCTTATATTGAAAAAGTTCCTTTTCCTAATAAGATTAAGGAACATACTATCATAACTGGTGTTGTTAGTAAAAGTAATAAGAAAACTACCAAACCTGATGAGCAAATAACTGTTGAACCTGTTGTAGCATTGGTTAAAGATCTTGTCACTGAAAATTTAGAAGATAGACACATTATCTTTTGTGAGGATGCTTCTAATATTGTCTCACATCCTAAAAGTTCTAGGAAGTCTAGTGTTCCTGTGCTTTCTGTTAGGATAGGTGATCATTGCTATTATGGTTTATGTGATATTGGTGCAAGTTCTAGTGCTATTCCTTATGAGCTTTACAGGGAAATTATGCACGAAATTGCTCCTTGTAAACTTGAAGAGATTGATGTGGTTATTCAGCTTGCTAATAGGGAAACTATCTCTCCAATTGGTATCATTAGAGATGTCGAAGTCCTTTGTGGTAAGACTAAATACCCTGCTGATTTTCTTGTACTTGGGTCGGCTGCCAATGATAGTTGTCCTATTATTTTTGGTAGACCTTTTCTGAATACTTGTGGTGCTGTTATAGACTGTAAGAAAGAGAAAATCTTTACTAAATTTGCTGGTGAATCTTATGAATTCAATTTCTCTAAATTTGCTAAAGCACCTTATGAAACTGAATTGCCTAGTGAGGATTTTGAAATTGCTCAACTTGCATCTATTGTTCTTGCTCCTAACAATGCTTTGCAGCAACATATGGAGAATCATGAAAGTGAGAACTTCAGGGAAGAAAGGAATGAGCTTGATGAAGTATTCCTTCGTCAACCTATGCTCAAACACAATTTACCTGTGGAAGATTTGGGTACCACAATGCCACCCAAGGAGGATCCTGTTTTTGATTTGAAACCTCTGCCTGATAATCTTAAATATGCTTATATTGATGATAAGAAAATATATCCTGTTATTATCAGCTCTAAACTTTCAGGTACAGAGGAGGAAAGGTTATTGGGAGTGTTGAGAAACACCGCGGAGCTATGGGATATACTCTTGATGACCTGAAGGGAATTTCTCCTACTATATGTCAGCACGCCATCAACATGGAACCTGATGCAAAGCCTGTTGTTGAGCATCAGCGTCGTTTAATACCCAAGATGAAAGAAGTGGTAAGAAATGAGGTATTAAAACTTCTTGAAGCTGGTATTATTTATCCTATTGCTGATAGTAGATGGGTAAGTCCTGTGCATTGTGTTCCTAAGAAAGGAGGAATTACCGTTGTTCCTAATGAAAATGATGAACTAATTCCTCAAAGAGTAGTAGTTGGTTATAGGATGTGCATTGATTTTAGAAAGGTTAACAAAGTAACTAAGAAAGATCATTATCCTTTGCCTTTTATTGATCAAATGCTTGAGAGGTTGTCTAAGAAAACTCACTTTTGTTTCCTTGATGGGTATTCTGGGTTTTCTCAAATTGCTGTGAGAGCGCAAGATCAAGAGAAAACTACTTTTACTTGTCCTTATGGAACTTATGCTTATAGACGTATGCCTTTTGGTTTATGTAATGCTCCTGCTACTTTTCAAAGATGCATGTCTGCTATTTTTCATGGCTTTTGTGAGGAAATTGTGGAAGTCTTCATGGACGATTTCTCCGTCTATGGAACTTCCTTTGATAATTGTTTGCACAACCTTGACAAAGTTTTGCAGAGATGTGAAGAAACTAGCCTTGTTCTTAATTGGGAGAAATGCCACTTTATGGTTAATGAAGGAATTGTTCTTGGACATAAAATTTCTGAAAGAGGTATTGAAGTTGATCGAGCTAAAGTGGAGGCAATTGAAAAGATGCCTTGTCCCAAAGATGTTAAAGGTATTCGTAGTATTCTTGGTCATGCTGGTTTTTATAGGAGGTTTATTAAAGATTTCTCTAAAATTTCCAAGCCTCTTACTAATCTTCTTCAAAAAGATGTACCATTTGTTTTTGATGATGATTGTAAGGAAGCTTTTGAAACTTTGAAAAAGGCTTTAATCACCGCTCCTGTAGTTGAACCACCTGATTGGAATTTACCTTTTGAAATTATGTGTGATGCTAGTGATTATGCTGTAGGCGCTGTTCTTGGGCAGCGAGTAGATAAAAAGTTAAATGTTATTCATTATGCTAGTAAAACTCTTGATTCTGCTCAAAAGAATTATGCCACTACTGAAAAAGAATTTCTAGCTGTAGTTTTTGCTTGTGACAAATTTCGACCCTACATAGTTGATTCGAAAGTCACTATTCATACTGATCATGCTGCAATTAGATACCTTATGGAAAAGAAAGATGCTAAGCCAAGGCTTATTAGATGGGTACTTCTTTTGCAAGAATTTGATTTGCATATCATAGATAGAAAAGGTGCTGAAAATCCTGTTGCTGATAATTTGTCTAGATTGGAAAGCATTCCTTATGATCCTATTCCTGTTAATGATAGCTTTCCAAATGAACAATTGGCTGCAATAAGTGTAAGTTCGCGAGATAGTCCTTGGTATGCTGATTATGCTAACTTTATTGTTTCCAAGTACTTGCCTCCAACCTTTTCAGCTCAGCAAAGAAGGAAATTCTTTTATGACTTGCGGCATTACTTTTGGGATGACCCACACTTATATAAAGAAGGAGTCGATGGTATTATGCGAAGATGTGTTCCTGAATATGAACAACAGGAAATACTGAGGAAATGCCATGGAAGTGCTTATGGAGGGCATCACGCTGGAGATAGAACTGCGCAGAAAGTTCTACAATCAGGTTTTTATTGGCCTACCCTCTTTAAGGATGCAAGAAAGTTTATTTTATCTTGTGATGAATGTCAAAGGGTTGGTAATATCTCTAGACGCAATGAAATGCCTATGAGTTATTCTCTTGTTATTGAACCATTTGATTGTTGGGGATTCGACTTCATGGGTCCTTTTCCTTCTTCACAAGGTAATACTCATATACTTGTTGCTGTTGATTATGTCACTAAATGGGTAGAAGCTATACCTACTAAAAGTGCTGATGGTGAGACCTCTTTAAAAATGCTTCAAGATGTCATTTTTCCTAGGTTTGGTGTACCTAGATATCTTATGACTGATGGAGGTTCTCATTTTATCCATGGTGGTTTTAGAAAGACTCTTGCTAAATATGGTGTTAATCATAGAATTGCTTCAGCCTATCATCCTCAAACTAGTGGACAAGTAGAATTGTCAAATAGGGAGATTAAATCTATCTTGCAAAAGACTGTTAATAAATCTAGAAAAAATTGGGCTAGTAAGTTAAATGATGCTTTATGGGCTTATAGAACTGCTTATAAGAACCCCATGGGCATGTCTCCTTATAAAATGGTTTATGGTAAAGCTTGTCACTTGCCTTTAGAATTAGAACACAAAGCTTATTGGGCAGTGAGAGAACTTAATAGAGATTTTAAACTTGCCGGTGAGAAAAGGTTGTTGCATTTAAGTTCTTTAGATGAATGGAGAAGTGAGGCTTATGAAAATGCTAGACTCTTTAAAGAAAAAGTTAAGAGATGGCATGATAGGAGAATTCTTAAAAGAGAATTTAATGTTGGTGAGAAAGTTCTATTGTATAGGTCTCGTCTCAGATTTTTTGCAGGAAAGTTACTCTCAAAATGGGAAGGACCATTTGTTATTGTGGAGGTGTATCGTTCAGGTGCAATAAAAATTGCTTCATTGAAAGATAACTCTACACAAGTGGTAAATGGTCAAAGACTCAAGCATTATATTTCTGGAGATTCTATTAATGAAGAGGTTGATACAATTAAAGTGGTGACTCCGGAAACTTTCATTGAAGAACATTTTTCTGGGACTGCAGAATTCGATTCGAATAGGTAACAGTTTCGGTAAGAAAAGTTTCGCGAATAACTTTCTAGAAGATATTTTCGTCGTTTTTATTAAATATGGAAAAATAAGAGACCGAACCGGATGGGAGACGGCACCCGTGGTGCCCAAACCATAGGTCGGCGCGGTGGGCCCCCCAGCCGCGCCGCCTGGTGGTTTGAGCACCCCGGAGCTCGTCTCCGATCAGGTTTCCTCCTGTACCTTCCTTATGTTGTAAAACTTTTTGCTATATATCACCCGAACCCCCGAGGTTCGTATCTCGCCTTTTCATCGTGTTTCGTTTCGAGCTGTTTCTGTCCAGATATTGTTTTCAGATCTAGAGCTGCCATGTCTTCATCGAAGCCTCCAAAGGACAGTTTCTTTGTGAACGTCGTCACCCCATACATGGATGAGCTGAAGATGCATCCCAAGGAGTCGCAGATGGTTGATGGAAAGCTGCGGACGGAAGACGTGCGAGGACCCAAAGGAGAAGGGAGCCTGGAAGCCAGGATGGAGAAGCTGGAGCAAGAGGTCTTCACATACAAAAAGCTGGCGGAACGTGAAGTGGGAGTCTTCCACTCAATGGTGTCCGCGCTGGTCGCTGAACATAAGAAGGAGACTGCAAACTCTGGGAAGACATATTTCACCTCATCAACACCACCAACAAACTGCAGGCGCAACTCTATGATGTCCAGAATCAAAACTGTGAGTATGAAACTCGGTTTAAAAACATAAGCGCTGCTGCTAGTTTCAGGATAATCGAAACCAAGTCGTCCTTTGTTGATGGGAAACCCCTTCCCTGGAAGTCTGATGATGAGGACAATTCACCACCACCACCGAAGGAGTAATTCATCATAAGTATTGGCATCCCCTTGGTTTGTTCCAAGCTTGGGGGAGTGCCGCGGTATCACATCATTATCTTTACCTTTTACTTTTCCATAAAGTCATATCGTGAGTAGGGAAGTTATCTTATATGATGGTTTGCAATGTGGAAGTATCTCTCTTTTAGTTGGTTATCTATGTATCCCTTGGTGTGAGTTGCCGTTATGAAATATTAATGAGAAGTTTTATCATTTACTTTCTGCATACTTTATTTTAGCTTGCAATTCTCTTTCATATTGATAACCTTGTTGTTAGTATAGGGATCACTTTTTAGAGCACCAAGTTAATCTTTTTGGTTTTGGCAAACTTAGCATTGGTCAGTAGTAGACAATACTTTGAGACTTAAGTAGAGAGAGGGAGTGCATGCAAATATATTATTCCATGATCTTTCTTTCTTTGTAGCTCATAAGCTTAGTATTCTTAAGTTAAACTATTTGTGCTTCTAAGGAAGATTGCATGATTATTCTTATCACTTGTATAATTGTTTGTATCCCTCAACTCTTATGCTTGCTACATAACCTTGCTAGCCAAAGACCTGTATCGAGAGGGAATGCTTCTCATACATCCAAACCTTGAGCCAAACCATTGCCATTCGAGTCCACCATAACTTCCTACTATATGGTATTTTGCGCCATTCCAAGTAAATACTTCATGTGCTACCTTTAAATTATTCAAAACTTATTACTCCTAGTTTTGTGTCACTGTTTATTAGCTCATGAGGGTTGTAGAGTTTCTCTTTCACTTGTCACACAGACTTTCACCAATGGACTAGTGGCATATACACCGCTTATCCAACAATTTGCAAAAAGAGCTGGCAAATGGGGTGCCCAGTCCCAATTAACTACAACTTTCATTAATAATTCTCTTCACATGTTTTGCCCTGATTTATCAGTAAGCAACTTAATTTGCAAATAGACACTCCTCCATGGTATGTGAATGTTGGAAGGCACCCGAGGATTCGGTTAGCCATGGCTTGTGTAAGCAAAAGGTTGGGAGGAGTGTCAACTATAAAGAAACTAAAATACATGTGTAAACAAAAGAGAAGAGGGATGATCTACCTTGCTGGTAGAGATAACGTCCTTCATGGGAGCCGCTCTTGAAAGTCTGGTTGACAAGGGGTTAGTGTTCACACTACGATTCGTTGACAACGACATACTCAAACACTATTTTCTCTCTATATGCTTTGCAAAACTTAAAAGCTCTAGCACATGATTTAATCCCTGCTTCCCTCTGCGAAGGGCCTATCTTTTACATTATTGTTGAGTCAGTAAACCCATTCCTCTCTATCTCAAGCAAGCATTTGAGTTGTTGAGATCCAATTAGTTATATGTGTTGATACTTCTAATCATATCTCTCATTTCCTTGTTTCGCACAATAGCTTTTATCCGAATGAATATAACTTTGAAAGTTATCAATGACTGTAAGGAGACTGTTATGATTAAGGCATGTAAGTTCTGCTATATAAGCTCTGATATAAAGACTCTTCTCGAAAGATAAGTATGATCTGTTAATTGTTCTCTGACCAAGAGTTTAAGTTTGCCTTCACCAATCATGGTTCTCTTTATGCACTTCATCGTGGTTCCCTTTACTTATTTCAAGTTAGATTATATGAAGGGAAGTTGCTGTCTAGAATGACTTGTGTATCAATGAATGTGATGCTTCTTGTCCGTATTTTATTTATCGACACTTTGCTCCATAAACTTGTGGTCATGTTTACTGAGCTCAGTTTTCGCTTGGGGACAAGCGAGGTCTAAGCTTGGGGGGGTTGATACGTCCATTTTGCATCACTATTTTATATCATAATTTACTGCTATTCATCGATATATTTCATATTTAGAAGTGTTACTTATGTTATTTTACCTATTTTGCATGTTTGATGAATAATGGAGAATTGGACACCGGAGTCAGGATTCTGCTGGAAAAAGCACCGTCGAGATGCACTATTTCTGAAGATCAATAAATCGAAGGAGACATATGGAAGTCCTATTTTACCAGAAGATGGAGGAGGCCAAAAGGGGAGGCTGAGAAGGGCCATGGGGGCCCTCCAGCTGGCGCGGTGGGCCCCCTGCCGCGCCGCGGTGGTTTGGGGGCCCTGGCCCACCTCAGCCGTTCCCCCTTCGCGTACTTGACCCCCTCGGAACCCTAACACACAGAGGAGGCCATCGAAATATTCCGCCGCCTCCACGAGGCGGAAAACACCAGAGAGCGAAAAGCTCCCCTGCAGGAAGAAATCTGCCGGGGGAAATTCCCTCCCGGAGGGGGAAATCGTCGCCATCATCACCGTCATCGAGCTGGACTTCATCGGGATCATCATCATCATCATCTCCCACCGCCAACATCATCATCACCGCCGCTGCACCCCGTCTCCGCTGTAACATCTAGGGCTGAATCTTGTCTATTTCATAGGGGAAACTCTCCCGGTGTTGATTACTCTTGTTATTGATGCTATTGGGTGAAACCATTGGATAAGGTTTATGTTCAGATTGTTATTCATCATCATATCACCTCTGATCATGTTCCGTATGATGTCTTGTGAGTAGTTCGTTTAGTTCTTGAGGACATGGGAGAAGTCTTGATGTTAGTAGTGAACTATGTTGAGTAATATTTAATGGTTTGATGCTTAAGTTGTGGTGTTATTCTTCTAGTGGTGTCATGTGAACGTCGACTACATGATACTTCACCTTTATGGGCCTAGGGGAATGCATTGTGTATTCGTTTGCCAATTGTGGGGTTGCCGGAGTGACAGAAACCTGAACACCCGTTGGTATATCGATGCATGAGGGATAGCAGGATCTCAAAGTTTAAGGCTGTGGTTAGTTTATCTTAATTACTTTCTTGTATTTGCGGATGCTTGCAAGGGGTATAATCACAAGTATGTATTAGTCCTAGGAAGGGCGGTGCATTAGCATAGGTTCACCCACACAACACTTATCAAAACAATGAAGATTAATCAACTATATGAAGCGAAAGCACTTGACAATATTCCCGTGTGTCCTCAAGAACGTTTGGTCATTATAAGTACAACAACCGGCTTGTCCTTTGCTGTAGAAAGGATTGGGCCACTCGCTGCAACTATTATTACTGCATTTTATTTACTTGTACTTTATTTATCTGTCATATCAAAAACTCCTAAAAACTTGTCTGTGAGCATTTACAGTGAATCCTTCATCAAAACCGCTTGTCAACACCTTCTGCTCCTCGTTGGGTTCGACACTCTTATTTATCGAAAGTACTACGATACACCCCCTATACTTGTGGGTCATCACTTGCCTCCGTCGCCTCGCCTTTTAATACACTAGGCACTGGCCCTTTTCTTTTCCTTGCCTGACACGGAAACCGAGTCTGAGGCTGTCACGTCTTTGCATAGTCTCCAACTGATCGAGTCCAAATTGGACACGACATGCACACACGTCACCTTTTCATATCTTAACAGCTCACACATTTATGGATGTCCCCTGGATCAATCCAACTTGCACGCACATGGTACTTTCCCTTTTTTAATCTGTATGCATGTATGGTAATCCCCTGGACTCCCGTACCAATGCGTATTTGTCTCTGATCCCTGTGACGTGTTACAAACAAACACGGAGATCTACTGCTGTACGCCACCAAACACCTGCTCTTCTCGATTCCGTTCAGTTCGAAAAATTTCGCCGATAATTCTGACGGAAAAACTCTTGTGTTTCTTGATACTCGTCAGCAATCTGCCGCCTGCCCTGCCGTGCGTACTTCCGACGCCGACCCTGCCGCTGCAGTCGCTACCTCGCGTATCATCCGTGCACGAGCCGTGTGCACCATGGCCACCCGCGTCGTCGACACAATCCGTCTGCAGTGTCACGACGCCGCCCTTGTGCAACACCGAGCGCATCGTCTCGATGCTCTCCCACTCCGATCTATTCGGTCGTCCCCCACGTCTGGTCGCCGATCTGATCGCGAGCCGAAGCGCCGCCTCCACGACGTCTTCCCAGCCACTATGTCGGTCCGATTGCCACGTCTAGCCAATCCCTACCGATTGCAGCTCATCTGACGGTCCAGTCCTCCTGCCCGAAGTGTCCGACTCCACCGACCGCATACGCGATCGCCGCCATGCTCCACCTTGCGCCTATCAGACATTCCCAAGCGCCCGCCGAGCATGATCCTCGCACCTCCAGATGATCTTCTGCATAGCCTCAACCAGGCTCTGATACCACTTGTTACGATAATGGCGCCATGCAAGATCAAAGACGACACCGAGACACGATGTTTGATAACGCAGTTCGGCGAACTCGCCTACATCTGCGGGGCATGACTACGGGCGCTCCTCCCCAAGATACCGCAACACCGGCCGCCCTAGGTGCCGGCACAAGTCGCCGGCTCCACCTGCGTGCCAATTGATATCTAGTCGTCGTCATGGGTTACAACATGTGGTGCCTCCTCATTATATGGGAGGCCCTAGGATACAACGTGTTTGACTAGAACACTACACGTACCCTATCCACATCTACTACAACACCAAGTCCATGTAATCCTACTCGTACATAATATTCGACACACCAAAAACAACAGAACACGATTGTATCGACACACAACCATTTTATTTCTAGGCTAATCGTCTGCATTGTAAAGCGGCTATGCGGGGTTCTCTTATAGCAATCCTAAACAGAAATGAAGGGTTTCAGGGACGGCCACTAAGTTTTTTAGGGACTTGACGCGATCCCGAAACCCGGTTCTTATAATTCCACCTGTATGTTATTTTCATTAATTTTTGTGGCCTGCCAGAAACCGTATATCGATTTGGCCATTAGTTTTTTTTGGGTACCTAAATCGCCTCACAATCCCGGTGTATCGACGGGATGGAGATCGATTTAGTGTTTCATTTCTCAATCTTTCCGCCACATTCCCAAACTTCTCGCGAGGCTCGAGTGACACGGTCATTGCAGCGGGAGGAGAAAAACAGACATAAATTCCCCTCCCGCCAATGGAGGGCTATTTTTCTGTGAAGCATCATCAGATTTCACATAAAGTAGGTGTTTTTATAGTGCATTCGGTAGTCATGTTTATTTTGTTCCTTTTGCCTGATTCTTTGATGACCAAACATTAAGTTGAATTTGCATCGTGAATTGTTCACCTGGAAGCTGCACACGATTTTACACAATTACACATGATTTGCATAGCTGATTCTTGTTTGGCCGAGAACTAGTCGTGTCCTTTTTTTATGTGGGCAGTTCTATGGTCACGTTTCCTTTTAAGGGCTTGCTAAAGTAGTTCTTATCATGATATGATTAGAACTATGAAAACTACTCCCTCTCTCTCCAAAACGGTTGTGTCGTCTTCAATTTGCATTAGTAGGGAACTGTCTTTCTGTAGATTCCATATCTGTGGCGCACCATATAGGCCATGCGCCACAAAAAAAATTCAGTGGCGCACCATGCCTAATGCGCCACAGAATACTGTGGCACATAAAAACAGCCATGCGCCACAGAAATAAGGTGGGTCCCGCCTCCACAAATATCTGGTGACATTTTTGTGGCGCATTGATATAAATGCGCCACATGAAGCAGCATTTCTGCGGCGCATTGTGCTTTATGCGCCACAGAAAGCAGCATTTCTGTGGCGCATCGTGGTGGGCCCCCTCCAATGTTTGCCTGGGTTGTTGTTTCTGTGGCGCACGTGCCTGTATGCGCCACTGAAAACACATTTATGTGGCGCATTCCCACCCGTGCGCCACAGAAAAATATGGTCTACTAATAATTTTAGATTTTACATAAGACCTAAATTATGCGAACCACCCCTTGCCGCCGCCGGCCGCCCCCTACGCCAAGTCATCGCGCGCTCGACGCAACTCGTCACCGGCGACGCACCCCGCCCGCCCAACCCTGCACCGCGCCCGGCCACACGCTCGGCCCCTGCGTGGCGCTCGGCCTCGAGCCGCTGCCGACGAATAAGAGCCACCGGCCTCGCACCTCCCCTCCCTCTGAGACACCGGCGACGACCTCTCTACAACGCCCTCGACCTCCCCTCCCTCTCTTCTCCGCGAGGTGCTTCCCTCTCCCCTCCTCCTCCCCTACCGAACCCTGCACCCAAGGTGTTTGAGGAAATTCCAAAGAGAATTTTTGGGAGTACTTTGCTTGTTTCTGTAATTTTCTTACTGCCCAAGAGATTGGTTAAGACTAGAGCCACTGAATTTTTGGGAGTACTTTGCTTGTTTGGGATTTTTGCCAAGATGAAAATGTGGTGTATGAGAGTGTTAATGGGAAAATGTATATATGTATATCATGAATAAAATAATGGTCTACTAACAAATGTGTGTATATTCTTTTCTTTAAAATGTGTGTCAGTTCTTTCTCTAAAAATAACTAAAAATATTTTTTTTAAAGAATAACAAATGTGTGTGTTCTTTCTTTAAATTTAACAAAAAAATATTTTTTAACTGAATTCTGTGGCGCATCCCTCCAACCGTGCGCCATAGAATAACAGAATTCTGTGGCGCACGGTTGGAGGGATGCGCTACAGAATAACATAATTCTGTGGCGCATCCCTCCAACCATGCGCCACAGAATTATTTTGCTCCCACTTACATGTGGGCCCTCCCCGCGCCCGCCTCTTCCCTTTTTCTTTCTCTTCTCCACGCGCCGCGTCCTTCGAATTCGACCAGAGACGACGCCCTCGCCGCACCACCACCACCCTCACTCGCCGCCCCAGCCCAACCCACCCCCACGCCGCCACTGACCCCGAGCACCCACGCCTCCTCCCTCCCTCTTCCTCCTCCGCGCCGAGCGCCCACGCCACCGAGTAGGCCCAAGCGCCCACGCCGCACCGGCCGCCTCGAGCGCCCACGCCGCACCAGCCCGAGCGCCCACGCCCGGCCCCGAGAACCTCCACCACCTTGCCGTCGAGCTCCCCTCCTCTGCTAGGTACTGGTCGTCCGCTGCCCCTTCTCTTCTTGCTTCTCCCTCCGGCCGTACTCTGCCCTCTAGGTGTTTGATAAAATGTCAACAAGAATGTGAATGTGAATGTGGTGGTGTTGTGAATGTGGATGTGGTGTTGGTGGTGAATGTGGCTATGGTGGATGAGGTGGTGGTGGTGGTGAAGAATGTGGATGTCGTGGTGGTGGTGGTGAAGAATGTGGATGTGGTGGTCGTGGATGAGTTTTTTTTCTATGAATGTGGTGGTGTTGTGAATGTGGATGTGGTGGTGGTGGTGAATGTGGATATGGTGGATGTGGTGGTGGTGGTGGTGAAGAATGTGGATGTGGTGGTGGTGGTGGTGGTGAAGAATGTGGATATGGTGGATGTGGTGGTGGTGGTGAAGAATGTGGATGTGGTGGTGATGGTTGTTTTTTCTGTGATGTGAATGTCGCAACGCGATCGACAAATTGTCGATGAATGTGAATGTCTGCAGGTACCCGAGAGGCCCTTGAGATTGCCGGAATGTTGATTAACTTCCATTCCGGCAAATTCGGGTACTCCATATGTCCCTTTTTTAGCAAAGGTCATGCCGATTTTTTTTGTGAATTTTAGCATGACTTTGCTAAAAATAGGATATATGGGGTATTGCGACTAATGCATGGGCCGAGATATCTTAGTATTAATTAAGTGATTTTTTCTTATATTTGTTGTACTAACTTTTTGCCTCTTTTTAATGCAGTGCAAACATGTCGGCCAACGAGGAGCACGGCCCTTCTAAGCACATGAGCGTCGAAGAAGAAGCTAGACATGCCAACAAGGCGTTCTGGCAGGTGTCCCAGCAGATGGAGGAGGTGGAGGCCACCGATGCCGACGATGAGCAAGAGGACCGGGAGGAGGACGCCGAAACCACAGATGGAGCTGCTAGTGGCGGTCATGAGGATGACACCACCACCACCGATGGTGGCGACCACACGGATGGTGCTACCGGTAGCACCCCGACCGCTCAGAAGCAGAAGAAGCAAAGGGGGATCGGACACCGCAAGCGCTCGACAACGTCACAGACGTGTTCACCAAGGTCACGGCAAGTGGCCTACCAGTGGAGCCGAAAAAGCTTGCCAAAGGGTACAGCATGCAACTAGGGTGCATCGTCCGGGAAAGCATGTCGATCAACACGAAGGACCTCAGAAGCAAGGCCAATGAGGCTTTGGTCGAAAACCTCCTCATGAAGCTTCACCAACGATACACGTTCCCGCTTCCGTTCAACAAAAAGGTGGACAGTTTAGCCATCAAGAGACGAGCACCGCCTTGAGCAGCTAGAAATTCCAGGGTGAAGAAGAAGATCAATAAGGGTGACAACTGGGAGAAGATAAGTGCCAAAGACCCGACGCTCGACAAAGAAGAGTTCGAGATATTCAAGGAGTCCTTAAAGTCCGAGGAGGCTAAAAAATGGACCAAGTGGGGGAAGGATATGCGGGACCTGAACATAGGTAACAACCGTTTGGGAAGCGGCGGTTACCGAGGAAAACAACCCGTTTGGGACAAGGAGGATGCCATTGTTGCACTTCTGGGAAAAGAGAACCCATGGCACAAAATCACGGACGAGCAAGTGAGGAACTTTGTCCAGTCCTGCTACTATCTGAACCCGGCGGGGAATTCGTTACCGACGATGAAGATGTGAAGAAATTCGAGAAATTGCTGGCAAGGAATTTAATTTCCGCGGATATCTCAAAGTCCATTTTGTTGATCTAATTAGATAATGAAGCCATATTTCTACATGGGTTCACCTTAATTTCCTTTGTCTGCAGGAGGAGGAGTTGAAGGCTGACGCTGAGGATGGCCCGTAGTCCCAAGGGTCGACAGAGCCGTGGGACACGACTTTCAACAGGGCGACGAACGCTTTCAAGGAAAGGGACAAGTCGAAGCCGCCGACGTCAGCTGGCCGTGTGTCCGGCTTTGGTACGAGCATGAAGTTCCTACAGTACTACTCATCTGACCCGGAGAAGAGAAAGGAGAGGAGGAGGACGACAAGGGCGGATAAAGCCGAGGTGGTGGAGCTAAGGAAGAAGGTGGAGTCACTAGAGCAGGGAAAAGTGGACTCCAGCACGGTTGACAAGTTAGTGGAGGAGAAGCTCTGGGCATTCTTACCCCCTGGGTTGATGGAAGGGTTAGCTTCTTGGAATGCCGGAGGTCGACAGGGGCCGATACACGTGCCCAGCTTCAGCGGCAGCAACTCAACCATGAACCAGGACATGTCGCTGGACCTGGTGACCCCAACGCCCAATGCCGTGGTGCAGTCGCCGGTCCATTTTGTCGCACCGACGCCCCCTCCTGCAAAAGATACCGAGGCGTCACCACCCGAGCGGTCGGAGGAGAATGTTAGGTCGGCCGCCGGCACCGGCGCCCTTGTCTCGACATTAGCCGAGCTCAACGCCATTGACAAGGTAACTAATTAATTACTGAGTCCGCGTCATCTTCTATAACTCTGCCTTTTATGACTGCCACCTCATAATGCCCAACATTTGTTCACAAAAGGACACGCCTTGCATACTCCTGCATAGGATGGTACCCGCCGACGAGTTGAAGGAAGTTGCTGAGGGCATGCTCATACAACCAATGTGCCGTGATATGCACAACACTAGAATGAGCGAGGCTGTGATGAGGGTCAAAGTGACTGAGGTAGTGCCTGAGTTTAGTGCCATCGACCCCCCCCCCATGCAACCTCCGGGAGCCGATGAACACATGCTCCTTGGAAATTGCCCCAAGTGGGTCCTGGAATGGCCGAAGACCCAAATTCGTCTTGGGGGGGCCAGGGGTTCTTCAGGGGTTAAGGCGCCGCTCCACCAGCGCCACCTCTAAACTCCGGCCCCCGATCGTTCGGCCCTCGAAGCCGCCACGAAAACCTGTTGGGAAGGAACCGGCGCCACAAGCAGCAGTCACCACCACCCGGAAGGAACCGCCGGTCGTTGCCACCACCAGCCGCCACCAAAGACCGCTGGGAATGTCTGTACCGCAACAGCCGTCCGAAGCCAAAGACGTTGCACCTCAACTTGATGGCAACGATGATGATGATGATGATATAATAATATCGACGTCAATGGCTTCCTCAACACGGGCGCGAGCAAAGATTTGTACATGCCTGCTATGGATGAGGAACCCTTCCGCGCTCACGGTGATCAACCTGGTCGTCGCACTACATGCCAGCGCCTGAGTTTTCTCAAAACACGCCTCCAGAAGCCGGCGATCAAGCTCCAGACAAACCGGGTAACATTTTCAGCCCTCGCACACTCCAACAAACGGTTTGCGCGGGGTTCACTGCACCCCCACCATCCCCAGAGATGAAGATCAAGAAGCCTAAGAAGAGAAGTAGGCAAGGCACCTCTACGAGCCGGCCAGCTCCTAAGGTTATTCGGGTCATGAAGACATGATATCACCCTGAGTTCATGAAGCTGGTAAACCGATACTGCCTCCGGAGCTGCTCTGCCTCACAGGACCCATGCACTCTTTGCATCAAGCTATATTGACGGTAGAGGGCCTGCTTCTTAAAGACAAAAACCAAATTACCCGGTGTTCATGGTCCAGGTGCCAAAGAACGTGGACTTCGTTACTGAAGCCCCCGCCGATCTATTCTTCATAGCGTTCGAGGGCGTCTTCAACCTGTTTCACTCTAGACGGCTGGACTATAACTTGGTCCGCCTATACGCGATCAATATGGCGAGGAAGATCCAGAGAGATGATACCCCGTACGTCACGGTAGTGGATCCCTACTACATGAGTGAAAGTTAGTTGGTGGAAGGATCAAGGACACGGACCATGGCCACAGAGTACCTCCAGAGGTTCATGCTGAACAACAAGAGGAAGAACAACCTTCTTCTGCCTTTCTTTCCGGAGTAAGTACACATCCGCTTGCCGCCGTCGTATCTTATGCTTTCTTATAGATTTCTTCCGTTGTTGGTCCTTTCCACTGCATTTCTTCCGACCAGGGACAAATACTTCATACTCATCGTCCTAAGCCCGAGGTGGTCCATTGCCACTTATTTCGACTAGGGGAGTTCGAGCAAGAAGAAAGACTACACCAGAATAAAGAGTGTTCTCGATGAGGCTCTCGAGGGCTACGCCCAAAAGGGAGGCCACTTCGAATAAGGACAGACGAAGGAGGAATGTCTCACGAATGACAACAAACACCGGTTCAGGCATGGGACCCAGTTCGATTGCATGAAGCAGAAGCATGGCAGCGTGAAGGATGCCTTCTACGTCCTCCATCACATGAAAGGGTTTGTCCGGGATGCACTGAAAACAAAGTTGCCATCTAGTCTCCGAGAATGGACCAAATTTGCGGGGAAATCACCGATGATAAGCTTAGAGAAGACTTCCATCTCATCCAGATGGAGTTGTCGCAAATCATCTACGACGATGTTGTGACATCAGGGGGCCTTCAACAAAGTCAATGGTAGGATAAATCATGCATACTCGCAACAAGTGCTTCTTTATTTTCTTTACTCTAGACTTATCATACTCAATCTATTTATATTATTAACCAATATATATACCTATATGACACTGCACAAATATTGACATGGTTACAAATATGAACACTAATACATGGTTGTATCCATCTCCAGGGTTGTGTCAGAGGGATATCGAAGAACACCTAGTTCTGCAGAATGACAGCAGGACGTGGACGACGAAAGACGGCTACAAACCGTTCCCGGCGCCGCTCAAGAAGAAGACTCCATGATCATGCTCCTGCTCTTGCTCACCATCATCGCGGTTGTTCTCTATTTGATCATAGTTTAGGCGGTGACAACTTCATTTGTACTATGACTTATGTGACATGAGATGAACTTTTGTACAATTAATTTGGCATTTGTCACTATATGTATGTATCTTGGGCTCTCAGTGATGTGATGATATAGTATAATGTGTCTGTTTTCATATACCGTGTCAAAATATATTATTGTTTATATTATTTCTATATAAATACTGTAATATATATGTATTTCTGTATAAATACAGTAATATACATGTATTTGTACATCGAGAAGTAGCATATTGCGAATACGTATACAACTATTCTGTGCCGCACTGGTTTTTAATTCTGTGGCGCACACCAATGGGATGCGCCACTGAAAGTGCGCCACGGAATTGTGATATTTCTGTGGCGCACAGGCGGGGTGCGCCACAGAAATAATATTTTTGTGGCGAGCTTTCTGTGGCGCACCCACCATGCGCCACAGAAAGTGTTTTGGGTGCGCCACAAAAAGGCTTTTCTGTATTAGTGTTGGCAGTAGACCAGTAGTATGCTCGGTACACGTGTAACATAACATTTTTATAAAGACATAAAAAACTTAACTGTAACATGTAGTCTCTCTCCTCTCGCTCTCTCCGGCCTTTACAAATTGATACAAATACTTTCACCTACTAAATATAACCTCATCAACTTGTTTCCAACCACGCTTTGCCTTCCATATATACGTACCGCTTGAGCGGTTGAGCCTCCCCACCCTCAGTTTTTAACCAATTTTATACCACCGTAAAAAAATGACTATACCAATATAGAGTGGGTGTGATTGACATCTTTAGTTGCATGTATTATCATCGTGAACATAGTGTAGATCTTGTGTGAGTTGGATCTTTCTCGATAAACAAGGACACAGTTATGAAACATAATTCCAAATTAACTCACTTGCTAGGAATGAGCGTCATTGGGAAAGTATGTTAAACCTTCTAGGCTATAAATGCGACCAAAACATATCTTATGTGTAGTTGGTCACTTCAGTACAGCTTAACATGCACAATACTGGACTCCATTTGAGGACTTGTTTGTTACTAGTGTAATTTTAAAGTCCGTTTGATCTAATTGTATCGGGTTGGTTTTATCTATATTTTTCTAGAATTCTCCAAACTGTGGTGTATTTTCCTCTAAATGCAGTAACCTCTTCCTAATGAATTTGGGATTAGAAATAAATGTGTAATGGGATTGGTAAAATACAAGGGTTAACCTTATCCCTGAAGAGATTATCCCTGTTAATCCCTACATAAACAGCAGTAGCAAAGGAGGCCTCAAAGAGATAAGAAGGAATTGATACCGGGATAACTATATATCTGTAGTTGCCTCTTTTCTTTGCAAGACATGTACTTTATCTTCTACAATATTACGAAGATAAGAAGCATGGACAATATTTTATTATATACTTTTTTTAAAAAAAACTGAATGAATAGTGGTATGAAGATAAACCGGGTATTCTATATTATCTTCTAAAATATTACGAAATAAACAAGCATATAGATACATGTAAATCTTCGTAAAACAATATAACCATTTGCAACGCGTGTGAGTATCACAGGACAATATTCCGTGCAAATACAAATTACCCAACATGTACAATAGTTTTCTCATTTCTCTTTTTCGCATAGATCATACATAGTCATAAATTTTGAAGTTTTCTCATTTCACATTTTCGTAAAACAATATAACCATTTGCCTGCCGACCGTGACTCGTCCCGTGATCCCCTTGCCTGCTCCCTCCCTCCAGCGACGATGTCACTGCTTCCCCAAGTGCGGTTGTGCCAGATCCTGCTACGTGGCCCCGTACCAGTCGAGCCCGCACGTGAAGGAGGGGCGTGTTCGAGAGCATCCTCGACCGTGCACTTCGCCTCAAGGCATCCAAGACCTGTGGTGTGTCGTCTTCATCGCCAACGGTCGATCTGTCATTCTGGCATGACGAGTTGATTGCCATGGCCGAAGCCTGCCAGCTTTGAGCTTCCTGATGACGAGGTCCGTCGCGTGGTGAACACTGCGTCGCTGCAACCTGCAAGTCGGTGCACCATGATGTGCTTGCTCCGCTCCTGGGGGCCTCGTGGTCCTGGAAACTTAGGTCGTCGCTCGCGACGCGTTCTCCTCGCGAGCGCATGTTGTCGTTATGTGATCGTCGGTCTTTTTGGTTTGCCCCTGCATCGTCATCGACCGAGATCCAGTGCCTCGCTATAAGCAAGGCACACGTTGCCTTGAGGACTCAAATCCACCGTCCACCTGCATCGGACGGCCTCAGATCATGTGTCGCTCTTGTAGTGTATATCCTCTCAGCGCACCGTCAAGCCGAAATTTTCAAGGACAGACTCAAATAATCGTATGGTCAGTAGACATGCTGAAGTACGAATGCAAAGAATTCTCAATATTTTTAACTATTGTAGATCACAAAATCAATTTGATGAGCAAGCTCCATTATTCCTTTTGAAGCAGATTCTAATATTTGTATTCCTCAGTTTTTCCAATTAATTTTTTTATAGGATCCCTTAACACATTTAGGCATTGTCTTTTTGTACACAAATCGGTTCATCGCATATGGATAATCAGTTGTGCACATCTCCTTCACGATCTGGTGTGCGTGCTCTATTTACCGACCTAACAAACAATGGTAATCATCAAAGTCATCGAGATCGAAAAACATAATAGTGGTCAAGTGTGGTATGTTTTACTTTATGGTAAAAAAGCAAAATATCTACATAGGCAACGTCTAGCCTGCCATCAAAAGAGGGATGTGCAAACCGGAGTGATGTTAATAGTGTAAATCATCGCAAACTTCGTAATTGGTACATACACCTGATTTGAGTCAATTTTGTAATAATGGAATATTGTAATATTTTTTCCTTCGACAGAATCAACCGGGCGCGTCTTATTCAGGGTCCGGTAAGCGTGCCTAGGTTATAGACCACAAAAACAGTTTTAATAAAGTTGCCGGGATAAAAACAACAGAATGGTAAATGGTGATATGGGTGGTTGTCTGACGAGAAAAAAATCATATTACCTATAGAGGCAACACATTGCTCACCAGCAAAAGAAGGTTGCAACACGAAATGATCTTAATTGTGTGGAGCTGTCTCAGACATTGATGGAGTTCACAATGTACCCCATTTAGCAACATAACCAAAGCAAATACAAATGATACCTACACATGATTTAAGGTAACTTCATAATAATGGAATCTTAATTATTTCATGTGTTCCGGCAGGATATGTGTATATGCAAGCCCGATGAGTATTGATCACCAATCGCAATATTTTTGGTGCATGTACCATGGTTCCTCAAACATACACTTCTCATGGTACACCTAGCAAGAACCTCAAACATTCACCGTTCGGTAATGGTAAATTAAACTACTGGTGTTGCAACTACCAAATATTTCAATTTGTCGATCTATATGAGTTAAAAGGGTCGACATGGTAAAAAACTATATAATGATTTTTTTTCTCTATCATATTCTTTTTTCATTACTCGACACGTGCATTGTACGTGCACGATTACAAGTGAGGAAAGGTTGTGAGAAAATCGTTATTAGGGGGAAAATGTTTCACTTCTCAGCTTAATAAATACATTTTATGTAGAAATACAAATTGCATATGGGTTCTCTACGATTTAATAAAGAAAAAAGCGAGTTTGCTTTAGAATCTTAAAAAAACATGAGCATGGGCATTGAGTTGACGCTCACCTTGTATGTCATATTCCTATCTGTAACTTGTTTCGAACAATGAAAATTACCTAACCAAGTTCTATGTCACAAGTTGTAATGTAGCTTTTGGTATGGCTATCTTTTTCTATTTATCATGCCAAAAATGATCATACTATACAACGGCAATTTTTGTACCTAATACTAGTGCATTTTTTGCTTTTTCTTATTTCTTTCAAACTTCAAACTAAAGTTATCTAAGTTTTTAAAATAAATTAATTGCATATGAACTTAAATTACGAAGTTTCCCTCGAGCCAACTTCACTTATTTAGAGAACTGAAGTCAAGATGAGAGAGTGGATGAGAAAACTTATAGTACAAGCCACATATCACCTTGAAATCGTTTGTTGGTAAATGTGACAATTAGGCTAATATTTGGTTACCTTTTGTCTACTTTGTGAGCATTCATGTTGCTAAAGGTTTCGGGTGACTGACGTGTCTTACTCTAAGGTTGGTTTTATGACCTAGCATGTGCCTAATAGTTCGGAATGGTCTGTATTTGAATATCCCCCCCCCCCCCCCCCCCCCCCCCCCCCAACAAGTGCAACATATCACCTACATGTATTCCTTTATATCAGTCTTATACAAATTGATATAAATACTTTCACCTGGTAAGTACAACCTCATCAATTTGTTCCCAACCACACATTTTTCCTTCCATATGTACTTATTGCTTGAGGCTCGCTTCTCCTCAGTTTTGAACCATTTTTATGGCCATTGTCAAAATGTTTGCTACACATACCAATATAGAGTGAGCGTGATTCAAATATTTAGTTGCAAGTACTATTATCGTAAAGTTAGTTGTTTTTCATTCAACTTGTGTGGGTTGGATCTTGCTCGATTGACAAGGAAATGATTATGAAACATAGTCCCATACTCGTTTGCTGGGAATGAGCGTCATGGGGAAAGTATGTTGACCAATATCAATAATATCTGGTACCAGGCCCTATCTTGAGTGTAGCCGATAGCATCAGTTTTTGTGTACATTGCATTACCGGCATTGCTGGTCGCCGGTCTAGGCGGTGGCGAGCTAGTCTAATCGTCGACTTAGAGAAACATTTAGGCGCGCCACCGGGTCCGTAGATGTAAAAAGTGGATATAGCATAACCAGTTCCTCTTTTGTTTGCAACACATACATGCGCTGCGCGGACAATGTTTTACCCTGTATTATTTTGCAACAACTGAATGAATGCAATGTTTGTATGAAGCTAAATAAGGTATTGTGTATTGATCTTCTAAAAAAAAAAAAAACAAGCATAAACTAGATAAGAACTTGTTACGTAAACTTCTTAAGTTTCATGGAGGATTGTCTAGCTACGTAAACTTTTGGTAATTATCCAAAACATAAAAATATGAGCTGTGGTAAGTCTCAAAAATGAATTCACATGTGCCTAGGTTGTAAAAATTCGCTCGCGGTTCACAGGAGTTGTCATCTTGATAGAGGCAAGCACCCTGCATTTCTTCTTCTTCTTAAAAACCTGGTTCCTCAACCTCTGGAAACCATGCGTCGCTTAGCTGTCCAGAATCCAAGGGCGACGTGGAGCCTACTCGGATCCACGCGATCCTAGCAGAGCTTTCATCATCATCAGGTACACATCACCCGCCGTCGGGCGCCACCGGAATTCCACGCCGAGGGCTAGCTAGCAGCTGGGGTCAAGCCAGCTTTGTTGGCCGCCGACCGGCATGACGACGGCGCGGTCGACGTGCGACAGCGATGTGCGCGCGTTGGCCGTGCAGGGGACGATGATTTGCTTCCATCTTTACCTCGGTAGGAATAATAGGATGTGATGTGCTATATATCCGTATAGTCATAGTAAATCACATACTAGTGTAGCAATTTAATTCTGAGCATGCAAATAACCCACTTGCTTGGAAGAGTGTCTGAGAGATGTGTTGCTACACTATTTAGAGAACTGAAGTAAAAAGATGAGAGAGTGGATGAGAAAACTTATACAAGGCACATATCACCTTGAAATTGTTTGTGGATATATGTGACTAATTTGGCTAATGTTTGGTTAGTCTTTGTGCACTTCGTGAGTACATTCATGTTGCTAAATGCTTGTGGTGACTGATGTATTACTCCAAAGTTGGTTTTATTACCTAGCATGTGCTTTGTAGTTCGACACGAACCATGTTTCAATATTTTAGTCCTTCAAAAATTGATATAAATACTTCCACCTACTAAGTACAACCTCATCAACTTGTTCCCAACGACACAATTTTTTACTGCCTATATACTTACCGCTTGAGGCTTGCTCTCCTCGGTTTTTAACGAATTTTCTATGACTGTTGTCAAAACTATTGCTATACATACCGAATAGAGTAGGCCTGTAGGCGTGATTCACATCTTTAGTTGCAAGTACTATCATCCTAAATTTAGTTGTTTTTCATTGAGAACTTGTGTTGGCCGAATCCTGCTCGATAGACAAGGACATGATTATGAAATATAGTCCCATACTTGTTGAGAATGAGTGTCATGGGGAAAGTATGTTGAACAATGTTAACTGTAAACGCGACAAGGCCTTATCCTATGTTTAGGGTGTGGCGTCAGTTTGGTGTACATTGCACAACCCGCATTGTCGGTCGCCGGTCTAAGTGGTGGTGGCGAGCTAGTCCAGTCGTCGAGTCTGAGAAAGATTTAGGCGCGCCGTCCACAGATACAGTATATACGGTGTATATATCATATTAGGAATTTGTAGTTGCTTCTTTTGTTCGAAAACATACATGCACGGACAATATTGTATCATATGTTATTTTGAACAGCTGAATCATATAATGTTAGTACGAAAATAAATCGGGTATCGTATACTTATCTTTTAAAAATTTGCAGAAAACAAGCATAGAGATAACTTGCACCTATAAACTTTCTCGTAAAACAATATAAACCATGTGCAACATGTGCAATAGTTTCCCAATTTCTCATTTTCCCGTAGGTCATATCTGGTCAAAACTTTTCATAAGTTTCATGGAGGATTGTCTAGCAACGTAAATTTCTGGTAATTATTTAAAACATAAAAATATGAGCTGCGGTAAGTCTCAAAAATGAATTCAGATGTGCCTGGGCTGTAAAAATTCGCACGTCTCTGCCCGAGCTGCGGTACAAGCAGCCAAGCGTCGGCATCGGCAAGCTGAGAAACCTCATGTAACGATCACTCGATGGCGCCTAACGAGACAAGTAATCCATCACATCCCGCGATCGATTACTGGAGTTTACCAGTACACGATCGGAGTAGCTGTCCAGAAATCCAAGTGCGACATGGAGCGTACTCGGATCCACGCGATCCTAGCAGAGCTTTCATCATCATCAGGTACACATCGCCCGCCGTCGGACGCCACCGGAATTCCACGGCGAGGTCGCGCGAAACTGCACGCGACGACGGCCGGGCGGTCGACCGAGGCAGCCCGATCTGGGGGTCTGAACGCGACTGGTAGTTTTGTCGCTGGTGGGCTAGGCCGCTGCGTTGGCCGCCGACCGGCATGACGACGCCGCGGTCGATGTGCGACGGCGACGTGCGCGCGCTGGCCGTGAAGGGAGCGATGATGTGCTTCCATCTTTAGCACTTCTCACTTGGTGCGATCGATCTCTTTTCAGCTTCTTTCTTACTACTTGTGCAACCTTTCCGAGGTGGAAGCGTGTTTCCTGATCGATCGGCGAATAAGATCTATCAAAAGGGCCATTGTTTATGTTCTTCGGCGAGCTCGGAGGGAAAGTTGGTCAGGAAGCACGAATGGACGAAAGCAATAACCAATGAATACGCCAACGCAGGCTGCACACGTAAACTAAACCTTTTCTCCATTCCGCGGGGCCGGGATGCGGATCGATCTTTCTGCCAAACCGCCTCGAATCGAGATTCACGTTCCGGACAGAGCAAGTGCCAGGAAAATCAACTCTTGACCGTGGTCGATGTGCACTGTGTGGGTAATCATCTCCAGCTCCACCCAGCACGTCACAAGGGCAAAGCTTGTGCACGTGTAAAGATGATTATAATATGTTGCATTACTTAACTAAATAAAGTGAGATCTATAGTCAATGGTCAGATAAGCACGTACTGTGTGAATGGTTTGCGTACTACTGTACTACAGTATAAGACAACATGATTGTATCGGCACAATTGTTTGATCGATCGGTGGGCTAATTGTGCCCTAATAATTTGCCATGAACCATTTTAATAGTTCGCCATGAACCATGTTTAAGATTTTTTATCAATGGTCCCTATCCCTCTCCCTCCCTCCCTCCCTCCCTCCCCACAAGTGACAACTTATCACCTCCATGTATTCCTTTCTATTAATTCTTTGCAAATTGAGATAAATACTTTCACCCATAAAGTACAACTTCATCAACTTGTCCCAAACCACACATTTTTGACCTTCATATATACTTGTCGCTTGATACTCGCTCCCCCTTACTTTTTAACCAATTTTCTATGGTCATTGTTAAAACTTTTGCTATACTCATAGACTGGGTGTGGTTCACATCTTTAATTGCAAGTTCAATCATCCTAAACTCAGGTTATTTTGAGTGAGAATTTTTGTGGGTTGGAACTTGCTCGACTCACAAGGACATGATTATGAAGCGCGGTACAAACTCATTCCTGGGAATGAGAGTCATTGGAAAAGTATGTTCAACAATGTATGTTGGATACGCAACAACTTGTGTGCAGCTGGTAGCATCATGGTGTACACTTCCCAATCTGAAGTTTGTGTGCGCCCTCGGTAGTGGGAAGTGTGCAACAAGATGAGTGAAGGCTGGCGGAGCCACTCCGGTCAACGAAGGGGCATCAGATGCGAGGCTCGGACGTCAAAGTCACTGCGGCGCGAGGAGAAAACGACGAAATTTCCCTCCGACGGATGGAGGGACATTTTATTGGATGTATTTGCTTGTTATCGGAATTAGTGGTAAGGCAGTCTGTCCCCCCCCCCCCCCCCCCCCCCCCCCTTCCTCCCTTGCTTCTTGTTCTTGGACTTACTTGTGCTGCTGCCCCAACAATCTGTTCTAGTTCTTTGTGCTTGTAACTGTGTATGGACTTGCTTGACATGTTGCTTTATTTATAAAACGGGGCGAAAGCCTGTTTCGAGTATACGGTTGTTAAAAATGAGGAGAATGATCGATGACTCTAAATGATGAGTTATTTGCACCGGTGGTCACACAACTCGTCGTCGATGTGCACTTAAGTCACACATCTGGATAACTGAATTTTTTGGTCACACAACTCGTCATCTGGTGCACTTAAGTCACTGACCCCACCTGTCAGTCCGTTTTCCGTTGAAGTTGATGCTGACTGGACACGTAATTTTGCAAAAAAAAAACCTGTATTTTTGTACATTTGCAAAACCCCCCCTGCAGGGGGGGTTTTGCAAATGTACAAAAATACATCACTTTTTACCAGCGGTCAGCATCAACTTCAACGGAAAACGGACTGACAGGTGGGGTCAGTGACTTAAGTGCACCAGATGACGAGTTGTGTGACCAAAAAATTCAGTTATCCAGATGTGTGACTTAAGTGCACATCGACGACGAGTTGTGTGACCGCTGATGCTATTAACTCCTAAATGAGCCATGCATGCTCTTAGGGTCAAATTTGCTTTCAAGGGATTGCTACATTTGCTCATATGAGAGGGATTATTTCAAGGAATTCGTGATTTCTATGACTTAGTATTTCATTAGTAAACTTTATCGGACTACGTGTATAACAGAAAACTTTGATCTCGGACAATCGGACGAGTGTTGTTTGGAAATCATGAAGAATTTTGAAACATTGCTCGTGATTTAAAAAATTGCTTTGCCCACTGCCCACTGCGCTTGGACCAATATTTAACCTCCAAATGATCATCTCCACGCTACGGCTACGGCTAATGTTATCCTGGTCGCTTTACCTCTTCTCCCCATGCAGGATTAGCGCGGATCTGCGGGCCGCAAAGCTACAGAAAACAAGCCGACAAATCTCGAGACAGGGGAACCAGAAACCCAGGAGGTCGCGCGCGCGTCTGCTGACATTGCCGGCGGCGCCGGCGCTCGCTCCGAGCTCCGTACCCACGGACCCCGAGATCGCGGCCGCGGCCGCGCGCACTACTCAAGAGTCAAGATCACTACAGCACAGCCGGCGGGGGGGCCCCTCCCGCCGTCGCGCCGGGCATATGTCACTCACGAGATGAAATGGCAGATTCCACCATGCTCATGTCATTCCGTTGCAGAAACCATCAGGTTTATGAGTTTTTTGCACTCTTCACCAAGTGTATGTCTAATCAGTTGCAACCTAGACTAAACACACCATTGACAGCCAAATTTGACACTAACCACCCATCAACAAGAGTACAAGCTACATCACACTTTCTGGGCATGATTTTTTTTTTGCATGGATGAAAAGGATAGCTGAGCATACTATATTTTTTAAAAGAGACAAAAGATTTATCATTTTCATTAATCCCGGAATGCACGTGGCCTCACACAATCGCCGACGCCCTCAACCTCCGCCGTCAAAGCCAGGATGGCGGGCCGCACCCCACCGCCGCCCAGCCGGACAAGCCGCCGAGACGAATCATGCGTAGGCCGCCGCCGTCGTTACACCAGATGAGTCGTCGCCGAAGCTTACCAAAATGGTTTATAATCAAAGACGGGTATTATATCCGAGCCTCACTTATAAAACCTTTTGGTACGCTAAATTATTCTACCAAAACATTTTATAATTGGGGACAGAGTAGCCTACCAAAACGGTTTATAATCAAAGACGGGTATTATATTAATTGTGACTACAATATTTTTTCGGTGTTCGGTCACCTAATTACAAAAAAGTGTTCGGTGTTCGGCTTATCCATGTTAGACCTGACCGTTAGCTGGCTGTCAATTGGGATAAATAGGGCATTTAGACCGGTTTGCAACGGATTAGTCGTAGACATGATGTAGAGTGCAAAAGATATGAAAAACTGGTGGTTTGCGCAACGAAATGACGTGAGCATGTTGGAATGTGCAATTTCCTCCACTCACGACGAGCTGGCTTTTGGCCAGTAGCGCGTGTTGGCTCGCTGAGTCCGACAAGAGCCTCCGCTTCATTAACTCAGCTTATCGACCTGACATCTCTACTCTAGCACTGCACTCTACTCTTCCTTTTTGAAGGTCAGTTTATAGCCTAGTCGCTCGCTTACCTCACGAAACCTTGGCACCGTCTCATTTACGTACGCCGTGAATGAAGCGGCCGGAGCACCAGACGACGAACGCCATTAACGATCTGGCATCTCTAGCACTGCACTCTACTCTTCCTTTTGAAGGTCAGCGCTCCACGCTATTCCACTCCACAGTGAAGAGAGTAGTACTAGCACTGAAACGGAAGCACCGGCCGTGGCGACGACACCGGTAAACCTGGCCAAAAGGAGCGCTGGTGTCAGGCTAGCCATAGCTCCCGGCGTGTGGTGCATTCGAGTGACGGTCCAGGCGCATTCACTTCAGGTTTAATAGCCCTGGCCTCACCGGATTTATGACCGGCGGTCAAAGCCAGCCCGGCCCGGCCCGGTGCGGCAGCCGAGGCGAGAGGTGGTGTCGCGTCACTGAGAGCAGCCCAGGGGGTGGCAGAGAGCAATTGCACAGGGGACGTCACGGGCGACGGCGTACTGGGCCGCGGGCGCCGGGCGAGCGGCCGTAGTACGGCCGTGCGCTGCGTGGCGAGCGGGCGGGGCCGGGGACCCGGACGCCGGAGCGAGGGACAGCGAGACGTCACGGGCCAGCCGGGACGACGGTGTGTAATGTTTGTGGCAGTGCGAGGAAACAGTCAGCGCTCGCCGTGGTCCACTCTTGTGGTTGCCGAAGATTGTCTGCAAATGTCACTGGTCCAGTGGTCGTGCTCCAATGAACTGCAGCTGGACGCTGGCAGGCGTCCAGAAGAGCGCCGTGGGTGACGGGCACGAAGCAAGCGAAAAAACTAATTCTAGACATAAACTTAAGCAAGCATAACCCGTTTCAAAATATTTTCGGAACTGACCTAATTTGGATAGTGCTTGCCATACGCGCGTTATAATCTACAGTGCCATCTATTTTGTGGTATACGATGGTAGTAGTTTCTAAAATTCTCAAAAGCTTGATGCCGCCGATAAGTGCCCTCATATGTGCATTTGAATTTTTCTAATTAACTCACATGTCATCACTATAATTCTCATAAACACCTTTTTTTAGAAACATTCTTGATCAACACATGGCCCCCAAGGTTTTTTAAGACATTTATTTGAGGATGGGATACTATCCTCAATCCATACTCTAATTAATTTTAATAAGCACCTCCATATTTTTGTCTCTATCAAGCCTTTACAGATTGATATAAATATTTTCACCTAATAAGTACAACCTCATCAACTTGTTCCCAACCACTCATTTTTCTCTCAATATATACGTATTCCTTGAGACTCACTCCCTGTCTCTTTTAAAACCAATATACCATGGTTGTTGTCAAACCTTTTGCTATACGATATAGAGTGGGCGTGATTCACGTCTTTAGTTTCAAGTACTATCATCCTAAGCTTGATTGTTTTTAGTTGACAACTTGTGTGGTTGGATCTTGATCGATAGACAAAGATATGATTATGGAACATAGTCCCAAACTCACTTGTCAGGAATGGGCGTCCTTGGGAAAGTATGTTGAACTGATATGTCGGTTAATGCGGCGAGTCCTTATCTTGTGTGTAGTCTCTCCCGTAAATCCTGTATACATTGCACAACTTGCATTGCTGGTCCACGGTTTAAGAGATGGCGAGCTACCAATTATCGAGCCTAGGAAAGATTTCCGCGGTCCACTGGGTGTGTAGATGTAGACGGTGCATATATCATACTGTGAGTGTACATATAAAAAAATTATGTCTTACTGTCTTTTGAGTGCCTGAAGACTCTTGGATAGTCGTTTTGTGAGTTGTATTCAAGCTCACAGCCTTTAGATCGTGTCAAGTTAGCGATAAGAGTCAGCTATTTTGGCCTTGTCATTCGCTTTGTTACCATATAGATAGGTTGGAGTGCCGGTGGCCACTAACCCAACGTACAAACCAATCGTACGTGTAGGTGTGATTACATCTGCTCTTCGACTATAGGAGTAGAGATCCAGTACAACCATGTCCCTTTCTTCAAAGGAAAATCCCTATTTGAAGGAGACTTCTGAGTGTCAAAGGCGGGCGTTCGTCGTCACCAAAGAGCAAGGGAAAGACATTCAAGCACTTCAAATCCAAGAAACGCCAAATACTCCCATGTTCCACGTAGATCTCTACGTACATGTATATTCTAGGTGTTTGCCTAGCTCTGCAAGGTACTCCTCTTGATCAAGATTTTGGACGAAATATTCGTTTAGAACCTCGTTTATAAAATCATCTAAACATTAAAAAATAAACCAACGTAAGAGAATTATTCAAAAATATTATCTATATGTCCAAACATTATGAGACAAGTATCAATAAGATAATTTAATTTGTGACTCATATGAAAAAAAATCGTGACATTTGAACTTCCAGATCAAAAGTTATAGGGGATTGAAATGGTATGTTTAGAACATAGCGCCCTCACCAAAAGCGTGTGGTATTAGGTTTCGCGTCGTCGCTCATGGCGCTATGCTAACAGCCTAACACGCACTGGACCTGGGTTGATACTATAGAGCATTGCGCCATAGCGTGTGGTGTGCAACATGACACAACCTGGATCTAGTGCGCGTTACCTAATACGTACACCATAGCTGTGTTTGGTGGGGCGTTATGCTCTAGAACCATTTTAATTAACTGTTGATTTAGAAACTCATATATGTCATGACTTTTTTCTAGAAACATTCATATAGCCCCCACGGTTTTTAAAACATTTATTTAAGTAGGGGATATTATCCCCAAGACATATTCTAATTTTTATAAGCACCTCTATATATTTTTGTCTCTATCAAGCCTAGCTTTAATAATTGATATAAATATTTTTACCTGCTAAGTAAAACCTCGTCAACTTGTTCCCAACCACACATTTACCTTCCATATATACTTATTGCTTGAGGCTCGCTCCCTGTCACTTTGTAAACCAATATTCTATCGTTGTTGTCAAAACTTTTGCTATACCGATATTGATTGAGCGTGCTTCACATCTTAAGTTGCAAGTACTATCATCCTAAACTTGATTGTTTTTGGTTGACAACTTGTGTGTGTGTTGGATTTTGCTCGATAGACAAAGATATGATTATGGAACATAGTCCGAAACTCATTTGTCAGGAATGAACGTCATTGGGAAAGTATGTTAAACTAAGATGCAAGTATATGCGACGAGACCTTATCATGTTTGTAGTACGTGACATCAATTTAGTATACATTGCGCAACCTGCATTGTTGATCACTGATTCAAGCGATGGCGAGCTATGTCCCTTTCTCCCAGGGAAAAGCCCTCTTTGAAGGAGAGTACAGTTGTGAGCGCCAATGGCGGGCGTCCAACGTCACCAAAAGAAGGGGAAAGGCATTCAAGCACCACAAATCCAGAAACTCCAAATACTCCCATGTTCCAGGACGATCTCTACGTAATTGTCTAGTACGGGTGTTTGCCTAGCTCTGCAAGGTACTCCCCTTGATATAGATCTTGAACGAAATATTCGTTTACAAGCTCGTTTATAAAATCATATGAAAATTAAAAAATAAACCACGTAACAGAATATTTCATGAAATATTCTCTATCTAGAATAATTCATGAAATATTCTCTTTATGTCCAAACATTATGAGACAATTGTCAGAAAGATAATTTAATTTGTGACCATAGGAAGAAAATTAGTTTTTAGATCAAAATTTACAGGGTTTAAAGTTGTATGTTTTTTGTGACCATATTTAGACTCTAAGGATTTTTTTGTTTGGAAAAGATACCAATAAATCAGACATTATTCACTTGTGAATATGGTAAACTTTGACTCGAATTGATACACGGTCCAGTTAAGTTTCAGTACAAGGAGAGGGAAAGGAGTTGGCATTACAACAATGATAGAAATATTAGTAATGTCCAACCGCTGACTAAAACAAAAGATGGACAAAGTGAATAAATAATTCAATTGATAAGAAGGCACTAGTACTGAACCTTGCATTAGACCCATTTCCCTGACACAACGCAAAGCCGGTTTTCGATAACCGGCTGAGTCCCATGGTATTATATCACTATAATTTACATAAAAACCATTTTTTAGAAATATTCTAGGTCAACACATGCTCCCCAAGGTTTTTTAAACAATTTATTCGAGCAGGGGATATTATCCCCAAGTCATATTCTAATTTCAATAATCACCTCCATCTATTCAAGCCTTTACATATTAATATAAATATTTAACCTACTAAATACAACCTCATCAACTTGTTCCCAGCCACGCATTTTGCCCTCCATATATACTTATTGCCTGAGGCTTGCTCCTTGTAACTTTTTGAACTAATATTCCATAGATGTTGTCAAAAAATTTGCTATACCGATATAGAGTGGGCGTGATTCACATCTTTAGTTGCAAGTACTATCATCCTAAACTTGATTGTTTTGGGTTGAAAACTTGTGTGGGTTGGACCTTGCTTGATAGAGAAAGATATAATTATGAAACATAGTCCCCAACTCACTTGTCGGAAATGAGCGTCATTGGGAAAGTATGTTAAACGAGACGTCAAGGGCCAGCGAGGACGATAGTGTGTGTGTGGCAGTGCGAGGAAATGGTCAGCGTTCGGCGTGGCAGGCCTGGTGGGGTTGCCGAAGATTGTTTGCACATGTCACTCATTGGTCGTCCAATGGACTACAGCTGGACGCGGACGGGCGTCTGGAAGAGCGATGTGGATGATGGGCTTGAAGCGTCGAAAAACCTAATTCTCGACACAATCTTAAGCACAAAGTAAGTACAACTCCAACGCGCAAGATACAACCTACACAAGGTTGAAAGCTAGAAGAATATGCATGAGGTAGATACGTGTTACCGAGATAGCATTGGTGAATCGTGGTTATCATTCAATGGAATTTGCAAAAGTGTTTCTGTGTTGCTGTCTTAGTTGGTCACATTGGTTGCAAAGTTTGGTTTTAATACGGAAACCGATCCTCTGACGTAGAAATCCCTGTCGTGCTCTGACTTTCGGTCACTGACATGTGGGTCCCACGTCTGGTGGCCCCACCTTTCAGGGACTCAATGGTAGAGTTGGGCTACGTCAGGGGATCCTTGCCGGTGTTAATACTGCTTGAAACGCGAGACACTTTTCAACTTTTTGTTGCAACCCATTGGGATTTTTTTATACCCATAATTTTTTACATAGACATATCTTTATGTCACGACAAATTCAAAATATTTTCTGGGTCGCGAGACGAGATGTTGTAACCAAACAAAAAATGTTGCAAACAAGAGTTTTACTTTGCAACTATCATAGGACCTAGATTCACATATTAAAGTAAGTTGGATGGTATGGAAGGCGGTTGATCCCCCCCCCCCCCCCCCCCCCCCCCACAGCTGCTAGCTAACACGTGCACCTTAACTTAATCTCGCCTAAATGAACCACTTTAATTTAGAATCGTCAGCATGGACACTAGATGCAACTATGGGGTGACACACATTCTCCACATGTGGGGGCATGAGAGGTCTTGGGTTTTGGCTTATACTCAAAATCCATTTTCCGCTAGAACAGCCGCCTCGATACTATCGTTAGGCACACCAGCCATCAATGATGGGTCCGAGCACGATATAGGGATTTATATGTGGATAACTTCATAAGCAAATATCCACGCCGAACTTTTTTGAACTAATGCAAGATCATACACTTTCGACTGGAGGGGTGTGAATAGGCACTACAAAGATATATTTAAAGTTTGTTATTAGAAAACTTGTTTTTTATTTGTCCCTACAATGCCTTGAGCATCCATATTATAAAGGTAAAGTTTCGATAATAGGCAATCTACACATAAGATTTATCAATGCGGTTCAGATAGTTGGCGCTATCCTACGTCCTCGTTGGAAGAGGTCCAGACATAAAGTTCCAACGATACATAGTCCCTGGTCACAAAAGAGGCACCTTCACCTCCTTGAGCTACGGATACGAGCCCATTCGCAATGACTATGGGTAGATCTTCACACTAAATTTCCTTTCACATTCACGAAGGCGTCCAATTGACATCTGACTGATGAGGAGACATAAATATAAAGGAAAGATCAACTTAGTCGCTCATAGGGACATATCTATCCGAATAGAGGATAGTTTAGATCAATTTTGATCCAAATCTCTATCTATATAGATAGGTATCACTTTAAACCTACTTGCTCACACGATCTTTAAGAAGCAGTGGACGTTTTCACCTTTCTGTCTAGCTTGAGTTCATCTTCAGATTGGACATAAGTGGTTGACTTAAACTAGTTTAGGGCTCTTTTGATTCAAAAGGAAATTCATTGGATTTTCGCAGAGTTGAGAACTTTATGATTTTTATTAGTTTGAATCGCATGACTAAAACTTTTAGTTTTTTCTGCACTCTATCTTGTAAGGAACTTTATGTCCACTCAAACCTCTTAGCTCGCATTGTTTTTTTTTTTCTGCATATCAAACACTCTTCGCTCCATATTTATACGATTTTCTAGATCCAAAAGGACATGCCATTATTTATTTTCAAGCATAGGAGATATCAATCTAAATTTACAATTTGTTTATTCATATATTTTGTCAATCCTATAAATCAAAGAAGCCTCTAAGGTCTCATGTGTATGCATTTGTTGAGTCAAGTGGTCTTTACTCCAGCAAACACTCAGAATGAAAGGTTTTTGTGACGAGTGGCGCGCTCTGATCCATAATTTTGTTTCCGTGGGAAGTGTAGCCATCAAAGTCAATGATGACGTTGGCAGATACTTCCAAACAAAAAAAGGATTACGACAAGGCGATCCATTATCACCAATACTATTTAATATAGTTGCTATATGTTAGCCATAATCATTGAGCGTGCAAAAATGGATGGCCAAATTGAAGGGGTAGTCCCACATCTAGTGGATGGTGGGTTATCTATTCTTCAATATGCTGATGATACGATTCTTTTTATGGAACATGACATGGAAAAGGCAAGAAATCTGAAATTAATTTTATCAGTGTTCGAGCAGCTTTCCGGTCTAAAGATTAATTTCTATAAAAGTGAATTGTTTTGTTTCGCGAGGCTCAGGCCGATGCTGCCTTGTATGCTGAGTTATTCGGCTATGGACAAGGCCAGTTTCCAATCAGCAATCTAGTCACTCCGATTCATTTCAGGAGGCTAACGATTGCTCAATGGAAACATGTTGAGGAAATACTAGAGAAAATGTTGAGTAGTTGGAAAGGAAAATTACTGTCCTTGGTGGTAGATTGGTTCTCATAAACTCAGTCCTAACCAATATGGTACTGTATATGATTTCCTTCTTCCAATTACCAAAAGGAGTCTTGCATCGATTGGATTATTTTCGATCGAGATTCTTTTGGCAAGGGGATAGTGAGAAAAAGAAATATCGCTGGCTAAATGGAATGTAGTATGTCGTCCAAAGATCAAGAGGCCTGGGAATTCATGACCTACAGTCAAGAATAGAGCCCTCCTCGGTAAATGGTTGTTCAAGCTTCTTACCGAAGAAGGGGTATGGCAAACTCTTCTAAGGAGAAAGTATATTGGCTCAAGTGCGGTATCACAGGTTTCTTGGAAACCAGGTGATTCACACTTCTAGGCTGGTCTAATGGCAACGAAGAAATTCTTCTTCCCATATGGTTCTTTTTCCATCAAAGATGGTTCAGAGATAAGGTTCTGGGAGGATAGGTGGCTAGGTGCTACCACGCTCCGAGAACAATATCCAGCTTTATACAATATTGTCCTTGGATGTCACAAAAGCGATACGCTCGCTCAGGTGCAGAAAGTTTCCCGCCAAATGTGACGTTCAGATGAGATCTTGTTGGTCCTTGGTTAGCATCTTGGAATGAGTTGCTACAACGTATGGCTTTAGTCAATTTGACGCAACGACCGATGAGTTTCGGTGGAATTTGCACAAGAGTGGTAAATTCTCAGTGGACTCTATGTATAAAGCTCTAATCCAACCTGATGTGCCAATAGATAATAACAAAAAAAATTGGAAGATGAAGATTCCACTCAAAAACAAAGTTTTTGCATGGTATCTTCGTCTAGCGGTAATTCTTACCAAAGATAACCTTGCAAAGCGCAATTGGCATGGAAGTAAAAAGTGTGTCTTCTGTCATAAGCACGAGACTTTAAGCACTTATTCTTCGAGTGTAAATTTGATGCTTCTATATGGTCAATCATCTAGATAGGTTCTACCTTATACCCACCAACATGCATTGCTAATATTTTTGGCAATTGGCTGAATGGTGTGGATCCTAGGTTTAAACAACTTATTAGGGTGGCATCGCTTGCCGTAATATGGTCGCTGTTGCTGTGTAGAAATGAGAAGTTTTTAATGAAAAAAATCGTCTCTCATGCAGGTTATCCACGGAGTACAGCTACGCTCCGTTCGTGGTCACCGTTGCAACGTATGGAGCATCTATTTACGGAGGTGTGTACAAGACTGGAGCATATGACGAGAGACTTTTTATCCAACATGGATGGCTGCATAATTTGCGGATCGACTCTCCACCACCATATGCGTTTTTACAATTTCTCATGATATGTAATTCACCTTGTTTTTATTTCATTTTCCTGGACTTGTGTCGGCTATGTACATCCTTGTTATGTAGATGTCGGGTGTAATGCTTAAATTTTTTAATAATAAAACTCACTTTATCGAAAAAATGCATTTGCTGAGTCGGTGGACTTAAAAGTAATCTTTCGATAACCCTCTCTGAAATCCATAGAAGATCCTCTCCAAGTTCCCCACGCCTCCTCCCTTGCCCCTCTTCACTCCCTTCCAGTTTACCGTTTGAGGTCACCGATCTCAGATGCAAACAAGACCAGTACAGTCCAAGGGCAATCTCGTCATTACACCCACACAGTGAGAGCGTGCCCTCTGCCACTGCCACCACAGTGGCCACGCCCCACTGCGCTGTTTTAAATCCCCTGCCGCTCTCCTCCGCCGGCTCCCCCTTCGCTCCGCTCCCCCTTCGCTCCGCTCCCCCAAAACCGCCCCGATTCATCAGTTTTGAACCATTTTTATGGCCATTGTCAAAATGTTTGCTACACATACCAATATAGAGTGGGCGTGATTCAAATATTTTGTTGCAAGTACTATTATCGTAAAGTTAGTTGTTTTTCGTTCAACTTGTGTGGGTTGGATCTTGCTCAATTGACAAGGAAATGATTATGAAACATAGTCCCATACTCGTTTGCTGGGAATGAGCGTCATGTGGAAAGTATGTTGACCATTATCAATAATATCTGGTACCAGGCCCTATCTTGAGTGTAGCCGATAGCATCAGTTTTTGTGTACATTGCATTACCGGCATTGCTGGTCGCCGGTCTAGGCGGTGGCGAGCTAGTCTAATCGTCGACCTAGAGAAACATTTAGGCGCGCCACCGGGTCCGTAGATGTAAAAAGTGGATATAGCATAACCAGTTCCTCTTTTGTTTGCAACACATACATGCGCTGCGCGGACAATATTTTACCCTGTATTATTTTGCAACAACTGAATGAATGCAATGTTTGTATGAAGCTAAATAAGGTATTGTGTATTGATCTTCTAAAAAAAAGCATAAACTAGATAAGAACTTGTTACGTAAACTTCTTAAGTTTCATGGAGGATTGTCTAGCTACGTAAACTTTTGGTAATTACCCAAAACATAAAAATATGAGCTGTGGTAAGTCTCAAAAATGAATTCACATGTGCCTAGGTTGTAAAAATTCGCTCGCGGTTCACAGGAGTTGTCATCTTGATAGAGTCAAGCACCCTGCATTTCTTCTTCTTCTTAAAAACCTGGTTCCTCAACCTCTGGAAACCATGCGTCGCTTAGCTGTCCAGAAATCCAAGGGCGACGTGGAGCCTACTCGGATCCACGCGATCCTAGCAGAGCTTTCATCATCATCAGGTACACATCACCCGCCGTCGGACGCCACCGGAATTCCACGCCGAGCGCTAGCTAGCAGCTGGGGTCAAGCCAGCTTTGTTGGCCGCCGACCGGCATGACGACGGCGCGGTCGACGTGCGACAGCGATGTGCACGCGTTGGCCGTGCAGGGGGCGATGATTTGCTTCCATCTTTACCTCAGTAGGAATAATAGGATGTGATGTGCTATATATCCGTATAGTCATAGTAAATCACATACTAGTGTAGCAATTTAATTCTGAGCATGCAAATAACCCACTTGCTTGGAAGAGTGTTTGAGAGATGTGTTGCTACACTATTTAGAGACCTGAAGTCAAAAGATGAGAGTGGATGAGAAAACTTATACAAGGCACATATTACCTTGAAATTGTTTGTGGATATATGTGACTAATTTGGCTAATGTTTGGTTAGTATTTGTGTTCTTCGTGAGTACATTCATGCTGCTAAATGCTTGTGGTGACTGATGTATTACTCCAAAGTTGGTTTTATTACCTAGCATGTGCTTAGTAGTTCGACCACGAACCATGTTTCAATATTTTAGTCCTTCACAAATTGATATAAATACTTCCACCTACTAAGTACAACCTCATCAACTTGTTCCCAACCACACAATTTTTTCCTGCCTATATACTTACCGCTTGAGGCTTGCTCTCCTCAGTTTTCAACGAATTTTCTATGACTGTTGTCAAAACTATTGCTATACATACCGAATAGAGTAGGCACGATTCACATCTTTAGTTGCAAGTACTATCATCCTAAATTTAGTTGTTTTTCATTGAGAATTTGTGTTGGCCGAATCCTGCTCTTGATTATAAAATATAGTCCCATACTTGCTGAGAATGAGTGTCATGGGGAAAGTATGTTGAACAATGTTAACAGTAAACGCGACAAGGCCTTATCCTATGTTTAGGGTGTGGCGTCGGTTTGGTGTACATTGCACAACCCGCATTTCCGGTCGCCGGTCTAAGTGGTGGTGGCGAGCTAGTCCAGTCGTCGAGTATGAGAAAGATTTCGGCACGCCATCCACAGATACAGTATATACGGTGCATATATCATATGAGGAATTTGTAGTTTCTTTTTTGTTCGCAAACATACATGCGCAGACATTATTTTATCACATGTTACTTTTAACGGCTGAATGAATATAATGTTGGCACGCAAATAAATCGGGTATTGTATATTTATCTTTTAAAGAATTACAGAAAACAAGCATATAGATATAGATAACTTGCAGCTATAAACCTTCGTAAAACATAACTATTTTCAGCATGTACAATAGTTTTCCCATTTCTCATTTTCGCGTGGTTCATATCTGGTCAAAATTTCTTAAGTTTCACGGAGGATTGTCTAGCTACGTAAATTTCTGGTAATTATTTAAAACATACAAATATGAACCGTGTTAAGTCTCAAAAAGGAATTCAGATGTGCCTAGGTTGTCAAAATTCGCTCGCGGTTCACAGTCGAGTTGTCATCTCGATAGAGTCAAGCACCCTGTATTTTTTCTTCTTCTTAAAAACCTGTCTGTGGTAGGATGGTTAGGAGGGTGGTTGTACCCCCAATCCACCAGAGTTCAAACCCCAGGTGGGACACTGGTGTTTCTCATTTAGGTGAAATATTCTTTAGTTGGAGGCGACGTTCCCGTCGACAGCGAGCCGTCTGTGGTGACTTCGTCAATCTTTTTTTTTAGATAAAAGGGTTCCACCCCGATTTCACTGAAACCATCGAACATAGTTTTACAACTCCAGGCCACACAAGAGCATGTGTACCAGGTACGTTACGGCATAAGCCAAAAGCAAAAGCTATTACAAAGTTTCACCACCACCAGGGACAAGGAACTACTGAAAACAGAACACAACCAGAGCCACCAACGACTCTAAGCCCCAGTGAACTTCACGATCATCATCTTGCACATCTCAGCTTGTTGGGCATCAAAGGGCAGCGCGTTCCTCAGCCGTTTCCTCGTAATCATCGACCCTGGGGTGCTTGGAGATCACCTCCATGCAATGCGCAGAGGCTCCCCCCGTTTCTTGTTCAGCTCGAGCGCGTTTCTTGCCAGCAGTTCGGAAACCGCATCTTTGGAGAGAATCCACCATAGACTTAAGTCTGCCGCCACCCTCCTCCAGATATCCTGCACGCCCAGCCACGTTTTTCCCTGAAAGCACATTTCATTACGAAGTTTCCAAATTGCCCACATAACAGCAGTGCAAACTATGTTAGTGGCAACATTTTTATTATTGCTCAACCACCATCTTGCCACAGATTCAAAGTCCTCACCAACCTGTACTCCAACTAAGTCAGAAATAACAGGCCAAACAAGCTTAGCAACAAAACAACCAAAGAATAAATGATGGCAAGATTCAGGTTCAAAGCAAAATAAGCAAGAGGGATCATCAACAGTTCTACGCTTCGCTAGATTATCACGAGTCAAAATCTTATTATTAGCCAGCAACCACAAGAACACATGGATCCTGGGAGGCACATTCAACTTCCACACAGCAGGAGTATGAACTAGTACCACCCCACGATTATTGATGATCGCATAAAACGAGCTAACACTATACGTGTCGGAAGCTTCATACGCCCATAAGGGCATATCATCTTCCTGATTCAAGACAACCGTGCTGATGAGTTGACTAAGCTCCATCCACCGATTAAATAAATCCAGAGATACACATCTCCTAAAAGTGAACTTAAGATCAACACCATCCCACACTTGAGCAATAGAGCAGTCTTGCTCATTGACAATGCTAAAAAGATCATAATAGAGAATGGCTAGGCTACAATTACCTAACCAAACATCACACCAGAACCTAATTTTTGTACCAGAACCCACACGCCATCTATACCCCATCTTTGCTGCATTCGCAGCCCAGATCACCCCTTTCCAAAAAGGGGAACAATTAGTAGGTTGAGCACAAAGAATATTAGGCACCAGTTCATATTTATGACCGACAATCATCCTCCAAATTTTGTTACCATCCAAATGGTAGCGTTTAATCCAGGAGGCTAAGAGACATAAATTAAAATCCCTAAGATTTTGCACACCCAGGCCACCGTATTCTTGTTTAAGACACACCATTTCGCAATTGGCTAAATGATATTTCTTCATCCCCTCAAAGTCATTCCACAAGAAATTGGCCATTTGAGAGGTGATGGCTTTAATAGCCCACTTAGGAAATTTTATAACAGAAAGGAGATACATCGGGATGCTAGCAATACAAGCTTTGAGGAGGGTCAACCTACTTTTATGATTTAGGAGTTTACCTCTCTAGCCACCATATCTTTTAATTGTTTTATCTATCACAGGTTGGAGATCCTCTTTTTTAAGTTTAGAAAAATGTATTGGCACTCCCAAGTACTTGCACGGGAAGGAAGCAAGCTTACAACATAAAACTTGTGCAAGACTTGCTGCCTGGGTTGGATCAACATTAATCGTCATAAGATCAGACTTATGATAATTAATTCTCATCCCAGACATACCTTCAAAACAAGAAAGAAACCACTTAAGATTCCTAGCAAACTCAATATTGTTTTCTAGGAACAAAGTGGTATCATCAGCATACTGAAGGCTGACAATACCACCTGGAACCACTTGAGGAAGAAACCCTCTAATCAATCCCAGCATCGACACTTTAGAAAGCATTTTGGTAAAAACACCAGCCACTAAATTAAAAAGGATAGGAGACGACGAATCACATTGCTTTAAACCTTTACCCGCATTGAAAAAAGCACTATTTAGATCATTGATCCTCACACAGAAGTATCTGCCTACTAAGAGGCTTTTGATCCAGCTCCGAATAATGGGACCAAACCCTCGAGAGCACAACATATCATCTAAAAACGACCAATCAACATGATCGTAGGCTTTTTCATAATCTAGCTTTAAAACCATAGCGCTACAACCTCTAGAATGTGCGGCATGGATCAATTCCTGCGCCGCAACCACACTTTCCAGAATAAATCGACCTTTAATAAAAGCAGTTTGATTCTTAGAGATGATCTGATCCCCAACAGGAGAAATCCTGTTAGTGATGGCTTTTGAGATAATTTTAAGACTGCAATTACCAAGGCTAATTGGCCTGAATTTTTTCATATCCCTAGCATCAGGTTCCTTAGGAATAAGAGTAATAATCGCATAGTTGAGTCTTGATACATTCAACGTACCAGCCTCAAAATCTCTCACCAAAGCCATAAAATCTTTCTTAAAAACTTCCCAGAACCTTTGATAAAACAGGAAAGAAAAACCGTCAGGACCAGGTGCTCCACTAGCATACGATTCGAAAACCGTCTTCCTGATATCCTCCTCCGAAAACGGCTTATGTAAGAAATCGTTTTCCTCAGAGGTGATCAGATCCTCAGGGTCCCAAAAATGATCCCCTAAAGAAACATTACTCTTATCTTCTTGAGCATACAAGGTTTTATAAAAATCAGAGGCAACCTCCAGCATTTCTTTGTTCGACTCAACCGGACCATTAGGACCATCAAGAACAGAAATGTTCTTTTTTCTTCTACGTTAGCTAGCAACAGCATGAAAGTAAGAGGTATTACGGTCACCCTCAAGGATAAACCGATCCCTAGAACGTTGCCATGCCTTAATTTCATTTTGTTTTAAAATGTTATCCAGAACCCCCTTAATTAGAGCCATACGATTTTTCTCCGCATCATTAAGAAGGTTAGACTCAGCAAACGTATCCAAAATATCAAACTCCTGAAGGAGATCGTTTTTCAGTTTCTTTTTAGCTGCTTCTACATTAATACTCCAACCCTTACTTTTCTTCCTGAGCAACCTGAACTTAAATTGCCAGATATCGATAGCCGATGAGAAAGCACATGGAGTATTCCACACCTCATGGACTAACGCAATATACTCATCGTGTTCCAGCCACCACTTCTCGAACCGAAACAATTTCGGAGGAGGAGAGTGGTTGGAACCAGTGTCCAAAAGAAGCGGTGCATGATCACTCACTGGTCTCGGCAAGCCTTTAACAGTAGTAAAGGGGAATAATTCCCCAATCAGTACTAGCCAAAAACCTGTTATTCGACCAAGTGAACGATCTATTTGACAAATTAAGATCAAGCAAGGACCATTTATTTATCCAATCATTAAAAAGATAGACCCAATTATTATTAATAACACCATTACTCTTATCAGTGGCTGATCTAACCAAATTAAAATCACCCCAATAAGAGTAGGAACTACACTTTTATCCATGACCTCATGAAGTTCAGTAATAAACTCCATTTTAAACTCATAGTAGGCAGTCCCATAGACAATAACTAATTGCCACACTAGGTTTTCTCTTTATCAAGAACTACCACCGAAAGGTAGTATTTATGACACTCATGACTAATAACTTCAAATAGATCATCCCTGAATCCTACTAAGATACCACCAGCGGTCTTAGTAGCAGGAAGTTCCAGCCAAGAAAAATCCCAATGGCCGGAAATATAATTCAGAAAAGAAATCGATTTTTTTTACATTTTGTTTCCTGAAGACCAATAAACTCAAGTTTATACTTGGAAATCAGGTCAGCAATAGATTGTTTGCGGCCAGTTTTACCCGTGCCTCTAACATTCCAAATTCCTCCTATCATGGTAACTTTTCTTATTTTTCCTACTCCTAACAGTCGTCCATGGGGTTATGTGAGCACCAGATTCAGGATCAGGTAACTGATCAGAACTGAGTGTAACACCCACTAGAGAGGAAGAAGACGAAACTAAAACATGTCGATCAAGCAATTGATCATTGGCATCCATATCCAAGTGCACATGTAAAACAGTTTCAGGATTATCAATGGCAAAATTATGGTTAAGCATAATCTCTTTATCAATAAGAATTTGAGCAGTAGCCATTTTATCAGAGACAGAATTACCCAAGCACAAATCAACAGATTCAGCCATATCAATAAGGGAGGTAGCTCCAAGAATGGCAAAAGAGTTACCTTTAAACACGACCGGAACCTCAAGGTTCCTCCTCATGTGGTACTCCTTAGCTTTCTCCAAGATATTCACCTCATTATTAAGACGAGAACTTCTTCTAGCCGCCACCACAGGCCCCACTTTTTCTTTTTCACTTTAGGAGCAACAGGAGGTGCCACAGAGTCTGAAGCCTCTTCAAGAAAAGGGAGCAACGACTTCTTCACATTACTCAACTGTTCACAAACAGCAGGGTCCAAGCATTCCATCTGATTGTCTTCATCCACCACTTGTTCATCATTAGAGTTTTCTTGGTATTCTTCCAGCAGTTGAGAACAGTAATCCATAGCAGTCGACCTCTCACCTAGTTGAGCTAGAGCAAACTCATCCAGTTCATCAACGTTAATGTGGAAGGGAGGTTCCCAATCCCACACATTTTCATCCACCTTGCCATACTCCAGACGATCAGGTAAGGAACTCGCAGGACTAGCAACATGGCTCTTATCAGCAAAGAACCCATTCCAGCTCTTACAAGAGCTCATGCCAGCAGTAACCATTGAAGAAAAGCCAACATTGGTCACGGCTCCACCCAAAGCAGCCGGTGGAGGTGCACTGTTGGTCGAAGCACCACCAAGGTTGTCAGTGTCCATATTAGACTGCGGATGGTCAACCACATCAGTACTGTTCGCACCATCAGGCCTAGGACCATTCCCATCAGACGGAGGAGCTTGCTGGGCTTCCACTTTCAGAAACAACATGTACAATTGTTGGTTCATTTCCACAATGCGCTGAGGAGGAATCTTTGAACTGTCCTTACAGGAAATCAACAATCTGACTTCAGCATAGAAGCTCTTAAAGAAGGTAGCCCAATCCACATCCATCAACACACCAAACATCGACGCCAGTTGGCCCAATGTCTTCCAAGCACACCATTTAGGCGGCATGCCTGCACAGTAACCCAAGTATCTTGCAGAGAGCCATACGGCTTGACATCACCATCCCAGCTAGAGACCTTGACAGTAACACCTTCTTTTTCGAGATCCAAAGCAGGAAATTCGCTAAGCTCCTTAACACTTTTCCATGGAGGGAACCGCACCACGAAGGATCCTGGTCCCAACTCTCTCAATTGCCATGGCCATTTCCTAGTCTTACAGAAGACTGCTGTCAAGTTCTTCTCAAGTTCACCAACGTTGATAGACCCTTTCTCTATCAGACCACAATTGCTGAAATTCAAGGTTTCTTCTTCAAGAGGAACATCCAGGTGATAAAAACCCGATCCAGAAGTGGCACTACCAAAGTATGCTGCAGAAGGATGTTGTTTCCCCCAATCAGGACAGGCATACACCGGATGTCAAGATAAACCACAGATGAAACACAACTTCTCCTTGATGCAATTACCCACGAAATGACCAGGATCTCCACAGTTGAAACAGATCATCTTGCTGTACCTTGGATCAAGTTCCTGCTCAGGAGTAACTAAAGAAGTCGGAGTAACAACTGCATTACCAGATTGAGACGATCCAGCTCCAGAAGGCGCTTGTTGCTGGAACCCTTGATACATCTGATTATTGATCTGCGGCTGCAGCTGCTGATTAAGCGGCGTCAACAACTGCACAGGATATTGGAAGTTCTGCGCACCCATATTCTGGAACCCAAACACCGGCTGCGGATTCATCGATTTGCTGTGGAGCGGGATTTGGGTTGTTGTACCTTGGTTGATTTCTCGGTTGAAACCTCTGTTGGCGCTGCTGGTTAGGACGGCGCTGGGGCACCGCCGCAACCGGAGCAGGAGGAATCGGTTGAGCGAGAGCGGCAGGCGGCGGCGGCATCACCCCCACAGGAGGTGGACCACCTCTGCCCCGACCACGCCCAAGCTGCGGCGGAGCACCACCCGCCATCGATCGCTTCAACGCGTCGGCGTATCTCGGAGCTGAGGGACGGATCGAGATTCGCCGAGGTCGGTGGTGGAGGAGGGAGGAGCGCGAGGCTGGGATGCAGTCCGCTAGGGTTAGGTTCTCCAACCCTTTACGAACCCAGCAGAGAACTCCGTTACCCACGCCGTGAGATCTAGACAGCAGCGGGGGAGAAGACGGAATTGCCCAAAGCTGCCCATAGAATTCCTCCACCATTTCCACCGGAACCTCACCCACTCCATGACCCTGAGCAGCGGGGCCAAGGGACGACCAAACCACGGGGCCCAAATTTGAATTCCGGGACCCACCGTCATGGAGGAGCGGGGGAAACTCAGCAGAGTCGCCCGGCCATGGGGGAACCAGAGGAAACGAGATGCCCGCCCGCGCGTCGTGGGCAAGCCTCGCAGGCGCGGAACCGCGCCCTCCATCTCTTCCAGGAATCCTTCGCTGAGGATGAGAGAACTCGAGTCTGCGCACCACCGGGGAAGGAGAATCACCGCCCACCGACGCCGTCGACGCACAGGAACGTGGGGAACGCACCTCCTCCTCCTCCACAGATCCACGATCACCAAATCCCGCTCGCTCAGCCTCCACCGCACGGTGAGATCGGGCGAGTGAAGCGCATCGATGTCCGATCAAGGAAGGAAGGCATGGGAGGAAGGAGGCCAAGACGGCGGCGCGGCGGCGGCGGAGCCGCGGAGCGGCGAGGCGAGAGTTGTAGTTATCCCTCCCTTCCTCTACACAAACTAAAAGTATGTCATGAGCCGACTTCGTCAATCTCAAGACTCGACCCGCCGGCTCAGTCTTTCAGAGGTGCTCATAGGAGTAGGGTTTGCATGTGTGCTTTCATATGGGTGAGTGTGCGTGTGTGCGTTCATATGGGTGAGTGTGTGCACGTATATATCAACGTATGCGTCGTATTGTGTTTCGTGAAAAAAACAAAAACCTGGTTCCTCCACCTCTGGAAACCCTGCCGCTTGCTACTAATTATGGAGCACAGCAACTCGCACGCCAAGCGTCGGCGTCGGCACGCTGAGAAATATCATGTAACGATCACTCGATGGCGCCTAACGAGACAAGTAATCCATCACATCCCGCGATCGATTACTGGAGTTTACCAGTACACGATCGGAGTAGCTGTCCAGAAATCCAAGTGCGACATGGAGCGTACTCGGATCCACGCGATCCTAGCAGAGCTTTCATCATCATCAGGTACACATCGCCCGCCGTCGGACGCCACCGGAATTCCACGGCGAGGTCGCGCGAAACTGCACGCGACGACGGCCGGGCGGTCGACCGAGGCAGCCCGATCTGGGGGTCTGAACGCGACTGGTAGTTTTGTCGCTGGTGGGCTAGGCCGCTGCGTTGGCCGCCGACCGGCATGACGACGCCGCGGTCGATGTGCGACGGCGACGTGCGCGCGCTGGCCGTGAAGGGAGCGATGATGTGCTTCCATCTTTAGCACTTCTCACTTGGTGCGATCGATCTCTTTTCAGCTTCTTTCTTACTACTTGTGCAACCTTTCCGAGGTGGAAGCGTGTTTCCTGATCGATCGGCGAATAAGATCTATCAAAAGGGCCATTGTTTATGTTCTTCGGCGAGCTCGGAGGGAAAGTTGGTCAGGAAGCACGAATGGACGAAAGCAATAACCAATGAATACGCCAACGCAGGCTGCACACGTAAACTAAACCTTTTCTCCATTCCGCGGGGCCGGGATGCGGATCGATCTTTCTGCCAAACCGCCTCGAATCGAGATTCACGTTCCGGACAGAGCAAGTGCCAGGAAAATCAACTCTTGACCGTGGTCGATGTGCACTGTGTGGGTAATCATCTCCAGCTCCACCCAGCACGTCACAAGGGCAAAGCTTGTGCACGTGTAAAGATGATTATAATATGTTGCATTACTTAACTAAATAAAGTGAGATCTATAGTCAATGGTCAGATAAGCACGTACTGTGTGAATGGTTTGCGTACTACTGTACTACAGTATAAGACAACATGATTGTATCGGCACAATTGTTTGATCGATCGGTGGGCTAATTGTGCCCTAATAATTTGCCATGAACCATTTTAATAGTTCGCCATGAACCATGTTTAAGATTTTTTATCAATGGTCCCTATCCCTCTCCCTCCCTCCCTCCCTCCCTCCCCACAAGTGACAACTTATCACCTCCATGTATTCCTTTCTATTAATTCTTTGCAAATTGAGATAAATACTTTCACCCATAAAGTACAACTTCATCAACTTGTCCCAAACCACACATTTTTGACCTTCATATATACTTGTCGCTTGATACTCGCTCCCCCTTACTTTTTAACCAATTTTCTATGGTCATTGTTAAAACTTTTGCTATACTCATAGACTGGGTGTGGTTCACATCTTTAATTGCAAGTTCAATCATCCTAAACTCAGGTTATTTTGAGTGAGAATTTTTGTGGGTTGGAACTTGCTCGACTCACAAGGACATGATTATGAAGCGCGGTACAAACTCATTCCTGGGAATGAGAGTCATTGGAAAAGTATGTTCAACAATGTATGTTGGATACGCAACAACTTGTGTGCAGCTGGTAGCATCATGGTGTACACTTCGCAATCTGAAGTTTGTGTGCGCCCTCGGTAGTGGGAAGTGTGCAACAAGATGAGTGAAGGCTGGCGGAGCCACTCCGGTCAACGAAGGGGCATCAGATGCGAGGCTCGGACGACAAAGTCACTGCGACACGAGGAGAAAACGACGAAATTTCCCTCCGACGGATGGAGGGACATTTTATTGGATGTATTTGCTTGTTATCGGAATTAGTGGTAAGGCAGTCTGTCCCCCTCTCCCTCCCTCCCCCAGCCTTCCTCCCTTGCTTCTTGTTCTTGGACTTACTTGTGCTGCTGCCCCAACAATCTGTTCTAGTTCTTTGTGCTTGTAACTGTGTATGGACTTGCTTGACATGTTGCTTTATTTATAAAACGGGGCGAAAGCCTGTTTCGAGTATACGGTTGTTAAAAATGAGGAGAATGATCGATGACTCTAAATGAGCCATGCATGCTCTTAGGGTCAAATTTGCTTTCAAGGGATTGCTACATTTGCTCATATGAGAGGGATTATTTCAAGGAATTCGTGATTTCTATGACTTAGTATTTCATTAGTAAACTTTATCGGACTACGTGTATAACAGAAAACTTTGATCTCGGACAGTCGGACGCGTGTTGTTTGGAAATCATGAAGAATTTTGAAACATTGCTCGTGATTTAAAAAATTGCTTTGCCCACTGCCCACTGCGCTTGGACCAATATTTAACCTCCAAATGATCATCTCCACGCTACGGCTACGACTAATGTTATCCTGGTCGCTTTACCTCTTCTCCCCATGCAGGATTAGCGCGGATCTGCGGGCCGCAAAGCTACAGAAAACAAGCCGACAAATCTCGAGACATGGGAACCAGAAACCCAGGAGGTCGCGCGCGCGTCTGCTGACTTTGCCGGTGGCGCCGGCGCTCGCTCCGAGCTCCGTACCCACGGACCCCGAGATCGCGGCCGCGGCCGCGCGCACTACTCAAGAGTCAAGATCACTACAGCACAGCCGGCGGCGGGGCCGCCTCCCGCCGTCGCGCCGGGCATATGTCACTCACGAGAGGAAATTGCAGATTCCACCGTGATCATGTCATTCCGTTGTAGAAACCACCAGGTTTATGAGTTTTTGCACTCTTCACCAAGTGTATGTCTAATCAGTTGCAACCTAGACTAAACACACCATTGACATCAAAATTTGACACTATCCACCCATCAACAAGAGTACAAGCTACATCACACTTTCTGGGCATGATTTTTTTTTGCATGGATGAAAAGGATAGCTGAGCATACTATATTTTTTAAAAGAGACAAAAGATTTATCATTTTCATTAATCCCGGAATGCACGTGGCCTCACACAATCGCCGACGCCCTCAACCTCCGCCGTCAAAGCCAGGATGGCGGGCCGCACCCCACCGCCGCCTAGCCGGACAAGCCGCCGAGACGAATCATGCGTAGGCTGCCGCCGTCGCTACACCAGATGAGTCGTCGCCGAAGCTTACCAAAATGGTTTATAATCAAAGACGGGTATTATATCCGAGCCTCACTTATAAAACCTTTTGGTACGCTAAATTAGTCTACCAAAACATTTTATAATTGGGGACATAGTAGCCTACCAAAACGGTTTATAATCAAAGACGGGTATTATATTAATTGTGACTACAATATTTTTTCAGTGTTCGGTCACCTAATTACAAAAAAGTGTTCGGTGTTCGGCTTATCCATGTTAGACCTGACCGTCAGCTGGCTGTCAATTGGGATAAATAGGGCATTTAGACCAGTTTGCAACGGATTAGTCGTAGACATGCTGGAGAGTGCAAAAGATCTGAAAAACTTGTGGTTTGCGCAACGAAATGACGTGACCATGTTGGAATGTGCAATTTCCTCCACTCACGACGAGCTGGCTTTTGGCCAGTAGCACGTGTTGGCTCGCTCAGTCCGACAAGAGCCTCCGCTTCATTAACTCAGCTTATCGACCTGACATCTCTACTCTAGCACTGCACTCTACTCTCTTCCTTTTTGAAGGTCAGTTTATAGCCTAGTCGCTCGCTTTCCTCACGAAACCTTGGCACCGTCTCATTTACGTACGCCGTGAATGAAGCGGCCGGAGCACCAGACGACGAACGCCATTAACGATCTGGCATCTCTAGCACTGCACTCTACTCTTCCTTTTGAAGGTCAGCGCTCCACGCTATTCCACTCCACAGTGAAGAGAGTAGCACTAGCACTGAAACGGAAGCACGGCCGGGGCATGGCGACGACACCGGGAAACCTGGCCAAAAGGAGCGCTGGTGTCAGGCTAGCCATAGCTCCCGGCGTGTGGTGCATTCGAGTGTCGGTTCAGGCGCATTCACCAACATGCATTGCTAATATTTTTGGCAATTGGCTGAATGGTGTGGATCCTAGATTTAAACAACTTATTAGGGTGGCAGCGCTTGCCGTAATATGGTCGCTGTGGCTGTGTAGAAATGACAAGGTTTTTAATGATAAAAATTCGTCTCTCATACAGGTTATCTACAGGAGTATAGTTACGCTCAGTTCGTGGTCACCGTTGCAACGTGTGGAACATCGCGACCTGTTTACGGAGGTGTGTACAAGACTGGAGCATACGGCGAGTGACTTTTATCCAACATGGATGGCTGCTTAATTTGCGGATCGACTCTCCACCACCATATGCGTTTTTACAATTTCTCATGATATGTAATTCGCCTTGTTTTTATTTTGTTTTTCTAGACTTGTGTCGGCTGTGTGCATCATTGTTATGCAGATGTCGGGTGTAATGCTTAAAAATTTTAAGTAATAAAACTCGCTTTATCGAAAAAATGCATTTGCTGAGTCGGTGGACTTAAAAGTAATCTTTCGATAACCTCTCTGAAATCCATAGAAGATCCTCCTACCTGAACACGTCAGTTCCAAGTTCCCCACGCCTCCTCCCTTGCCCCTCTTCACTCCCTCCCAGTTTACCGTTTGAGGTCACCGACCTCAGATGCAAACAAGAGCAGTACAGTCTAAGGGCAATCTCGTCATTACACCCACACAGTGTGAGCGTGCCCTCTGCCACTGCCACCACAGTGGCCACGCCCCACTGCGCTGTTTTAAATCCCCTGCCGCTCTCCTCCGCCGGCTCCCCCTTCGCTCCACTCCCCCAAAACCGCCCCGATTCACCGGCGAGCCCCACCATTTCCGCGACTCTCCCACCGGTCCGCCGTCCGCGCCCAGATCGGCAGGGCGGAGGAGCGATGGCGTACATGTGCGCCGATAGCGGCAACCTCATGGCCATCGCGCAGCAGGTCATCCAGCAGCAGCAGCAGCAGCACCAGCAACAGCAGCGGCACCACCACCTGCCGCCGCCGATGCCGTCGGCCCAGGCGCCCCCGCACGCCCAGATCCCAGGCTCGCTGCCCTACGGCGCCGCGTCCACGGCGTGGCCCCAGACGGAGCACTTCTTCTCCGACGTCTTCGGCGCGTCCGCCGCCGACGCCGTCTTCTCCGACCTCGCCGCCGCCGCGGACTTCGACTCGGACGGCTGGATGGAGAGCCTCATAGGGGAGGCCCCCGTGTTCCAGGACTCGGACCTGGACCGCCTCATCTTCACCACTCCGCCGCCGCCCGTCCCGCCTCCAGCCGAGGCCATCGCCGCCGCCGCCGCTGCGCAGGCCAAGAATGCGCCGGCCCCTCTCCGGACGGTTGCTGCCCCCACGCAGGCAGCCTGTTCTTCTCCGAGCTCCTTGGACGACTCCTGCTCAGCTCCCATTCTCCAGTCTCTCCTCGCCTGCTCCCGTGCCGCGGCGACCAACTCAGGCCTCGCCGCCGCGGAGCTCACCAAGGTCCGCGCAGCTGCCAGCGCCACAGGGGACCCCGCGGAGCGCGTGGCCTTCTACTTCTCCGACGCGTTCGCTCGCCGCGTCGGCCCGGCGTCCCGCGCAGCGGCCTCGGACACGCGGCTCGCCACCGACGAGCTCACGCTCTGCTACAAGACGCTCAACGACGCCTGCCCCTACTCCAAGTTCGCGCACCTCACTGCCAACCAGGCCATCCTCGAGGCCACGGGCGCGGCGACCAAGATCCACATCGTTGACTTCGGCATCGTGCACGGCATCCAGTGGGCGGCGCTGCTCCAGGCGCTGGCCACACGGCCCGAGGGGAAGCCGTCCAGGATACGTATCTCCGGCGTCCCCTCGCCTTACTTGGGACCACAGCCCGCGGCGTCCCTCGCCGCAACCAGTGCCCGCCTCCGCGACTTCGCCCAGCTCCTCGGGGTGGACTTCGAGTTCGTGCCGTTGCTTCGGCCAGCGCACGAGCTCGACGAGTCTGATTTCTCCGTCGAGCCCGACGAGGTCGTGGCCGTCAACTTCATGCTCCAGCTCTACCACCTTCTCGGCGACTCCGACGAGCCGGTCCGGCGCGTCCTTCGTCTCGCCAAGTCGCTCAACCCGGCGGTGGTGACCCTGGGGGAGTACGAGGTCAGTCTGAACCGAGCTGGATTCGTCGACCGATTTGCCAATGCGCTGAGCTACTACCGGTCGGTGTTTGAGTCGTTGGACGTGGCCATGGCACGGGACTCCGAGGAGAGGGCGACGATGGAGCGGTGCATGTTCGGGGAGCGCATACGGAGGGCTGTTGGACCAGGGGAGGGTGCAGACAGGACGGGCAGGATGGCCGGCAGCAGCGAGTGGCAGACACTGATGGAGTGGTGCGGCTTCGAGCCAGTCAGACTCAGCAACTACGCCATGAGCCAAGCTGATCTCTTGCTCTGGAACTACGATTCCAAGTACAAGTACTCGCTCGTGGAGCTGCAACCTGCGTTCTTGTCGCTGGCATGGGAGAAACGGCCTCTGCTCACGGTGTCTGCTTGGCGGTGAGGTGGTTCTCCTTGTATTAGTTTGTGTGCGCCGAGGAAGTGGGTAGGAAATCGTTTTGAAGCATCTGTATTAGTCTGGTATTGTTTTTAGGATGGTGGTAATGACTAGATGGTATAATTGGGGAAATTTAGTTGAATTAGTTTGTCAGGTACTTGTTTTGCAGCATGTTATAGCTGGTTAATTAGAGCAAATTTAGTGCTAATTGTATATGAATTTAGAGCGTGATTCCTAGTGGAGACTGATTGCTCATGTTATTTTGGATGGTAATTGACGGCATGGATGCACAAGAAATGGAAATATGCATTAGCTTCTCTAACATTGCCTAAAATGAACTTATAGGTGGCAATGCTATTTTCAAAGTTAGAGGGATAATATCATAAGACTAGTTCGCTCAACATTTTGAAATTAAGTTATAGGTATGATTTGAACCTGCTATGATGAGTTCAAAAAACTTTAGCGCCCATCGTTACACTTTCCTTATGAGAATTCTCTATAGCTGCTAGTATAAAGTAGCTATAAAGAATTGTTGGTCTAAGTAACTTCTTCAATGTATCTTATCCCCCGTTTCCATGTTCAGTTATGATGGTAGTATAATTCTGAATTTGAGGTCCTCATTTATCTGAGTAGGTAGACATTCGTCTTTGCTTATTGTCCTTACGTGGGCTAACTTTGCTTATAATGGTAATGGCCAGATGGTATAATTGGGGAAATTTAGTTGAATTAGCTTGTCCGGTGCTTGTTTTGCAGCATGTTATAGCTGGTTAATTAGAGAAAATTTAGTGCTAATTGTATATGAACTGAGAGCATGATTCCTTTCGGAGGAGTCTGATTGCTCATTTGTTTTTTGGATGGTAATTGATGGCATGGATGCACAAGAAATGGAAATATGCATCAGCTTCTCTAACATTGCCTCAAATCAACTTATAGGGGGCAAATGTTTTTTTTCAAGATGAGAGGGATAAGACTAGTTCGCTCAACATTTCGAAATTAAGTCATAAGTATGACTTGAACCTGCTATGATGGATTCAAAAAATCTTTAGTGCCCATCGTTGGACTTTATGAGGATTCTCTGTAGGTGGTAGTATAATTTGCAGTTTGAATTGTTGGCCTAAGTAACTTCTTTGATGTATGTGATCCCCCTTTTCCATGTTCAGTTATGATAGTCGTATAATTCGCAATTTGAAGTCGTCATTTATCCGGGTAGGTAGACAGCCTGACTTCGTCTTTGCTTGGTGTACTTACGTGAGCTAAGTTTGCCTAATTTTCATACCCTGGTGATTTCTCCTGTTCGCTCCGAATTACCTTTTCTTACAGTTGTGCACTTCCATTGTAGACTTGTAGTCAATCAACCAAAGCGAACATATTATTCTTTATCCGTTACGCTGTTAGGAAGTGTTGACTGTAACTTATCTCATTGCATACTGTATTTACTACTCTGCATTTTGAGGTTTACAGTGTGCAATTAGGTAGTAGTTCAAATCTCCAATCATGCATTCATTTCATATCTAGCAAATCAATCAAAACAAACATATTATTTTTTATTAGTCATGTCATAAGACAATTTTTTTTTTGAACTGGGTAAGTATTATAAATTAGGGAACAAAGGTATTACAATCACGCATAAGGGAGTCCAACACGCAGGGAGGAACTGACCCATGCAACATACCACACTCACGCTTGCCTAGTTGCGCAAGAACATGCGCCACTCCATTACTTACCCGAGCAACCTTGCTCAATTTGACTTCAGGCAGGATGTGAAGAAGTCCTTTAGCTTCTGAGAGCAAACTCCAGTGTGCTGAACGGTCTGTATCCGTAGATGATAAGACCGTGATAAGCCTTGCACAGTCGGATTCCAAGATGCCAGGATGTTGAGGGTGCTCCGTCAGGTAGCGAATGCCTCTGAGACAGGCCAAAGTTTCCGCCTCTTCCGCACTAGCACAGGCAGCGAGGCTACTCCATTCAGAGTAGAGAACAGAACCAGCATCATCTCTCACAATCACGCCGATGCCACCTGATTTTGAGGCCACGTCCCAGCCCGCGTCAACATTGATTTTGATCCAGCCTGAGCAAGGTGGCTGCCACTTTGAAGCTCCCTCAACACCTCGGTCAACAGCAGGTGGCCGATGGTCATGCGTTGGCGATTTCCCATGCACATGAGGAGAGAGCCCTCCCGGCTTGGTGGACTGAATATAGCTCTGAAGAAAAGGCCCTGACGCAGAGATAGACGCTTTGCCGTCACCGTGGACCACGTTGTTACGGTGGTGCCATGTACGCCAGAGGAGAAACATCAACTTGACCCTCGTTTCCACGTTCACACCCTCGAGCAAGAGCAGAACCCAATTCCTTCCAGTGTATCTGAGAGCAGCCTCGCTGGGGAGGCGCCAAACCTTGCGCATTTCATCCCGGAGTGCTCAGGCAAGAGTACAGCGAATCATGGCATGGTGAGCATCTTCAGATTCCATACCGCAGACTGAACATGTTGGCAGGACCTTTGGCATACGCCGGTGTAGACTTTCCGCAACTGCCAATGAATCAGTGGCAAGACGCCAAGCAAAAACCCGGACCTTCTGGGGAACAGGAGCTTTCCAAACGAGGTTCCAAATGCTTCTCTCCACTAGGTTCAGAGCTGCTTTAGCCACGGCTCAGCCCACGTAGCTTAGGTTGTAGTCCCAGTCTGTATGAACTTCGCACAGAAAAAATGCCATTACTCTCAAACTGCCAGGCAACAAAGTCATCAGTGGTACGCTGCGGGATCTTGATCTGAAGAATGGTTTCCGCATCATGGGAATAGCAATACTTCCTAATTATGGCTTCGTCCCAAGTCCGAGATACTGGGTCAATGAGCTGAGAAGCCCAACGTAACCTACAAGTTTCCTTCATACCTGACACCTTGAGATTGTCTCGCGGCAACCAATTATCCCTCCATATCTTGACCATAGCACCAGAGCCAATTCGCCAAATGGCACCCTTCTTTACCAGTTCTAGACCATGCACCACGCCTTGCCAAGTAGCTGACACGTCTTGGATAAAAGCTGTGTACAGGAGGTGGCCAGCCGGGTAATATTTGGCCTTCAGAAGACGGGTACACAATCTGTCAGGAAACTGTATAAGCCGCCATGCTTGCCGGGCAAGAAGAGCCTGATTGAAAACCTTGAAATCGCGAAAGCCCATGCCGCCGCACATTTTCGGCTGCGTGACTTTGTCCCAAGACAACCAGTGCATACGCCGACGATTGTGTTTATCACCCCAATGGAAGTTTCGGATCATCTGGTTAAGCTCCTCGATCAGACCTGCAGGAAACTGAAACACACTCATTGCATACGTTGGTAGCGCTTGTAGGACAGCCTTAATCAGGATTTCTTTCCCACGGTGGGAATCCCACCACTCGATAGGTATTTCTCTGTCCAGTCACATAACCGTTTGTGGAATCTTTTTTTCAAGAGATTTGAACTTGCCTTTCTTCATTTGGCCCTCTGGGACAGGCAGTCCCAAATACTTTTGCTCAAAACTCTCTGTATCATACCAAAGGATCTGCTTAATTTCCTGCTGCACTTGTTCCTCCACTCTCCGACCATACATGATCGAGCATTTACCGAGGCTAACCAGCTGCCCTGTGCCCCGTTCATATCTGTCTAAAATATTCTTAACATGGAAGCTTGGTGAACCGAGCCCTCAAAGAAAAGGAGGCTGTCATCGACAAATAAAAGATGGGACATACCAGGAGCTCTCCGATAGATCTTGAGCTCTTTTAGTCTATCTTGCTCAACCTCTTTCTGAATTAATCTAGAGAGACCATCAGCTACTAAGAGAAACAAGTAAGGGGAAAGCGGATCGCCTTGGCGAAGCCCCCGTGTAGGCGTAAAGGTGTCCAACGCATGTCCATTGAGACGAACTGAATATTGTACGGTGGTAACACACTGCATAATCCACCGTATCCATGTGCTTTGAAAGCCTAGGTTCGCCATTGCACCTTCTAAAAAACGCCAATCCACGCGGTCATAAGCCTTAGCCAAATCCAGTTTATAACCACAAAACTTGGACCGATCTGTTGAGTTGCCTTGTATTGCATGTATACACTCAAATGCCATTAGAGCGTTGTCAGTAATTAACCTGCCCGGTATAAAGGCGCTCTGCATAGGAGAGATGATATCATGGAGAAGAGGCCGAAGACGGTTTACCAGGCATTTGGAAATAATTTTAAACACCACGTTGCAGAGGCTGATGGGTCTGAAGTCCTTGAGCTCCTCTGGGTTGTTATTTTTTGGAATCAGAACTATAGCGGTGTCGTTTACACCATCGGGCATCACCCCCTCACTGAAGAACACCTGGACTACCTTGACAATGTCTTCTTTAATGAGATCCCAATTGCGCTGGAGAAACCGAGCAGGGAAGCCGTCGGGACCAGGGGCTTTTAGGGGTCCTACCTGGAAAAGAGCGTCACTGATTTCCTTTTCCGAGAAAGGTTCACACAGCTTAGCATTCATCTCATCGTCTACTACACGTTGTGTAAAAAGGCCTAGCAGCTCGGATGGATCAACCTGATCTTCCCTCGTATAGAGGTTTTGGAAGAAGGAGCTAGCCATGTGCCCAATCTCCTCGGCATTTTCTGTCCATGACCCATCCTCCTTGCGTAGCCGAGTAATTTTGTTTTTCTTGTGCCTCCAGGTGGCTTTGCGATGAAAGTAACGAGTATTTCTGTCACCTTCACGAAGCCACGCTATCCTGGATCGTTGCATCCACATTAGTTCTTCTCGGTAGAGAAGCTCATCCATCTCAGCAAGCAACTTTTTCTTTTCCTCTTCACATGAAGCATCGTTGCGATGCATCAGCTCTTCTAGCTTCTTCCTACGCTTGTCAAGATCTTTTCCCACTGGCTTAAAATGAGTTCGCTTCCAATCATACAGCGAGCCCATAACAGATCGTAGGGCCGAGCAGACATCTCCCAGGTCTTGTACGCCCACTCTTCGAGACCAGGCCTCCTCCACGGTTGCATTGAGGGAAGGGTCCCTCTCCCACATGACCTCATAACGACGAATGGGCTGGCTGCAACGTTCCTCGCGAGCTGCGGCAATAGAGACGAGCAGTGGGCAGTGGTCCGATCGAGAAGACACCAGGTGCTGAACCCGTGCCTCCGGAAACCGCTGTGACCATGCAGGCGAGCCAGCCGCACGATCCAGCCGTACTTTAACATGACGGTCACCGCGCTGCTTGTTGTCAAACGTCCATGGAACGCCACTGAAACCAAGATCATGTACATCACAGTGAGACAAGACCTCCCGGAAGTCCATCATGAGACGCTAAGATCGCCTAGAGCACGAGAAATGTTCATCTTGCCACATAGCCTCATTGAAATCTTCGAGCATTAGCCAAGGATCCGACGACTCATTTTTAATGCGACGAAGCATAGTCCACATGTGATGACGCTCGCTAGGTTTAGGGTCTCCGTAGACAAAGGTTCCTCTCCACCGTGCACCAAAAGGTCCTCCTTGGATATGAACATCAATGTGGCGCTTGCTGAAAGACAGTAGATCAACTACAACGTCCTCATGGTGAAACAGAGCAAGACCGCCACCCTTTCCTTCTCCTTTTACAGCAAAACAACCCTTCATACCAAGACGATAATGAAGATTGCGAACACGATCAGGATGCTGTCTGGTCTCACAAAGGAACACTAGACTGGGGTGATGGGCCTGAACTAAACAGGCAAGCTCTTGAACTGTCGGGGATTGCCCCGCCCCCCGGCAGTTCCAGCCGATTAGACTCATTGTGCATGTCGGGCCTCGCCGTGAGAGCCCGACATGTTTCTGTTGCTAGCTGTTGACAAAACCTCTGATATGAGACATTTCGGTTCAAGCAGAACCTCAAAACTCGACCGAACTTCCCCGTGCTCGTGAGCCAATTCAACACTTCCAACACGCTTTCCCAGGAGCCTCTCCTTCCTGTAATATTTGCCTCCACCCATCATACCCTTCTTCTCACTTTGCATGGTTTCTTTCACCTTCACATGGTCAGCCCCATGCAACAACATCTTGACAGGAAAGGTTCTATGATCAACGTTAAATAGCATTATATTCTCGTCCAACAGTAATTGGCAAGCTCTTACACTATGCGTATAGAGTCCATCATTGTTCTTCTCCCGATCAGTACCACCACACACTGTTGCTATTGGATAAATTTGAACACTTCTATCATAATCTTGTGTGTAAGGTAGTGCTACTCCTGGGTCCGGAGGCTCTTCATCAACACGTATCAAGGACAAAACAATACAGAACATATCAACAGCAAGCAGAGCCCTCCCATGATTTTCCGTATCAGAACCAACATCAATTTTGGCAGAGATGAACCATGTATCTGTAAAGCCTGCACTCTTTGTTACCATGGCTTGTGTATCACTCACGGTAAAGAACAAACCACTAGACGCAGTCCAAGGAATTGATCCCACTGAATCCAATTTGCACTCATCTTTACTAATTGCTTCGAATTCAAGCTGAGGCACCTCGAGCAAAACCTTCTCCGAAATCCCCTCCTGCCACACATCCAGCTGCTCCTCGCAATTGGTGGGTGAGAACGCCGGCTGATCCGACTCCTCTCCTTTTTCCTTCAGGACAAGAACATCCTTCTCCCCTCCTAAATCCAGGCCCAACAAGCCTCTGGCCTTCGCACGCATCAAATCCAGGCACTTCCGTTGATTGCTTGATTTCCGGAGAATTCCCAAAGCACGAGCTCTGAAATTGCTCCACTCGGACAGGCGGATTTCGCCACACTCAACGGGAACCACCCGAGGAACCGCGAGACCCACGGTGGCCAGAGCCGTCGCCATCCCACGCGCTATCTCGCCTCCGCCAGGAACTACTCTCACGAACCAAGAACTGCCTTCCCCACACGACGAAGACACGCGCAGGAGCATATCCAAGTTTCTCTCTGGTTTTGGGGATTTTTGAAGTTGTGGAGAAAGCTGGATGAACTAGAAAATTAATTTGCTGGGAGAGAAAGATCAAGGGTAGAGAGATAGGAATCAAGATGAATCAGAGAGTGGATCTAACTTGGGGAAAGATCGAACAGGAAGAATCAAGAGGAGGGAGACGGCAAATCGCCAAACGCCACACGGGTCAACTCTGGCAGACGCCAAGCTATAGAAAGCACATGGAATTTCATTCTTGTCATAAGACAATATGATCTGTAGCTTGTCCGGAAATTGAGTTTGGCTCCCGGGAGCACATGCTCCCGGTATGTTCAAAAAAATTGAAAAAATTGAAAAATGTTCAAAAAAAATCCGAAATAAAACATGCACGTACCTGACCATGTCACGCACGACCGTGTCAAATTTCGCACCGAAACGACATCGTATGCGCCATGTGCAAAAATGACAAAATTCTGTCAGAAAACTGACAGAATTTGTCATTTTTGCACATGGCGCATACGATGTCGTTTCGGTGCGAAATTTGACACGGTCGTGCGTGACATGATGAGGTACGTGCATGATTTTTTTCGGATTTTTTTGAATATTTTTCAAAAATTTCAATTTTTTTGAACATACCGGGAGCATGTGCTCCCGGGAGCCAAAACGCCATCCTCGTAGCTTGTCTCATTATATCATGTGTAGTAATAGTGTGCAATTTGGAGTTCAGAAATGTGCAAAGTTGCACACAACTTCTCTGCACAGTTTTTGTCTTGTTGGTGTGGTCAGACTGACATTGATGAATAATTGGCTGACTGAGGATTGGCAAATCCGATTACATTTAGTCTTAAGCTCTTCTTCACTTGATAGCTGTAACTGGTAGCAACCACATCTTTCCACTCTCAACCTTTTTCTTTGACCAGTTATGTCTTACAAGTATTTTATGCAACTTCCCGTGTTGTATTTGAATTTAGTTTCTCAAACTTCATATAACTTGCATCCCTGGCAACCCCGTTTCTTCACTCAACAGCTTTTCTTGATGTGCTCCATTGTCTATGGCTCTCTATGTCAGTGATGTTATTCTAGCACTCCATTTTATATGTTCAAGCTGCAAGCTGTCCGCAACTTACAAAGCGTTAGAAAATGTTGCGTTTTACCTTGACCGAGAAGGTAGCATCTATCCTTGACGCTTGCTTGCCTTTTCTTCCGGAGCTGGGCTTGCTCTTATCTCTGACCGGCTTTTGCACAAGAGAATTTTGCATACACGCATGCCTGCTGTTGTTTTCAGATCCTTTCGGTTTCTTGGACTAAGTTGTCTCGTTATTCTTTTAAATGGGAAGGCAAGTGTCATGACCAACCAAATTGCTAATGTTCAGAATCTATGGCGAACATTTCCCTCCATGCAAGGAATTCTGAACATGACATTGCCCATATCAGTCGAAGTACACATATTTCAGTGTTGTGGACAGTTTTTGCAAAAAAAATCAAAGTTGTTGGCACTGTTGTTATTCTTCCATGAAGGTAGTTCTTCATTGTTAGCTACACTTTTTTCAAAAAGCAGAGAGGAAGTGCACAGCAAAAGTGTAAATTTGGGAGAAGCCTGCGTGCTTGGTGTGGCCACAAGATTTGACTCTCCGTAGCCCATGTACCCCTCATGAATCTCGTGGCTACCTGGAGCTGTCGCGCTAGGGTTTTCCAAATGGCCTGCACTGCCATTTTCGTGAGCAGTCCAACGAGAGTGGCGTCTAGTCGGCCAACTGCAGCTCTACTCATCACACACCACCTTGACCGGGTGCTCCCTACTGGGTGTGCATCCGCGTCGGAAAGCTGAGAGATCGTTTCTTCAGTACTAACTACTCCAGTTCAGTAGTGGTAAGATGCATCGTGCTTGCTGACTGTTCTGGTCTGGCTTTACCGGAACCTGAAGACTGAAGTTCCAAATGGGCCGGAGGAGAACGGTCCGTGCCTTGGCGACACGTTGTCGACTGTATGGTGCAGCAAATTCAGCACTGAGGCTGAATGACTGACGATGGTTACACTACACAGGGTCATTTCATTTCCATCAGCTTTGCTCTTCACGCACGGCAGGTGCAGGGAGAAATTTAGGGTATCTTTGGATTTTCCTGGACTTTAGAAACCTATAAAAAGATAAAAGGGATGTTACGTCATGATGAATTTTTATAGGATTTAAAATAAACGATTTTTTTTTGCGAATAAACAAACGAAATTTCCTAAGATGTGTCATGGGAATTTCATGGGACTGGGAAGAGAAAGTAGAGATAGATAGAGTGTAAATACATTGGAGTTGTCAAAGGAAAAATAAGAGCATCTCTACTCGCGGCGCCCAAATGGGCGCCCAAAGGCCGTCCGGACAGGCCCTTTGGGCGTCGTCCGGACTACCTTGTCCATTTGGGCGCCCTCGCTCCCCACTCGCGACGCCCAAATCTTATTCAAATATGAAATTTTGATACGAAAATGCATATATCTCATTGAAATTTCATTCAAACTAACATAATTCATTCAAATTTAAATCTAGACCTAGACTAGATCTAGTAAGTAGGGTGGCACGCCGGGCACCGGCAGTTGGGGCAGGCGTCGGCCCTTGCGACTGCGAGCACAGGACCCCGACGGCAGCTCGAGTAGAGGCAGTAGAGGTAGCCGGTGGTGGAGGTGGTGGCGGCGGAGCTGGAGGTGGTGGCGGCGGAGGCGGTGGCGGCGGCAGAGGCTATGTCAGCCTCGATGGCGAGCTGCATGTGGCCGGGATCCCACTCCGGCGTCGGTGGCCAGTCCTCCAAGCCGTCATCATCACCGTCAACCTCCTCCGCCTCTTGTTGAGGTTGCGGCGGAGGAGGTTGCACGCGGCCTCCTTCCGATCTTGCGCGACGAGCCTGCTCCACCGCCTCATAGCGAACCCTCTCCCGTTCCATGCCCGCTGCGAAGTCCTCGTCGGTGGTGTTGGTGAGGCCGTCGTCGTCGGAGTCTTCGAGCCAGTCCACAGGCAGCTTGGGGGCGAAGAAGGAGTGGAGGCGGTAGGTGATACGTCCATTTTGCATCACTATTTTATATCATAATTTACTGCTATTCATCGATATATTTCATATTTAGAAGTGTTACTTATGTTATTTTACCTATTTTGCATGTTTGATGAATAATGGAGAATTGGACACCGGAGTCAGGATTCTGCTGGAAAAAGCACCGTCGAGATGCACTATTTCTGAAGATCAATAAATCGAAGGAGACATATGGAAGTTCCTATTTTACCAGAAGATGGAGGAGGCCAAAAGGGGAGCTGAGATGGGCCATGGTGGGCCCTCCTCACCCCTTGGCGCGGTGGGGCCCCCTGCCGCGCCGACAGGTGGTTTGGGGGCCCTGGCCCACCTCAGCCGTTCCCCCTTCGCGTACTTGACCCCCTCGGAACCCTAACACACGGAGGAGGCCATCGAAATATTCCGCCGCCTCCACGAGGCGGAAAACACCAGAGAGCGAAAAGCTCCCCTGCAGGAAGAAATCTGCCGGGGGAAATTCCCTCCCGGAGGGGGAAATCGTCGCCATCATCACCGTCATCGAGCTGGACTTCATCGGGATCATCATCATCATCTCCACCGCCAACACCATCATCACCGCCGCTGCACCCGTCTCCGTTATAACATCTAGGGCTGAATCTTGTCTATTTCATAGGGGAAACTCTCCCGGTGTTGATTACTCTTGTTATTGATGCTATTGGGTGAAACCATTGGACTAAGGTTTATGTTCAGATTGTTATTCATCATCATATCACCTCTGATCATGTTCCGTATGATGTCTTGTGAGTAGTTCGTTTAGTTCTTGAGGACATGGGAGAAGTCTTGATGTTAGTAGTGAACTATGTTGAGTAATATTTAATGGTTTGATGCTTAAGTTGTGGTGTTATTCTTCTAGTGGTGTCATGTGAACGTCGACTACATGATACTTCACCTTTATGGGCCTAGGGGAATGCATTGTGTATTCGTTTGCCAATTGTGGGGTTGCCGGAGTGACAGAAACCTGAACACCCGTTGGTATATCGATGCATGAGGGATAGCAGGATCTCAAAGTTTAAGGCTGTGGTTAGTTTAACTTAATTACTTTCTTGTATTTGCGGATGCTTGCAAGGGGTATAATCACAAGTATGTATTAGTCCTAGGAAGGGCGGTGCATTAGCATAGGTTCACCCACACAACACTTATCAAAACAATGAAGATTAATCAACTATATGAAGCGAAAGCACTTGACAATATTCCCGTGTGTCCTCAAGAACGTTTGGTCATTATAAGTACAACAACCGGCTTGTCCTTTGCTGTAGAAAGGATTGGGCCACTCGCTGCAACTATTATTACTGCATTTTATTTACTTGTACTTTATTTATCTGTCATATCAAAAACTCCTAAAAACTTGTCTGAGAGCATTTACAGTGAATCCTTCATCAAAACCGCTTGTCAACACCTTCTGCTCCTCGTTGGGTTCGACACTCTTATTTATCGAAAGTACTACGATACACCCCCTATACTTGTGGGTTATCAAGACTATTTTCTGGCGCCGTTGCCGGGGAGTGTAGCGCTATTGGTAAGTGGAATTGGTAAGGGAAACATTTATTGTACGTGCTGTTTTTATTTTTGCCTGCTGCTATATCTCATTATGGAGGGGTCTTCTCTTGAATTCCTATTTGGGAAAACAACTACCACTGCTAAGGTAGTAGAGGAGGCGCCAGATGAGCAGGTAATACCGTTCAAAATTCCTATGAAAATTGTTGAACGTGTCACAAATAACCGCTATGCAGGAGATGGAACTGTCCATCCTGGAGATCATTTGTTATTTCTGCATGAATTGTGCGAGTTATTTAAGTGTGCAGGTATCTCGATGGGAGAAGTTAAGAAGAAATTATTCTCTCTATCACTGTCTGGTAAAGCTGCACATTGGTATAAACTGCTGAAGAATGGGTATTCTCTTGGATGGGAGGAAATTGTACCTCTCTTTTACTCCAAATTCTATCCTCCAAGTGAGATTCATAAGGATCGGAACCTCATATATAACTTCTGGCCCTATGATGGAGAGAGTATCGCTCAAGCGTGGGGGAGATTGAAGGCATTAATGCTCAAATGTCCCATTCATGAGCTTCCTGGTAATATTGTTATTGATAACTTTTATGCAAGACTCTCCTTTCAAGATAAAACTCTATTGGATACCACTTGTGCTGGATCGTTCACTCGTAATAAAGAAGAGTTTAAGTGGGACCTTCTTGATCGGATTCAGGAGAACACTGAAGGATGGGAGAATGACAAAGGTAGGGAGTCAGGTATAAGCTATGACTTTGAGTGTGTTAAAAATTTATGGATACTGATGATTATCGCAAAATTAGCACTACTTATGGTCTTGACTCTCAAATTGTTGCAAACTTTTATAAAGCCTTTGCTTCCTATTTCGGTTTGCCGAAGGAGGGTTTTAAAAATTATCATGAACCATATAAAGATGAATCTGTTTCTCATATATCTAAAGGTGTTGAGGTTAATGTTGCTGATCGCATTATTCCAGAACCTTATATTGAAAAAGTTCCTTTTCCTAATAAGATTAAGGAACATACTATCATAACTGGTGTTGTTAGTAAAAGTAATAAGAAAACTACCAAACCTGATGAGCAAATAACTGTTGAACCTGTTGTAGCATTGGTTAAAGATCTTGTCACTGAAAATTTAGAAGATAGACACATTATCTTTTGTGAGGATGCTTCTAATATTGTCTCACATCCTAAAAGTTCTAGGAAGTCTAGTGTTCCTGTGCTTTCTGTTGGATAGGTGATCATTGCTATTATGGTTTATGTGATATTGGTGCAAGTTCTAGTGCTATTCCTTATGAGCTTTACAGGGAAATTATGCACGAAATTGCTCCTTGTAAACTTGAAGAGATTGATGTGGTTATTCAGCTTGCTAATAGGGAAACTATCTCTCCAATTGGTATCATTAGAGATGTCGAAGTCCTTTGTGGTAAGACTAAATACCCTGCTGATTTTCTTGTACTTGGGTCGGCTGCCAATGATAGTTGTCCTATTATTTTTGGTAGACCTTTTCTGAATACTTGTGGTGCTGTTATAGACTGTAAGAAAGAGAAAATCTTTACTAAATTTGCTGGTGAATCTTATGAATTCAATTTCTCTAAATTTGCTAAAGCACCTTATGAAACTGAATTGCCTAGTGAGGATTTTGAAATTGCTCAACTTGCATCTATTGTTCTTGCTCCTAACAATGCTTTGCAGCAACATATGGAGAATCATGAAAGTGAGAACTTCAGGGAAGAAAGGAATGAGCTTGATGAAGTATTCCTTCGTCAACCTATGCTCAAACACAATTTACCTGTGGAAGATTTGGGTACCACAATGCCACCCAAGGAGGATCCTGTTTTTGATTTGAAACCTCTGCCTGATAATCTTAAATATGCTTATATTGATGATAAGAAAATATATCCTGTTATTATCAGCTCTAAACTTTCAGGTACAGAGGAGGAAAGGTTATTGGGAGTGTTGAGGAAACACCGCGGAGCTATGGGATATACTCTTGATGACCTGAAGGGAATTTCTCCTACTATATGTCAGCACGCCATCAACATGGAACCTGATGCAAAGCCTGTTGTTGAGCATCAGCGTCGTTTAATACCCAAGATGAAAGAAGTGGTAAGAAATGAGGTATTAAAACTTCTTGAAGCTGGTATTATTTATCCTATTGCTGATAGTAGATGGGTAAGTCCTGTGCATTGTGTTCCTAAGAAAGGAGGAATTACCGTTGTTCCTAATGAAAATGATGAACTAATTCCTCAAAGAGTAGTAGTTGGTTATAGATGTGCATTGATTTTAGAAAGGTTAACAAAGTAACTAAGAAAGATCATTATCCTTTGCCTTTTATTGATCAAATGCTTGAGAGGTTGTCCAAGAAAACTCACTTTTGTTTCCTTGATGGGTATTCTGGGTTTTCTCAAATTGCTGTGAGAGCGCAAGATCAAGAGAAAACTACTTTTACTTGTCCTTATGGAACTTATGCTTATAGACGTATGCCTTTTGGTTTATGTAATGCTCCTGCTACTTTTCAAAGATGCATGTCTGCTATTTTTCATGGCTTTTGTGAGGAAATTGTGGAAGTCTTCATGGACGATTTCTCCGTCTATGGAACTTCCTTTGATAATTGTTTGCACAACCTTGACAAAGTTTTGCAGAGATGTGAAGAAACTAGCCTTGTTCTTAATTGGGAGAAATGCCACTTTATGGTTAATGAAGGAATTGTTCTTGGACATAAAATTTCTGAAAGAGGTATTGAAGTTGATCGAGCTAAAGTGGAGGCAATTGAAAAGATGCCTTGTCCCAAAGATGTTAAAGGTATTCGTAGTATTCTTGGTCATGCTGGTTTTTATAGGAGGTTTATTAAAGATTTCTCTAAAATTTCCAAGCCTCTTACTAATCTTCTTCAAAAAGATGTACCCTTTGTTTTTGATGATGATTGTAAGGAAGCTTTTGAAACTTTGAAAAAGGCTTTAATCACCGCTCCTGTAGTTGAACCACCTGATTGGAATTTACCTTTTGAAATTATGTGTGATGCTAGTGATTATGCTGTAGGCGCTGTTCTTGGGCAGCGAGTAGATAAAAAGTTAAATGTTATTCATTATGCTAGTAAAACTCTTGATTCTGCTCAAAAGAATTATGCCACTACTGAAAAAGAATTTCTAGCTGTAGTTTTTGCTTGTGACAAATTTCGACCCTACATAGTTGATTCGAAAGTCACTATTCATACTGATCATGCTGCAATTAGATACCTTATGGAAAAGAAAGATGCTAAGCCAAGGCTTATTAGATGGGTACTTCTTTTGCAAGAATTTGATTTGCATATCATAGATAGAAAAGGTGCTGAAAATCCTGTTGCTGATAATTTGTCTAGATTGGAAAGCATTCCTTATGATCCTATTCCTGTTAATGATAGCTTTCCAAATGAACAATTGGCTGCAATAAGTGTAAGTTCGCGAGATAGTCCTTGGTATGCTGATTATGCTAACTTTATTGTTTCCAAGTACTTGCCTCCAACCTTTTCAGCTCAGCAAAGAAGGAAATTCTTTTATGACTTGCGGCATTACTTTTGGGATGACCCACACTTATATAAAGAAGGAGTCGATGGTATTATGCGAAGATGTGTTCCTGAATATGAACAACAGGAAATACTGAGGAAATGCCATGGAAGTGCTTATGGAGGGCATCACGCTGGAGATAGAACTGCGCAGAAAGTTCTACAATCAGGTTTTTATTGGCCTACCCTCTTTAAGGATGCAAGAAAGTTTATTTTATCTTGTGATGAATGTCAAAGGGTTGGTAATATCTCTAGACGCAATGAAATGCCTATGAGTTATTCTCTTGTTATTGAACCATTTGATTGTTGGGGATTCGACTTCATGGGTCCTTTTCCTTCTTCACAAGGTAATACTCATATACTTGTTGCTGTTGATTATGTCACTAAATGGGTAGAAGCTATACCTACTAAAAGTGCTGATGGTGAGACCTCTTTAAAAATGCTTCAAGATGTCATTTTTCCTAGGTTTGGTGTACCTAGATATCTTATGACTGATGGAGGTTCTCATTTTATCCATGGTGGTTTTAGAAAGACTCTTGCTAAATATGGTGTTAATCATAGAATTGCTTCAGCCTATCATCCTCAAACTAGTGGACAAGTAGAATTGTCAAATAGGGAGATTAAATCTATCTTGCAAAAGACTGTTAATAAATCTAGAAAAAATTGGGCTAGTAAGTTAAATGATGCTTTATGGGCTTATAGAACTGCTTATAAGAACCCCATGGGCATGTCTCCTTATAAAATGGTTTATGGTAAAGCTTGTCACTTGCCTTTAGAATTAGAACACAAAGCTTATTGGGCAGTGAGAGAACTTAATAGAGATTTTAAACTTGCCGGTGAGAAAAGGTTGTTGCATTTAAGTTCTTTAGATGAATGGAGAAGTGAGGCTTATGAAAATGCTAGACTCTTTAAAGAAAAAGTTAAGAGATGGCATGATAGGAGAATTCTTAAAAGAGAATTTAATGTTGGTGAGAAAGTTCTATTGTATAGGTCTCGTCTCAGATTTTTTGCAGGAAAGTTACTCTCAAAATGGGAAGGACCATTTGTTATTGTGGAGGTGTATCGTTCAGGTGCAATAAAAATTGCTTCATTGAAAGATAACTCTACACAAGTGGTAAATGGTCAAAGACTCAAGCATTATATTTCTGGAGATTCTATTAATGAAGAGGTTGATACAATTAAAGTGGTGACTCCGGAAACTTTCATTGAAGAACATTTTTCTGGGACTGCAGAATTCGATTCGAATAGGTAACAGTTTCGGTAAGAAAAGTTTCGCGAATAACTTTCTAGAAGATATTTTCGTCGTTTTTATTAAATATGGAAAAATAAGAGACCGAACCGGATGGGAGACGGCACCCGTGGTGCCCAAACCATAGGTCGGCGCGGTGGGCCCCCGCCGCGCCGCCTGGTGGTTTGAGCACCCCGGAGCTCGTCTCCGATCAGGTTTCCTCCTGTACCTTCCTTATGTTGTAAAACTTTTTGCTATATAACTCACCCGAACCCCCGAGGTTCGTATCTCGCCTTTTCATCGTGTTTCGTTTCGAGCTGTTTCTGTCCAGATATTGTTTTCAGATCTAGAGCTGCCATGTCTTCATCGAAGCCTCCAAAGGACAGTTTCTTTGTGAACGTCGTCACCCCATACATGGATGAGCTGAAGATGCATCCCAAGGAGTCGCAGATGGTTGATGGAAAGCTGCAGACGGAAGACGTGCGAGGACCCAAAGGAGAAGGGAGCCTGGAAGCCAGGATGGAGAAGCTGGAGCAAGAGGTCTTCACATACAAAAAGCTGGCGGAACGTGAAGTGGGAGTCTTCCACTCAATGGTGTCCGCGCTGGTCGCTGAACATAAGAAGGAGACTGCACAACTCTGGGAAGACATATTTCACCTCATCAACACCACCAACAAACTGCAGGCGCAACTCTATGATGTCCAGAATCAAAACTGTGAGTATGAAACTCGGTTTAAAAACATAAGCGCTGCTGCTAGTTTCAGGATAATCGAATCCAAGTCGTCCTTTGTTGATGGGAAACCCCTTCCCTGGAAGTCTGATGATGAGGACAATTCACCACCACCACCGAAGGAGTAATTCATCATAAGTATTGGCATCCCCTTGGTTTGTTCCAAGCTTGGGGGAGTGCCGCGGTATCACATCATTATCTTTACCTTTTACTTTTCCATAAAGTCATATCGTGAGTAGGGAAGTTATCTTATATGATGGTTTGCAATGTGGAAGTATCTCTCTTTTAGTTGGTTATCTATGTATCCCTTGGTGTGAGTTGCCGTTATGAAATATTAATGAGAAGTTTTATCATTTACTTTCTGCATACTTTATTTTAGCTTGCAATTCTCTTTCATATTGATAACCTTGTTGTTAGTATAGGGATCACTTTTTAGAGCACCAAGTTAATCTTTTTGGTTTTGGCAAACTTAGCATTGGTCAGTAGTAGACAATACTTTGAGACTTAAGTAGAGAGAGGGAGTGCATGCAAATATATTATTCCATGATCTTTCTTTCTTTGTAGCTCATAAGCTTAGTATTCTTAAGTTAAACTATTTGTGCTTCTAAGGAAGATTGCATGATTATTCTTATCACTTGTATAATTGTTTGTATCCCTCAACTCTTATGCTTGCTACATAACCTTGCTAGCCAAAGACCTGTATCGAGAGGGAATGCTTCTCATACATCCAAACCTTGAGCCAAACCATTGCCATTCGAGTCCACCATAACTTCCTACTATATGGTATTTTGCGCCATTCCAAGTAAATACTTCATGTGCTACCTTTAAATTATTCAAAACTTATTACTCCTAGTTTTGTGTCACTGTTTATTAGCTCATGAGGGTTCTGTAGAGTTTCTCTAGCACTTTTGTCAAACAGACTTTCACCAATGGACTAGTGGCATATACACCGCTTATCCAACAATTTGCAAAAAGAGCTGGCAAATGGGGTGCCCAGTCCCAATTAACTACAACTTTCATTAATAATTCTCTTCACATGTTTTGCCCTGATTTATCAGTAAGCAACTTAATTTGCAAATAGACACTCCTCCATGGTATGTGAATGTTGGAAGGCACCCGAGGATTCGGTTAGCCATGGCTTGTGTAAGCAAAAGGTTGGGAGGAGTGTCAACTATAAAGAAACTAAAATACATGTGTAAACAAAAGAGAAGAGGGATGATCTACCTTGCTGGTAGAGATAACGTCCTTCATGGGAGCCGCTCTTGAAAGTCTGGTTGACAAGGGGTTAGTGTTCACTTTACTACGATTCGTTGACAACGACATACATAGCTCAAACAACTATTTTCATACTCTCTATATGCTTTGCAAAACTTAAAAGCTCTAGCACATGATTTAATCCCTGCTTCCCCACTAGTAGGAAAAGCCAATTCTATGGAAGCTTATTCTGTGGCGCACCTTCTAGCCGTGCGCCACAGAAGCTTATTCTGTGGCGCACCTATAACGATGCGCCACAGAATAAGGTTATTCTGTGGCGCATTACTTATTGGTGCGCCACAGATCAAGCTTATTCTGTGGCGCAGCCATGCCATGCGCCACAGAATATGCGCGGGCCCCACACCCACGCAAGGGTCAGTCACTTGGTGCTTTATTCTGTGGCGCAGCCATGCCCATGCGCCACAGAATAAGCTTGTTCTGTGGCGCAGCAGGGTGCATGCGCCACAGAATACGCGTATTCTGTAGCGTACCGGCTAGGTGCGCCACAGAATAACTTTCAGAAGTGGCCCGGGGCGCGGCCCAGCCCAGCACCTTCCGGGCTGGACGATGGAAGCATATATTATGAATTTGATAATTTTTGTGTGTGAGAGACAAAGTATATGTATATCATGAATTAGATAATTTTTGTGTGTTCTTTCTTTAAATTTAACCAAAAAAGAATACCAAATTTATTTATTTTAAAGAAAAAAAGAAGGGAAAGAAGAGAAGCTAGCTCGCGGAACCAAGACGAAGAAGAGACTTTGTGTGTGTGTGTGTGTGAGAGACAATGCAATGCAAGCATATATATGTATGATCATGAATATGTATGAGACATTGTGTGTGAGACAATGCAAGACCATATATATGCATTAAATGAATTGACATAATGGTCTACTAACAATTGTGTGTAGTACGTGTTCTTTCTTTAAATTTAACCAATTTTTTTTTTTTTAAACTGAGACAGCCAGGATTTGAACCTGGCTGCCCAAGGTTTTGTGGGTGTGTGCAAACCATTGGACTATGCTAGTATGTTTGTCACATTACAGCTAGGAAGATTTTTAGCAGTTCTGGCACACACATTTTGTGGCGCATGCGCTAAGAGATGCGCCACAGAATAAGGGAGTTCTGTGGCGCATCGACATAAGGATGCGCCACAGAAATATTTGCCAGGATTTTTTTAAAAAAAACTGAGGCAGCCAGGATTTGAACCTGGCTTGCCCAGGTTAATTGAAGTGGTTGGAAACCACTGGGATGTGTTGTGTGTTTGTGTTAGGAATCAGCAGCACAACTTGTTAAATTTGCACTAGATAATTCTGTGGCGCACCCACACGTAGGTGCGCCGCAGAAGCCTTCATTTCTGTGGCGCACCCCTCCATCGGTGTGCCACAGAATCCTTCCTTTCTGTGGCGCACCCCTCCCACGGTGCGCCACAGAATTCTACCGTGCCCACTTACATGTGGGTCCGCCAACGCGCCTCCCTCACCTTCGCGAAAACTGCTAAGTCCCAATTCTTCGCGCGCTCGAGACGATCGACCACCACCGCGTCCTCGCCGCTGGCAGCTCCCGCCCGCGCGCTCGGCGACCACCACCACCTCGCCGCCACTCCACCGCGCTCGACGACCACCACCGCCCCGCCATTGACGTCTAGGAGGAGCACCACCGCCACGCCCGCACCGACCCTGCCCGAAGGAGCACCACCACCACCGCCCCGCCACTGACGGCCAGGAGGAGCACCACCACCACCGCCCCGCCACTGACCTCTACACCGCGCTCGACAACCTCCCCTCCCTCCCCTCCCCGAGGTGCTTCCCCTTTCCCCCTCCTCCCCTACCGAACTGCTGCACCCAAGGTGTTTGTAGAAATTCCCCTACCGAACTGCTGCACCCAAGTTGTTTTGCTGTTTGATTTCTGTTGTTGATTGCTAGTAGCCTTGCTGATAATTGCTTTTAGTGCTGGTTGCTGTTAGTTGAGATGAAAAAATTGAGATGAAAAAAATGTTAGTGCATGCAGTAGATGTTTAGGTTAGTGCTAGGTGCTTGATATATGTTGTTATATGGAAAAATGCAGTAGATGTTTTAGTGTTCTAGGTTCTAGGTGCTTGCAAAACATCTACTGCATTTTTAGTGTTCTAGTTGTTGAGCATGCTTGTGTGTGCTTGCATTTTTAGTGTTCTAGTTGTTGAGCATGCTTGTGTGTGCTTGCATTTTTAGTCTCATGTGTATAGTTGCTTGCTGTTAGTGCTAGGTTAGTGCATAGTTGCTAGTGCTAGGTTAGTGCATAGTTGCTTGCTGTTAGTGCTAGTGCTAGGTTAGTGCTAGTGCTATTGGTACTTTTTTTGTTGCTTGCTACTGCCACTATGTTGCTTGCTTGCTCTAGTTGCTCTTGCTGCATAGTTGCTAGTGCTCTAGTTGCTTGCTCTAGTTGCTTTTCTTGTAAAAAAATTGCTACTGCCACTATGTTAATTGCTATGGTGTACTAGAAGTGATTTTTGCTACTGCCACTATTTTTGCTAAGTGTGTGTGGTAGATGCTAAATCATGGTTTTGTTAATTTATTGCAGCGCCACGAGGAGCACCTCCACCACGCCGATCTCGGACCCGAGCCTCCCTTCCCTACCCGAGGTAGTTCCTCTCTCCCTCGATGTGGATGTGGATGTGGTGATGTATGTGCATGAGGATATGTGTCCACGACCATCGTGTCGTGGTTGTTGTGCTCCGACCATCGTGTCGTGGAGATGCCGGCCGGAGATGCCATGCACAGATGTGGATATTATTTGTGAAATGCTTGCAGGTACCCCGAGAGGCCCTTGAGATTGCCGGAACGTCGATTAACTTCCGTTCCGGCAATTTCGGGTACTCCATATGTCCCTTTTTTAGCAAAGGTCATGCCGAATTTTTTCGTGAAATTTGGCATGACTTTGCTAAAAATAGGACATATGGGGTATTGCGACTAATGCATGGGCCGGGGTATCTTAGTACTTAGTTAGGTGATTTTTTTTCTCTTATATTTGTCATACTAACTTTTTGCCTCTTTTTAATGCAGTTCAAACATGTCGGGCGACGCTTCTAAGCGCATGAGCATCGAAGAGCAAGCAAGAGTACAGAACATGGACTTTTGGCCCGACGATATGAGGGACGAAGCCGCGGTCACTAGTGGCGACGAGGCTGAGGAGCATCAACGGGAGGTCCGGGATCCCGACCCCGAGTACCACGAAGAAGGTGGTGAGGATGACACCTCAGGAGATGGTGGCGACCACACGACCACTGGCGATGACCGCACCGATGGCGGCGACCACACGGAACCCGGCGACAGCAACCCGGCCGCTAAGAAGAAGAAGAAGCGGAGGGCAAGGACTAAACCGCGTAAAGTGCAGTCGGTGGACAATGTCACGGACGTGATCACGGAGGTCAGTCCAAGTGGCATGCCGTTGGAGCCTAAGCACGTTGCACGAGGGTACAGCATGCAACTAGGGTGCATCCTCCGAGAAGGCGTGTCGATCAACACGTCTGACATTAGAAGCGAAGAGAATGTGGCTTTGCTCGAACACCTGCTCAGGAGGGTTCACCAACGATACACCTTCCCGAACCCTAAACCCAAAAATGTGGATAATTACGCCACCACGAAGATGAGCACCGCCTTGAGCAGCTGGAAATGCCGGGTGAAGGCGAAGATTCATAAGAAGAAGAGCTGGGAGGAGATTAGTACAGGCGAGCCTCACATCACCTTAGAAGAGTTCGAGGTATTTAAGGACTTTTTAAATTCTGAGGAGTGTACAATATGGACCGAGTGGGGGAAGGAAATGCGGAAGAGGAACTTAGGTAACCACCGTTTGGGAAGCGGCGGTTACAAATCCAAACAACCCACTTGGGACAAGGAGGACGCAGAAATAAGAAAACGTGGGCTGGACAACCCATGGGATAAATTCACAGACGAGCAGACCAGGAACTTTGTCCGGTCCCGCTACTATCTCAACTGGGAAACTGGGGAGTTCGTTACCGATCACGACGATGTGAAGCAATTCCAGCAAAATCTGGTAAGTGAATTTAAATACCACAGATATCTCAAAGTCCATTGCGTTGATCTCAAATTTCTAAGTGTGTTCACCTTTGTGTGCAGGAGGACGAGTTGAAGGCTGAGGCTGAGGCCGGCCAGTCGTCGTCCCAGGGTGAGAGGGAAGTGTGGGACACTACTTTCAACCGGGCGATGAACGTTGCAAAGGGAAGGGACAAGTTGGCGCCGCCGACATCAGCTGGCCGTGTGTCAGGCTATGGTACGAGCGTGAAGTTCACGGAGTACTACAGCTCGGACGGCGCCGGCGAGAAGAAAAAGAGGAAGAGGACGTCCAAGAACGAGGATAGAGCCGAGGTTGAGCGGCTGAAGGCGGAGCTGGAGGAGCTGAAGAAGAACACCGTGGACAAGCAGGAGGTGCAAAAGCTAGTCCGAGAAGGCATCCACCAGATCATGCCCCCGCAGATAGTGGAGGGGTTCGCTGCCTGGATGGCGGGAGGTCAACAGGGGCCGATACACGTGCCCAGCTTCTCCGGCAGCAACTCCACCATGAACCGGTCGCCGAGCGACATCATCGTGACCCCGCCGCCCATGGCCCCTTTGGTCACACCGGCGCTGCCTACCGCACCGGGACGCGAGAAGAAAACTCCGGCCACCGCCGCTGGCACCGGCGCCCGTGTCTCGACGGAAGCCGAGCTGGACGTCGTCACCAAGGTTACTAATTAATTAGTCTGCGTCGTCTTCTGTATAACTATGTCCTTCTGTATAACTATGTCTGCTTCGATCGATGACTGTATTAATCACACAAATGCATATGTTGCTTAATTTCATTATAGGAAACGCCTTGCATGCTCCTGCATAGGGTAGGCGACGAGTTGAAGGAAGTTGCTACGGGCCTTATCCTAAAAACAGGCAGCGAACTAATGCACCACGCTCCAGTGGACAAGGGTTTTATGAAGGTCAAGGTAGTCACGGTGCCGAAAGTGTATCACAACATGGACCCCCCCGTTCAACCTCAAGGAGCCGATGAACACGTGGTCCTTGGAAAGTGCCCCGAATGGGTCTCGCTATGGCCGAAGACCCAGATTCGTCTTGGGGGGGGGGGTATTATTGATGAGGGCCCAAGACGCAACACCTGCGCCACCTCAAAGTTCCGGCGGGACGCTCCGATCCGTCCCCCGAAGAAGCCTGCAGCCGTCGCCACCACCACCAACCGCCAGAAGCAACTGTTGGTAGGCTCTCAACCACAACCGGTGCAATTGGGCTCCGAACCACAACCGGTGCAATTAGCAGGCAACGCCTCTGCACCTCAACGTATTGGTGGCAACGACGACGACGACGATGATGATATCGACGTCGGTGGCTTCCTCAACACTGGCGCCGAAGACGCCGACGGATTCATGCGTCCTGTGGATCTCGAACCACCCTTCCGTGCCCACGCCGATCAACCTGCTCGTCTCAATGCAGTCACGCAGCGCCTGGACTTCCAGGGTTTATCTCAAGAGACACCTCCAGCAGCCGGCGTTGCAGCTCAAGACAAACCGGCTACCGGCGTTTTCTCCCCTGGCACGATTGCGAAATCGGTTGCAGAGGGGCTTCGTGGGCAGCCATGGAGCAATAAGCCCAGGAGGCCCCCAAGAAGATGCCAAAGGGCGCCTCTGCGAGCCAGCCACCTAAGATGCCAAAGGGATCAAAGGGCGCCTCTGCGAGCCAGCCAACTCCTATGATTATCCAGGGTCGTGAAGACACCATACCACCCCCTCCGGACAAATCGGCGCACATGGTTCATGAAGCTGGAAAACCGATAGTGCCTCCGGAGATGACCCACCTCGCAACTCCATCAATGATCTCTTTGAGCGCTTCTATCTCTATGCTAGAGGGCTTTCTTCTAAAAGACAGGGATCCAAATTACCCGGCGTTCACTGTCCAAGTGCCAAAGGAAGAAGGCGGGTTGGTGGTCGTCGGTGAACACCCCGCGGATCTGTTCTTAGTAGCATACGAGGACGTGTTCAATCTATTTAACCAGCAGCGGCTCAACTATAACTTGGTCCGCCTATACGCGCTCAATGAGGCCATGACTATCCACAGAGATAATCTCTCGCACGTCGCGGTAGCGGATCCCTACTACATGCGTGACAGCCAGCTGGTGCAAGGATCTGTGACACGGACCAGCGCAGTTGAGTACCTCGAGAGGTTCATGTTGCAAAACCAGCAAAAGAATTGCCTTCTTGTGCCTTTCTTTCCCGAGTAAGTACACATCCGCTCGCCGCCGTATCTTGTGCCTTTCCGAGTTCAATGCATGCATGTTTCTGATCATCATCTCATTTAAATTGTGTTGAGCAGGGACAAGTACTGCGTCCTCATCATCCTACACCCGAGCCATTACCATGCCACTTATTTTGACTCAGGTAGTAGTACTACGAAAAGGTATGCCAACATAATTGCTGTCCTCAATCAAGCTCTTCACGGCTACCACCAAAAGGGAGGCGTCTTCGAAAGCACCGTGCAACCACAATTAATTGATAATAAGTTGCGCCGGTTCAAGCATATCACCGAGTTCTCTTGCCTCAAGGAGCAGTCGGGCAGCGAGATGGATGCCTTCTACGCCCTCCGTCATATTAACATGATTATCCGAGATGGAGCGCAATGTGGTTTGCCATCTGCTTTACAAACATGGGTCGAATATGACAGACGCAAGTCCGATATGGATCTTAGAAAAGATTTCCAATGCATCAAGACCAAGTTATCGGAAGTCATCGTCGGAAATGTTATCACAACAGGGGGGACCTTCCATTGCTCCCGACGAGGTAGATAGGATGTATTATAAAAGAAAACCTTACACATGCACACATACATACTCTATTTTATCCACTTAGATGAATAAATCATGCATGCATACTCTATTGATATTATTAACCAATATATATATCTATCTCCATCTACAGGGTTGCATCAGAGAGAAATCGAAGAACGCCTAAAGTTGCAGAAGGACAACAGGGCGTGGATGACGAAGAAAGACGGCAAACCATTCCCGGCGCCGCTCGCACCGCTCGCTACATGAGATCGTCGTGCTCCCGCTTTTGCTCACCGTCAACGCCGAGATGTAATCTATTCGATCCTAGTGTAGGCGGTGAACACTTCATTTGTAACGTGTGCAACGATCGATTAACTTTTGTATATATCTCAACACTTGTGTAAAACTTCGGCACTTTTGTATCAACTTGTGATGAGACATATATTAGTAATGTGTTTGTTTTGATATATATATCTGTGAAAATATATCCCTGTTTCTGTTATATCTGTGTAAATATGAAATATACATGTATTCTGGTATTATACTGGTATTTGTATTCTGGTAATATGCGGTACAATACGGCACAGTAATTCTGTGGCGCACCCAGAACTATTCTGTTGCGCACCCTATTCTGTGGCGCATGGTGAGGGGGCTGCGCCACAGAATAGTTATTCTGTGGCGCACCAGGCTGGGTGCGCCACAGAATAGCCGCTATTCTGTGGCGCACCTGGTGGTGCGCCACAGAATAGCTTATTTAGTGGCGACTATTCTGTGGCGCACCACCCATGCGCCACAGAATAGCAAAATGGTGCGCCACAGAATAGCTTTTCTGTACTAGTGCCCTCTGCGAATGGCCTATCTTTTACATTATTGTTGAGTCAGTAAACCCATTCCTCTCTATCTCAAGCAAGCATTTGAGTTGTTGAGATCCAATTAGTTATATGTGTTGATACTTCTAATCATATCTCTCATTTCCTTGTTTCGCACAATAGCTTTTATCCGAATGAATATAACTTTGAAAGTTATCAATGACTGTAAGGAGACTGTTATGATTAAGACATGTAAGTTCTGCTATATAAGCTCTGATATAAAGACTCTTCTCGAAAGATAAGTATGATCTGTTAATTGTTCTCTGACCAAGAGTTTAAGTTTGCCTTCACCAATCATGGTTCTCTTTATGCACTTCATCGTGGTTTCCTTTACTTATTTCAAGTTAGATTATATGAAGGGAAGTTGCTGTCTAGAATGACTTGTGTATCAATGAATGTGATGCTTCTTGTCCGTATTTTATTTATCGACACTTTGCTCCATAAACTTGTGGACATGTTTACTGAGCTCAGTTTTCGCTTGGGGACAAGCGAGGTCTAAGCTTGGGGGGGTTGATACGTCCATTTTGCATCACTATTTTATATCATAATTTACTGCTATTCATCGATATATTTCATATTTAGAAGTGTTACTTATGTTATTTTACCTATTTTGCATGTTTAATGAATAATGGAGAATTGGACACCGGAGTCAGGATTCTGGTGGAAAAAGCACCGTCGAGATGCACTATTTCTGAAGATCAATAAATCGAAGGAGACATATGGAAGTTCCTATTTTACCAGAAGATGGAGGAGGCCAAAAGGGGGAGCTGAGATGGGCCATGGTGGGCCCTCCTCACCCCTTGGCGCGGTGGGGCCCCCTGCCGCGCCGACAGGTGGTTTGGGGGCCCTGGCCCACCTCAGCTGTTCCCCCTTCGCGTACTTGCCCCCTCGGAACCCTAACACACGGAGGAGGGCCATCGAAATATTCCGCCACCTCCACGAGGCGGAAAATACCAGAGAGCGAAAAGCTCCCCTGCAGGAAGAAATCTGCCGGGGGAAATTCCCTCCCGGAGGGGGAAATCGTCACCATCATCACCGTCATCGAGCTGGACTTCATCGGGATCATCATCATCATCTCCACCGCCAACACCATCATCACCGCTGCTGCACTCCGTCTCCGTTATAACATCTAGGGCTGAATCTTGTCTATTTCATAGGGGAAACTCTCCCGGTGTTGATTACTCTTGTTATTGATGCTATTGGGTGAAACCATTGGACTAAGGTTTATGTTCAGATTGTTATTCATCATCATATCACCTCTGATCATGTTCCGTATGATGTCTTGTGAGTAGTTCGTTTAGTTCTTGAGGACATGGGAGAAGTCTTGATGTTAGTAGTGAACTATGTTGAGTAATATTTAATGGTTTGATGCTTAAATTGTGGTGTTATTCTTCTAGTGGTGTCATGTGAACGTCGACTACATGATACTTCACCTTTATGGGCCTAGGGGAATGCATTGTGTATTCGTTTGCCAACTGTGGGTTGCCGGAGTGACAGAAACCTGAACACCCATTGGTATATCGATGCATGAGGGATAGCAGGATCTCAAAGTTTAAGGCTGTGGTTAGTTTAACTTAATTACTTTCTTGTATTTGCGGATGCTTGCAAGGGGTATAATCACAAGTATGTATTAATCCTAGGAAGGGCGGTGCATTAGCATAGATTCACCCACACAACACTTATCAAAACAATGAAGATTAATCAACTATATGAAGCGAAAGCACTTGACAATATTCCCGTGTGTCCTCAAGAACGTTTGGTCATTATAAGTACAACAACCGGCTTGTCCTTTGCTGTAGAAAGGATTGGGCCACTCGCTGCAACTATTATTACTGCATTTTATTTACTTGTACTTTATTTATCTGTCATATCAAAAACTCCTAAAAACTTGTCTGAGAGCATTTACAGTGAATCCTTCATCAAAACCGTTTGTCAACACCTTCTGCTCCTCGTTGGGTTCGACACTCTCATTTATCGAAAGTACTACGATACACCCCCTATACTTGTGGGTTATCAGTAGGCATGCTCGAGCTCGACCTGCTTGTCCCAGTACGCCGAGTTTGGCTCGAACCTGGGGTCGTCGTGCAGCTCCGGCGCCATCGTCCCCATGCACGAGGCGACGTATTCGAGCCGCGCCTGGCCGGCCACTATGGGTGCAACGGGGACGTGCACTGGGTTCATGGCCTATCCCTCGGGGAGGACGCAGTTCGCCGGCACCGGCGTGTTAGCGCGGATGAGCTCGCGCGCCTCGGCTTCCGTGAGTTGGTTCGCCGGTGGCGGAGGAGGCGGTGGAGGAGGTGGTGGAGCGTTGACGGCCGACGAGCCTGCCTCCTGCGATGGCCAACCGCGGCGAGCCATGGCGCTCTGCCAAACCTGGCTGTCACAGCGGCGACGACGGGCCTCCCTCTGCGCTCGTCTCTCTTCCTCGGTGGCGCGCCGGGGAGAGGCCATGGCTAGGTGTGGGATGGAGATGGCTGTGTGAGATGGTGGAGACGGCGAGGAACCCGCTCTATATAGTGGCCGGGGAGGCGAACGGATGAGGTCGCGCCTTAACTCCGGCCGTCCAACGGCTCGCCTGCCACACCATTAACGGCTCGCCTGCATTGACGCCGCCGTGGAGCAGACGCTTCCGCGCCGCAGAGCGAAGCAACGCGTCGCTGCGCCCGGCTGGGAAACCGAGACGCCGCCCGACATTAATGCATCCTCTTGTCTCACTGTCAGGCGTGGCCGGCGCGTCGGGAGCCGACGTGGCGTCGCGTTTCCTTCCGTCCGGGGCCGCCCCAAGCCTCCCCAAGTTGAGGGCGTGGGCTGGGCGTGCCGGACACAAAACTAGGCCGCGCCGGACCGAATTCGCGTTTGGACGCCGCGAGTGGGCGCGATTTTGTGTCCGGCACGCCCCAAAGGCGTTTGGTCGGCCGTTTGAGCGCCCCGAGTGGAGATGCTCTAAAAGAGCTTTGAACTCATGTTGAGATTCCTATAGAACGGAAGTAATAGGAATATATTTCATAAAAATGTGGTGAACTCAATCATATGATTCGAAGGGTTCAGTAGAAAAAGTTCTATGGATTAGTGTCCTCCAAATTTTGGAGAAAATTTTCCCAATCCAAAAAGATCCTTATTAGTCAGCAGGTTGGAAGCATGAACATATGGTCTCTAGCATCTGTATCATCATTCATAAGGCCATGAACTCTTGAGTCTTGACAATATTCACAGTCATGTCTTCATAAGAGCACCCAAAATGTATGCCAAATATAGGTGCCACATTGGGTTTTTGGCTTTTGGCAACATTGTGTACCACAGTTTAGTTGGTTCAAAGTTAAATATTTGGAAGTGAGAGCAGCTAGATCATCCGGTGCCATATTTATTTAAGTGAATAAAAAATCGGAACAGAGAGGCGGGCACTAGAGAGAGGTAAGAATCCTCTCCTCTTTTCTCCCAGCTACAGTTCCTGAGAGCGCTCTCGCCGTGCCCGGGCCAAACCGAGGCCTCTCCGGCCGGCGCTGCTGGCTGGAGATGGCTAAGGGGAGGTGCCGGTGGTCTCCCTCCTGTGAATACTAGTAGTAGGTTTGTTTCCCATGTGGAGTATGGCGCTATGCAGTGTAGGAGTGGTTCTTCGGTGTGCCCAGGCTGTGCCGGAGTAGGTGAGGTTCTTCTTCCTTGCCGGCGTCCGAGGTGGGCGGCGGGAAGGTCCGGATCTGACCACCACGCGCTCAATAAGCCTGCTTGGCGGCAGATCGAGTGGTCTGAGTTGGCCCCTGCTTTTCTCTCCTGCGGGCATGGAGCTCGGGAAGAGAAGATCGGGTTCGGATGAAGATGCTCTTGATCTGCTGTCTCTCGAGTGCTATTCCGGCGCTTTGGTGCGGTGCTGGATGGCGTGGTTCGACATCGAGATGAAGCTTCCAAGGAGGAAGACGGAGTCGAGATGCAGGGCGGCAGCTCGTTCAAATAAGCGCCCATATGCCTTCTCTGGATCTCTGGTTCTTGCCTTGATGCTTTCCCTCCTGGCCGGCCGTGGTGGCGAGGGCGAGGGGTGGCTTTGCGAGGTGAATCTTGGAGCTGGAGAGGGTCGGGATCTCGGTGATACTGCGATTGGGAGAAGAATCTCGGTGGCTTGTTCTTGGCCGTCGACTCTAATTGCTGTGAGGCAGCAGCTCCTAGCCTCGTCGCCGGTGTTGCGACAGGCGTTCTTCAACCTCCATCGGAGGCCTTCTGGAGTTCTAGTGGTGGCACGTCTCTCCCATCCCGATTCAAGTGGTTTCGTCCCCGATTCCTGCGTGGGGGGCCGTTACTGGAGCTCGCTGTTCGTCGGTGCAAGCGAAGAAGATGGTGGACCTGATTGCATTCCCCTTTCTTTGTCTAAGGTTTACTCTGTAATAGTTGAGGACATGTTTCTTATTTTCGTTTCTCTGGAGGTCCTCTTTGTAAAATGTATTGCATCGCTGGACAATTAATGCAGTATCCAGGCCCTTCGGGGCCTATCCCTGTTCAAAAAAAAAAAAAAAAAAGAGAGAGGTAAGAAGACCAAAAATATTTTATTTATGCTTTGGACATGGTGGGTCATCCTATGACGAAATTTCGCATTTGCACAGATTAGAGGTATGATAGAAAATTTAGCACTCATGCTAAATAGATCTACATGGCATATTTAGCATTTGGCACACTCGAATCCACGCTGAGCCTATACCCCAATTGACAAAAGGAAGAAGATAAATTCGGCCGTGATTAGTACTAAATGTAAAACAAACAATGTTTAAGCGTATATTATGTTGTGTGTTGTATTTGCCTTTTTTTTAATCGATATATTCTAAATTTAACCTAAAAATTTACTGGTAGATACATGTCCTGTGAACTACTCCCTCCACCCCAAAATATAAGACGCTAAATTTTTTTGCTAGTCAACAATTTAAAACTTTGACTATGACATGTACTTATAATATGTCCATAAAATTAGTATAAAAAATATATGTAATGAGATAATTTTGCAAAACAAATGTAACGATACCATATGTACATTTTCAATTCATATAATTTAGTATATATTAAATGATTAAAAGCGTGCATCAAAGACCAGGAAAAATAATGTGCCTTGGGACGGAGGGAGTATCAAAATATTCCTTAACTTTTTTAATGGTGTACTAAGATCATAGTGCACCTAACCACCTAATTTCATACGGGGCACTACCTTCTTTATGTCAATGTGGACACTAAATTTATCTTGGATATTACTTCTATAGATTTAATGTACTCCGTATTTACGAAAGGCAGAACGGAGGGTGTATACTCTTGTACGGCCATATCCGCTCCAAGTGTCGCTGTTTTAAACTAATCCCATTTTAAACTGTGACACTTATTTTGGATTAGAGCGAGTACTGTTTTTTATCTGTTAGCGACCCTGGTGCATCTCACGAGGGAGGGTGGCTGAAGGTTCAAACAGCCACACGATGAGGCCGAAGAGGCAGGACATGCCCAACTCGTGAGTACCGGCCCGGCGAACTATTTGAGCCCGTCTCCTACGACCTGAGCTCTTTGACTACTAAAGAGCCAGGCGGCGCAACGAATGGATTTTTTTTATCCCGAAGGATCAAGAGGTGGTTCAAGAAAACAAAAGTCAAGCAGGACAAAGACCACTTCTTTTTCCTTTTTCTTTTCTTCTCTTTTCTTTTTTTCCGTTTTGATTTTCTTTATTTTCGTTTTCTTTTTCTGTTTTTTGTTTTTTGTTTTGTTTTCTTTTCTTTTAAAATTGGAACTATTTTAAAATTTGAAAATGGTCCCATTTTTAAAATGGTTCTAAATTTAAAAATGGTTACAAATTTAAAATTGTTTCCCAATTTTAAAATTGTTCATTTTATAAAACGGTTCCATTTTTTAAAATGGTTCCAAATTTAAAAATGGTTTCATTTTGAAAATGGTTCCAAATTTAAAAAATGGTACCAAATTTAAATATGGTTCCGAATTTAAAATTGTTCCAAATTAAAAAATGGTTCCGAATTTAAAATGGTTTTAAAGTTAAAAATGGTTCCAAATTAAAAATGGTTTCGAATTTAAAATGGTTCCATTTTAAATATGGTTCCAGATAAAAACTGGTTTCAAATTTAAAATGGTTCTAAATTTGAAAATTGTTCTTTTTTAAAATTGTTCCAAATTTGAAAATTGTTCTTTTTAAAAGTGGTTCCGTTTTAAAAATGCTTCCGAATTTTAAAATAGTATATAGTCCATTTTGAAAATTGTTTCAAATTTAAAAATTATTTATTTTTAAAAAATGGTTCCAAATTTAAAAATTATTTATTTTTGAAAATGATTTCAAATTTAAAAATCATTCAAAATTCAAATATGGTTTCAATTTAAAAATGGTTCAGATTTAAATATTCAAGCTAAAAAAGTTTCGTGTTGGGCCGGCCCATCCGCACTTAGCTTCAGGCGGCGGGAGGCTCAGCTGCCGCTAACAGGCGTCGGAAAAAGTCTATATTTCACCATAAAATCTCACAGATTGGTTACATTTCACCCTGAACTTTGAAACCGGCTAATTTTAACCCTGAAATCTACCAAATCGGTCAATTCTCACCCTGGTCTGGTTTTGGACAGATTTGAGCTATTTTGTTGTCAATTTAGACAGTTTTGTGACATGACGTGACGCTGACGTGGCCAAAACACAAAAAAATCACCAAATTGAAGATGCGCCTCACGGCGGCCCGAAGGATCAAGAAGGAAAAAAAAAAATCAGTCAAACAGGACAACGACCACTTCTCTTTCTTCCTCTCGGTTCTCCTGGATCCCCTATTCTTTCTCTAACATAGATTTTTTTTCCCAAGCCGTCCAATCTTATTCCGGCAACAACCGCTCTGTGATGTGCCAATTTCGGAGCAACACTAGATAAAAAAGAGCATCCAATGCAAAGCCGTGGCATCCAGACCGTTTACCGTGCGAAACCAGTGTCAGTGACACTTTGCCACTTGTCTCGAAACTTCGAAGCCAACGCGTCCATATCCTTGCGTTCTTCCTTTGCTCCGCGGATGCAACGAGTCACATCGCCACGGGCACACTCTCACACCCGTCCGTCCAAGAACGGCGCGTGTAAGCGGTCCCTACGTGTTCCTCGAGCGGTGGCGCGCCACGCACCTCCGATCCTTCCAGGCGAACCCCCTGCGTGTCACCTCTCACGGCGCGCCACCGCAAACGCATCGAGCTCTCCACGCCCCGACCGCTTTTAAACCCCCGGTCCCGCCGCACGCCGGGAAGGCATTACCGTCTCCAGACGAGCTGTTTCCTCTCATGTACTCTCTCAGGTTGGCTGGCAGCAGCACGGGACTCGGCTTCGCGCTCGGCAGGTTAGGCGGCAAGGGCGGCGGCGGCGCGGCACCAGCTGCTGGCTTGGTTGCGGCGCAAGGAGGAGGGAGGAGGAGCGTCTACGCGACGTCGAACGCCGCCGCACCGGTGCCCGGCGACCAGGGCGTCGGCATGGACCCGGCCAAGCAGCAGCAGCAGGCGCCGCCGCCACACAAGCCGGAGGGGAAGGAGGACGACGACAAGCAGAAGACGGAGCACAGCCTGCACAGGTAACTATCTTCTGCTCAGAAAAACCTCTCGTACGTCCTTCCCTCGCGAAATACCATGCGAGATCGATGGCCGGGGGTTTAACGTTGTCTGTGTGGCGCAGGGACGTGATGAGCCACTCGTTCGGGGAGGGGTACTCGACGAGGTCCGACGAGGAAGGCTTCGGCGGGTGTACGGACAGAACGAAGACCCGGTGTTCAAACATCCTCCTGGTACGCACCCGCTTTCCGTCTGTGCTGTTAGCTTCGGGTGTTGAAGATGCTGAGTGGTGAACCATGGCTGTGATTTTTGTGCAGAGTATGACACTTCACAGGGATCGGAGGTGAAGGAGAAGGAGAAGGGGCGCCACTTCAAGGACGACAAGCATGCGACCTAGATAGTTTATTACTGGGTGGTCATCACATCAATAATTGGGCTAGGCTTCCTGTTATGTTAGTTCAGAGTCTGCTTGTGCTTGGTTGCCGTGACGTGGCTTTCTGTACTTTCGAACTGCTACCGAAGTTCGCTGTGGATGTAAAATTAGCAGGCATGTTTTAAGGACCTTAATTAGTTCTTAGCTTTGCGTGATGATTCTGTACTCTCCTGGTACTTGTGAACGAGGAGAGATTCGAGTACCTGGCTATTTATGAATCAGACTTGGAGCATCTTCATTCGGGGCCCAAAAGGTCTTTTGGGCGTGCCGGACCGCTCCCACTCGCGGCGTCCAAATACGATTTTGGTCCGAGTAGCCCATTTTTTGTCCGGCACATCTAGCCCGTGCCCTTGGCTTGGGGTGTTGCCAGATGAAACGAAGCGCGTCGTCATGTCGGAGCCCGACGCGCGGGCCACGTCTTGTCATTGGCGTCATGTCGGAGTCCGACGCGCGGGCCACGTCTTGTCATTGGCACAGCACACCCAACAAAACCCACAAAATGCCAGCTCGTCTTGTTCGCCACGTCAGACTCCAACGCGTGGGACACGCCTGTCATTGGCACAACCCACCCAACAAAACCCCCGCTCAAAACCCACAAAATCCTAGCTCGTCTTGTTCGCCACGTCAGACTCCAACGCGCGGGACACGCCTGTCATTGGCACAACCCACCCAACAAAACCCCCGCTCGTCGTCTTTCGCATGATTCGGTCCAGCCGTCTTTTCCTGTCGCGACGATTTGGAACGCCGCCAAACCCCCGCTCGTCGTCTTTCGCCTGATTCGGTCCAGCCGCCTTTTCCTGTCACGACGATTTAGAACGCCGCCGCCTCCTTCCCGCCTCCTTCCTCCACCTCGCGCGTTTGTACGCTGTCACGCCGTCCTCGAACTTCGCCGTGCTTTGGCTTCTTGCCGACGGTCGACGACTTCGGCACAGGCCGTATTGGCGACTTCCCGCGACCCGCCTTGCCTGCAAGGTGACGCAATTAATTGCTATTACAGTTTACCGTAGCCAGCAATCGGGTGATTGATCGATTCCCTTCCCATTGCAGATGGATAGCGACGACGAGCTGGTGGCCGTGATGCTGTTGGAAGAAGCCGCCATCACCGAGGGGGAAGATGAGAATATAGCGATCCTCGCATGTCTTCTACAATTTCAAGCCGACGAGGCCGCCGCTGCCGCACCCAAACAAGGAGGTTCGTCGTTTGGGAGGAAGAAGACCAAACCGAGGGGGAGAATGGAAGGACATTGCATACTAGTCTCCGATTACTTTGCCGATGTTCCAGGCGCCATCACCAAGGATTTTCGTCGACGCTTTCAGATGATCGTGGCTTGTTCAACGACATCGTGCATGCTGTGAGGGAGTACGATCCATGATTCAGGTTGAAGAAGGACGTCGTGGGAATGGTTGGTTTCTCATCCATCCAGAAGTGCACTGCTGCCATAAAAATGCTTGCATATGGAGCACATGTAGATGCTTTAGATGACTATCTACGCATGTCCGAATCCACAACCATAAATTCAATGTACAGGTTCTGCAGGACGGTGGCTGCTGTGTTTGACCTGCACTATTTGGGAGGACCAAATTAAGAAGAAACAACTCGGATCATGGAAGAGAATGCATCAAGAGGATTTTCTGGGATGCTTGGAAGCATAGACTGCATGCATTGGTGCTGAAAGAACTGTCCATTTGGTTGGTAAGGATTGTACAAAGGAGGCCACAAAGGATATTGAAGTTTGGTACTTGAATCTGTGGCCGATCATGAACTATGGATTTGGTACTCTTTCTTCGGCATGGCAGGATCACACAACGACATCAACTTATGTGTTGCAGCGCTCTCCTGTGTTTGCGAAGCTCGTTGAAGGCCGTGCTCCACTAGTCAACTATGAGATCAATGACCATGAGTACAACAAAGGGTACTACCTAGCCGATGGCATCTATCCAAGGTGGGCAACGTTTTTGAAGAGTATCACCAACCGTCGCGGCAACAAAGCTAGACATTTTGCCGGGAACAAGAGAGTGCCAGGAAGGATATCGAGCGGGCATTTGGAGTGCTCCAGCAAAGGTTTGTTATCATTCGGTACCCTGCTCTGACATGGTCGAACGATCAGATGTGGGAGGTGATGAACATGTGTGTGATCCTACACAACATGATCATCGAGAGTGAACGATCTAATCCAGTGTATGACCATATGCCATATGACTTTTAGGGTCCTCTCGGCGATGTTGATCACGAAGTGCGGCAGATTTCGCTGATTTTCTCTCAATGCATATGGAGATTCGTGATGAAAATAGTCATCATCAACTCCAAACTGATCTAGCGTAGCATTTCTGGGCACGCCGGGGAATGGCAGCGACATACCCAGACGATATTTGAGTTTTAAAACATTCATGTATGTTTGATTTGTACTTGTCAAAATATTTGAATTTAGATAGGAAAACTAATTTGGGAGGCCGATTTGAGCGCCACGAGTGGGAAGCGACAGCGCCCAAAGCCATCGGCTAGTCCGGACGGCGCCCAAATGGTCTGTCCGGAAAGCCTTTGGGCGTCTATTTGGATGCCGCGAGTGGAGATGCTCTTAGGGTGTGTTTGTTTCAAGTTTTGCTAGTTTTCCACCGAAAGAAAGGGTGGCGAAGGAAACAAACGCATCGCGGTGGGGTGGGCTTTCGCCGAAGCCACGCACAGAATAGGCTAGCAAGAAAAAGCACCTGAACCCTTAACTCCCGAAAGGTTTTAACTGAAAGGACATGTTGTTTTGTAATATTACGAGAAAACTTCCACTCGAGTGGGCCGACCCAGGCATACCTATCTACTGCCATGAACGGGACGAAAAAAAAAAGGGTACAAGAATCTTGGTGAGAAATTTGCAAACAATAGGGATGGGGCTGTTTGAGTAAAAAGGGTACAATAATCTTGGTGAGAAATTACGCGAGAAAACTGAAAAAAGTTTAACAAAGAAGCAATTTAAAAACAAACGGGATGATTTGGGATGCTTTATAAAAGGACTACACGGAGCTGCAAAATGCGCATTTTCATAGTTTTCTCATGTGTACAGGTACATACTATTTTGTTTGATTTTGGTTATCAAAATAGAAAGGGGTTTCTAGCTCCTTATAAAAACAATATGTACCATTTACCGGATTTCCGTTGAAAAGGAATACCAACGGAGAGCCGAATTTCCTTCTGTCGAGAAGGACTACCAACAGAGAAGGAAGAAATCTTCAACTATGTGCACTCATCGCTCCAAAATGCATCGGGCGTATTTTTGGGGTCTTAAAAAAAAAGTGACACATTTTGAAGGGCATCCTTCTTATGCCTTGGTTACATAAAACATAAGAGAATTATCCTTGCTTACATCGCGCTTCAGAATTTTATTAGTGACTCCGACATACATGATAAGCAGTTTGATCGATGTGATTCGAATGAGAATTACATTCCTAAGATCCAAAGGCAAGCAATTACCTTGGCTGGTGATGTTGTTCCGAGGGCATTACACACTAAGAACCATGAACCCGTGACGACATTGCCAACAAGTTATTCATTGCTAGACAACATTTGAACTATTTTTTTTTTTGCAAAAACATTTGAACTATGTGAGTTAACTACTCCCTCCATTTCGATAAAAAAGGCGTATATTTCGCAGCGCTCCAACCAAGCTAACCTGACGCGATATAATTTTTCCCATGCTACCCTTGGCAGAATGTCACACGCCCACGCCTGTACCTCTTTTGTCCCCACGTGAGGCGAGGGATGCGAGGAGACCTGGTCCATCAGTTGGGACGAGTTACGGCTGTAATGATATGCATGCATGGGGGTATTTAGGGAAAGGAACCCACAAATACTGATCTGCATCTTGCTTTGTGGAAAAAATCGCAAAAAATTTCACACCTTGCTTATTGGAACGGAGGGAGTATATATCCACGGAGGTAAACGGTGAGACCTCAAGGGGCTTCCTCAACGCTCAGGGACTCTCGGCCGTCCGATCGTCTCCTAGAGCGAATCCCAGCCGTCCGTCGTTTTTCACCCGTTCCTGCGTCGTTGTGGTGTCCGTTTCTTGCCCGTGGTCTTCCTTTCCTTACTTTTTTTACTGGCTACATGTCTCACTGACGCTGGGTCCAGGTACTACCGGTCCCGCTTGGCAGAGGCAGAGCGTGTGGCGTCGTCGGTGACCATTTCCTCGCGCGCGCGCTGTGATGTGGGCCGGTCCTGGGTGTGGCCCGCGTGTCAGCCGGCGTGGCTTCGTCCGCGCACGGTGTAGATGTTGCTGCCCCGTGGGGGTAGTATCGACATTTCGCGTCCTATCCCTCGCGTCCGTGGGGGAGACGACCTCGCATCGACATTTCGCCCGATCCCCTTTCTCTCTCACCCCGCCGCCGCTCCCCCGGCCTTGCCGCACCTCTCGGAGAGCAGGACGGTTGTGCTTCTCCTTACTCAAGGCTGGCCGCACCCGGCTGCCCTCGCCACCGCCGGCTCCGGCTGCGCCTGGCCCCGAGCTCCTCCGCCTGTGCCGCCCCGACCTCGCCTCAACCTCACCCGCACCAGTCCCTCGCCTCGCCGTCTCCGCCTCGGCCCAGGCTCCCCGCTCTGCCTCCCGCGTTCGCCTCGCCGCGCCTCGGCCTCGGCTGGCCGCGGTCGGCAACTCCTCCCCTGACCTGGCACCAGAGGTCGCCCTCTCCTCTCTCTTCCTGCCTACCGTGGCACCAGAGGCTAAGCACGAGGAGCCGCGATGTGCCGCTGCTGCTGACCTCGCGACGCTGAGCACAGTCTCCGTTGCGCGTGCCTCCCCATCATGTTCGTCCTCGCGTCGAGAAGGTAAATCGTACGCCAGATCCCAGGTCTCCTATATTTCTCTCCCTCTTACCGTTAATTCTACTTCCCGCAGGTTGGATTCGCCTCCTCCACCCCCACATCTCCAGCTCCACACTCTCCCTCACGGCGAGGGAGGAGAAGGACGGAAAAAGAGGAGGCTGGAGGAAGAAGAGAAGATGGGGAGCAGGATTGTGGCTTGCACAACTAAAAATAAGGAGCAGGAGCAGCATTAACGCTGCACTCTTTTTCCCCTCCACGGTGCTGAATAGGACGAACATGGGAGGGCATCACTGTGTGGATGAGGAATTTGACCTGAGGTGAGCTGCTGGTATCCCGCGCCCTGCTCCCCCATTGCTCTCTCTACGTCTCTGAGTTGTTGCTGCTATTGATCAGCTTCGTTTCTAACTCCTCGGTCTTGACATGAGGAGCAAGGGCCACCGCTACAGCTGATCTCATGTGGAACGTCGACCTCGCAGCATTTGCACCTCTCGCAGGTACCAACCACATCTCTTCCTTCTGATTTGCCTCCTCAGCTTCTCTCCTCCATTCCTCTCATTTGATTTCATCTCATAGCTTCTTATTTTTTCTGTGCAGATTCTTTCTAATCTATGCCTATGAGGTGTTTGATGAAACTCCAAGCAGGAGGCAGAGGTGTTTATGCTCCATTTCGTTCATACAGTAGGTGGATAGAGAGGGCGGAAGAAGGCAGGGAGATGATGTCGATGAATGTGTGTGTGGCCTCATCTCGGTTGGGACCTCCTCCATGACGTTAGTGACAATATTTGAGACAGGAATCATCTCCCACTCCCCCCACGATTCACCATGGTATTGGGGATGCATGGTGAGATCATTTCCTCGATTTAATTGGCCTTTCTCCAGTTGACCATTTTCCATTACTTTTGTATTTGGTGCTTTAGCTAAAAATTGCAGGTTGTTTTTCTCTGTTGTTGTCAGGTCAACATCTCCGCCGCAATAGTTGTCGCAGGACTGGTTGCAGAGTCCTAGCTATCCCGGTGAGTACCATAGTCGCCTCCTCCTTTCTTTTCTCCATATGTTTCTTCATTACATTGCACTGCAACAGTTATTGGTGTGGTGTAGAGGTAGCTCGAATTATGCAAGTTTTTTCCTTAATTTGTGCCTTTGATTGAGTTTGAGTGTACACTGGTTATTTGTATAGATGTGGACGTGAACAACTATTCATGGGACGACAATAGGAGGACATGAGATGCCACATCAATTCATCATCTATGGATGTCCACTGCCGGCTTCAGTAGAATTTAATGGATTTATTTCTTCATGTGTACATCTCCTGTTTGAAAGTACCGACTTGAGATATATCTTCATGAACGCACATGTAGTAGAGCTGGATTTGTTTCAAACAGATTTTTTCCTACAATTGTTTACCATGATCCTATTTGCAATGGATTGGTATCTTTTGCGGTACTGTGTTGTGTGGTAGGATTCATGAAATACTTTTGTACAATTTTCACCTATTTTAAATTATTGTTACCATTAATATATGGTTCTTTGCAAAGTTAACTTCCATAGAGGAGCTCATATTCATATTGTAAAATATCAGGTTAGCTTTTAGCACAAGGATTTAATTATTTGGGTATCATGTGTATAGCATACTAGATTACATTCTCTTTAATAATATCATATAGATTGCGTTCCATATTTTCTTTATAATAAAATGGAGAGAATGCACACGTGTAGGATCACATTTTTTGACCTCCAGAAAATAGAATTTTCATATATTAGGCAGTACATTTTTAAAGGTGGAAACTTGAGTCATTTATCACATGAAACGACAATTGGAAAATCAGAGTGTTTTCAATTATGATTTATTTTCTTTTGAGTTTAGTGGATTTGGATCATACCTTTTACCCAGGTTCGCGGTTTCTGATTGTCGTTTACCTTATATCAGAGCTTTGTGGTCAAGTCTGTTTATAATTTTATTCCCTCTTTGCTTGCTTATGTCCATTTCCAACTTTTAATGTGTAATTTGGTGTTCTCTCACTTATCCTGCACTGCTTTGCTACTAACTACGGGCAGTTTCTGCATGTAACACTCTGATTAATTAGTAATATAAGATGGCATGTCAGGCGTTGGCATCAACATCAATGATATGATTTTCTTCTAAGGTTAAGGGAGACTTCTGATTGTATTATGCTATATCTAATGCCTGACCTTTATTTCTGGAGTTATAGTTTTTCTATTAATTAGCGGTCGACTGATAATACTGCCCCTTTGTTTTGCTCCTTTTGGCTATATTTTTTTCCCTTTCCTGTATGTACCATTTAAGTATATTTTAAATACATTTTCCACCCGGGCGTCAGCTGTTCTTTTTGCCATGGCTTCCTTCATTTTAAAATCTTTTATTTTTGCACTCGCTACCCTCCCAGGCGTCGGCTGTTCCCCTGGCTCTAACTTGACTGAGAGGCTGATGAATCATGGATTGCTGGTTTGATTATTTTCTTTGTTTGTAGTTTGGTTGCTATTCTAGGATGTGTTTTACTAATGTGAATTTTTTTGCACTGCTGCCATTTATATTGTGTAATGTTTTGCATGAGAGGACCAATGAGAATATTACTGACACATACATATTTGAAACTAACTGTTTAGAAGTTATCAAGCCTGAGGCATGTATGCTATTTAAACAGTAATTTTAACTACCTCAGAATCAGTAGTTTTTTCCCGTGGAAACATGTACTCATTCATGTTCTCTGATATGTTTTGTCATCAAAATTGTGTTTTTTTTATTCTGGAACAAAACTAGGAGAGTGGATATAGAAATGAGTTGCTCATATCTTGCCAATAGGTGGTGCTATGATTCCTGCTGTGAATACATCTTCAAGAATTGTGTTGAACTATGCTCTTGATCTCCGTGACGGTAAAGTGCCGAAATAGTTTTATGAACTTATTTTTGTTTCTTGATAAATGCTTATGTTAATGGTCACTTAGGAAGCTCTGGATAATCATTTTTCGTGGTACTAGAAAGTAGAAATATGGGAGATGCCACACATGCATTGCTTGACCAATAATTTAGAACCTGAAATTCAGGAGATCCAAAAAAACTTAGCTTATCATAGCTACCTATGTTTGAATTCTGAATTTGATCAAGAGTGCAACCTTGATATCATTTTCTTTTATTTCTTCAAAAATCCTTTCTAATGTGTTTTCTTAAGTTTTTGTTTATGAATCTGAGGATTCCTTCTTCTTTCCAGAGAGCTCACTCAAAATCTGTGTAGTTTTTTCCCCGAAGATTACTAAGGCATTCTATGAGGCGTTGAGATGCATAACTGAACCTAATACCAGGCATACATGTGTTACATATATATGAGTGAGCAGTACCTATATTGTAATCTACTGATTACCTGTTGGTTCGTGATTTTCTCCAGGGTATTTTCATAGTTCCGAAATCTGAGGTGCAATGCTCGTGGTGGTTGGCCAGGTCTTTCAGGTACACTAGATCACAACATGTTTTTTATTTTGTTCGGCAAATGGTTCAACATTTTCAGCTGCAGTCCTTCTATTATGATGAACATCGATAGATTGTGATCCCTCTAATTTGTTTCCATAAAATAGGATGAATGGCTACAGCTTATTTCTGATTGGCAAGGTGAGTGTTCCTCTCCGATTCATCCCTCTTATGCTTTATGTGCTTCAATATGGATTCTTGGTTCCTACTAATTTACAAGTTACATTACTAAAACATTTAATTATCGGGGTTTAGCAGATTCTAGAAGTTCTTTCTGAATGGGAGAGACACCGAGGCAAAATGAAAAGGTATATGCTGCTTATTATACCAAAACCATTTCCTTGCTGTCATTTCACTAGGATTATTGCTTTCTTATTTTTACCATAATTGGGTGTCTGTCATTTGAAATTAGATTCAGATTAATGTCAGTTCTACATCTACATAAACCACCCGGTTTCCAATTTGTCTATGCTAAGAGTTCTAGATGATTGTTGGTTCGTGGATTACCACCTGGTTTCCATCTACATATATTTCTGTGGTTTGACTGATTATGAGCAACCAATAACTCTGAGTTTGCTAATGAAGACTGCTTAATCTTCTCGATTCAGAACTATTCCTTAATAGGCTTCACACATCTGCAATACTTTAATAAAGCATTGTTTGCCAATTATTACTTTTTCTCTAGGTTTGTTGTCGATGATTTTTCATTATTGCTTTGTTTGCTATATATATGCCTGCTTTACATAAAATTGTTTCTGCACTATCATTTGTCCTGAACCTATACATGATTTCTCTCTAATGTGTCCTAAAGGTTCTGCTGAAGACTGAAGTGCTCAGTTTAGCTACGCTTCACTTATAATGTTTTTTCCTTGCATTTATGGACATGAAGCGCACACTGCTGCAAAGCCCCGTGACTACTAACATAGTTCATCGCCAAGAAGGTAGTTCATCTCTCTTGCAATGAATCTATATAGATTTTTGCAGATGCAGACCTGCAAGTTATAACTGAACTTTATGACTGCGATTATGGTCTAAAAATCAGTATTCCCATTTATGAGCGAACACAGTTTAGCGTTGGGGGTGGAATGTTGGAACCAAATCTTGCTTTCTCAAAGTTAAGGTTGAAGTGTCAATTTTCTTTCCTACAGCCAGTTCGAGTTAACTTGGTCTAAAACTATCTGCAATAGAGAATGGCTTAAATATGCAGTATGGAAGTGAAACTGTTATTTTTTCTTTCCTGTTAATCTAAATATCTTATCTTAATTATGCAGGTTGTATACTACTAATTTCCATTTTCTTCTCATATTAATCGTTCAAAACTAACCCAGGGATTTGAGTTTATTATGCAAATCAGCTGCTGTTAGTTGAGCATTACATGTTCATGGTTGCGAAATCAGTGACGACTGGTTTACATCAAACCCCAAAGAAACCAAGATATATTGGCCCAGGTTTACTTTTTGGCATATCAAAAATAATGGCTTGAAATTAGCTGCAATAGATAGTGATTGAAAACTAAATGTTTTGTTCTCAATTTGTTATCTGGTTACAAATCCTAGAGTTATTCATGATGTACTGAATATATGTTGTTGCAACGGTTTACCTAAAATTAAACATACACATTATTGCAAGGTTTAGTCTGTATGTCCAGTTCTACATTGGAAGTTCCTATATTTAGACCTTTTATTCTTAGAACAACAGATAAATGTGTGTAGCTAGGTAGACCAATTATTTTTCTTCCTATGATGCATGCCAAATAATAAGTATTTAGTTCCAAGTTTAACGCCTAAATTAGGTGTCGTTCAGGTGATCCATGGCTTTCTCATACTTAAAGTGAACGTTGCTTAGAATTTCGTTAAGATTCAGACTTTTGTCTGGGATGATTTTCCAATCTTCTTATAGCTCAAGTTCTTACTATTTTTCTGACACAATTGTAAGATTAAAATTCAATGTTCTAAATTTTGTACATTGTAGGGTTTTCCTCTTCATGTATTATTCAAAGTCGAGTTCAGTGAAGTGTTGCATTGCACTCGCGCACATCTGTTTACCAATTTACAACAGGTAAATGAATTCTACCTTCAACTTATAGCATTGAATCTCCACGTGGTATGATTAGTATTGACAGGGAAATCATGTTGAAATAATTAAAATGGTGATTTTAAATCGTATTATATAGATCTTATTCTGCTTATGCAACTGGACTATGTTTGGTCCTCTACATAATTGTCAAATCGTATGATGGTGGCCTTATATCTGTATAATATGATTGATGGCATCGTAACAGTTCTTTGCTGCTACCCCTTGGTTCATAAATTTAAAGATTTTTTTTGTAAAAAATAGTGTAAGATATCTGATAGTATCTTGCTGTAGCAATCTTAATGGTTTTGGAAATAATTGTATGGTCTGGTTAAACTTTCTTGTGTGTCGTGCGGCTCTGCTCCCATCATGCCCCTGCGCAAATAGATGAATTCCGTCCAGCAGCTATTCTAATTTTTCTTTCGTTGCCTACAAAAATAGAATATATTTACTACAAAGCAGTCAAGCAGTGCAACTTTTTGTGGTGGCAACAGGTACTTCCAGGGCCTAGATGCTGCTATCTAACTACGGTTTTCTGAATTTTTATTTGCTGCATTTGGGTGTTTCTCTAGACTGCAGTTTTGTGGACAACCATGATGGTGCTGAATCTGCTAAGGCGGAGGTCGCAAGTGTGGAGTTCCCTCCCTTGCTCTGCATGGCTCCACCAAGTTCCTTCCACATGTACGCATCGTTCTAATAGCCTGTCAGTTGAGGTTTGTCTCCAAGCATATTTGTTCTTGCCCTGAGATTTTTGGTTGCCAGAGTGGCACACATGAATAACTTGATTAACCAGGACCTCACTCAATGCATTTGAAATAGGGACTGAATCAGGAATATGTTTCGAGTCCACTGACCTTCTCCCGTCACACCCTTCTACAAAAGTGCTATCCCATGTCTATTTATGTCTATTTACTGCTCTCTTTGTGTGCATGTTTTAGTTGTTTAATACTAGAAGTTTGATGGCATCAAATATTAATGTGATGAACTGTTGATAGCTAGAATACATTCATTTGTGGTTGCATCTTATAGTCTTTAGGTATTCTGTGTCCCTCCTTTTTGTTCATGTTACCTGGTATGTTTCCTACTTTTTTTTACAGCGTCATCGAATTCATCCGTTCAAAGGGCTCTGTTCCAAGATTTGCCTCAGGTTGGATCAGTGAGAGTTGAATACTTTAAAAGATAGGTTTCTTTTCTCATCATTGTCTTTACTCAACTTGCTTATTTCTTGCGGTTTTCTTAACTGTCACATGTCACATCGGCTTGCTTCAGTTGTAATTGATGATCCAAAGGAACCACCAGCATCACATACCACTGCTTCAGCTGAGGTAGTTACTTGCATCCTAGGTACATTTGCTCATGAATATTTGTGCTGGGTTTGCTTATTTCTCATGGTTCGTGTATCTGTCACATCAGCTTGGTTCACCTGTTATTGATGATCCAAAGGAACCACTGCCATGATCTACCACGGTTTCAACAGATAAGGTGTACGTTTTTTCTTACCCGAAACTACCTCGCTTTTATAAGTTTGTCCAATGTTTCTGCAAGCCCCTTGCTGAACCAGGTTAGATGAAAAATGTTTCTAGGCCCAGGCAGACATCTCTGAAAGCTCGATGGACAGAAAAGGAAGAAAAAAACCTGAACCAGAACTACCATGAAATTGGGAGCAAACATTGCAAATATTTTTATGTTCAGACTTTGAATGTTGGTGCATATTTCAGTAAAGAGTAGATAGTCAACAAAGTATGGCTTCTGCTCTGCCTGTAGCTTAAATACTTAGGAGTAAGCAGTTGCCTATGTGATATCGGGAAAATAGGTTGCCTTATGCTTTGTGTTATTGGTTTGCTCTTATCATTTAGGTAGTGCCCTGAATCCTACTTTGCTTTTTCAGGAGTGCCAACTTTTGTTGATATAAGTTGCAAGTGAATGTTCTTTCTATGTTGTTTGCGTATCCTGGACTCTGAGATAGTGTTGCTAACTTTTGAAGTTTCCCTGTAAATATGAACTAAGTGCCGATTGCGACGATGCTCCTATGCATCTTTGGTGGATGATGTTTCTACTATCGGAGCTCCGTCGGAGCTCCGTCACGATACCACACGAGACCGGCGGCGAGGAAGAGCACGCGGGCGAAGGCTCCCCTTGCCTGCTCTGCCTCCTCCAATTTGTCGCGTGCGGCGGCCGGCCCGGGCTGTGCCTCTCCCACCAGAGTAGCTCTCGGAAAGGAGGTGCAGGTGGAGTTGCTCAGCCAAAGGGACATCGAGTCGCCTCCGATTCGCCTCTGCCAGCCCTGCACTTCACCGCCGTCCCCCGACGACGAGCTCGAGCTGCACTACGGAAGAGGCCAACGATGTGAGCTTTTTCTTTCCCGATTGGAATTTTTTGGCACAATTTTCCCTAGATTTTGAGGCTGTTGATTTTCTCTCTCTTTTTTCCTGGTGCGTTCAGTTGTTGTTTGGGTGATCCGGGAGCGGGAGGAAGCGAAGGAGGTGGAGATGGAAAGGGAAAGATTGTGCCAACGAAAGATGCAAGATTCCAGGTACTGCTCATCTCCGATAGAGAGCTACTCTAGGCCACAGCTTTCTTGAAGCAGTTCATCCTTTTGGGATTACTTGCCCTTGAATCACAAGTCATCTCACCATTTTTATTTCCCCCCAGGTCTTCTTCCGCTGATTGTTTTTTATATTATGGATTCTGCAGCTAGACCCGCAGAAATGGATGAGGTATGAAAATAATTTCTTACTTTTTGGCCACATAACACACTGAGTACATCCATCTTACAGATTAAATAGGGTATGCTGAGCCAAGAAGTACATCTTATTTGTTTCTTCTATCATTCCTTTCTCAGCGTCGACCTCTCCCGTGGTGCAGCTCAAGCTAGATGGCGAGCACAAGCCTACAACATGTTGAAACATTACAAAATTGCGAGCACGCTTCAAACTGTGGCTCGGCGAGAGGAAACGAGGCGCGGCCAAACTGTGCTAGATTGCGAGCACGAGCCTACATCAAACTGCACTAAAGGTATGTGGTTTTCACAATTTTATTTAGCTTCACCAGAAGTTAAAACCAGAGTTGTAATTCCACATGTGGCTAATTCGTAAATCATCAATATTAGACATAAATATATTTGTTCTGGGATCTTTCCATCTTACCAATGTATGCATGCTTAAAATGCTATCAGCTTTTGGTACGAATAGATGACAGCTTGAGATATGAGTTATCACCATTGGACTCAAGGATTTGCTCCCTCAAATAAAGTGGCAGTTTCAGTGTGGTTGCCAGTAGCCATATCTTCTTGATTATGAATATGATTCACTATGCTTAGGAATAACTCATGCATTCTTAATTACGTGAATCATGAAATGGTTGGTGTAAATACTACAGGGCAATCGTATTTATCTATTTCCCTCAATTTTCATTTACTGATGTATACTGGACAGAGTTTAATTTGAGTTCAAAGGGTATGTTTCCCTTTGGACTCCAGAGGGTATGTATACTGATGTATACTATATCCCTTAATTTTTCCTTTATCCATTTCCCTTAATTTTCATTTGCTGAATATTACAGTGCTAGATGGCGAGGTGCCCCCAAACTGTGATTTGTTTACCAATCATGTGAGGAATCACCGTCAATGGTGAAATGGTTGCTTTCATAGTTTTTTTTGCGGGAATGCTTTCTTAGTTTTTCAACTTAATAATCTGTTGTGCAGAATAAACTGAATGATTTATCAGAGTCTGCTAATTTTGTGTGTGTACTTTATTTAGTTTTGACGAGTTCAATTATATCATTTTAACCATCATTCTCCATGGCATTTATCTAGCTAGGTTTTCTATTTAATTCTGTGTATTGCCAACGTTATTAGTTTTGTAGATTATTTATCTGACATTGTTTTGCTGCTGTGAGGGATTGGAAAAATTGATTGGTGATAGTCAATATTATTTTGGTACAGCATTGTAAGCTTGGGTTAATGCTAAGTTAGTCATTTCAGGTTTGAACTATTCTTGATGATGCTCTTCTTTTAATTTTGAAAATATGCCGAGTGCTCAATTGGCTGCTTCAGGTACATGTGTGTTATAAGCTCTCAACTGTGGTGAATTATTATAGGATTAAGTAATATGGGGGACTAATTAACAGTTGGTAACTGTGGATTGGCGGCTCGAAGGGAAGAAGCACATTCTTGACGTCGACGGCTTGACCTATTGGGCCTCTTTACCTTGCCCTTGATTTGTCAGCGAGGTTTGTCTTGGCAGCGTGTTGCACCCTCCTCTCCCCTCCATTTGGTTAAAGCTTTGTGCGGCTGCCGCAAGATCGATGGTTCAAGCCCCAGGTGAAAATACGTCCTCCCTTTATTCCTTATTTCTCTTGAATATTATTGCTTAATTCATTTATGTTAGGATTTTTGTGGATCTCGCAGCCTGTACATTTGATACTTTGTCTACTGTATTATTTTAAGTTCCAGTTTGCAAATCAGCCTACACCTTGCACAACTAGAACACTCAGATATATGCAATATACTGTATTGGTTTTTTGCATCTTTATTTTAGTGGCCCATAGTGGAAATTAATACTGAGTAGAGCCTGCATCCACATGTAATTGTTTCTTCTGGTTTTACCCACATGGGATTATCTGACATTAGTACCTTTGTGGTAGTTTTGTTGTGATTATCCTGACATGTAATTCATCTGTTCTAGATGTGTCTATATGTCCTTGCAGGTCATAGGCCTAATTTTTAGATACTTTATGTGAATTAAGATTGTTGTAGCTAATAAGATGATTGTTTCATTATTTTCAGCATTGGATCCCAATTTTTTGTACCATATGGGGCTCCCGACTCATGGGTTTCTCTGTCTCTTTAGTAACCCAGGTGCATCACCGGAGCCATACAGGTCAGTTTTCGTGTGCCCACTGCCAAAGCTGGTGGTCAATTCTATTTTTCGCTAGAACGTCTCACATGTCTCATATCTCCAAGCTGTCAATTGGATAATTGCAAAGATTGTAGTGGCTCAAATTATTTGGATATTGAATGTCTTTCTTGGTTCAATTTTGTAAATGTCTTTCCCATATTGACTGAACCAATAATCTTCATGTTAATATTTGTCTCATAATTTACAGTGCACTACTAATTTATCGTTGTGTTTTGCCAAAAGCGAGAGGTCGTATTATAGGCTTATGTGCCTAACGCCAAGGAGCCAGTAGTTTATTGCATGAGAGGTCGTATTTATTGCAATTAATCTTCCATGTGCTCCTTGTGTTAATTTTATTAGTTAGTGCATGCTCGCTACAATTTCAGTTTTGATGTGGTTTCAGCTTTGACGACATTAACAAGAAATTGTGGACATGTAGTTCTCTGTGAGCTGCTGCTCCTCCACTCTCACTGGGCACTTTCTATTTGCGATGAAGGTAAATAAGGTATTCATGCCATCTACCACCGAAAACCCATCCAGCATGAAGGCTCCCCATTTTTTTCTTTTTAGCTCATGGTTCTTGAATTTCATGCAGTGATGGTGCCCTGGCATGTTGTTGGAGCTCAGATGTTATTTCCTATGGTGATGGAGCATATCAGTCTATTGTGTACTATTATAATTAAGAGGCAAAGTTGTTTTGCATTTTTGGAAAGACTACGGTGCAAGCAAAGTTCCTGCATTATTGGTTATATATATACTTAAAACTGTATTCCCTGTGTCTATTTTACAATCAATTTGTACATATAGCTGCAGGTATTGTCTATCGGTGTTTTGATCAAATCATTAATGTAATTGATATGTGTTGTACTTTGCAGCCAGACTACACCTGATTACAATATTCAAAAGAAATACCGGCCACCCTTCTCCGACTTTCGCAGCTCTTTGTCACCGTCATCAATCTGATCATTTGTTTTCATTATGCAGCTCAGCTTTCATCCTTGAAAAGCACGAGTACAACATATGAATGACCTACCATTAGAGAAGAAAAAAAAGAGTTGGTGTTAAGGGCCAAGAAGGTTTCAGATTAATTCTACAAAAACTGAAATGAAGTTTATTACTTCTGTTGCAGAATTTCACGAGTTTCAATTTTTTATATAAATGTTACCCTTGGCATGCTTAAGCTTCATAAGTTCTGAATGTATATACTACTTTGGCCATCCCAAAGCATATTTTGAACTATGAATGATTTGTGCTGCTATTCACTGATTGTGTTGATTTGCTAAAACACTAAATATTTAGTTAGTTAAACACTTCCCCATATAACCTGGATGATTTGAAGTAAGTTTGTTGTACATGATTATTTAGTTAGTTAAACCTATAAAGCTTTGCTATGCATAATTATTGTGTCATAATATGAATGTTTGGTATAGCGTTTTGCAAACTGAAAACCAGTGTCAACGGCGGGTGGCGCGCGGCAAGCCGCGCCAAGGAATCTAGTTATGGTGTAATGGCAATGTATTTCGGAACTATTTGAGTTAGCTATTATGATGTAATGAAAAAGTATTTTGGATTCATATATATTCATAATGGATATGTACTTTGTTAAACAGAAATCAACAAAAATACACATTTTCATGACTCTAAAGTTGTTTTAGATAATTACGCATAATACAATATAGACAGTCAACTAGTTGACAAACAATAAAACTCAAAACAACAACTTTTCCAGCCAACCCAAACGAACACACAAAACGAACACACCCTTAGAGCAGCACCTCTCTCATGGACATCTTCACTATTACACGTGCTGGAATCGGCAGCCGCTGCTCACGTTGCCACATAGTACTCTGGACCTTCGGCCATCGAAAATGGAAAAGAAATAGCACACACAGTTCAATTTAGTTGCTTCCTCCCAAGTGAAGATTTCTTACTCCCGAGTTCCAGTGCTACCTGTGTTTAAAAAAATTTAAAATCATATTTAAAAGTTTCAAAAAAATGTGAAAAAAACCATGGGTATTCTCAATGATGTATTCTAAAAACGTGCAAGATTTCAATTAGAAATACTTTGTATTTTGATCTACACAAAAAAGACAAATGTACAGATCTGAGTATAGTGTTTCAAATCTCCAAAAAATCAGATTTTGTCAATTTTGTATAGCCCATAATATAAAGAATTTCGTGTTGTGATTTTACACGTTTGTAGGCTACATCATGGACTACATCCAGAAATATTTTCAATTTAGTTGAAAGCTTCTAAATATTTTATTTTTGATTTTTTTAAAACAAAGGGACCATTGGAGCTCGGGATCACAAATCACTTTCCGCTTCCTCCAGACAATATACGATATAGAACCAGTTGATCAGTCTTTTTTTCGTGTATGACATTCTTTCGGCAATAGGTTCCGTTCTTGGGCCTAATTGCTTATTCGGGTCTTAACTTCCCCCTTCTTAGGGCTTGCTCTCTCTTTTTTTTTAGTTTAAAAAAAAGGGCTTGCTCTTTTTTTTTCATGAAGGGTGACCTATCTACATCTTAAAAGTACAGTAATTAACATGCATTAATTATTATCTCAACATGCAATCTATCCACATCATTTCATTTTATTAGCTAATCAATAATCTATGTCCCATTTACTAATATTACAATAATCTCTCTATATAAACAAGTTACGTACACATCATCCATCTACTCCCTCCAGTCCGGTATTCTGTGTTTATTAGGAATAGTAGCGCGACCAAGGTCAATTTTACTGGCTACAATCGATCTCCTTTTCTCTTCCATTTCCTTTTTTTTTAGGGATGTACCTAGACGCGTATTAGTATGTAGATTCACACATTTTACCCCGTATCTAGTATGCATAAAACATCTTATATTTTGGTACGGAGGGAGTAGTAGTTACAACCTTCACCCTGTGAAGAAGAGTTGGCTAGCTGTCTTTCTAGATTTAGTTAAAGTCACACTTTCTAATATTTGATCAAAGATATATGAAAATATCAAAATATTTAATCTAAATTTAAAATTATTAGAATCATCATAAAACACATTTTCATATTATATGCATTTGAAATTTAGATACTGATATTTTTTTGTATATGCTTGTTCAAACGCAGTGTAAATAAAAATGGACGGAGTATATCCTAGTGTTAATTAACGCATCTATAAAAAAAGACTTTAATAAGGTGGTGTTAGTTGCCGTATGGATAATTAAAATAGAAAATAAAGAAAAAACAAATTTAAGAATAAAAGATAAAACTAGAAAATAAAAAGGGAGAAAGCAAAAGTAGGAAATCGAAAATAAAAATAAAAAGCGCGTCAAATTATTAGTGGCGAGAGCCATCCACTTGATGCCCTCTTTTGGAACATATGTTTCATGCTTGAAGACAAGATCGTCAATCTGAAACGCGTCTTGGAGGCCAAGCTCCATGTAGCTTGTTTTTGCAAAAAAAATAAAAAAATATTGCATTTCGGGAAAAAAAAACCCAGATGTAGATAGTGATAATATATACAAGTGTGCAAAATTTCAGTTCAAAATTCGTTATATTTTAAACAAGGAAGAATGACAAATGGGTGTATCTGAGTGGTGAACTTAAAATTTTGCCATATTGTTTTTGTGTAGTCTAAAATAATTTACGAGTTTTGATTAAAAAATTGCACACTTGTAGATCTTCGACCTTATGTATATGTAAGATTTTTGTTTGAATATTTTTAGAACTCAAAAATACTAATTTTGAATTTTTGGAAACGAGCTACGTGAGCTCGGCCTCAATTTGAACTCTCCGGTGGATCTCATCTTCACCTATGCCAAGCCCAAGGCGTTGCAATTGTCGTCTCGTGCCACGCCTTTCTTACTTCCCGAGACCCCCGCTCGGGCTCGGCTGGCCGCGCTTGAGGACGAGGACATTGCCATGGTCTCCCTGGAAAAACAGACCTATGCACCTAGCCAGGACTAGGTTGTTGTGAACTTAGCAGCCTCGATAGCCAGATCGGAGTCCAGGAAGAACCCGCAGGGAAAACTAAAACCGGGATTGGTAGTAACTCCACTCCTGATCGGAATCCGGCGGTTGAAAACCCTAATGGCAGAGGTGACTAGGTCAGGCTATTGGACTTGAGTATTTTGGCCGTCCTGCTTCGGTCGCTTGAGTAGCCCAAGGCTGCAGTCTTCCCTGAATCTATATATCTCGGCACCACCGTATCTTCAAACTAGAGGAGATCCGCAGACCAAACATCAGCCATGCCTCCTCCCTCGCCTTCCTTCTTCCTATTGGACAGCCGCGTCCGAACCTACAGGACCGGCGACGTCCGCGACCCTCGCGACCCTCTTCCGACTGGGTGTGTAATCACCTCTGGAGACAAGCTGGCGTTCGGGTTCAGGGAGCCACAGGTCGACGACGTAGACCCCAATTCGGTGGTGCGTGGCCTGGATCTTGAAGCATTGTTCTCCGGCGAGGCAGACCTTTCCTTTCTGACCATCCTAGGCGGCCACCAGTACTCTGGTATCCATACCATCGACAAGAACCTGATTCTGATCGGATCGGCCTTTTTAGAAATTTATCCCTTCGAAGTCTTTCTCATCTACGACTCCATTGATAGGTCGCTCCGCATGATTCCCTTCCTACCCGACAATGCCCACAGTCACCCTCCCTTCCGTACGTTCAATGTTCTCGTCGCCCGCCGCCATGACGACGACAGGTCATACACCCTGGTCTTCCCGGGCACGGCTGGAGCGCAGGACTTTCTCTTCTTGGCGCCCTCCTCGTCCACCTCGCCGTGGGAGACGACGAAGAAGGCTAACTTCCCCGATCATGTTCGCGCTGATAAAAGCCAGTTCGACGCCGGCGAAGTGTTCTCGTCCCGTGGCCGTTGTTACTGGGCGGATCTCCTGTGGGGCGTCCTGTACTGTGATTGCAGCGACATACTCTCCGATGACATAGATTGCGTGGACATCCGCTTCTTTGATCTGCCTGTCGGGTGCAAGAAGCACTTTGGCTACAGAGAAGGTATACCAGAGGCGAGAGCCTTCCGAACGATGGGATCCGTTGGAGACTCGATCAAATTAGTCTCCATGGACGGCTACCTCGAGCACGTTGCTCCTGGGGACTACAAGGTGACGGTCTGGAGGCTGATGGAAGATCTGAGTTGGGCTGTCGAACACGAGCTCAAGCTTGCGAGCCTGTGCGAGGGGGTGGAGTTCAAAGGGGACTTCGTGCCATCGGATATGGCACCGATGTACCCTTTCCTTGGTAGACATGAAGACAGTGCCATCTACTTTGCGCTGGGCAGCTTAATCCGGGGAGGGACCGCTGCAAGCCACGATGTATGCTCCGTGTAGATTTGCACAATAAGACTGTTACACACAAGGAGCTCTCGGAATCGCAACGCACCTGCATGGCACATCATTTTGCTTTCTCCAGCAATGCTGCGGACAAGCTGCTTAATTAGAGGAAATCTCATGTTGAAGATGTGCAGACATGTCCTTCCGTTAGTTAGGTGATGACTATACTACCTGCTGACTGCAGTTACCAAGTGTTTTCTTTGGAAATTCACTATGGAGCTCATATGCTTCCTCACAAATAAAAAATCGAAAACATGGTTTCATCCTTGCGCCATTTGCGTCATGGTGAATTCATCTGCGGAGTCATCTAGGCCACTGCTGCCTCCATGATGATGTGTGAGTAGTTTTTTCTTAGGCTACGGGTACACAGAAATAGCTAGATGGATATCTTCCCTACATGTTTCTCAATACAAAGGATCATGAGCTAGCTAACATTATCGAGATGTAATTTTTATTTCCTGTTGTGTTTGCTGTGATATGATGAACTGTGATGTTATGATCAGATTGTGCATGTTACAGATATGAGGGTCGCGTGCTAGGGGTTTTGCTGGTGGAGTGTTATTGGGCATTAATAATGAGGTTTTCGATATTTTGGACACAGATGTTGGTTTGAACTATGTTACGTGTTTAGTGAAGTACAAACAAAATGGTATGCTTTGGAATGTTGTTTCGGTTTATGGAGCTCCTCGTGATAAAGATAAGTTAGCTTTTCTTATTGAGTTGGTGCATGTGTTGAACGCTAATTCTTATCCTATGGTAGCTGGTGGAAACTTTAATTTAATTAGAAAGAGTAGTGAGAGTAACAAACCGAGAAGAATGTCTAAATGGCGGAATCCATATCGGTTCATGGGTCCAGATGCACTTACTGTTCAAAAAATTATTTTCAATATGTTAAAAAATTCAAAATAAAAATTTCGGATATACTTTAAGACATTTATGTTAGCACAACAAGTTTCGCGAAGAAAAGGCATTTGTTGTGACCTGTGCAAAAAAGACAATTTCGGGCGCTCCAAAATAACTTTGTACGAGACTTTTTTTTGTCTTTTTTACACCGATACATATACCATATGTATATATAGTTGGCAACTTCTTCTAATTAAGCAGCACTGCGTTGCGTATCTGGAAGCCTTGTGCAGTTAACAGTCTTACTGTTAAAATAGTTCTTCACGCCACTTTGCGCTCGGCAGCTTAAACCGTGGCGTGAAGAACTGTTTTCACAGTAAGACTATTAACTGCACAAGGCCTCAGATTCGCAACGCAGTGCTGTTTAATTAGAGGAAGTTGCCAACTATACTATGTTGAAGATCTGAAGCAATCTCCTTCTGTTAGCTAGGTGATTCCCAGCGCACCTGCTGCATAACCAGTCACCTTTATTGCAGGTTACTGGGCATTCTATTTGCTGGTGTAAAACCTGCTGCATAACCAGTCACCTTGATTCGCAGCGCACGGGAAAACGTGGTCATTCTATTTGCTGGTGTAATAGTTTTATTGCAGGTTCAGGGTGTGTTTGGTTCAGCTATGGATTCTGAAAAATCTGCTGTGAACTGTGAGCTGTGAAAAATCTACCGTGAGCTGACAACTGTGGTAAAGCTGTAAGTTGTTTGGCTAACAACTGTGAAACTGTGGATTTTATGTGAATCATCTGTAATACCTTGAGACCACGTGAGCTCCGCCGGCCGGAATTTCTCGCCCGAGTTCACCTAGCCATGCCGCGGCGGCCACCTTGCTCCCGGTCGGACCTTGCCAGAGCATTGCCGGAGTTGGCTGAACATCGCCGGAGATTGGCAAAGCTACGCCGTACCTCGCCGAAGCTGCGCTGGACCGTCACCGGCCACCTTGGTCCTCGTTGGACCTCGACGGACCCTCGCCGGAGTTGGCCGGACCTCGTCCAAACCACGCCGGAGCTGGTTGGAACCTCGCCGGAGATCATCAAATTATATTCTAATGAAACTTGCCTTCACTCATGTGCTAATTACAACTAGACTACACATATGATCTCTGATTTAGTGATTAGCATCCCTCGTCTTCGTGGAGGCCCCAATAGATAATAGGAGTAGAATATTGCGCGTGCGGCGGAGCAGATTTTGCATGGATGGTGGCGGGTACCTCACGTGAAGATTCGGCCGGCGGTTCGTAGCATGGACGGGTCAGCGAGTGGAGGCGCTAGCTTGCCGGTCGAGGCGGTGAGTGGCGGCGACGGCTAGCTTCGATCGGATCGCTTCCGATCGGGGACAGAACGGAGAAACGACAGAAGGAGGAGAGGGACAGAAACATGAGCGTCTTGACGCCGGCGAGCAGGCCGGAGGAAGGCGGCGACAGAGGGGCGGCTGGGCCCTAGCCGCCGGTCCGTTCTGTTTCGTCTGTGCCCGATGCGAGACTAGAGTCTTTTCTCGGGTGGGGAAGAAATAGAATTGTCGAACCGGTACAACTTATTTGATGGCAGTGGGTAATTTAACGCAAAAGTTCCTTCTCAACGCGATGGAAGCTGGTCGCTTGGTGCTGCGGAAATCGTACAAGAAAAGCAGCTGCGTTTGGAAAATTTGGTGCGGTCAAAAATCATTTGGTTGAGATTCTACGTTTTGCCACCGTGAAGTTGGTTCGGAAGCTAAACCAAACGGAGCCTGAGGTGTGTTAGACTATACGTGTACAACTAGATAGACTAGGAATTAAAGTACGTCTTGGTATTCCAAGTCAATGGCTTCTCCCAAGTTTGTACCACTATATATACACCTTGAGGGCCATGGCAATACAACAATAAATATTAGGGATCCTACAATTTTCACATGGTATCAGAGCGGTTAGTCTCACGACGTCGATCCTAGGTTCCTTCACCACTTCCGCAACGCGCCGCCCCCGGGGAGATTAATCTCTTCTCCTCGGGGGCGCGGCACCCGATTTAGATCAAAAGATCAAATCGGTTCTTTAGAATAGATCTTAGCCAATTTCGAAATTTCCAATTCCATAGATTAGATTCGATCACTTAGCCAAATAAATCCTTCCAAATCCGATCCACTTAGCCAAATAAATCCCTAAATCTCTGCTGCCCTCGTCCGGTGAAAAGCAGTTGCAAGATTCATCGGTGGCGCACGGCAACGGTCGGAGGAGCAAACTCGGCGGTAGCCATCATCGCCGTCACCAGGAGACATATCGACGCGGCCACGCACGGGCGTCACTAGCGCCGACGCGCCGTCATGCACCTGAACACGCGCACGCCGACGCGAAACCTGGAGACGAGTCCTCCACCGACACGGAAGCCCAAGCGTCCTCAGCAGCCAAGCTCAACATCCGATCTACTCCAAGCAGCGTACATCCATGCACTAGCAGACAAGGAGGAAACGAAGGTATACACGAGCCGATCTCATGCGCTAGTACATGTATGCATGCCATCATCAACAGCTCGGGAACATCTGCCTCCTCCATCGACCTACCGCGCGCCAGCACGTCGTGACCTAACAATCTGCACTTCATCGCGTCGGAACTACATCGAGACTACATCAAGATTTTCGTCGAGTTCTACATCGCCAACGCAATCATCGTCAAGGTCTACATCCACGTGGTTTTTTTGCCGCCGTCGCAGATCCCTGTCGACGACGCACAATGACCCGCCGTCGCCGCAGATCACTGCCGCCGCCGCACAAAAACCCTCCGCGGATCCCTGCCGCCGCCGCACAATGACCCAAAAAACCTGCCGCCGCCGCAGATCTCTGCCACCGCCGCACAAAACCTAAGGCACTACGACCAAAACCGCGCAATTTTTTGCGCCTCCGGCACTATAGGCTACAACAACCACGACCACAACAACATCGACCACGGCTACATCACGACCGGCTATCTCGACGTCGACATCAACAAGAACGTCTACAACAATACATCGGCAACAACTCCAGTCTGCAGCGTCTGCGTCGTCACTTACGTCCACGCCACTCCCGCTGTGACTGCGGGAGGGAAGAGAGGAGAGATACTCAGAGACGCAGCCGATGATGACGGAGGGGAGAAGACGACATAAGCGCAAGACTTCAAATACAGTCGCAATCGTCTGTTTCACTCCCGCTACGACTGAGGAGGAATGTTAGACTATACGTGTACAACTAGATAGACTAGGAATTAAAGTACGTCTTGTATTCCATGTCATTGGCTTCTTGCCTCCCAAGTTTGTACCACTATATATATCCCATGAGGGTCATGACAATACAACAACAAATATTAGGGATCCTATAATTTTCACAAGGTGTTTGTCTGATGCTTCTATTTTGTTGGTGTAATAGATTTTTTACTGGTTCAGTTATGGAGACTAGCTCGATGGTTCGGTGTTAATACATCTGTGGTTTCTTGTACATTAAATGAGTTTAGTATTTTTTACATGCTATTTATTGATAGAACCTATGTCCACTGCGAACACTCGATGTCCAACTCTAGCATTTTCTAAGAGAAATTGAGATGAGTTTGGGTCAGTGTATTTAATAGATTTTGTCCCTGGAAACATGTAACTAAAAACTACACTAATCACATCATAGAAGCAAAACTGTATAAGTGCTTACCTAAAACATTAAAATATATGAAATTGAGATGAGTTTGTGTCAGTGTATTTAATAGATTTCTAATAGATGTTTACAATTTTGGGAAGACTGTGTTCAAAACATCGAATAGTGTACATAGCAATTTATCACAATCTGCATGTTCATGCACTTTGTGATCTTATGTTTAAAAATCAGCCCGTTACAACGCACAGACACATTTGCGTCCATCCTAACTGTGCGTTGGTTTTCAAAACGATCTCATCATCTTTTCTCATCGTTTTGTTTCCACCACTCCACTGGAGTCAAGGCTTCAACACTCGTCTTTCTCTATGGAAAAGGGTTGTAATCATCCGGGGGTCGCGCGACTCGCGTCCCCCGGCTCGTCTGCGTGACGCGTGTCCTCCGAACGTGGCGAGTGTTGGGCCCCACCTTATCTCGTATCGCTCCACGCCTCCACCGCTCGTTTCTCCTCCCCTTTCCTCTTCCTTTCACATCGAGAGAGAGAGCGCTAGCCATGTATTTTTCTTCACACGCGCGCGCCGACGCTCAGTCCTCTCCGCACCCATGCTTCGTCGCCGTTCCTCCACACGCTGACACGCACGCATCCTCGTCAGCGTCCTCCCCCGACATCCTCGGCGTCCTTCCCCGGCGTCCTCGCCGCCGATCTCGACCTCGGGGGGTCGCGCCGTCCTTCCCCGGCGTCCATGGTGTCCTCGCTGCCGTTCTCGATCTTGGGGGCCGCGCCGCCCCACGGGAATCTCACGCGCGCGCAGATGATGTCGCCGATGGCGCGCGTCATAGAGGCGAGGGACGGAGGGGTGGCGGATGCCCGGCGTCGTGCGGTGCTCCCATGGGCGTCCGACAGCAAGTTTTCGTCAATGATTTTGTTTTGCCTTCGTCTGATGTGGTGCACAATTTGCAAGCTTTTGTAGCATAATGTTTTATCTTTTGATGCAACTCCAGAGAACATCGGTAGCAATTCTGTTCTTCACACGATGCAATTTTTCTTTGATGTGGTGCAAATTTTTGGAGCAAAAAATTTCTCTTTTTTATGCAACTCTGTAGAACAATTGTAGCAAGTTTCTTTTTCACGTCAATTTTTCCCATATGTGGTGCAAATGTTTGGAAATTTTGTATCAACTTTTTCCCCCTTTTGCGAGCGGCCGTGCTCCGGCGTTGCTACCGGCGCCGAGCGGCCGTGCTCCGGCGTTACTACCGTCGGTGAGCAACCATTGGTGATCTCCGTTGCTGCCAACAGTGTGCCGAGGTGTTACCACAGAGGGGCGGCGGTGCTACCAACGAAGTTCGTTGGCGCTATCAGATAATGCAAAGAATATTTTTTGCTGCAACTCTTTGTTTTTTTTTGCACCATACGTTCTCTGAATTTGCATTGTAAGAAGAAATTTTTTGCGACAATTCGTGCTGCTGTTTTGCATCATAAGTCTCATCGTAGATCCTGGCCGGAATTTTTTTTTGCTACGATGCTGCAATATAACATTTTTTTGCTATTTATGGTTATGTGTTTTGCTACAGTAGAACAAAGGTTTTGCTACGATGTTTTCTGTCGAGGTCTTCGTCGATGTCTCCGGCGATGTTTCCGGCGAAGTCGATTTTGCTACAGTAGCACTTTTTTTTTCTACGGGATCTCCGGCGAGGTCTCCGGTGAGGTCTCCGGTGAAGTCAGTCTTTTCTTTTTCGTTTTTTTGGACGAACCGTTTTTGCTACATAGGGAGCAAAGCGGGGTGATTATTTGCTACACGGTAGCAAAAGCGGGATTGGGGAGAGCGACGCAGGATCCGACGGCTCTAGATCATCCGATCCAACGGCTGGCGACCCGGGGGATCGGACGGAAACATCCCCTGGGGACGCCTAGTAGTTTCCTTTCTCTATCCCACCAATACACCGAGGGATTTCGTCATGTGAATGTGAAGTGAAAGTATCAGTGACCATTTTACCGAAAGCAATAAAAAGGACAACATACACGAGCATGGGTAGTTGAGTACTCCCTCTCAGATGGGTGCCTCACTGAGTAGCATGCTGCTGATTCTTGGCTTGAGACAGGAATCCCAAATTCATTGTTTTATTTTATGGAGCTGCTGATTATAATTGTATATCAACACAATGACATTTAGTTTTAGTTTTCAGTGAAGCTTTAAAAGACAATTCTAAGTTCTCGTAGAACTTTGTAAGAGAATGCCACTTTGAAGGTATCATTATCAATCAAATCATCCCCAATGTAGATAGGGAACTTGAGAACTGTCCACTACCCTAGTACAAAAAAAACTTAGCAGTGAAGTGCTAAAAAAGCTATTTGTAGCGTGGGGCCGGCAACTGATCACACGTACACATGTACGACTGGCGTGCCGGCCCCACGCTATTGTAACATGGTTACTTGGCATGTTCAGATTGTGAATACCACTAGTAATAAGAATACTAGTGGCTAGACGTTAAAATAGCACATGCCTAGTAATAAGAATACTAGTGTTGTAACACTGAACTAGCACACACCAGTAGTATTAATTTGTGAATCCAGAAAACCTTGCAAAAAATCGGTAATTCAAATTGGCTCCCGAACTCATATACTCCTCGTCGAATATATTTGTAAACAAATAGTAAAACATTTCAAAAAAAATATGAAAACAATTAGAGACGAACATATACAATATTCCACATACGTACCAAGTTTCGTGGTGAAATAACTTCTGGGTTGTTCTATACAAAAAAGACAAACCAGTGACCAAAATGGGATTTCAAAAATATGTTTTATAGAGCACTGATTTTGTTATTTTGCACAGAGCACCACACATGAAATTTTATCCGAAACTTGGCACGTATTTAGAAAACATATATATGTTTGTCATCAATTTTTTTAAGAAGGTTTGACATATTTTACTTATTTTTTTATTTTACATGAGCATATGAGCTCGTGATCCAAAATGCCTTCCTCTAAAAAAACATGAAATTTTGCTTTGGCGGTCATAATAGTAATAGCTTAGCCACGGGTATGGCCATGAGCTTATTCATGTGGTTTGAAAGGTAATCTTCATACAAATTAGTCTATTTTGTGAAGATTTTTTCTCAAAAATTATCGTATTGCAATTTTATAATTTTTTTCTTACAACTAGTACACTAAAAGGAAGCTTGCCGCGGGTTTTCCAATTTTTTTCTAGATTTATGTGATTGTTCCCAAACATGGTCAAAATTTTCAGTGTGACCATTCATAACAAAGGGTGAACTTTTCAACCTTTTTGGGTACTATTGCGTTAAATCATGGTAGAATATATTTTGATTTTTCTCTAAATTTGGGACAAAACTATAACAAACTTGTATTTCAGAATTTAAATATTTACGATAAATCCCTTGAAACTCTTTTAATGAATGGTATATATCTAAAAGCTATAAAATAAGATATTTAGGGATGGTGTCTCTAATATGATATTTTTTTTGTTAAAATTGTGAAAGTCCATTATGTAATCTTATTTATAGTATATGCTTCACAAAAAATACAATTTTAGCATTGAAAAATGTAAAAAAGTTTAAAAAAATCCTTAAATAGCGCTTTGGGAATCCTGTTTACAATGTTAAAACCAACATTTGTGCTAACTTTGGATAGAAATAACTTATCCATGGATATGACCATGACCGTGGTCATCTGTCTTGAAAATCTTGAATTTTCATACAAGGTAGTCCATTTGTGAAGGTTGGTGTTCTAAAAAATTGTATTTGCAAGTTTATGACTTTCTTCAGACTAGTACACTAAAAAGGAAGTTTCCCGCATGTTTTCCATTTTTGGAATATTTCTCGATTTATGTGCTTTTTCTCAAAACATGACCAATATTATCCGTGTGACTATTCATAGCCAAGGGGTGATCTTAAAAAAATTGGGTGCTATTCCATATAATCATGGTAGCTAGACTACGTTTAGATGATTTTTTTCAAAATTAGGACCAAACTAAAACCCACTTGTGTGTCTAATTTTATTTATTTTTGATAAATGCCATTAAAATCATTTAATGAGTGGAATATAGCTACAATGATTAAAAAAGATATACAACGATTGTGCCTCAAATATGATATACTTTGTGTGAAAAAAGTGAAAGTCCAATTTCCAATCTTTATTTATATGAAAATTGTTTTTTAGATTTATTGATGTGAAAGTCCAACATCGCACCCCTCTGACTCATCAGTGAGAAGATTTGGCTCTACTCACTGATTTCTTTAACATAATTATACATAAATCAACAACTACTATTTCTTAATGATTTCTCTAATATAATTACACAACAACCAACTACAATTATTCCTCACTCCCTCCACAACATAATGTGAAATCATATATATGGTTCAAAATACACATTAGATGTAGACAATAAAAACATTATCTCTACTCTCTACCACTAACATATAGTTATCTAGTGCGTCTAAATTAAATAAAGATTATGATCATAATCACGACTAAAGTAATAACTAATCCAACTGCATAATGAACACTAGTCTCCTTATCGATGGCACATCTCTTAATCTTTTTCATCTTCAACCGAGTTGCATCCACCTTGATCTTGTGGTTATGGACGACATCGGCAATATGCAACTGCAATTCCATATTATCTCATTCAATTTTGTTCACCCCTTCCCTCATTTTTTTTATATTGCATCTTCAGCTAGCTCTAACTTTTTTATACAATAGTTCAACCCGGTTTTCATTTCCTGCTTACCACAGTCAGATGCTAAATATTATAGAACAATGTCTAAGTCAAATTATATCAGCATAATTTGGAAATATATGAAAGCTAAACCTTATTAAAAGAAATTGTACCACGGATGTTCCTTTGACATGGAGCCGTCGATGAAATCACAACCATGGTGCTGGTGCAATCGATGGCGTACACACTATCGACTCAACAACTCAAACTAAATCAATCTAAAACAATCCAAATCAAACTAAACTAAAGTAATCCAAACTAAAACAACTAAACATGAGAGGAGAGAGAGAGCTGAGGAGGCTCACTGAGTAATCGGCGACCGATGCAAGACGAGGCGGAGTCAGGGAGACGACGCGACAATGATGTCGATGGCTATTCAAAATTAGGCGACACGGTCCAGACCGACCACTTCGGTGGTGTTGTGCGGCCGTTCGTCGGAGTAGTGGATTATGTAGGAGTTTGCGCGATAGAAAACAAAAATTTTCTCTCACATGCGGAAGCAACACTCAAGATCCTATCTAGAAGATTCTAGTAACGGGGAGAGTAGTTCATCATACCCTCGAAGAACACGCGCGTTGAACGTTTAATTCAACGCAGCTCGGTGAAGTTGTTGACGATGTTCGATCCGATCAGCACCGCAAACGAGCAGCACCTCCGGAGGCTTGCACACGTACAGCTCGATGACGTCTCCCTCTTCTTGATCCAGCAAGCTAGAGGGAGAAGTAGGTGGGATCGATTCCAGCAGCACGACGGCGTGGTGGTGGATATGGTGGAGAGTTCCCGCGGGCAGGGCTTCGCCAAGCGGTGCGCGGGAGGTAGAGGAGCAGCAAGCCAGTGATGCGGCCAAGCCTCTGTCTCTTGGTGCACCTCTCCCTCTTCTTTATATAGGCAAGGGGCTGCAGCCACTTTATTTCCAAAGTAGAAACTCCCTCTTTCAATAGTGGTAACCCCTTCTCATTTAAAAGGTGGTAACCCCCTCTTTCAAGAGTGGTAACATCCCTTTTAAAGGGCTACCCATTGAATGGCTGCATGGACCAAGTAGGACTGGTCAAATGGACCAGTGGGCCACCCTTGGTCGTTGGGGACAGGTGGGCCCCACTATGGGACCCTCCGGAACCTTCTAGAACATTCCGACACTCTGCCGAAAAATCCCGAACTTTTCCGGAACCCTGAAATCAACTTGCCATATATAAATCTTTACCTCCGGACTCTTCCGGAGCTCCTCGTGATGTCTAGGATCTCATCCGAGACTCCGAACAATATTCGGACACCATTAACAAAATTATCCCAGAGCTACTCTAGCGTTACCGAACGTTAAGTGTGTGACCCTACGGGTTCGAGAACGTGCAGACATGATGGAGACACCTCTCCGATCAATAACCATTAGAGGGACCAGGATATCCATAATGACTCCCACACATTCAACGAAGATCTTTATCGGTTGAACCACTATGTCGTGGACTACTATAATCCGTATACAATTTCCTTTGTCACGCGATATTTTACTTACCCAAGATTTGATCGTCGGTATCACTATACCTAGTTAAATCTTGTTACTGGTAAGTACTCTTTACTCGTTCCGTAATACAACATTCTCTGTGACTAACTCATTAGTCACGTGCTTGCAAGCTTTACCGAATGTGCACTACCGAGTGGGCCCAGAGTATATCTCTCCGAAACACGGAGGGACAAATCCCAGTCTTGATTCATGTAATTCAACAAGCACTTTCTGAGATACCCGTAAGACACCTTTATGATCACCCTGTCACGAAGCGATGGTTGATGTCCCCAAAGTATTCTTCCAGTACCCGGGAATAACATGATCTCATGGTCTAAGAAATAGGATACTTGACAATAAAAACTTAATGAAACGATCAATATTGTTATGCTTAGTTGGGTCTGTCCATCACGTCATTCTTCTAATGACATGATCCCGTTAATTAATTAACAACTCATGTTCATGGTTGGGAAACCATAACCATCATTAATTAACGAGCTAGTCTAGTAGAGGCTTACTAGGGACGCAATGTTGTTTACGCAACCACACATGTATTATGTTTCCGGTTAATACAATTATAGCATGGAAATAAACATATATCATGAACACGGAAATATGATAATAACATTTATTTATTATTGCCTCTAGGGCATATTTCCAACAGTCTCCCACTTGCACTAGAGTCAATAATCTAGTTTACATTGGTAAAAATCTAACACCCATGGCCTTCTGGTGTTGATCATGTTTTGTCTGTGGAAGAACTTTAGTCAACGGATCAGCGATATTTTGATTCGTATGTACTTTGCTAATGGTAATATCTCCTTCATTGACATGCTCACGAATTTGATGAAACCGGCGTTTGATATGCTTGGAACTCTTGTGACATCTTGGTTCCTTGGCTAGAGCAATGGCACCAGTGTTGTCACAAAAAATCTCCATGGGATCCAGTGCGCTCGGAACAACGCCGAGTTCAGTGACGAACTCCTTCAGCCATATCCCTTCTTTCGCTGCTTCAGAAGCGGCCATATACTCCGCCTCTAATGTAGATGCCGCAATGACGGTTTGCTTGGAACTCCTCCAGCTAACCGCAGCTCCATTCAAGATAAAGACATACCCTGTTTGAGATTTCGAGTCATCTGGATCAGTATCGAAGCTAGCATCAACGTAACCTTTTACGGAGAGCTCTTCATCACCACCATAGACAAGAAACATGTCCTTAGTCCTTTTTAGGTACTTAAGGATATTTTTAACTGCTGTCCAGTGAGCCTCTCCAGGATCACTCTGGTACCTGCTCGTCAAACTAAGAGCATGGGACACATCCGGTCTAGTACACAACATGGCATACATAATAGAACCTATGGCCGAGGCATAGGGGATTTTCTTCATCCTTTCTATTTCTGTTGCCGTAGTTGGACACTGAGTCATACTCAATGGCTTACCTTGTAACATGGGCAAAGAACCTTTCTTTGCATCCTGCATATTGAATTTCTTCACTATCTTCTCAAGGTATTTACTTTGACTAAGTGCTATTAAGCGTCTTGATCTATCTCTATAGATCTTTATGCCCAATATGTATGCAGCTTCACCAAGATCTTTCATTGAAAAACTATTATTCAAATAATCTTTCACACTGTTAAGCAGCTCCACATCATTCCCAATAAGTAATATGTCATCTACATATAAAACCAGGAATGCAACCGAGCTCCCACTCACTTTCTTGTAAACACAAGCTTCTTTATAATTTTGGACAAATCCAAAACCTTTGATCACCTCATCAAATCGAAGATTCCAACTCCGGGATGCTTGCTTCAGTCCATAGATGGATCGCTGAAGTTTGCACACTTTATCAGCATCCTTAGGATCGACAAAACCTTCAGGTTGTACCATGTACAACTCTTCTTCAACGTTTCCGTTGAGGAACGCAGTTTTGACATCCATCTGCCAAATTTCATAATCGAAATAAGCAGCAATTGCTAGTAGAACCCTAACAGACTTTAGCATCGCTACGGGTGAGAAGGTCTCATCGTAGTCAACTCCTTGAATTTGTCGAAAACCTTTTGCGACAAGTCGAGCTTTATATACGGTGACATTACCGTCAGCGTCTGTTTTCTTCTTGAAAATCCATTTACATTCAACAGCCTTACGGCTATCAGGAAGGTCAACCAAAGTCCACACTTGGTTTTCCTTCATGGATTCCATTTCAGAGTTCATGGCGTCTTGCCATTTTCCAGAGTCTGGGCTCATCATCGCTTCCTCATAGTTCATAGGTTCATCATTGTCTAACAATAAAATGTTCAAGACAGGATTACCGTACCATTCAGGAGCAGTACGTAACCTTGTCGACCTGCGAACGGGAACTTTGACCGAAGCTGCATGATCACTATCATCAGCTTCTTTCTCTCTAGCTGGTGAAGGCGGTGCCTGAAGATCCAAATCTTCCTGCGCTGCGCTGCTCTCCAATTCGGGAGAAGGTTCAATAACCTCGTCTAGTTCTATTTTCCTCCCACTCACTCCTTTCGAAAGAAACTCCTTCTCAAGAAAGGATCCATTCTTAGCAACAAAAACTTTGCCTTCGGATCTGTGATAGAAGGTATACCCAATGGTTTCCTTTGGATATCCTATGAAGACGCATTTTTCCGCTTTGGGTTCGAGCTTATCAGGTTGTAATCTTTTGACATAAGCCTCGCATCCCCAAATTTTAAGAAACGATAATTTTGGCTTCTTACCAAACCACAACTCATATGGTGTCGTCTCAACGGATTTAGATGGTGCCCTATTTAAAGTGAATGCGGCTGTCTCTAATGCATACCCCCAAAATGACATTGGCAGATCGGATACAGACATCATAGAACGCACCATATCTAATAAAGTACGATTACGACGTTCAGACACACCATTACGCTGTGGTGTTCCAGGTGGCGTGAGTTGGGAAACAATTCCACAATTTTTCAAGTGCATGCCAAACTCGTAACTCAGATATTCCCCTCCACGATCAGATCGTAGAAATTTGATCTTCCTGTTACGATGATTTTCTACTTCACTCTGAAATTCTTTGAACTTTTCAAATGTTTCAGACTTGTGTTTCATTAAGTAAATATACCCATATCTACTCAAATCATCAGTGAAAGTTAGGAAGTAACGATATCCACCACGTGTTGGAATGCTCATTGGTCCACACACATCAGTATGTATGATTTCCAACAAATCACTCGCCCGTTCCATCGTACCGGAAAACGGTGTCTTAGTCATCTTACCCATGAGGCATGGTTCGCACGTATCAAATGATTCAAAGTCAAGTGATTGAAAAAGTCCATCAGAATGGAGTTTCTTCATGCGCTTTACACCAATATGACCTAAACGGCAGTGCCACAAGTATGTGGTACTATCATTATTCGCTTTGCATCTTTTAGCATCAATGTTATGGATGTGTGAAGTACTACTATCGAGATCCAACAAGAATAAACCATTTACGTTGGGTGCATGACCATAAAAGATATTACTCATAGAAATAGAACAACCTTTATTCTCTGATTTAAATGAGTAACCGTCTCGCAATAAACAAGATCCAGATATAATGTTCATGCTTAACGCAGGCACCAAATAACAATTATTCAGGTTTAAAACTAATCCCGAAGGTAGATGAAGAGGTAGTGTCCCGACGGCGATGACATCGACCTTCGATCCATTCCCGACGCGCATCGTCACCTCATCCCTCGCCAGTCTCCGTTTATTCTGCAGCTCCTGTTTCGAGTTGCAAATATGAGCAACCGAACCAGTATCAAATACCCAGGCACTACTACGAGAACTAGTAAGGTACACATCAATAACATGTATATCAAATATACCTTTGACGTTGCCAGCCTTCTTATCCGCCAAGTATTTGGCGCAGTTACGCTTCCAGTGACCGTCTCCCTTGCAGTAGAAACACACAGTGTCCGGCTTAGGACCAGCCTTGGGTTTCACAGGTGTGGCAACAGGTTTGCCGCCCTGAGCAGCAACAGATTTGCCACTCTTCTTGAAGTGACCCTTTTTGGCCTTAACCTTCTTGAAACTGGTGGTCTTATTGACCATCAACACTTGATGTTCTTTCTTGATGTCCACTTCTGCAGATTTCAGCATCGCAAAGAGCTCATTAAGAGTCTTATTCATGCCTTGCATGTTATAGTTCAGCACAAAGCCTTTGTAGCTCGGAGGGAGCGACTGCAGCACCCTGTCAGTGATTAACTCATCCGGGATCACACATCCCAGCTGAATTAGGCGTTGGATATAGCCTCCCATGGTGACAACATGTTCACTGACAGAGCTGTGCTCCTCCATCTTACATGTATAGAACTTATCAGAGATCTCATATCTCTCAGCGCGGGTCTGAGTCTGAAACATGGTTTTCAGCTCTTCAACCATCTCATAGGCGCCGTGATGTTCAAAACGTTTCTGGAGATCAGTGTCCAGAGATGTAAGGATGGCACAGGCAACTATAATGTGGTCATCTCTGCGCGTCTCAAAGACATTTTGTTCTGCTTCAGGCGCATTGTCTGCAGGTGGGTCACCTAGCGCAGCATCGAGCACATAATGCTTCTTACACCCAGTGAGGATAATCCTCAGGTTGCGGTGCCAGTCAGTGAAGTTTGAACCAGATGATTTCAGTTTTTCTTTCTCAAGGAATGCGCTGAAGTTGAACTGAGCTACGTTGCGGGCCATGATCTACAACATTTTAGCAAAGACATCTTTAGACTATGTTCATGATAAAGAGTTCATTTTAATCAAATTACTAACGAACTCCCACTTAAAACAACATCCCTCATAGTTGTCTAGTGGTACACGATCCAAATCCACTACACCAAGTCCGATCTTCACGAGAGAAGATGTAGTTTCAATGGTGAACATCGAAATGTTGATCATATCATTCATATGACTCGTGTTTAACCTTTCGGTTCGTCGTGTTCCGAGTCCATGTCTGTACATGCTAGGCTCGTCAAGTTAACCAAAGTATTTCCGCATGTGTAAAACTGGCTTACACCCGTCGTATGTGAACGTAGAGTTTACCACATCCGATCATCACGAGATGCTTCAAAACGACGAACTTTCGCGACGGTGCATACTAAGGGAGAACACTTTATCTTGATATTGTGTGAGGGATCATCTTATAATGCTACCGTCGAGCACACGCAAAATAAGATGCATAAAAGGATAAACATCACATGCATAAAAATATGTGACATGGTATAGCCCTTTTATTGCGTCTTGATCTCCATCTTATGTAGGAGTTTGCGCGATAGAAAACAAAAAATTTCTCTCACATGCGGAAGAAACACTCAAGATCCTATCTAGAAGATTCTAGTAACGGGGAGAGTAGTTCATCATACCCTCGAAGAACACGCGCGTTGAACGTTTAATTCAACGCAGCTCGGTGAAGTTGTTGACGATGTTCGATCCGATCAGCACCGCAAACGAGCAGCACCTCCGGAGGCTTGCACACGTACAGCTCGATGACGTCTCCCTCTTCTTGATCCAGCAAGCTAGAGGGAGAAGTAGGTGGATCGATTCCAGCAGCACGACGGCGTGGTGGTGGATATGGTGGAGAGTTCCCGCGGGCAGGGCTTCGCCAAGCGGTGCGCGGGAGGTAGAGGAGCAGCAAGCCAGTGATGCGGCCAAGCCTCTGTCTCTTGGTGCACCTCTCCCTCTTCTTTATATAGGCAAGGGGCTGCAGCCACTTTATTTCCAAAGTAGAAACTCCCTCTTTCAATAGTGGTAACCCCTTCTCATTTAAAAGGTGGTAACCCCCTCTTTCAAGAGTGGTAACATCCCTTTTAAAGGCTACCCATTGAATGGCTGCATGGACCAAGTAGGACTGGTCAAATGGACCAGTGGGCCACCCTTGGTCGTTGGGGACAGGTGGGCCCCACTATGGGACCCTCCGGAACCTTCTAGAACATTCCAACACTCTGCCGAAAAATCCCGAACTTTTCCGGAACCCTGAAATCAACTTGCCATATATAAATCTTTACCTCCGGACTCTTCCGGAGCTCCTCGTGATGTCTAGGATCTCATCCGAGACTCCGAACAATATTCGGACACCATTAACAAAATTATCCCAGAGCTACTCTAGCGTTACCGAACGTTAACTGTGTGACCCTACGGTTCGAGAACGTGCAGACATGATGGAGACACCTCTCCGATCAATAACCATTAGAGGGACCAGGATATCCATAATGACTCCCAAACATTCAACGAAGATCTTTATCGGTTGAACCACTATGTCGTGGACTACTATAATCCGTATACAATTTCCTTTGTCACGCGATATTTTACTTACCCAAGATTTGATCGTCGGTATCACTATACCTAGTTAAATCTTGTTACTGGTAAGTACTCTTTACTCGTTCTGTAATACAACATTCTCTGTGACTAACTCATTAGTCACGTGCTTGCAAGCTTTACCGAATGTGCACTACCGAGTGGGCCCAGAGTATATCTCTCCGAAACACGGAGGGACAAATCCCAGTCTTGATTCATGTAATTCAACAAGCACTTTCTGAGATACCCGTAAGACACCTTTATGATCACCCTATCACGAAGCGATGGTTGATGTCCCCAAGTATTCTTCCAGTACCCGGGAATAACATGATCTCATGGTCTAAGAAATAGGATACTTGACAATAAAAGGCATGCCAATAAAAACTTAATGAAACGATCAATATTGTTATGCTTAGTTGGGTCTGTCCATCACGTCATTCTTCTAATGACATGATCCCGTTAATTAATTAACAACTCATGTTCATGGTTGGGAAACCACAACCATCATTAATTAACGAGCTAGTCTAGTAGAGGCTTACTAGGGACGCAATGTTGTTTACGCAACCACACATGTATTATGTTTCCGGTTAGTACAATTATAGCATGGAAATAAACATATATCATGAACACGGAAATATGATAATAACATTTATTTATTATTGCCTCTAGGGCATATTTCCAACAGATTAAGCGGTGGTGCACTGGAATAGAGGCTAGATTGGTTGCATAGAGATAATGGGGTAAGGTAGATGCGGTGGAGGTGAAGTGTCGCCTATCGTCGTCCCCATTAGGCAGAAAGAGTCAGAGCGGCGGTGTGGCGGGTTGTGGTGGTCAGATCCGGGCCGGGACGATTCAAAATGAGGCGACACAGTCATAGGCCGGCCCTACCTGTCAGCACTTTAACCGTCCCGCTCATCAGGACGCAGCTGATTAACGGTCAACGAACTTGACCATACCTATGAATTTCATGTCGCCCCCACTCATTAGAACTCAACCAAGTAATGATCAACGAGATTGATCCGATGCGAACGCTGGTTTGGTCATTTGCGAGGCTCAAGTGAATCGAAGTGGCGGCAAAACTGAGAAGAACTAATGTCGTGGGCAAAACTAAATAGTACTAAGACTAGTGGGGGCACTAAAAAGCCATATTTTATGGTGGATCTGGTGATTTTTGTTTGGCTTTATAGATGATCATGTTTTTTCCTTAAAAATGTAAAACTTAAACGACCTTTGACTAAAAAATATAGGCCCCGTATTGAGCGGAAACTCCAAATGGAGGCTAGCAACTAAACATGAGAGGAGTAGAGAGGCTCACCGATGAAGCGGCGGTCGACGAGAAACGAGGCGGCGTCGGGAGACGATGCGACAGCGGAGTCGGTGACGGTTCAAAATGAGGCGGTCCATGCTGACCACTTTCGGAGGTGTTGTGCAACCGGTCATCAGTGGATTCAGACATGATTGGACGCATACGATGGACGAGGTAAGGGGTAACGTAGATGCGGTGGAGTTGCAGCGCCGCCTATCGTCCTCGTCGTCGGCAGACGAAGTCGGGGCGGCGGCATGGTGGCGGGCGCTGTGGGTTGTGGTGGTCGTATCGGGGTCGCGACGATTCAAAATGAGGCGAGTACAATCATATGCTGGCCCTGTTGTTGCCACAAGGGCCTGGCTAGCTCTCAGCTCACGGGAGGGATCAGAGGTGGAAGAAGAGGATGAACAGTAAACTGACGAAACTGAATTTTCAGCGCACGAACGCTTTCACAGCAAAACCCGAGCTCGATCCTCGTGGTCTTGACTGAGATTACAGGGGGAGAGAGGGCTTATAAAGCCGTGGCTCGCTCACACGATCACCACGGCGCGCCCACGACGCGCACATACGCGCACACGCACCCACTCGCCCATGCCCAGCTCGCGCACAGGACGCGCTCTAACGCAATCACCGCGGCCACCCCGCGACTGGACTTGGTCCTCCTCCTATCTCGCTAACGAACTAACATACGCACACAACGCACACACAGACACGCACTGACACGCTAGACACACACGGATACAGATGCACTCGCCATGCTCGACACGGACCGCGACCTCGGCGCACTGACGCTGGTCACCGCTGAGCTCAGGCATGGCTTACGCCAACACACTCCCCCTAAGCCATGGCCTAGTAGAGGTTCAGGTTGATGCCGGTGTCGCAGAGCAGCGCCTCCGGCTTCTTCTCCTCTTCTTCCTTCTTCTTGGGCTTGCGGCAGTCACGCACGAAGTGGCCACGGATGCCGCAGTTGCGGCACTTGCCACGCCTGCCCCAGTCCGCGTCGTCGCCGTCGTAGCCGCCACCGCCGCGTGCACGACGCCTCTCCTCCCACTGCGCCGCCGTGAGCAGCAGCTGATCGCCACGACGCTCGCCGCCTGTCGCTGCCTTGCGCCGCGCCGTGCGCTCCTCGAACGCCTTGAGCCGCCCAAGCACCTCGTCGAAGCTCACCGTCTCCAGGTCGTAGAACTGCTCGATTCCGGCCACCGCCGTGTACAGGGCGTCAGGCACGGTGTCGAGCAGCTTCTTCACCATCTCGGCGTCGCCGAGCGTCGCGCCGAGGCTCGAGTACTTGGCGGCCATGCCGCTGATCTTCTCGGCGTAGACATCCAGCGCCTCGCCGTCCGCCATGATCAGGCGATCAAATTCGCCGCGGAGCGTGGACAGGCGTGCCGCTCTGACACGATCCGCGCCGACGAACCGCGTCTTGAGGCTCGCCCATACCTCCGCCGCCGTCTTCTTCGTCGACACCTGTAGCAGAATGTCCTATGCGAGCGCACCGAGCAGGTACGCCCTCGCCTGCTTGTTCTTCCTTGGGCTCACCACCGCCGTCGGGTCCTCTGGCTCCACCGCATCCCAGACGCCCTGCGCATCGAGGTTGGCCTCGACCTTGATCGCCCAGATGGTGTAGTTGTCGCCGGTGAGCATCGGACAGGGGAGCGGCACCATGCTCCCCCCAACGCCAGCAGTCGGAACCAACGCCATCTCCTCGCTCTGATACCACTTGTTGTTGCCACAAGGGCCTGGCTAGCTCTCAGCTCACGGGAGGGATCAGAGGTGGAAGAAGAGGATGAACAGTAAACTGACGAAACTGAATTTTCAGCGCACGAACGCTTTCACAGCAAAACCCGAGCTCGATCCTCGTGGTCTTGACTGAGATTACAGTGGGGAGAGAGGGCTTATAAACCCGTGGCTCGCACACACGATCACCACGGCGCGCCCACGACGCGCACATACGCGCACATGCACCCACTCGCCCATGCCCAGCTCGCGCACAGGACGCGCTCTAACGCAATCACCGCGGCCGCCCCGCGACTGGACTTGGTCCTCTTCCTATCTCGCTAACGAACTAACAGACGCACACAACGCACACACAGACACGCACTGACACGCTAGACACACACGGATACAGACGCACTCGCCATGCTCGACACGGACCGCGACCTTGGCGCCCTGACGCTGGTCACCGCTGAGCTCGGGCATGGCTTACGCCAACACACTCCCCCTAAGCCATGGCCTAGTACAGGTTCAGGTTGATGCCGGCGTCGCAGAGCAGCGCCTCCGGCTTCTTCTCCTCTTCCTCCTTCTTCTTGGGCTTGCGGCAGTTGCGCGCGAAGTGGCCACGGATGCCGCAGTTGCGACACTTGCCAGGCCTGCCCCAGTCCGCGTCGTCGCCGTCGTAGCCGCCACCGCCACGTGCACGATGCCTCTTCTCCCACTGCGCCGCCGTGAGCAGCATCTGATCGCCACGACGCTCGCCGCCTGTCGCTGCCTTGCGCCGCGCCGTGCGCTCCTCGAACGCCTTGAGCCGCCCGAGCACCTCGTCGAAGCTCACCGTCTCCAGGTCGCAGAACTGCTCGATTCCGGCCACCGCAGTGTACAGGGCGTCAGGCATGGTGTCGAGCAGCTTCTTCACCATCTCGGCGTCGCCGAGCGTCGCGCCGAGGACCGAGTACTTGGCGGCCATGCCGCTGCTCTTCCCGGCGTTGACATCCAGCGCCTCACCGTCCGCCATGATCAGGCGATCAAATTCGCCGCGGAGCGTGGACAGGCGTGCCGCCCTGACACGATCCGCGCCGACGAACCGCGTCTTGAGGCTCGCCCATACCTCCGCCGCCGTCTTCTTCGACGACACCTGTAGCAGAATGTCCTATGCGAGCGCACCGAGCAGGTACGCCCTCGCCTGCTTGTTCTTCCTCGGGCTCACCACCGCCGTCGGGTCCTCTGGCTCCACCGCATCCCAGACGCCCTGCGCGTCGAGGTTGGCCTTGACATTGATCGCCCAGATGGTGTAGTTGTCGCCGGTGAGCATCGGACAGGGGAGCGGCACCATGCTCCCCCCAACGCCAGCAGCCGGAACCAACGCCATCTCCTCGCTCTGATACCACTTGTTGTTGCCACAAGGGCCTGGCTAGCTCTCAGCTCACGGGAGGGATCAGAGGTGGAAGAAGAGGATGAACAGTAAACTGACGAAACTGAATTTCCAGCGCACGAACGCTTTCACAGCAAAACCCGAGCTCGATCCTCGTGGTCTTGACTGAGATTACAGGGGGGAGAGAGGGCTTATAAAGCCGTGGCTCGCACACATGATCACCATGGCGCGCCCACGACGCGCACATACGCGCACACGCACCCACTCGCCCATGCCCAGCTCGCGCACAGGACGCGCTCTAACGCAATCACCGCGTGTAACGTCCCAAAATTATTATCAGGATTATATTCCAAAAATGAGAGCCAACAAAATCTTTTTTGTTGTTGTTGTTTATTGTATGTTAATTACTTCTTGTTACTTGAGTTGTTGTTCTTGCTGTTTGTGTGAGTGTTTGCTCTAGTGAACACTAGTTAGAAAGAAAGAAAACAAAATATAAAATCAAAGCAAGAAAAATAAAAGTCAGTGGAGTTGTAATGAAAATCTTCAAGTGACAAACTCAATATTTTCAAACCAAAGTCAGTGGAGTTGTAATGTAAACACTCCCCATTTTGTTCCTACCACTTTCCCCTCTCAAATATTATTTTTGAATTAGTTTTAAAAATTCAAAATAAAAACAAATGGAAATAAATTAAAATAACATAAACAAAGTACTATAAAAGAAAATGTTTCAAAACATTTTATTATTTTATGCCAATTTTTGTGGAGCTTCTGTACATTATGGGAAGGCCCCACAAATTTTGACAAATTTTTATAAATTCTTTAAGTGCCCTAATTAAATCCTAGAAAACCTTCTGGATTTAACAGAAGGACTGAAACCGAAATAAAAAGAAAAGCAGAGAGGGGCAGGGGGTTTTCTGCAAAAACGTCATCCCCTACCTCTCTCCCTCGCCCCGACGAGCCGCCGTGTCGTCGTGCCGCGCATCGCCGTTTCCGAGCCGCCCAGGCCCCCCTGGCCACGCTCTCCCTCTCTCCTGTGCCTCTGCAGCCGCGGCGCCGCAGAGGAGCGCAGTTACGCCGTCCCTTGCCTCGAATCCATCCCAGCATCGCCGTGGCAAGCTCGCCATCGTCGACCCGAATTCACCCCACTCGCTGCACCTCGACACGCACGACTTGGCCGAGCCCTTCTAGAACTTGTCCGGACCCCGGTGAACGCCTAGTCTCCACGTCCCTCGCACCGTCGCGTCGGCTGGAGGAGAAATATCTCCGCCGTGCGCCGTGGACGCCGTCCTTGCACCTCGTCCACGATACGCTGCCCCCGCGCTATTTAAACCACCCCGAGCCTCTCTGGAAACCCCACGCCACTCTCTCGACCTCTCCCTCGCTCCAATTTCACCAGGGCACCGCCAGGAGGGCGTGCTCGCTGCCGCCACTGCCGTTGTCGAGGTCGGACATGGCCGCGACGCCACACCCTCCCGTTCTCTCATCTCTGGCCCCTACACTATTCCTTAGCATCACCGCACTCACCCCATCCATTTTCCCCTCTGTTTCGTGCACAGACACGCCCACAGGAGCTCGCCGGAGTTGCTGTCCGTGGCCGTGGAAGATCAGCACCTCGCCGCCAACGAACCAGCCCTCCCCAGCAAGTGAGACTCGCGCCACGACCTTCCCCGAGCCTCCGCCGTCGATTCACGTCATCACCGCCGTCTGCCGTGCCTTCTAGGTGAGGTTTCCGTCCACCTCGCCGTCGTCGGAGCCTCGGCGCCGCCCAGAAATGGTCGTCGCCGTTGCCTTTGAACACGGGCCGTTGGATCTAAATCCAACGGCAGCGTAACGCTTCGCTGTAACCAGCCGCTGACGGGCTGACCCCATCCGTCGGCATTTTAATCATTTCCCCGCGTTCGCTGAGTCACTGACGAGTGGACCCCACCCGTCAGATTTCTCAGCATTATCCAGAATAGTAAACTTTTCAAATTTAAATCTCTCTGTGAATTCAGTACTGGATCCAACTTTTAAATTCAATATCTTGAGATTTAGGAATCCAAATAAATCAAACTCAATTGTTCTGGAAAGCTTATGAAATTGTTTAACCAACCCAATTGGTCTCATGTCATTTAATTAAATAAAAAAGTATTATTGAAAATGCCACAGAAGGTTTAAAATCTAAACTTGTTTGTTTCTGATACTCTGTTAGTCCAAATAATTCCAAACCAATTTTGCTAGCTTAGTACTGCCTTGTGTTAGCTCCCCTAATTTTGGTAGAATTAATTAAGCAGTATTAATTGTTGACTTTAAGATAAACCCTTCTGGACTAAAACAAACAAATATGTTTATTGGTTGACCCAAATGAGTTAGGACCAATTTTGTTAGCTCACATATAGCCATGTTTAGTTACCCCTAAAAGGGTTTAATTTTTGGAACAATAGAATTTAAATGGTAGCTAAAACTTGATTATTAAGCTACTGGATTCAATCCAATGTGTAGGGAGTTTGGTAACTCCAAATGATCCAATTCAAATTGGGTTGTCTTCTACACATCAGTAGCTTTCATAGAATTTAGTTTGTATTTTTGTGACCAACAGAACTCAAGTTGTGGAATTAAACATGAATAACTAGTTTCTGCCATAATTTGGACTTAATTAAATAATGTTTAATTCAATTTATTTGAAAACCAAATTGTGTGGTTTGTGTGTGCAGTAGCTAATTGTGATGTTTATGATTGTTGTGTTGAGATGATTGCTTGTATAGCTTAGTGATTGTTTGCATTGTTTGTTTATTAATTAGACGAGAACGTTGTCGGATATATCGAGGAAGGAGAGTTTGCTGAATTGAAGAACAAGAGCAAGATCACTTTGCCAAGCAAGGCAAGCTATTCTCTGAGCTTGCACTACAAACATATGCATCTACTTTCATAACATGTTTTACTCTCAAGCAAGATTTATAAAACCATTTCAAAAGTATATGGAATTATTTTGCCACCTATGTAGTAGTAGTTATATCAAATTAGGATGGGAAAACAATTTGTTTTATTCAAAACTCCTTTGAAATTACTTGTGAGTTTGAATACCGAGATGTCGGTGTTGGAATGGAGAAGTGGAAAAGGTGATGTTTATGAAAAATGCACAGTGTGTCCTTGTACTTACGTCAACCATCCGATACCCTGTGCGACCACCTCCACCACATATGGGAAAAGGGCGTAGTCATATAATTTGCTCATATTAGTATGGGACTCCTCAACAACGAGGATGACCTCGTTCCATGAGGGGATGGTCATGGCGACCTACCCCCTGACCTGGGTCCTGGCATCTGAGGATGGGGGATTGAAGGGTTCGCTCGCCGGGCAGAACTACGAGTCCTCACACTTAGGTTTCCCGACGGGGAATCTGGACTGGGTGTTGATGGAAAGGATGATAATTTCGTAGCGGTAGGATCCTATACTAGCATGAGCAAAGGACAGGCTATGGTCGGCGGCTTACTTCGCATACACCTGTATGGCGAGACGTGGCGGACACGATGAGCTGCCGGATGGATGTGGGATAAAAGCGTGCTACCTCTGCAGAGGGTTAAAACTATTCGAATAGCCGAGTCCTCGGATATGGACAGTTGGGAGACCCTACTTTGACCATGTGCAAGTTTTGGAAAAGCTTTTAAGTTTAAAAGAAATTGAAATGGTGGTGTTACACAACTATACCAAATGAGTGGTATGAGTTGTTGGAATAAATGGACTATGGTGAGCCATGGTCAGAAAAAGGAGTTTTTGGAGAAACAATAAAATGGTGGTTTCTTTAAAAGTGATTATAAAACTCTTCTTACCTTTTTCAATAAAGATATAGAGATGTTTTAAAAAACAAAAGTAAAGTTAAGTAACTAGTGCATACTCATGTTGGGGTAGTTTGCGAGTACATTCAAATGTACTCATATTGGTTTCGTCCCTGGCTATTGTCCTAGCCAGACTACGAGGAGGAGCACTACGCCGAGCAGGAATATGGCGACTTCTACGCCAACTAAGGATCTCCACAAGTCAGCTGCCTGTCGGGTTGTCATCGTTAGAATATGATGTCTACTACGCCGTAGCTTCCGCTGATATATTTGGTTTGGCCCATGAAGGCACCTATGTAAGAACTTGGTCTAAATGACCATTTATGTAAGACTTTTATTCGGTACTGTAATGGATGTAAACTTTGGTATCCAATTCGGATTATGTGCAACGACAGACTGATCACGGGATCGTTGTGTTAAGCATAATCGGGTATTTCGGACAGCTAGTCCGGGGTCCCCACAGACTTGGTATCAGAGCCATCCTGACTTTAGGAAACCTTAGTTAGCATGGTCGTTTGTCAAATGTTACAAAAGATGAATTTCTAAAAAGAAAGGAATGAAGTATTTTCGAAAATTGCTTATCTCCAATCCTCTTACTTATGCAAAATTTTACTCCATTAAATATTACATTTTCCTTGTATCCCTAAAATTTTGTACACCTCTCATTAAGTTAAAATTTGACTCACTTGTTGCCCTACTATATTAAAATTTTGATATACTTGTCACCTAACTAACTTAAAATTTTGCTTAAAAACTGTAGATGGCACTCCATTGGACCGAGTTCGTTCAGCTGGAGAAGGACAGCAAGCTGACGTTTGAGAGGGACTTGTTCGAGTTGACCAAGCTGTTAGGTCGCCCCGCTCCAGAGTTTGAGGGAGCTCAGATTGATGTTCACGGTGTCGGAAGGCTGAGCTGGCTCATCAGATCGTCAGTTCGCAGGAACATCAAGTCTCCCAGTTCCAGGACGCTCATCTTCACCACCAAGGAGGCCACCTGGGTTGATGGTCTCTGTACTGCTACACAGAGGATGCTAGCCCGACTTTGTGAGGAGCACAAGGCGGAGTTAGTAGACTCCCGTTTCCGGTTCTACGGGAGGCGCAACTGCGATGGACACCCTACTCCTTCACCTTACCACCCGATGTTTGGGAGCTACATCATGGACATGGAGATCTTACTTCAGTGCACTCAGGATGATCTGTTGCGCACTAGGATTCAGCTCCACTTCGACCGCGAGTCGCTCGTTGAGCTTCGCGAGAACGAGATGAAGCTGATGGTGGAGAAGGTTGCTCTTCTCAGGAAGAGGGCCCAGCTGAGGAAGACTATCGTGAAGCTCCGCACGAAGGTGGCAGAGCAGGACGGACTGATTGAGGATCTAGAGCACCATACTGACGAGATGGAGGAGGAGGGCGAGGATCTCCGCAAGGAGAACACGCTTTCCTCAGTGACGATGATGACTTCGTGGAGGAGATGGACTGTGAGGAGGAGGATGATGAGGAGGAGTTAGTTGACGAGGAGGAGGAGCCACTCGAGCCAGTTCTCGAGGACGAGGAGGAGGATCCCGAGGAGCCAGCCTACCAGTCAGATGCTGACGTGTTAGAGCTGGAGGTTCCACCTCAGTAGGCGAGTGACTTGATCACTACCGCAGGATTAGGTTGACCCCCTATAGCTAGTCGAGTAGTAGTAGTGGTTCTTTTGGAAACCAGATGTTATGTATCCTAGATGTAAGGTGATGTTGTAAGCTTGAGGTTGTAAGCTTGATGTTGATGTGAACTCTTGATGTGTTGTTTGTGAAATATAAGTATGTTTGTCTTGTTTAAATCTGTGTGAACTATTTTCATATAAATCTTAGGATTAATCAACCACTTGAGAGATCGTCTTTTCCCTTAGTCGAACTTTTCTTGCCTTGTCTCTTATACCCGGTGTGCTTCAGGATGCCCCCGTCGCAGCAATGCGGAAGGATCAGGATCAGCACCACCACCACCGGACCCAACCCCCACCCAACTTCTCGCGCTTATCATGGAGGAGCGTGAAAATGCCCGGCAAGAGCGCCAAGCTCATCTCGCTGCCTTACAACAACTCGCAGCCGCTTATAACAACAACAACAACAACAACAACAACAACAATGGTGGTAACGGCAATGGCGATGGAAACCAGCGATCTACCTTGGGTGATTTTCAGAAGACCAACCCACCCACCTACTCCAAGGGACTTCACCCACTGAAGCCGATGATTGGCTTCGCACCATCGACAACAATCTGGAAGTTGCTGCTGTGGGAGAAAATGAGAAAGTGTTGTATGCAACCCACTATCTCGCTGGACCTGCAAGAGCTTGGTGGGAAACTACCAAGACTCTCCAGCAGCTGGTCATGTTATCAACTGGGCTGAGTTCCAGGAGAAGTTCCGCAAGAAGCACATTCCCTATGGACTCATTGAGAGGAAGAAGGATGAGTTCCGTAAGCTGAGGCAGGGAAGTAGAGATGTGGTCGGTTATCTTGAGGAGTTTACCGACTTATCTCGGTATGCTCCTGATGACACCGACAAAGAAGAGAAGAAGATGGAGCGTTTCATGAGTGGACTTCATGATGAACTGCAGTGTGCTCTGGTTATCCATGACTTCCGTGATCTGGAGTCACTTGTGGACAAAGCCATCCAGCTGGAGACCAAGCGCAAGTCTATGTATGAAGGTCGCAAGAGGAGGATGAATGCTCAGGAAGGTTCGAGCAGCCAGAAACCCGTATCTTTCAGCAGAACCCCAGGCCTGCCTATCGTCCACCCCAAGCCCACGCCCCAATTTCCCTAACCGCCCGAACAACTTCAACCGCCCCAATGACAATAACCGTCCCAGAGGAAACTTCAACAACTTCAACCCCAATGCCAATGTTGTCTGCTTTGAATGTGGCAACAAAGGTCACTACTCCAGGAATGCCCCAATCCTAAGAGGAATGTCCAGCGCCCCAATGCACCTGCACCGAACAATGGTCAAGGCCGCAATGGAAATGGTAATGGCAAGAATGCCGCACCCCGCGGGAATGCTGCTGTTGTCAGAGGCCGTCTGCACCACATCAATGCTGAAGAGGCTGAAGAAGCGCCAGATGTTGTGCTGGGTACGTTCTTGTCAACTCAGTACCTGCAACTGTTCTGTTTGATTCTGGTGCTACCCATTCGTTTATTACCAAAGAGTTTGTTTCTAAGGGAGGTTTAGTCGGGAGTCTTTTACCCAAACCAATGTTGGTACAAACCCCAGGACTGTTAGCCAAAACCAACCAGATGTGTTCCGAAACCCCCATAGAAATTGGAGGAGGAAGGTTTGCAGCCGACCTAATTATCTTAGGAAACCAAGGCATAGATGTTATTCTTGGAATGGATTGGTTAGCCAAGTACCACGGTCGTATTGACTGTGCCCGAAGAGCTGTTTCTCTCACTTCTGATGATGGAGTTGAAGTGGAGTATGCATCTGAGACCAGCCAGACCAGACCCGGATGCCATGAGAGCATAGCTCGACCCGCCCTAGATGAGATCCGTGTTGTTCATCTGTTCAAGGATGTTTTCCCAGAAGAATTGCCTGGTATGCCGCCAGACAGGGATATTGAGTTCATAATTGAGCTTATCCCAGGAACATCCCCCATATCCCAAAAGCCTTATCGGATGAATCCGGAAGAACTGGTGAGTTGAAGAAGCAGTTGGCTGATATGCTAAGCAAAGGTCTTGTCCGCCCAAGCGCTTCACCATGGGGATCACCCATTATTTTTGTGGACAAGAGAGACGGTACCACACGCCTGTGTGTGGATTATCGCAAGCTGAATGACGTGACCATTAAAAACAAGTACCCTCTTCCCAAGATCGAGGATCTGTTCGATCAAATGAACGGAGCCCGAGTCTTTTCAAAGATCGATCTTCGGACAGGTTACCATCAGTTGAAGATCCGAGAGACAGATATTCCCAAGACCGCCTTCACCACCCGTTACGGTTTGTTTGAATACACCGTCATGTCCTTTGGCTGACCAATGCCCCAGCCTATTTCATGAATCTCATGAACAAGATTTTCATGGAGTACCTCGACAAGTTCGTGGTAGTTTTCCTTGATGACATCCTTATTTATTCCAAGACCGAAGAAGAGCATGCTGAACACCTGCGTCTAGTTTTGGAGACCCTCCAAGAGCACCAGCTGTATGCCAAACTTAGCAAGTGTGAGTTTTGGCTCAGTGAAGTGGCATTTCTTGGACATATTGTATCCGCTGGAGGAATTTCTGTTGACCCTGAGAAGATACAAGCCATTCTTGACTGGTTATCCCCAACCAATGTTTTTGAAATCCGAAGCTTTCTCGGACTTGCCGGTTATTACCGCAAGTTCGTTGAAGGATTTTCCAGTATAGCCAAACCTCTGACCCAACTGTTGAAGAAGGACAAGAAATTTGAATGGACTCAGAAGTGTGAGGATAGTTTCCAAGAACTGAAGAAGAGACTAACCTCAGCCCCAATTGATCATGCCAGACGTCACCCAGAGTTTCGACGTGTATTGCGATGCATCACGCCTCGGACTTGGTTGCGTTCTGATGCAAGAAGGCAAAGTTGTGTCGTATCTGTCCCGGCAGTTGCGACCGCATGAAGAGAATTACCCAACCCATGACTTGGAGTTAGCTGCTGTAGTCTTTGCTCTTAAGAAGTGGCGTCCCTATCTTGCGGGACATCGCTGCGAGGTCTATACAGATCACAAAAGCTTGAAGTATATTTTCACCCAGAAAGATCTGAACCTGCGACAGAGGAGATGGATGGAATTAATCAAGGATTATGATATTGGAATCCATTATCACCCTGGAAAGGCTAATGTAGTTGCCGATGCCCTTAGTCGCAAACCTTGCACCCTGAATGCCCTGATCCAAGCCGAACAGCCAGCCTTGTTCAAAGAGTTCCAAGATTTTGGACTAGAGCTTGTTAGCCATGGTTATCTCGCCAATTTAGAGTTAACCCCAACCCTGATGGATCAAATCAAAGAAGCCCAAAAAGGTCATGAAAGCATAGAGGGAATTAGGAAGAAGATTTCCCTCGGCAAAGCACCCGGTTTTACCGAAGATGCTGAGGAGTGCTGAAATTCAATGACCGTATCTGTGTGCCCAATGTCACGGAACTTAAGGAGTTAATCCTGAAGGAGGCCCATGAGACCCCTTATCAATCCACCCCGGCGGAACCAAAATGTACCAAGACCTTCGAGAAAGATTTTGGTGGCATGGAATGAAGCGAGAGATTGGTTCATTCGTAGCCAAGTGTGACATCTGCCAGCGAGTTAAGGCTGAACATCAGCGACCCGCTGGATTGCTTCAACCTTTGAAAATTCCCGAGTGGAAGTGGGATGAGATTGGAATGGATTTTATTACCGGACTTCCAAGATCCAACCGAGGCCATGATTCAATCTGGGTCATCGTTGATCGACTGACCAAGGTTGCCCATTTCATCCCTGTCAACACCACCTATCGGGGACATCAGTTGGCCGACTTGTATATTTCCAGAATAGTGAGCCTGCATGGTGTGCCTAAGAAGATTGTATCTGATAGAGGCACGCAATTCACCTCAAGGTTCTGGAAATCCCTTCATGAAGCCCTCGGAACCAAGTTAGCATTTAGCACAGCTTATCATCCCCAGACCGATGGCCAAACTGAGCGAGTGAACCAGATATTGGAGGACATGCTTCGCGCATGTGTTCTATCCTATGGTTCCAAGTGGGAAGATTGTCTTCCGTTTGCAGAGTTCTCGTACAACAACAGTTATCAGTCCAGTCTGCAAATGGCCCCTTTTGAAGCCCTTTACGGCAAGAAGTGTCGTACACCCCTGAATTGGTCCGATACCGGAGAAGCAAATTGTTCGGACCAGATACCCTCCGTGAAGCTGAAGAGCAAGTTCAGCTTATTCGTGAACGCCTCAAAACTGCCCAATCCCGTCAGAAGAGTTACGCTGACACCAAGCGCCGTGACCTCACTTTCAGTCGGAGATTATGTTTATCTCCGAGTGACACCCCTCAAAGGAATGCAGCGTTTCCATGTCAAAGGAAAAGCGCCAAGGTATATTGGACCCTTCAAGGTCATTGCTCGTCGAGGAGAAGTATCCTATCAGCTGGAGTTACCCCAGGAGTTAGGAGATTATCATGATGTCTTCCACATTTCCTTGCTCCGGAAGTGTCTTGAAGTTCCTGACCAGCCTGATGTTTTCAAAAACATCGACCACCTCTCCATCGACCTGAACCAAGACCTGACTTATCGTGAGAGACCCTCAAAATTCTCGAAGAAGATGTTCGTGTTACCCGAAGACGTGCGATCAAGTTTTACAAAGTCCAGTGGACTAACCACTCTGAAGAAGAAGCAACTTGGGAACGCGAAGATTATCTTAGAAGCGAATTCCCAGACCTCCTTAACCCAAGCCTAGCAAATCTCGGGACGAGATTTATTTTAAGGGGGGAAGGATTGTAACATCCCAAAATTATTATCAGGATTATATTCCAAAAATGAGAGCCAACAAAAACTTTTGTTGTTGTTTATTGTATGTTAATTGCTTCTTGTTACTTGAGTTGTTGTTCTTGCTGTTTGTGTGAGTGTTTGCTCTAGTGAACACTAGTAAGAAAGAAAGAAAACAAAATATAAAATCAAAGCAAGAAAAATAAAAGTGACAAGTTGTCACATGAAAATCTCCAAGTGACAAACTCAATTATTTTCAAACCAAAGTCAGTGGAGTTGTAATGTAAACACTCCCCATTTTGTTCCTACCACTTTCCCCTCTCAAATATTATTTTTGAACTAGTTTTAAAATTCAAAATAAAAACAAATGAAATAAATTAAAATAACATAAACAAAGTATAAAAGAAAATGTTTCAAAACATTTTATTATTTTATGCCAATTTTTTGGAGCTTCTGTACATTATGGGAAGGCCCCACAAATTTTGCAAATTTTTATAAATTTTAAGTGCCCTAATTAAATCCTAGAAAACCTTCTGGATTTAACAGAAGGACTGAAACAGAAATAAAAAGAAAAGCAGAGAGGGGCAGGGGGTTTTCTGCAAAAACGTCATCCCATACCTCTCTCCCTCGCCCCGACGTGCCGCCGTGTCGCCGTGCCGCGCATCGCCGTTTCCGAGCCGCCCAGGCCCCCCTGGCCGCACTCTCCCTCTCTCCTGTGCCTCTGCAGCCGCGGCGCCGCAGAGGAGCGCAGTTACGCCGTCCCTTGCCTCGAATCCATCCCAGCATCGCCGTGGCAAGCTCGCCGTCGTCGACCCAAATTCACCGCACTCGCTGCACCTCGACACGCACGACTTGGCCGAGCCCTTCTAGAACTTGTCCGGACCTCGGTGAACGCCTAGTCTCCACGTCCCTCGCACCGCCACGTCGTCTGGAGGAGAAATATCTCCGCCGTGCGCCGTGGACGCCGTCCTTGCACCTCGTCCACGATACGCTGCCCCCGCGCTATTTAAACCACCCCGAGCCTCTCTGGAAACCCCACGCCACTCTCTCGACCTCTCCCTCGCTCCAATTTCACCAGGGCACCGCCAGGAGGGCGTGCTCGCTGCCGCCACTGCCGCCGTCGAGGTCGGACATGGCCGCGACGCCACACCCTCCCATTCTCTCATCTCTGGTCCCTACGCTATTCCTTAGCATCACCACACTCACCCCATCCCTTTTCCCCTCTGTTTCGTACACAGACGCGCCCACAGGAGCTCGCCGGAGTTGCTGTCCGTGGCCGTGGAAGATCAGCACCTCGCCGCCAACGAACCAGCCCTCCCCAGCAAGTGAGACTCGCGCCACGACCTTCCCCGAGCCTCCGCCGTCGATTCACGTCATCACCGTCGTCTGCCGTGCCTTCTAGGTGAGGTTTCCGTCCACCTCGCCGTCGCCGGAGCCTCGGCGCCGCCCAGAAATGGTCGTCGCCGTTGCCTTTGAACACGGGCCGTTGGATCTAAATCCAACGGCAGCGTAATGCTTCGCTGTAACCAGCCGCTGACGGGCTGACCCCACCCATCAGCATTTTAATCATTTCCCCGCGTTCGCTGAGTCACTGACGAGTGGACCCCACCCGTCAGATTTCTCAGCATTATCCAGAATAGTAAACTTTTCAAATTTAAATCACTCTGTGAATTCAGTACTGGATCCAACTTTGAAATTCAATATCTTGAGATTTAGGAATCCAAATAAATCAAACTCAATTGTTCTGGAAAGCTTATGAAATTTTTAACCAACCCAATTGGTCTCATGTCATTTAATTAAATAAATAAAAAGTATTATTAAAAATACTACAGAAGGTTTAAATTCTAAACTTGTTTGTTTCTGATACTCTGTTAGTCCAAATAATTCCAACACAATTTTTCTAGCTTAGTACTGCCTTGTGTTAGCTCCCCTAATTTTGGTAGAATTAATTAAGCAATATTAATTGTTGACTTTGAGATAAACCCTTCTGGACTAAAACAAACAAATATGTTTATTGGTTGACCCAATGAGTTAGGACCAATTTTGTTAGCTCACATATAGCCAGATTTAGTTACCCCTAAAAGGGTTTAATTTTTTGAACAATAGAATTTAAATGGTAGCTAAAACTTGATTAATAAGCTACTGGATTCAGTCCAATGTGTAGGGAGTTTGGTAACTCCAAATGATCCAATTCAAATTGGGTTGTCTTCTACACATAAGTAGCTTTCTATAGAAATTTAGTTTGTATTTTTGTGACCAACAAAACTCAAGTTGTGAAATTAAACATGAATAACTAGTTTCTGCCATAAATTGGACTTAATTAAATATTGTTTAATTCAACTTATTTGAAAACCAAATTGTGTGGTTTGATGTGTGCAGTAGCTATGTGTGATGTTCATGATTGTTGTGTTGAGATGATTGCTTGTATAGCTTAGTGATTGTTTGCATTGTTTGTTTATTAATTAGACGAGAACGTTGTCGGATATATCGAGGAAGGAGAGTTTGCTGAAATTGAAGAACAAGAGCAAGATCACTTTGCCAAGCAAGGCAAGCTATTCTCTGAGCTTGCACTACAAACATATGCATCTATTTTCATAACATGTTTTACCCTCAAGTCAAGATTTATAAAACCCATTTCAAAAGTATATGGAAATTATTTTGCCACCTATGTAGAAATACAAGATAGTTATATCAAATTATAGGATGGGAAAAACAATTATGTTTTATTCAAAACTCCTTTGAAATTACTTGTGAGGTTGTGAACTACCGAGATGTCGGTGTTGGAATTGAGAAGTGGAAAAACGGTGATGTTTATGAAAAATGCACAGTGTGTCCTTGTACTTACGTCAACCATCCGATACCCTGTGCGACCACCTCCACCACATATGGGAAAAGGGCGTAGTCATACAATTTGCTCATATTAGTATGGGACTCCTCAACAACGAGGATGACCTCGTTCCATGAGGGGATGGTCATGGCGACCAACCCCCTGACCTGGGTCCTGGCATCTGAGGATGGGGGATTGAAGGGTTCGCTCGCCGGGCAGAACTACGAGTCCTCACACTTAGGTTTCCCGACGGGGAATCTGGACTGGGTGTAGATGGAAAAGATAATAATTTCGTAGCGGTAGGATCCTATACTAGCATGAGCAAAGGATAGGCTATGGTCGGCGGCTTACTTCGCATACACCCTGTATGGCGAGACGTGGCGGACACGATGAGCTGCCGGATGGATGTGGGATAAAAGCGTGCTACCTCTGCAGAGGGTTAAAAACTATTCGAATAGCCGAGTCCTCGGATATGGACAGTTGGGAGACCCTACTTTGACCATGTGCAAGTTTTGGAAAAGCTTTTAAGTCAAAAAGAAATTGAAATGGTGGTGTTGTGACGCAACTATACCAAACGGAGTGGTATGAGTTGTTGGAATAAATGGACCATGGTGAGCCATGGTCAGGAAAAAGGAAGGGTTTTGGAGAAAACAGATAAAATGGTGGTTTCTTTAAAAGTGATTATAAAACTCTTCTTACCTTTTTCAATAAAGATATAGAGATGTTTTAAACAAACAAAAGTTATAAGTTAAGGTAAAACTAGTGCATACTCATGTTGGGGTAGTTTGCGAGTACATTCAAATGTACTCATATTGGTTTCGCCCCTGGCTATTGTCCTAGCCAGATTACGAGGAGGAGCACTACGCCGAGCAGGAGTATGGCGACTTCTATGCGAACTAAGGATCTCCACAAGTCAGCTGCCTGTCGGGTTGTCATCGTTAGAATATGATGTCTACTACGCCGTAGCTTCCGCTGATATATTTTGGTTTGGCCCATGAAGGCACCTATGTAAGAAATTGGTCTAAATGACCATTTATGTAAGACTTTTATTCAGTAGGGTAATGGATGTAAACTTTGGTATCCAATTCGGATTATGTGCAACGACAGACTGATCACGAGATCGTTGTGTTAAGCATAATCGGGTATTTCGGACAGCTAGTCCGGGGTCCCCACACCGCGGCCGCCCCGCGACTGGACTTGGTCCTCCTCCTATCTCGCTAACGAACTAACAGACGCACACAACGCACACACAGACACGCACTGACACGCTAGACACACACGGATACAGACGCACTCGCCATGCTCGACAAGGACCGCGACCTCGGCGCACTGACGCTGGTCACCGCTGAGCTCGGGCATGGCTTACGCCAACAGGCCCCACCTTTCAGCATTTTAATCGTGCATGCAAATATATTCAGGTAGCTCGGCCTCCATTCCCTAGTATATAAAAGTACAACATTTTGAGCCTCAAATCCAGCGTCCACATCACCCGCAAATGCAGACCGTCCGATCGCGGTAATCGATGGCCCAGATTTCGTCAAAAATCGTGCGGGAAGCGAGTTACTGGCGCTAGGCAATTTCTTCCAATCAGAAACGGACATGTAGCGCTACAGCGCAACATTTTGCAGGAAACCCCCCGCAAAGGACTGGTTTGTAATTTCGCAAAATATTGAGGACTCCCGTGCAAAACTGACAGCGCAGCTCCCTCCTTCCTCTTCTCCTCTCCTCGCGTGACCACGACGTCGCCGGCGCCGCCGACGCGGCGCATGGCCGCCACGGTCCTTCCCGTCCAAATCGCCGACCACGGAGACATGCGGCGTCGCGCCCTCTCCCTCCTCGCCGTTAAAAGCTTGCCGGGACGCCGTCAAACCGCCGTATTTTTCGCCGCCGCGCCCGGCTCCCTCCGCCGCCTCCGTGCGCTTCCGGCGCCGCTCCGGCGACCATTCCGCGGCGGCGCCGCCACCAGCGTGTAGCCCGGCTCCGGGCGCATGTAGCGCGCCCACGCGCGCGTCCAGGAGCGCGGCGGCGCGCCGCCGGCGACCTCGGCGCCGCCGCGGGAGCGTCCGGCCGTTCGTGGCCACTGTGACGTCACCTCGCCGTCACAGTGGCCCACGCGTCAGATTTTTTTTTTTGTTTTGCAAAAAATGCTGGAAAATCAATACACATAAATATATCAAAGTGGGATAATTTACACAAAGGGAAAAAACATAGCAAAATGTAATATCTCCAATTTGAACAATTTTTGAAAATTCAAATAAATTCCAATCGCAATCTCTTTCAAATTCCACAAAAAATTAAAATTCAAACAATTTTCAAATACTAACATTTCCAAAATAGAATTCTACCCCACGGATAAGGAAAACAGTATTTGAATTTTACAACTTTCATAATAACTAAAATAAAAAACACAAAAAAAATCGCTAATTCCATGCAAAATATATCACAATGACCACAAAAAAAAACCCACAAAATTAAACACTGCCTGTTTATGTCATATGACCAAAATTAAAATTTCAAATCTTTAAATTCCTGACAAACTTGCCAACACAAAGTATTTTTAAATTCCAATAAATTCGAATCCGAAAAACTTTCCAATGTGACCATTTCCAATGTGACCAATAAATTGATGTCATACGACCAAAATTAAAGTACGACAATTTAATTTTCAAATGCCTTTCAAAACCAAGCATTGAGTAAACATAAGAAATAATTTTAAAAAAAATTCCCAATTTAAGCAAAATGCAATATCTCCAATTTGAACAATTTTTAAAAATTCAAATAAATTCCAATCGCAATCTCCTTCAAATTCTGAAAAAAATTAAAATTCAAACAGTTTTCAAATACTAACATTTCCAAAATAGAATTCTACCCCACGGATAAGGAAAACATTATTTGAATTTTACAACTTTCATTATACCTAAAATAAGAAACACAAAAAAAAATCGATAATTCCATGCAAAATATATCACAATGACCACCAAAAAAAACCACAAGATTTAACACTGCCTATTTATGTTATGACCAAAATTAAAATTTCAAATCTTTAATTCCTGACAAACTTGCCAACACATAATATTTTTTAATTGCAATAAATTCGAATCCAAAAAACTTTCCAACGTGACCATTTCCAATGTGACCAACAAATTGATGTCATACGACCAAAATTAAAGTACGATAATTTAATTTTTAAATTCCTTTCAAAACCAAGCATTCAGTAAACATAAGAAATAATTTTAAAAAAAATTCCCAATTTTAACACATTCTAAAATTGAAACAACTAATACCTGCAAACTTTTTCCAATTTTTTTAAATTTAAGCACATTTAAATCTAGACAACATTCAAATGCGAACGTTTTTAAATCCAAATTTCACCACAAGGTCCGAATTCAAATTTCGCCACACGGGCCGCGGCATCTGCCGCGCCAAGATCCCTAGTATCGCCATAATGGAGGGAGTAAAACTTTACAATTGATGTGATCTCCTGCCGGCCGACAGCCAGTGACCTGGACGCGTGTCCAGGTCGCCACACATCCGCGAGGACCGCGAGGTCGCCTCCCCGCATATACAATTGCCGCTCGGATCCGCAGGTTGTGATACTGGCGCAAATGCCCACCATACGCATCATTTATTGAATTGCCTGCTAGCTAGCACAACGTAGCCAGATCCAGCTCTCGTTGATAGCGTTTCAGACTGAGCAGATGGCAGCGGCGGCGGCGCAAGCGATGGACGCCGAGAAGCTGTGGTCCTTCGAGGAGATGACCACCAACGTGGACGCGGTGCAGGAGCGCGTCTTGGCCGAGATCCTCGCCCACAACGCCGGCACGGAGTACCTCAAGAACTGCGGCGACCCCACGGACCGTGCCACCTTCCGGGCCAAGGTGCCGGTGGTGTCGTACGACGACCTCAAGCCGTACATCCAGCGCATCGCCAACGGAGACCGGTCGTGTATTCTCTCGTCGCACCCCGTCACGGACTTCATCTCCAGCTCCGGCACGTCGTCCGGCGAGTGCAAGCTGGTTCCCAGCAGCTATGACGCGGGCGGCCGGCTCCGGCGTCTCCACGGCCTCCTCATGCCATTGTTGAACTCGTAAGTCCACTGAGCATTTCCACTCTGAGAGAGAGACACACATGTTGTACGCATGCTCACTACATTGTTGGACGTAGGCACTTTCCTGGTCTTGACAAGGGGAAGGCGCTCGACTTTCAGTTCGTGAAGCCGGAGACCAAGACGCCGGGCGGCCTCATGGTGTGGCCCATACTGACGAAGTTCTACAAGAGCGAGAATTTCAAGAACCGGCGGTCCGTCGACCCCTTCCATGACTACACGAGCCCGATGGCGGCCATACTCTGCCAGGACACGCTCCAGAGCATGTACGCGCAGATGGTGTGCGGCCTGTGCCAGCGCCACGACGTGCTGCGCATCGGCGCCGTCTTCGCCTCCAGCCTCCTGCGCGCCGTCCGCTTCCTCCAGCTCAACTGGGAGCAGCTCGCCGCCGACATCGAGGCCGGCGCGCTCGGCCGGCGCGTCACCGACGAGTCCGTGCGCGAGGCGGTCGCCGGCATCCTCCGGCGGCCGGACCCTGAGCTCGCCCGGTTCATCCGGGAGCAGTGCGGTGACGGCGAATGGGCGGGCATCCTCGCGCGCATCTGGCCTAACACGAGGTTCCTCGACGTCGTCATCACCGGCGCGATGGCGCAGTATGTGCCCACCCTGAGACACTACAGCGGCGGCCTGCCCATGGTGTCCATGGGTTACGCGTCCTCGGAGTGCTACTTCGGCGTCAACCTCCGCCCGTTGTGCGACCCGTCCGAGGCGTCCTACACGATCATGCCCAACCTGGCCTACTTCGAGTTCCTCCCCGTGGACGTGGACGACACAACCGGCACCGGCGCGGGCCAGCTGGTGGACCTCGGCCGCGTCGAGGAAGGGCGTGAGTACGAGGTGGTGGTCACCACGTACGCCGGGCTGAACCGGTACCGCGTCGGCGACGTGCTCCGCGTGTCGGGGTTCCACAACGAGGCGCCGCAGTTCCAGATCCTGCGCCGCAAGAACGTGCTGCTGTCCATCGAGGTCGACAAGACGGACGAGGCCGAGCTGCAGCGCGCCGTGGAGCGGGCCACGGCGCTGCTGCGACCGCACGGCGCGACCGTGGCGGAGTACACCAGCCGCACGTGCGCCGATCGCATCCCGGGGCACTACATCATCTACTGGGAGCTGCTGTCGCTCACCGCCGGCGCCGGCGTGGCGGTGGACGGGGAGAGCCTCGACGGGTGCTGCCTGGAGATGGAGGAGGCCCTGAACACGGTGTACAGGCGTAGCCGGGTGTTGGACGGCTCCATCGGGCCGCTCGAGATCCGGGTCGTCCGGCCAGGCACCTTCGAGGAGGTCATGGACTTCGCCGTCTCCCGCGGCGCGTCCATCAACCAGTACAAGGCGCCGCGCTGTGTCACGCTCCCACCCGTTATCCAGCTGCTCGAATCGAGGGTCATGTCCGTCCACCGCAGCACTGCACTGCCCCGCTGGGACCCGACACGGCCCTACGAATAACTGAGTCAGCTCGCCAAGCTTCAGCACGTTTACTTTGGTAGTGTTGGAATGCTCTTCCGTTTTCGACAGTGATTCTCTTATTTTTCTTCTCTGATGGCATACTTATTGTGTTTCTCCATAATTATTCATTGATCTCACACAAAATAAACCCAATATTCAGCAAAAAAAAAGGTAAATCTAACTGTAACAACGAATAAGCACTGCCCTGCCCGCTGGAACCCGACACGGCCCTACGAATATCTCGCCGAACCATTTTCGCCGAACTTCGGCTTGGCAGTGTTGGAATGCTCTTCCGTTTTCAACGGTTATTATCTAACCCTAACTTTGTTTCCGGAATCATGCCTAAATTTGTTTTAACATGACGGCTATTTTTAGTAACGCTGAGTTGTCCTTAATATGATATATGTGAGTCAATTAAAAATGGAACGGAGGGAATATGAATTTTATTTTATTTTGCGCTTTATGACATAAACATGGTCTGGGCTACGGTGGTATATTTGTGTTAGTTGTTACTTGTAGCTATTCTTTGAGCGACATGAAATTAGATCATTATAATATGTCATCAACAGTAAACACACGCTTAGTTAGACAAGAATCCAACAATAATTAACTTGATGCACATTTTTAAAATTGCTATGGACTTTTTAAGTTAGAAATTGGACGATGTTTTTTCATGAACTACAAAAGCGTCTTATATTTAGGTACGGAGGGAGTAGTACACAAGGACAAGCTGGTTCTGAACATGCAAATACTTCCAATGTTTGGCAAATTGTGGATCTCAACTTTTCATATACAAAAGCATAACTGGCACATTGCAGTTGCAAAATTTCAAGCCAGATCTAGAGAACACATTAATCGGTAGCTATCAAAGTCGAGCGACGTACACCAGAATGAAAGCAGATACATCATACCCTAAATTTAACCTCCATCGGTAGAACAATCTAGAAACCACAGACCATTTACATGCATCCACAAAATCAAACCCTTTAGACAAAACCATAACAGACCCGACCATAACACCAGATTAAGGGCTACTTTGATTCATAGGATAGGAAAAACGTAGGAATAGGAAACTCATAGGAGCCTAGTTGAATCCTATAGGAAGATTACTTCGTGTTTGATGGCAAAGGAAAAGCAAAGGAATTGTAAAAAGAGCTTTGAGTGAATGGTAGAATTCCTATGTCATGTAGTACAAAGATTTCTATGGGAAAAATTCCTATAGGAACTAATCTTATGAATCAAATGATTAACGTAGGAAAAATCCCTATAGGATAAAATCCTCCAAAAATCCTATGGAGTTCCTTTGAATCAAAGGAGCCCTAAACATTACTTCAGCAAAGAGAGTGCAACCGAGCAATTCGCACCTGCTCGAGGAAGTCCTGGCCGATCAACAGGCCGCCTCCGCCGATCAGCAGCGCTGCAACCACACCTTCTTACATCGAAACCATCTGACGCCCACATCCTTGCCATGCAAACGAGTCCAACACGACGCAACTGGCCGTAGGGGGGTAAGGAGAGGTGCGACTTGCCTGCAGGTAGCAGAACGACTGGGAATGAGAAGGTGAGCCACGTCATCAAGCGCGCTTCCTCTTCGTTCTCTAAAGAGGCCCACAATACAATGTTCTAGTAGACGGTTTAACCAATAAAATTTTATCCCGAACTGATTACATTAGCACATTTTCACACCAACTAGCTTTTCCCCAATGCCTACAATTCCATAAATTTGTTGACATTCTATCCTATATCTGATCCACACATTCATCTCGGTACACGTCGTCTAACAGTCATTGTTATCTCTGTACATATTCTACCAATTTTTCATCTGCACACAACGTTTGTGTTAAAAACACACATCCTCAAGCGCGGATGCGTATATAGTGATACTATTAGACAACATGGACGTGTCCGATATATATGGTCTGATCAATACGAGGACATGTCCCTCCGAACCTCAGTGATTGTGTTGGGTGTTTTAGCCTGGTGGGTGATGTTTGAATCAAATCTCTTAAAGTTCATCTAACTACAGATTCTTATAAGATGAAATAGATACTATGTGTACGGCTCACTGCCTTGTACACCAACCTAGCTAGTTTAGGGTTGAACAAAGCACCACTTTCTCATGAAAAAGAAGCAATATGGAATCTATAATCCAACCCTGAGAGAATTAATTTGTGCCCCTCATATATCTGTTTTTTCGAAAAAGAAGGAAAAACTTTGCCATGTGCATCGGTTGATGTCCACAACCAATTAATATTTATTATTTAAAAGTGTCAGATTAAAAAAAGAGCTAAACTCGCGAACATCTGCCTCACGACCGGAACTCCACATACCTAATACAAATGATTGAAACAAACAAATACACAACTTCTAGACAAATACTTCAGAAAGGATTTGCCACACGTGTTCTGATGATGACATGTCCCTCTCAAACCCTGATCTAGAGGTGGAGCCGTGGAGGGGCGTACCATACCATCAACAACCTCAGAAGTTTCGTTGTTCTACAAGGTTGCGTCCCATAGTGTCGTCTCGTAGTAGACACACCGCTTCACTGCCTTACCTTGCTTCTTGAATTCCTATGCTGGCCAGTTTTTAGTATTCATTTAAGGTGGGGATCTATATAGGGGATATCGAAGTTCCTGACGCCCTCGTTCCAATACATAGAAAAATTGTATAGACAGTGTCAAACATACTGTGGCAAAACAAAGCAACGAATAGATGGAGTAACACGATGAGCATGGTATTATATATTGGTAAATGGGGTACGTATGTATTGCAATGCCATTTGAGCTGTCATGCTTATCTGCTCTTTTATTTAAGATGAGCAATTATTGAAAGAGACGTTTTACTACTCATGGTGGTAGCTACACACCATAGCATTATACGGCGATGTAAGCCATATATACCTATTTTAGCTTGATATTCTGGTAGAGAACGGATTTTTGGTGTACAAAACTGGTTTCAGAATTTTGAAAAAAATATTTTTTGGTCGTCATTTTTAGGGTTGACTTTTTCGTTGACTTTTTTCGTTGATTTTTAAAAATAATCATAACAACCGGGATATGATTTGAATTTTTTTTTAAAATACTTTTGGATAATCCTATCAACTCTAATGTTGAGATCCCCTCGCCCCCCTTGAGTATTCTCTTTTTTCCGTGACGTATACGAGTCGGTCAAACTAGGGTGTGTAGGTACCCATGCGAACAGCGGCATTCATTCCATTATTGAAATAATGTGTGCAAGTACTACACTACCGTGCGATCATTCATCACATGCGAGTCTCCAGCCTTTAGTTTTATGGTATAACTGCCCTAAATGTCTAGAGTGATATACACAACAATCATATGAGAGGATATGATTTTCGGTAAACATTCGGGACATTACTGCCATAAATGCCACTCGTAAATTTGGTGCAACTGTTGTTTTATGGTTTACCATCTGCGAAGATTACTTACTAGTTCTCAACGCATTCACTCATCTCAGTCGAAGTACTACCAAATTACCAGCGAGTGCAGAAGAGAGATGTGGGCTGGCAGGTGTCCTCAAGAAGGGAGAAACAGCACACTCGGCAACCGAACGAGGGAAATATGAGTCCCTTTTTTATGTAATTGACCATCAGCATAAGAGAATTGGCTGAAGAAACAGAGGAAGAAAAAAATGTAACCAGAGCAACATAACGGATCTAGAACTCAATTTCTACAAAAGACGGTGTGTGTGTGTGTGGTGGTGGGGGGGGGGGGGGGGCGACAAGATATCTACAATAGCATGGTAGAGTCTCAAAGACTTAATATGATAGTCATTCTTAAAAAAACATAGTAATATGGATACAACATAATAGAACACGGAAAAAAAAAAGAAAAGTTAACACATATCTCGTCTGCTCGTTGGCTTCCTCCATGTTTACAAATAATGCTTACATATCTACAAATCAACCCATCATCAGTAAAGTGCTTACAAATTCACCCTAAAGACATGCAGACTGGGTTTCCATTTGCTATAAGTAATTGATTTTTAGTAATGCAATCATCACTATTCGTAGTTTAGCAAAGAAACATAATCCAAAATAGAAGACATAGCAACAAATTCAACTTGTTATCCAAATCTTTTCACAAAATATCGATCCATTAAGTAAAAGCAGTTGATGTAAATAAAACACAAGGTCATTAATACATCCAAACAGTTCTCTTTGTTCTGTCATGTGCTAGATGGCACCTCAACATAATACTCCATAACATGGGCATTCCTATACCAAATGTGACTGAAGTAATCACAAACAACCAGCACAAAACACGAAGTGGTTATAATTTTTTTTAACCTATGGCTCTTATGAGGGAGTTTCAAGATGCAAATTATGCCTCACACATTTTAGGTTCTACATGCCTCACACATAGTTCAATCATAATGGAGTTGTTTTATAAAAATCATAATATATTACTGGTTCATTATTTTTTGTTGGCAACAAAACTAAACAAGGATATCAATAAATGCACGAAGAGGCCTAGTTTGATCGAACACTCTACTGAGCTAGTTTGTAGAGTAACCTTAAAGAAATTAGATGTACCATGTATGCATCAACTCACGAGAAATAGATTTTGGCTATTCTTATAGGAAAAAAGGAAATCCATAAATTACTAGAGAGTTATTAGATCATTACAAATAACTGATAAAAAGGCCCCAATCACATTTACAAGTAGTGACAAGTCTCCAACAATCCATGCATATATACTGATGTTGTGTTGCATCTTGACGATCGATTCTGCAGGCATTGAGAATCTTCTTCGCAAATTTATCTTCCTAGTAGTAGATGCACCACTTGGATTTGTCTTGCTTCTCGAATGTGCCTTTATCGGGATCTATGTAGGGGATATCGAAGATCCTGACGCCCCTCATTCCAACACATTAAAAATTGTATAGCTAGGGGAAAACATACTGCAGCAATACTGTGCAACGGATTGATGGAGTAATACGATGAGCATGGTATATTTATTGGTAAATAAGGTAGGTGTGTATTGTAATGCAGTTCGAGCTTTCATATTTCTCTGCTCTTTTATTTGAGATGAGCGATTGTTGAAATAATGCATGCAAGTACTACACTACCACACGATCATTCATCACATGCGAGAATCTAACCTTTAGTATTATATGATATAACTGCCATATATGTCTACACTGATACACAATAATTCATCATATGGGAGGCTCTGACTTCAGTACAAATTTGTGACATTGCTGCCATAAATCTCAAATCGTAAATTTGGTGGAAATTTTTGTTATACGGTTTACCATCCGCGAAGATTACTTACTAGCTCTCGACTTTCATTCACTCATCTCAGTCAAAGGACTGCCAGGCTAGCGGCGTGCAGAAGAGAGATGGGCTGGAGGTTTCTGCGGCAACCAGGCGGCGTGCAGAAGACTAGATATCAGAAAGTGTTTTTGACTCCCGAGCACCAATGCTCCTACTAGTTAAAAAAAAAAATCTAAAATCATATTTATGAGTTTAATTTATTTTAGAAAAAATCATGCATATTCTCAATTAAGTATACTATAAGCGTGCAAAATCTTAATGCAAAATTTGTTTTATTATGGACTACACAAAAATGAAAAAAGTTTGAAATCTGAAGCTATATATTGTACACTATACTCAGATTTGTACATTTGTTATTTTTGTGAAGCTTAAAAGTTAAAATATTTTGCATTGAGCTTTTTCACGCTTGTAGGATATATCATTGAGAATATGCATATTTTTTTCTAGATTTTTCTGAAACTTCTAAATATATTTTTTGATTTTTTGAAAATGATGAGATCACTGGAGCTCGAGAACACCAAATCTCTACTCAATTTTTTTTTTTAGACGGAAGGCTAATCTCTACTCACTAGATATCTACAATAGCATGGTAGAGAGGTAGAGGCTCAACATAATATCTCGTTTGCTCCTCCATGTTTCACATGACGAGAGCAAGGGAATATGACTAATATGTACAAAACCAGTCGATGTTACCTTAGACGGTCATGGATAGCTTGGTGCATATCAACAGCAAGTGCAACCTGGTCGCTCCACAGCCTAACCGTATTATCAGCCACCCTCATATCCACCATCCTCTCAATGAGCCAAAGAAGATGCTTGACGTTCAAGACCGCGGAGTGCAGGTTGAGCTTCTGTATCGCCTCACGCTCCACATTTAGACTCACATGAGCAGATTACAAAAAACTGCTGTTTCTCCTTCCAAGATTACTGTACATACTTTGTAATTAATGAAGTTTGCAGCCAATGACATAGCTGCTGAAATTTTGAGCAACGACACTAACTCTTAAGTCATGAGCGTGTGAGCATATATAAACCGGAAGCACAAAAAGTATACAATCGACACGATATATCACTTATATGATCGTCTAAAGCATGTTGATTTGCTGATTTGTAATTCCTTCTTAAATCGGACATTTAACTGGTGAAGAATGACAATGAAAGAAAGGGCAGACAAATTGTAATGAAACTGCTAAGATACTCCCTGTATTTACATGATGAGAAACTGGGATAGTTCACAATAACGACGAGGCCACACTATGAGCTGAACATGTCTGAAGAACAACAGTATGATGCAACTAATATTGGTCGATCTTCCCTAAGAATGAAAAATACACATACTAATTACTGACTGAAACATAAGCAATCTTCGACACAAGCATTTTATTGCTGATTGAAACTGTAACATGGGTAGTATCCATACTTTCTCAGACAAAAGACTCGCAAAAGGAATTTGGTGCTCATTTTACTATACCCAGTTACAACCTTTGGCAGTAAACTATTTTGCATAACATAGGCTGCTGGGAGATACAAAGAAACACTAGACTAGAAAGTGGAGGAGCCATATCAAATTTAAGGATTGGACCAGCAAATGCAGCACAATCTTTGAGCATCAACCCTGTGACATGACATTCTTCAGGTGTGAAGTCAATGGGATCAATCAACGAAAAATTATGAGGATCCTTCATCTGAAGACCTCTGTTCTGAAGAGCCCTCTTCTGAAAGAGCATTTACTCCACCTACAAAATAGCAAGTGAAGGGATCCGCGATTGACATATCATGGGCATTCAATTCCTTGGAACCACTACGTATGAATTCCAATTGTGCGTCTCGAGAAGCTCTAGCTCCCACTTCTAGGAGCCTGTATTGATCAGCCACCCATTCCTTGTTGATCTTCTCACTGACTCCAAATTTTATTTTCTTTAGCACTTTCGCGTTCAAAACGAAGAACTTGGCAAAGATAACATCATTCTCATCAGCCACATAATTCTTCATCATCAGTTCTTTTAGGTGGGACTCAAGGCATTTGACTAGATCTAGTGGGTCATACTGGCGCGTTTTTCTTTTATTATGTATCCCACAGAATTTGTCCCACTGAAAAAGTAAACAAGAACTATGTTAAAATAATTCCTACATGTACTAGATCATATGTAAAAAGAAATTGCATACAATTTGACATTTAAAGAAAGACAGAAACTCACAATGATGTAGAGCTTTTCCAAGCACGGGAAGCATCTTAAGACATCAATAACATCATTCAAATCAGGGATGGAAATCTGGAGAGCCAAAACTTTCACGGTGCTTATCGAGTTCTTCAAGCCGGCTGGGGTTAAACTCTGAATAAAACCATGGACATACAAAAAGTATTATGCATGTAACAATGCTGCATGCAAAGGATCAAGAGCAAGAGGGTGCTACTGCTACCTGGAAGACTAGGTTTTCAATCTCGATTTCAGTGATGTGGGTCGACAAAGGGCCTAATATCTTCAAATTGGGTGCCCTAGTTATCCGGACAGTCGCAGGGACCTTTCCTGAATAATGAATCAACAGCCTTTCTAGGCGACGAGCGTCCTCAATGACCAGTTCGCCTTGATTTGAAAACAAAATGCGGAGGCCAACGCTCCTAAGAGTTGGCGAGCTGATTCGCAGGCAACCCACATCACGATTTTCACTAAAATTCAGTGACTCCAAGACATAGCAGGCAGAGAGCACCCCACATAAGACATCCGCGGAGATAGAAATGCGATGTAGGGTGAGCTGCTTGAGGAGGGGAAAACTCAGCGAAGGAGGGATCTCCTTTGGGAAATCACATGAGCAAATTGTGGCCACTACAAGGGTTGATGCGCAGCGAAGAACGAACGATGGCAGCTGGAAACGTATCAAAGAGTAATTTCAATCGTACATGAGTTCGAAGCCGACCTGGAGCTCCTGAAGGCCCTCAAGGGCTCGGGAATGGAACCAGCTCTCGATCTGAGCTCGGTGAATTTTTTTCTGACATTGTAGAGGCGGATGCGGTTGAAGACGAATTGGCGGGCCGGGCCATGGTGGTCGGCCAGGATTTTGGAGACGATGCGGAGGCGCCTGAGCTCGTTGGTACAGAGCTTGCCAGCGTCGAGGTTGAGAGGCGCCGAGCGCCATAGGGGTCGCCACCGGCGGGCCAGTGTTTGCGTGCGGCCCCCGTCCTTGGTGGGGAGGAGCGAGATGATGCTATGGAGGATGTCATCGGGGAGTTTGCTGATGAGATCTTCATCGGTGGTGAGATCGCCGTGGCTGACGCCTGACGAGGTCCCCGTTGCGGCTCCGCTTTTGAGGCCTGCGTCCGGCGGTTCCATCGGACGCGCGCGTCTCGGCCGCCGCCGCCGGCACCGCCTTCTTCCTTTTCTTCATGTGCACCGGCTGGCGAGACGGGGAACCGTTGAGGGAGCTGGGATGAACTGCCCCAGGCTCCAGCGATGAGGAATTGGGGAGGCTTAAGGTTGACGAGGGGACTGGGCGTCGCTTTGAGTTTTCAGCCGTGGAGCCAGGAGCTGTCGAGGCGCTCTTCAGCTCTTGATTTCAACGCGCCGTAGACGCGTTAGGCTGATGAGCGTATCATTTTTTTTAAATCTTTTTCGGTGGATTTTTTGTGATTAATTTTTCACCGATGCGGGCAAGTAGGCACATCGTTTAAAAAGAAAAAACAATCTACGCCACATGCATGATTACGCGTGCGTTAACTCCATTTGATTTTAGGGCACCGAATTTTTTGTTTTGGGCACCAAATATCTTCTCACACCGTCACACGGTTGATGATGTAAAGTAGGGATTCATTGAAACTTGATTGCATACTTCGAATTTGTGAAACTACATAAATTTGAACTCGAACATGTAAATGTAAAACCAATATTCCACACTAGGCACACTCTACTAGCCACACTACAGTACTCCTCACTCTGCTAGCCACACAACACTACTACTCATCGCTAGACCGCTCAAACGAGGAAGAATCATCGGACTCTACCTTGATCACTGTCGAGGTGTGGTACCCTGGTGGGTAATGTTGGAATCAAATCTCTTAAAAATATTCAGAGTACATATTGGAATGAGCACACATGGAGCTTCCATGGAGATGCAACAGTGGAGATAGATGCAGGGGCAGTACACTCCTTCGCATCGGGAGACCCGGGGCAGCCGCTCTGCGCGCCCTATGGTGTCGCTGCTCCTGTCCGGTCTATTATAGAACACACATGTGGTTGAGCTTGAAAGCAAATCACCGAGGGTTAAACATTTATTCATAAATGAGTTAAACCATAAATTTGATACTTAATTAGAGACTCTCGCGTCGTTATAATCAAAATGCTGATTTTGCATTCTTCAGCAAATCATGAACGCACGATTAACTATCAATTTTTTTGATTAAAGCACAAAAAGTATAAAGAAGACACTTGATGCTCTACACTGTGGAGCATGGCATGGTACATAGTACTACAAACACTTAGCAACAAAAATGATAGGGAGTTGAAATTAGTCAAGAAAATTGGACAAAGTACCGATAGTCTCTGGACCGATCGAGTCGCTCGGCCGCTCTGCATTTCCACAATCTCTCTCCTACAAAGTAGAGTTCTCCCGCCGTCTTGGCTTGGCGCAAGCACTGCTGCTCGGGAGGGGCAGCGGCCCAGGATCTATACGGGGAAGACCAAATTTTGGTTCCCGGCCGACCTGGTCGATTACATCTGGAGCTAATGACGCGGAACCAACGCCTCAAGGTGCCCTGGCATTGCAAGTTCACACGGGATCGATGCATGGAAGATGACTGAAGGCGTTGCCTCATACTGGCCGATAGACATCATCATCTAGTGAGGTCCGCTGCTGGACTGGCCCTCAGTGGGTTCTTGGCGGCCCCCATGACCTAGCCTGGTGACAGGCCGATGGTGGCAATGGATGTTTGATGCTTCTCGACAGCATGTTCTTGGGCATGGTTATCATTTGTGTGGCATCCACGTCAGGATCATGCTCTTGATCGAACGGTTGTTGTCTCCAGATTCAAAGCTAAGTAGGGTTGGCTTGGTATGGCGGCGGCAACACATGGTTACTAGGGTTTGGTGGTACTTTTTGAGTACGGGTATCGAGGGTGAAAACCCAACTAACCTTTATTGGTTGTACCTCGCAATGGTGGCGTTTATGCGCTGCTTCTTTGTTGAAGGCATTGCGTGAAGATTGCTCAAACTTTCTATCCACGGTGAAAACCCATGATCCGGCCTTTGGTGGATCCGCTCGTTGTTCCCTTTAAGAAGGCATCGCTTGTGGAGAACCTTTACCTGTAGTCATGGCGTTGTCAATGTTTGTGGTTATTGTGCTATTGTCGTTTGAACACTCCTTTTCCTTTCTTTCTTTTTTGGTTGCGTGCATCCTTGATATCTTGGTGATCTTGCTATCAAGTTGTCACAGAGGTTAGGTGTAATTGATACCGTTTGATACTCATAAATTACCGTTATCAAAAGAATGTCCGGTATATATGGAATGATCCATATGAGGATATGTAGCTCTAAAGCTAGTGATGGAAGTAGGTGTGGTAGCCGGGTGGGTGATGTTTGAATCAAATCTCTTAAGGTTTTAAAAAGTAGAGATTCTTATAAGATGGAATAGATACTATGTATACTTGTACACCAACCTAGCTACTTGAACCAAGCACCACTTGCTCGTGATAAAGAAGCAATAGGTGTACATAGTGCACTAAATTCACAATCTTACTCATATTTCTCCTAATTTGATGTCTATTGATCTATATGAGAATTTAACATAGATAGACAATATTTTGCCAAAACTAATGGGTGTACATACGTACCCATGTATTGATCTAGCTCCGCCCATGACTCTTCTCCCCCTTTGGTGATGCCACCCCCATCCGAGTTGTTTATAGCATACAATGGTTGAGCTTGAAAGCAAATGAATGAGGGTTCAACATTGGTTCCTAAATGAGTTAGACCCTAAATTTAATGCTTAATTTCGGATCTCCGCACATAAAACGTTGAAAAAGAAACTTCTGAAACTTAAGGATTCTTGTCCGTATTTTGAATGGCCAAATGATAAAATGACTACAAATGATTACAATCGTACTACCATGGGGAGAGCTAGTCAACACAAGGAATAAAATAACCTGCCAATAGCTGAAAGGAAATCCATTTTGAAAGTGTTGAGAAGGCTCTACATCAAACTTCTATGTTTCTCCACATCCTCTCGACCAGTCAGCTAGAACTTCCACGTCATGATAACGAAAAATGCTAATTTTGCATACCTCGATGAATCATGAATGCACGAATGTCAGAAAAAGGTGACGATATGACCAGAAATTCGATTAAATAAAAAAAGTTTTATAAAAGACACTACTACACCCATCAGGGATGTCAAACATTCCATCAGACGAAACGCCCTGGATGCACTACTCTCTGAGCTTGGTGTAAGGATCCCTCGAACCACAGTCCGAGACGTCCACGTTATGTAAAATAGATCACGATCCCAATGATCAGTGCATCGCAATCACATAACCAACATGGTATCAAGAGTTACATCATTCAAGTCGTACGGATAAAAGTCTTACAACACAAAGTGGTCACATGACCAAGTCTGCAAATCATCGTCACGCAGGATGGAATTAACTACGATACAGCGGAAGCTCGTGGCTAGCGTCGGCCCTCGTCTCCAACGGACGCAATCCCACAAGTGTAGTTGACCGGTGACAGCTAAGCGGCGTAGTCGTCGACATACTCCTCCTCTTCAGCGTAGACCTCCTCGTTGTAATCTGGACGTTTGAATATCCAGAGACACAGCCATATGAGTACAATTACGTACTCGCAATACCACCTCAAGGCTTACGTTTTCATGGTAATGCAATAAAACGTTTTCGAAAACTGGGATAGCTGCTATATATTGCTATAGGGCTTAGTTTTCGCAAACGATGCTTTTGGACCTAGAGATTACAACATCTCTATATCCTTGTTAAACAAAACATTTAGAGATAGAATCCTCTCTTGTAGAAATAGCATGTACTATTTCCACATTTTTGTAAAACACTTTGTAAATCTTTTCAAAGACATTAGGATGGGGGTACCCCTTTTTCCTTTCCACGAGATCAGTCTGATTGTCTCCCCGAGACCAACCATCTTCTCCCTAATCCGTACCTCCCAGGTACCTTCTTGAATTGCCTCCTTGTTTCCACCGAGAAAACCACTTTTCTTTTGAAAACATAAAATTTGCCCGTGCGCCTAGATCGGGGACCTTTCCAACCGTCCATGACCGCGGACACGGCTACTCGAATAGTTTTACACTCTGCAGAGGTGGTGCACTTTCACCACACCAAACGGTCATTCTGCCGTGTTCAGCCACGGTCCGCCATACGACAGTATGCGGGGGTTCGGATAACCAGATCAAAACTTTTCACTATGTCGACCCTAGTACAAAGCCTCCTCTTCAGTGGGTCTGAATCTCCCCGGCACCCAGTAGAGATGGCCATCGTATCGATCCGGTCCCTCCAAGCAACACTGCGCCATGACAGGAGGCCCACTGTTTGCAACCAGCAGCGATCCAGATTCGAACTGGATCCCGCATTTGGATAACTTGGTACAGAGAGCCCCGCTCTCCTAAGCAATTTGAGGCGCTTCATACTAAGATAAACAAGTTTCCGGCTAAGCCCTACCCATCTCAGGTAATGTGGTTGCACGGGTTAATTGTTCGGGCGGCCGCTAGGGCAGTACTTTGTTTTTCAAAAACATCTCCACCTCCGACTGCTCCCAGCAGCTCGGGTTTTCGTAAACTCACCGAATGCTCCCAGCACTTCGGGTTTTCACAAAACTCTCCATTTGCTCCCAGCAACATGGGTTTTATAAAACACTTTCTCGCCGATCGCTCTCAGCAACTCGGGTTTTCCTTTAAAAACATTTCATCAAATCCAGGTTCCCATCCTATAGTTTTGAGGTAAGAGTATAAGGATATACTATTAGAAATATATAATTTTTCTTGATAGCGCCTTCGGTAGAAGGCTTCTCCAGTAAGGACTTATTTTTATAAAACCTATTATATACTAGTAGATCGATCTTTGGCCACACAATAATTTTGTAAAATAATTTTTGGGTGGCAAAATGCCACAGAAAAGATAAAACATGCATTATTTTATTTTGAAAAAAAACAAGACATGCTTTGTACAAATAATAGGAGTTCAATAGGATGTTGAGGTGGCTTGCCTTGCTCAGCAAAGTGTCCCTGGTCTTGCTCTTCTTCGTAGACAGGTTCCACTCCCACGTACTGCTCCTCCTCTTGCGGTTCTATGGTACCGGAAAAATTAAACGCAACTACCGTTAATTCTAAGTAGCGGGTTGACAACAATCTAAAGTACTTAAACAAAACAGTAAGCATTTCATTACACAAACACCCTCTGGACATAAACCTAAAACAATCCTAAACACAAACAATTAAAAACAATCAATTAGAATATGACCTTTTTAATAGTGGCAAAGTTGCTGTTTTGGGGAAAAAGGCACAAGTCCTAACATAAAGTTCAGAAAATTAAGTCCTTCTACCACAGTACTCCTAGTAGTCATACAAAGCTATAGAAATTGGATTTGCATCAAAACATCACACCAAAAAGGAATTAAAAATCCCATAAAAGCTACTGGTCTCAAAACTAAAAGAATTAACACTCCAGTTCTAGGATTCTCCTGTATGCAAGGTTAATTTCTATGGAAAGGTATATATTTTAGCTTGCTTTAGAAATTGGATTCACTCTATTTGGATCATCCTAGCTCAAGATATTCCAATTTAAGTGTTAAACACACTTTTTACTAGATTTAATGCACTGCACAAACTATAAAATATTTTTAGACAACACGGGCTCTGCATGTTTTAGAAAACACCCAAGAACCACACAAAATTTATCCTAAAGCTAAAACACTAACAGATCTACCACAAATTAATTAATCTATCACACACAAATAACAGAAACAGAAAATAAATAAAGCTGCGGCTAAAAAAAAGAGGAAACGGGCCGCGTCTGGGCCAGATCTGGCCGAGCCCAGCGCGGATCTGGCACGCGAGTGAGCTGGGCCGGCCCAACTGCGCATCGCATCGCAGCACAGCGCGCGGGAGCGGCCCGCGGGGCGGATTTGAACTGGGTCGTTGATCTCGCGATCAACGGCTCGCGTTCGTCTTCCCCAGCGAGACGCGCACGACGGCGGTCGCAGGCAGGGAAGGACGGCGACAGCGAGGGGCTCACCTAGGGGCCCTGCATGCGACTGGGGAGGGCTGCGGACGGCGGAGGGGGTCGAGGGAGAGGCTTGGGCGAAGACGGCATCACCGGAGATGGCCGGACTCCATGGCTGCGGCGGCGACGGACTTCCTCGGGTTGACGACGACGACGAGCTCCTCTGCCAATCTGGGCCAAAACGGAGATGGGGGAGGGTTAGGTCTAGGTAGGGGGAGCTTCTCGGGCCGAAAATGGCAGAGAAAGGGGGAAAGAAACGGCGGCTTCGACCGTGGCTCGCCGGCGACGACCTCGGCTTCCTCCGGCGTTCCCGAGCAGCAGGGGTCACTGGGATGGACTGGGCTTCGCGGGAGGATGGTGGGGTGAGGTGTGCGGCCTGTGGGAGGGAAAAGAGCGAATGGGGAGGTCGGGGTCGGGGGAGGGACGAGGTCCACCCTTTCTAGGGTTTTCGGACCAGGGGCGGGTTGGGGTGACGTGGGGCACGAGCAGAGGCTAGCTGGGGCGGTGGAGGTGTGGGCTGGGGAGTCCTGGTCGTACAATGTGGGCTGGCCGGTGGGAGGAGAGGGGGTGGAGCTCCATTGGCCACGGTGGAGATGGGTGAGTGGTGAGTGGAGAAGAGGGGTGGTGGGGGGGGGGGGCTGGCAAGTGGGCCAGGGGTGATGTGGCTGGTCCCTCTAGGCAGAGAGAGAGAGAGGTGAGCCGTTGGAGGGGTGTGGGCAGGGTTAGCTAGGGTTAGGATTTGTAGACTAACACTTAATTTGATTTACTAATTTAAACTCACAAGACAAAAAGTGGTCAACACATGAGCTAACCAAAAACATGAGTGTGTTGAACTAAGTGAGGTGATGCAAAAAGTTCTAAGTCTAAAAAGCATGCAGAAAGAATTTTGAAAACTAAGAAATTGGAGAAAAATGACCAAATGGTCACTGTTTTGAGTAGCCCTATACACCAAGATGGTTTTATGCTCAAACAAGTTTTAAAAAGGTCAAACAATGCATAACCAAAAATTAGAAAGTTCAAGGAGCAAGATGGTCGAGGTGCATTTCAAAAACAACACCAGAGATGCTTAATCCAGGGCTCTAGATTAGCTATATTTTAACAAACAAGAAGATCAAAACTACCAAATTTAAAACTAGAGGAAATTATAAAAGTGGTACTAAAAAGATTCAAACACAACCAATGGGCTTAAGAAACCAATCATGAGCTCAAGCAAGAGTTGTCTAAAATAAAACAAAAGTTTTTGTTAATTCTGAAAATTCTAACTTAACACCACAATTCCAAGTCTAGAAAAATTGGGGTGTTACACTTGGCATGGTCATAGTACTACACACTTAATGAGCAACGAAAATGATAGGGAGGTGAAATGAGCCAAGCGAATTGGACCAAGTACAGTTAATCTTCTTTCCGCGATTATCTTTAAGACTAGTCACAATGGGGAGTATCATATACTAGTATCATATGATACTAGTCTATGTTACTACCTCCACAATGGATAGTAATATATGTGGTATCATGTAATAAAACATTAATTAGATTGTAAACTCATATTGCATTGGAATCCGTTATGTTACGGTAGATACCACTATCACCTCTCTCATCATTAATTACAGTGACAGGTCAGGTTTTTGCCAACATGACATGCATGATACCACCTATGATACCCATTGTGGCTAATCTAAACCAAGTTGTTCGGCCGCTCTACATTTGATGAATCTATATTGGTATCTCCTACTAGTAGAGTTACTTTTTTTGCAGGGAGAACGAGAATTTATTAAGGGGCCGGCTAGATGGACACAATCAAAGTTTATCGCCTCAACAATTTCCGACGGGAGATTACACACCCACACTGCAGTCTGATTCGAGTATGATGGCCTCTGTAGACCAGTGCTAGTCCTTACATCGAAACCATCTGACGCCCCAACACGTCTTTGCCATGCAAACGAGTCCGACGCGACGCAACTGGCTATAGGGGGCAAGGAGAGGTGAGATTTGCCGGCAGGTAGGAGCACAACTAGGAAGGAGAAGGTGAGTCATGTCATCAGGCACGCTTCCTTGGAACCACTGCCACTATCTTCGTTCACTAAAGAGGCCCAGAATAAAATGTTCTAATAGACGGTTTAACCAATAACATGAATCCCCGAACGGACTACACTCGGGCACTTCGGCACCAACTACTTTTTCCCCAATGCCTACAATTCCCATAAAATCGGTTGACATTCTATCCTACATCTGATCCACTCGTTCATCTTGGCACACGCCGTCTGACATAAATTGTTCTCTCTGTACATATTCTACCACATATTCAACCGATATTTCATCAACACACGCCGTTTGTGCTAAAAACTCACACACCCTCAAGTGTGGATGTGTATATAGTGATGCTACTAGACCAGGGCCGTCCAAGGGCCCGTGCGGGCTGTGCGACCGCACAAGGCCTCCAAATTTTAGGGGCCCCGAATAGAGCGGAATGTCTTGGTCAGCCCAGTTTCGTTTTTTGGCGGAAGTCCGCACGACAGTTTAATTAGATTTCATCGCTTCCTTTCGTTTTCCCGTCGACGACGGCAGGCAAGCCCTTGCATGGCGCTAGCACTGCAGCGCCAAGCAGCCAGTACCAAGGCTTAGTCTAGGATTTGAATCAGGCGAGCCATCACCATCTGCCATCAAGTGCGTCCAAGGCATAACCCAACAATCCAACTCCAAGATCTATTTTTTTTAGGTTACTGTTTCTCCATAGAATAATCATATTGTGGAGTATACAAGCGTTACAAATACTGATGCTAAAAAGTTCTCAATAATAATATACCCCATTATTATCAGCATATATCGTTTATTCATAGTTACATATGCAAACGTTGTTGCAAATATATATATCACTATGCTATCATGTTTAAGATCTGATACATTTAATATTCTTTATACAAAATCGGTGTATCCCCGCCCCCTCCCACCATGTCCAATTATCTTAGCCTGCCGCGTCTGGCAAAGATTGTGTCATTCCAGCAGCCAAGCGCGCCGAGTTTAGGCGGGCGGAGTCTTTTGGAGAAATTCCAAAACTCAAGAGCAAAGAGAAAGCCACCGACGAAGCCATCGAGGAGAAGATGCAAGTTTATTTGCAGTTGTACACGAAGAAGCAGCGCACACCGCAGGTGTTGGAGGCGGTTCGAGAGTTAGTTGTGAGTAATGCTTGATCTCTTATGTGTAGAGGATGCACACCAGTGCATCTCTAGCAGTGGTGTGCTTGGAGAGTTTCTCTTAGTTGGGTATGAGGTGTGGCCTGTTAGTTTGGGTCTAGATTCCCTTGTCTCAGGCACAGACGACGTTCCATGAGTTAGAGTGTGCGGTTTTTTAACCGCGCTTTGTATGGTTTTTGGGTCCGGTTTCCCTGATTAACTGGATCAATTCTTCTTCTTCTAATAATGCATAGGCAGAGCTCCTACTATTTACCGTCAAAGTAACTAGACAATATGGATGTGTCCGTTATATAGGGAGGGATTGGTATGAGGACATGTCGCTCTAAACACTACTGATGGTGTAAGGTGTGGTAGCCTGTATGTGGGTGATGTTTGAATAAAAGTCTCTTAAGGGTTTTCAAAGTACAGATTCTTATAAGATGGAATAGATACTCTGTATATGGTTAAGTGTTCTTGTACACCAACCTAGCTACTTGGACAAAGCACCACTTGCTCGTGATATAGAAGCAATAGAAAATACTTAATCCAAGCTGAGAATTAATTTATACCTCCGATGTCTCTATTTTTCACGAAAAGAAGGAAAAATCTTGCCCTGTTTATCGGTTGATGCACACAAGAATATATTATTTACTATTTGACGTCGGTCTCACGACAAGAATTCCACCAACCTAACACAAATGACCAAACAAAAAAAAAACTCCTAGGCAAAGCCTTCAAAAAGGGTTACGTCGCAAGTGTGCTAGTTATGACAAGTCTAACCGTAGGTCCATCTCGTGAGTTTCTCATCCCGAAACCGAGCTTTGAGCCACTGTCTCACGAAGCAGAGTACACAAACATCGCCTCATTAGAGACCTTGTGTTTCACTGGAGTGCGTACATACTTGTCATTGAAGCCAGCGCTATAATGAACCCCTCTAGCGGTTGACGTTGTTGACAACCAGATTCCAGGAGATGCTGGAAGGGGAAACATCCAATGCCGGCCCACTTGACGTCGCACCACCTTCATTGCACTTCCTATGGCAACAAATGAACGTCTTCCCGTTGATACTAACAACATGTTTGACATGACGATTCTGATGATTCTACACGAACCTCCTCACGTATCACCCACCGAGCCGGATCAAACCCTAATCTAGAGGTAGAGCGGGCGTCCCATATCACGGACAACCTCAGGAGCTACGTTGTCCTATTAGGTTGCATCCCATACCATTGCCGGAGCGGAAGGCCATCACCATCACAAGATCTAGCTGCCACTTCATCTAAAACATGGCTATCTATCACCGTTGATGAATGTGGGATGAGGCCACACTTATTATGATTATCTACGGTCGCCATAGGAGACAAAGCCTCTCATATGACAAAGACTGGCGTAGCCATCGCCACCAGGACGTCGAAGTTGGTCTGCCGCCATAACGCACCACACAGGGCCTGATTCGCGTGCAAGATACGAGGTATGAGATCCCGGACGACCGATCCGGCTACCATACTCAACAGAAGAGATCCTGCAACACCATCAATGTAGGGACCCGATGATGCAGCGGCAGGGTCGGAAGCAATGACGACGAGCATCTACTACGGGGGTTGGTCGAGACAGCGGCACATGGGATTTGCCTGGTGATGCATGGGAGGGGAGACAAGAGGGGATAGGGAGGAGAGAAGGGTGGACGACATGTATGTATTACATCATCTGTTATAAGTTTTTAACATGGATTAGGAAACAATGGGCCATTTTTTTCTAAATGGAGGTTGTACCCCAAGCGTCTGCATCAAAATGATGCACATGGCTTTTTTCTTTATTAATAGAGAAAAACCACAAAGACTTAAAAAAAATACATCAATCAACGTGAAGCCACCTTTCCGACGACAAATGTCGGTACTCCTACAAGCTTAATGATGGGGGTGGACATGATTGGAGCCATATGCCCTGACCTCACACACCTACGCACATTATCTAAATCCGGAGGTCTCAACCGAGCCACCCAACGACGAGCCGGGAGCACAAACTGGTCCAGAAGACCCTTAGCATTCACCACATTCACACACTCAGAAGCCGCTGCCGCCGTATTCCGCTAACCCATCTTATGGAGAGATCAATGCATGCCATGACCTTGTCAGGCCTGCCGTCGACATCGCCATGACGCCAGAGACAACACATCCGATCTATGCGCTTCCATCATCTCAGGTCCAACACTGAGACCTCGCCGCGCCACACCGCCGAGACCCGCCGTCGTCGACGCAGTAGATGCCATGCCACGCCACCTCCTGGCCCTCCCAGCCATCCCTGATCCAAAAACGATACCCTCCGGAGGGAGAACAGCGCAGAACATTGTCATCGTCCGATCCAGCAGACCCAGATCTAGGGTTTTCCCCGGAGTAGTCCGAGCGAAGGGGCGAGAGCTGTAATGACGATGGCTGGAACATAATTCCTTGGTTGCCCACACCAGCTTCTTAGTGTCGATTTCCATCTGATCTCCTGGTGTTGTGAACATTATAATATAGCCCACGACTGCAGCCAATTGATATATTAGAACAGCCATGTAAAAAATAATTAATACTTTCTTCTTATAAAAAACCAAGTCATCGCGACAAAGCCATATCCAAAAATAATGTTGGTGTTCTTACAAAATAAGAGAATGGAGATAATTATCAACACCATGTAACCATGATATAAAGATTTGTGACCTATCATGAGGATGATTAATATTATTATAACTAATAGCACGTCACATTGTCGTCAATAAATAAGTGGTGTATAGTCTCCAGTTGAAATTAAAAGCTACACCATGTATTCGCATGCCTATTTTGCCCCAATAAATAATCTTGTGTAATAATAACATCAAGGCATGAAGCACAACAAGAAAATTTTAATTCTGAGTGGCACTTTATGTTTCCATAACCTCTTAGAACGCAATTGTAATATAGACCAACAAAAATAGAATGCATACTATTGACCATAAGCGACCATAGTATTTAGGTATATTTAAACACACATTTTCCCATCCAAACGCTATCATTTTAGACTTTGGTAACTATATAAGTTCAAACATATAAGGCTGGCCGAAGGTGCACCAAAAACTAAACATCATAAGGTTTTGTTCCTAAAACAGAGGCCCCAATAGCATATTTATTTCATACATTATGAAAAGTATAGCATATCTCTCGCAAATTCTGCCGCCGTCTAACGACATATCCTCTAAAAAACGAGTGCTTCCACCGAGCCAAACTAAAGAAAATATTATTTGACTCACTTAAGCCCTTACAATAGTGTGAGGCCCTAGACTTATAGGGAAAAATGATAATATTGTTTTACAACCCATGTACTTGCTAAGTAATGAATGTCAACCACCATCCTCCGTAATTATCTTCAAGTGCCATTTACTAATGAGAAAATTGTTTGTAAATTGAGATCTTTGTATTCTCAAACCCCGTGAGCATTAGGAGTACAATTATGTTGGATGTTTGAAAGAAAAATATGGAACAATGTAAATCCAGTCTTTTGCGCACAACCATATGGATTTCTAGAAGATCATTTGCTGCTTAAGACAAAATTAATAAGAGTTTAAGGACCACCATATAACAATATTTGGATCTCTAGCTGCTCAATCCTTTTTCAAATCTATCTTCAATAATCTTCTAATCACGGTTTATATTCTTGTAATGAATCGGGATGCCAACGTATTTGAGAAGAATAGAGCATAAACCACAACCAAATAGTTTAGCAAAGACACCCTCATGTTCTTTACTCGCCCCAAAAGAACATAACTCGCTCGTATCAAAATTAATATTTAACCCAAATAGTAGTTCGAATACACACAAAACAAATTTTAGATTCACAACTTCTACCAAAACATTATCCACTAAATGATTGTGAAATTTGCACATTGCAAAAATATCTAGACCATAGTCTACTGAATGCGGAATAACATCACTAGTCTTATCTTCTTTTTTTTGCTCTATTAATTAGAGTGGTGAGCATATCTACCACAATATTTAGAAGAATCATGGATATAGTTAACACCCTTCCTTGTTTAACTGTTGGAACATATGTCATCCTTAACCTTAAGAACAATGCGTATTTTGCATAATCTTACAGATCTAAGCTATCCATATATGATAAAAACCATTCATACGAAGAGCATGTTGTAAAACTGGTCAACTATCTTTCACATAAGAGTTTTCAATTTCAATTTTGAAAATAACTACATCCATTTTTTTTTGTATGGACCTCATGGATAGTCTCATGTAAATTGAAGGTTCCCTCGTCCAAGCATAAATATAGTCAGAGAAGGCTGGATTACCTTGAGAGCAATGAAAGTTAGTCCTTTTGACCCTACTTTGCTACTCCCACCTTTTGGATTTAATTGACACACATTTGGTTACACATGGATGTATCTAGACACCAAACAAGTATAGATACATCCATATTTGGACAAAACTAAGTCAATTAATGTGGAACAGAGGGAGTAAAAGAAATAAATCCACATTTTAAAAGGCAAGGCCATATTGTTGTTGTTTTTTTTGCCTTGGAACCCTTTGGTAGCTGTTATTACTCCAAAATTCACACTATGGAGTTCTCGCTCTATTAAAATCTGCACAAAGACCATAAGATCATCCTTAATGAAATCCCAACAAGTCTGATAGATTCAACTAGGAAGCCATCAGGAGTTCGGGGTTTATTGAATCCAATTAAAAAATATATTTAAAATTGTTCGTCTCGGTTATTCCTCAGTAAATTCTTTAGACATTTTTTTGTTTTTCCTTGTGAGATACTTGCGGGATATCTCCGTGCCTTTGCCAGTCCAGGAAAAGCTAGCTATCCTCATGAGGACAAAAAGGTCCTTATAATACTTAGTGATGAACGCTTTTAACTGCTCACCCCCTCTATATGATTCCCTCATACTTCTCTAAGTTAAAGAAAATAATTTTTACGACCCTGTTAGTAACTCACTGGTAATACCTCGTATTATTACCCTGTTTTTTCACATTTAGTGCTTTATCTCTCTATCGCCCAATATGTTTCTTGTTTGCATGGAAGAACCTCCACAAGCTCATGAACCGACGAGTTGACACACACTTCAGATTTTGAGACATGAAGTTTTAGCTTATTTATTTACCTCATCGTTAGCCTCTAAGAGATCTTTTCTTCTCCTTCTTAGCCTTTCCATTGAATTTGTTTCACCCACCCACGAAGGAAAAAACCGAAGAGAATGAATTGTCGACTACCAAAGGTTCCATAGTTTTATCTTATGCTTTCGTCCCTCCAGCTCCTTCTCGTGCTTACGACCCAATTTACCATCGCCACCCCAATTTACCATTAACAAAAGCCGATACGCGTGTCCGAGCTTGCCATGCCATTGTCGTGACACTAGAATGGGAGACGCACCACTGGGACTTTCAAGAGGTCACCCATCCTATTACTACTCTCACCCAAGCATGGTTAATTTCCGAGTTCTAATTGGACACAACGCTTTAGTATTGGTATGATCGAAACATACATGTTATGAAGGCCTTTTTCCCTTATAATTTCGTTTTCAGCTCCTTCTCGTTGCTACGGCCCAATTTACAACTGCCACCCCAATTTAACATGATCAAAAGTCGAGTACGAGTGGCCGCAAAAAAATATCACGCCCCGAGCATGCCACACTACCATCGTATATCATAAAAAATAAGGGATGCATCAAGAGTACTTCCCAGAAAATTACCCAACCTAATACTACTCTGCCCAAGCACGTTTAATTTCGGTATTTTGATGAGATCTGGTTCTTTAGTGTTGGTATGATTGCATCTATATGTTATGCACGCCGTTTTTCCTTATATTTACCCTTCCAACTCCAACTCGTGCATAGTCCCAATTTATCATTACCAAAAAGCGAGCACGAGGGGCTGCAAATAAAAATCACGCCCGAGCATGCCATGTTGTCATCGCGTGACGCAATAATGTAGATAAAAAAACAAATCTCATCCATATCTTATTAATGTTAATGACAAACTGGTGGCGCCCGTGAAAAAAGCATTAGATCTGTTAATGGCTGGCTAATATGTGTCTTCTATTTATTATGGCAATAACTTATTTGCACAAGCAAGGCTAGTTAGGCCCAAATTTCGCCTCAAAAAACTTAAATCAAATAGTAGTAATCCCCGTGATGCTAATCTTTTATCAATAATTAAACAATTCTTTGTTATAGCAAGTGTTTTAGTGGTTCAGTATATTCTTTCCATTTTAGCTTCTACATGACTCACACATAGCTCAATGAAATTGGAATTGGTTTATAAAAAGCACAAATATATTACTAGTTCATTATTTTTCGTGGGCAAACAAAACCAAACAAGGATGCCAATAACTGCACGAAGGGGCCTAGTTTGATCGAACATTCTAACTACCGAGCTAGTCTGTAGAGTAACCTAAATGAAGATCCATGTACCGTGTATGCATCAACTCACAAGAAATAGATTTTGGCTATTCTTTTAGGGGAAAGGATATCTATAAATTGCTAGACAAGTTATTACAGTCATTAGAAATAACGGAAAAAGGCCCCAATCACATTTACAAGTAGTGACAAGTCTCCAAAAATCCATGCATATTGATGTTGTGTTTCATATTGACAATTCTGCAGGCGTTGAGAAACTTATTTGATTGTCCAGCAATTTTGGGTTTCTGTAGTAGACGCACCACTTGGATTTGTCTTGCTTCTCGAACATTCATTTCTCGTCCGGTATTTGATTGTCCAGCTAAGGTGGGGATCAATGTAGGAGATATCGAAGTTCCTGACGCCCCTCATTCCAACACATTACAAATTGTATAGCCAGTGGCAAACATATTGCGGCAAAACTATGCAAAGGATAGATGGAGTAATACGATGAGCATGGAGAATATTGGCAAATAGGCTAGGTATGTATTGCAATGCAATTTAAGCTTGCATATTTCTCTGCTCTTTTATTTGAGATGAGAAATAATGCGTGCAAGTACTACACTACCACACGATCATTCATCACATGCGAGGATCTAACCTTTAGTATTATATGATATAACTGCCATATATGTCTACACTGATACACAATAATTCATCATATGGGAGGCTCTGACTTCTAGTACAAATTCGTGACATTACTGCCATAAATCTCAAATGTATATTTGGTGGAAATTTTTGTTATACGGTTTACCATCTGCGAAGATTACTTACTAGCTCTCGACTTTCATTCACTCATCTCAGTCAAAGGACTGCCAGCTAGCAGCGTGCAGAAGAGAGATGGGCTGGCAGGAGTGCTGAAGGGAGAAACAGCACACCGCAGCAACCGAACGAGAGAAATGCTAGTCCCTTTTTTAGGGAATTGACGCTCAGCATAAAAAGGTGTAGCCAGAGCAACATGAGGGATCTAGAACTCAAATGTCTACGAAAGACAACTTTCTAGGTTGGGGAACAAAAGACTAGATATCTACAACAGCATGGTAGAGTCTCAAAGACATAACTTATCTTCGGTGATGGAAAAGCTAGAAAAAGTGAATCTGCTACCTTCATTGAGAACTATTATGATACAACATGCAGATCAGATCAGGCCTGAAGGAGCCCGACCGCAAAGGAAAGGGCAAGATTGAGTATCAACAAGCCATGGAACCAGATGCCAGCAGCCGCGTCCCCAGGTTCGCTGGAGCAAGCCTCATCATGATAGGATGAAAATCAATACCGATGCCGCCTTCTCAACTGATTAGGCGCCGGCCATTGGGGTGCGAATCACGTGCGACTGGAACGCACTGCTTCAGGCGCTATTGACCTGTCCAGTAATGCTATGGAGGCCGAAGCCACTGCCGCGTTGGAAGGTTTGCAAATTGCCTCGAGCCTCAACTCTCCAATCATACTGGAAAGTGACTGTAAAAACGTTGTGGACGCCCTCCTGAACCGCTCCAGCAACAGGTCTCACGCAAAGTTCATTCTGAACGAAGCTCTTCAGGTTGCTGATGCGATTCCCTCCCTGGAGATTGTGACGATTCCAAGATCTGCCAATACTGCTGTCCATCTCATCGCAGCTTATAGTGCATAGTGGTGGTGTTGTATGAATCTGCACCAGTGTGTGCGTGCTGGAGAAAGTCATACGTGATTGTAATCCTGACGATGAAGTTTATCAACACCGTTTCAAAAAAAAAGGCATACCATGGATAGTTACTCTAAAAAACATACTCCCCCCGATCCGGAAAAAATGTCAGGAGAAAACTGCATATGACTTGCAAACTGTTTGCATAACCTATGACAGTTTTTTCGGACAAGAGGGAGTAGTTAGGGCCGCTGACATGGGGCCCACCAGAGGATGTCCTTCCATCAAATATATACATAAGTCAACACTAGGGTAAACAGAATTAAGATTATTCAGGGAGGCCTACAGATAATTACATGTTCGAATATACAATGAAGCATGCTCTGTCTGGAAGTTTCAAGAGCAGTTCCATCCCTCATTCTTCCCCACCTTGCGGAGCCCTGGCAGCACGCCGGAACCATGTCTTGAAGGCAGAGACCAAATGCAGGCAGTCGTCCACGCTGCGAGTGGAGAACCCGAGGCACTGTTGCAGCAGCTCCTGAGCGTCCTGCACAGGCAAAGTAGAGATGATCTGAAGAAATGTCTCCTCCAGCTCTTGGGACTTGTATCCACTGTGCATGGGTTGAGCGATGTCCCTGCATACATTTAGGACAGGAAGCCAACTTCTGACCAGCTTCATCCTCACCTGAGAAAAAGAGTGCGTTCTGAGATGCCATATGGAAGACGAAAGACAGTGGAGTACAACACGAATAACAAACATGACGCCATGAACTAACGCGAAATGCCAAAAACTATTGAGCTTGTATAGAAAATCTGATGACAGAGAGCTATAACATCTCCGGATAGAACTTCATGTCCTTTTTTGCTAAATATCAGGTTATTTTGCTTTGTCACAAGAATAACCACATTCAACAACCTAGACTAGATGCAAATCATCACTTTCTAAACCTGCTACAGATGCAACTATAAAGCCAAATATGTATTTCAAATATCACTCAAAACAGTTGAAAATAAATGCATCTAATTCGAACTTGCAACGCCTACTCATTCCCCCTAATTTAAGCTGAACTCACAAGCGTATGGGTGGTCATCGAGGTCAAAGAGATGGACGAATGAAACATGAAATAACAAGCAATGGATACGAAGCATGCGTGTGATATTAATACAAACAAAGAATTGCAGGCTCTGGCATGACATTTGAAAATAAACAAGTCGGTGGGCAGATGGAGAAGCAGAGATCAGATAACACCAAGGACAGAATATCTACAATGAGTTCCATCACAAACATTATGCACAGAGCAAATCGAGAGTTCATATGAAACATTTCAACTCCATTATCTATCCACATATTACCGTAGCAAGCATCAGAAATAATTTCTACTATTTTTGTCCCATTAGAAAGACAGCATTTCCAACAGAGCATTTGATTAATCTAACCTGTAAATAGTAACCTATGTAGTAGCATATTCAGCAAACTGAATACTGTGGGCTATTACTCACCGTCCTGGAGACAGGTCTAAACTAAAGGATGGAGAGACCGCTGACATAATTAATGGCACCAAACCTGTGGAGGTGGATAGGAGAAAGCATGCATTTTCGTTGATGTTTACAGGAGTAAAATCCATAAGATGTGAATTGAGCATATCACAGATGGGGGAGCCTCTTCATTTACATGATATGAAACCATTATGCTTGAGATTTTAGAAGATCAGTTAATCCACGAGAAAGCTCATCCAACTATTTTTATTTGGTTAGCCCTGCTAACCCCTGACCGTATATATAACAGATCTGGCAGGCTTAAAGAAAACCCTAAGTTATATTATGATATCTTTCTTTCAGATCTTAACCATCTACAGTTCCCTACCACCAAAAATAATGCTTACATATCTACAAATCAACCCCTTATTCGCGAATTTCTAACAAACTCCCCCGAAAACACAAGCAGACTCCTAGGTCCTCATAGGGCTTCCATTTGCTATAAGTACTTGGTAATGCAATCATCACCATTCGTAGTTTAGCAATGAAACATAAATCCTGAATAAAACACATAGCAACAACTTCAACTTGTTACCCATACTTGTTCACAACATATTGATCCATTTAAGTGCAACCAATTAATCTAAATGAAGCACAAGTTCATTAACACATTCAAACAGTTCTCGTATTCTGTCATGTTCTAGACGCCCCTCAACACAAATAAATAATATGGTCATTCCTATAAAAATGTGAATAAAGTAAATCACAAGCAACCAGCACAAAACACAAAGAGATTATGGAAAGTCAAACCTATGGCCCTTATGTGAAGGTATTCACGGTGCAAATTTGCCTCAAGTAATAACGGAGAACAAATTTGCTATTTTGTGCATGATTACAATTATGTCAATATCACAAGTTCTTAACGTCTACAGATGAAAGCATTCCATTCATAGATCGTAGCATAAGCCGCTGCAGAGTTAAGTCATCCAAATATAGCATGGTATCATATCCGCATATAAGCTACTAAACATTGCTATCACATAACAACATACTAAGAAATACACAAATATTTACCCTGGCCATTGGAGCAAAGCTAGTGGTCCTACTAGCATACCTAATGTCGCAAATGGACAACGCATCAAAATGATTTAATTTGCACCAGAAGCCAATCATATTGGAAGTTCAAAAGTAATCAACATCTGAACTATGACACTCATCATCGTACTGTAGCATATTTCAAGAGAACAAGTACCAAACACGGAGATATGTTTATGCAATATGATCAACTTGCAGACTAACCTGCCGAGATACCAGTGTCTCCCCAATGACAACTGAATTGGCGAGTCTCAGCGTGCATCTGGTGACAAGCATTGGGAGCCCAGGGGCCATGTTCCTCCACATGTCAGCATCAGCGAGCAACTTGTGCATATCACCAGCAAGTGCAACCTGGTCGCTCCACAGCTTAACTGCATTATCAGCCACCCTCATGTCCACCATCCTCTCAATGAGCCAAAGCAGATGCTTGACGTTCAAGACCGCGGAGTGCAGGTTGAGCTTCTGTATCGCCTCACGCTCGTCGCTGTCCACAGCGATCCTGAAGTCTGGGCTGGCATACTTCCCCATAAGCTCCTTGACGGTGTCAAGCCGGGAGAGGAACGCCTCGTCGAGCACCTTGTGCACGCAGTCACGGGACGGGTAGTCCTTGAGCAGCATCGCGACGAAGGCCTTGGTGGCGGCAGGGACAGGGTGGCCGTGGATGGCGGAATGGATCAAGCCGTGAAGCATCGCCTCGGAGGGGGACCTGGTAGCCCCGGCAGCGGCTGCGGTAGGAAGGGATACCCTGGCGAGGAGGTCTGCGGCCTCGTCGCCGGGGAGGAGCGGCGCGAGGTCGAGGACGCGGGCCTCCTCCTCCTCGGACCAAGGCACGGCCTCGAGGAAGCGGATGCACGCCTCGACGCAGGCGTCGAAGAGGAGCTGCAGCGCGACGGGGAGGATGTCGAGGGCATCGGCAGGGGAGCGGATGGTGCCGGCGAAATCGAGCGTGTGGAGGAGCCGGATGACCTCGACGTGGGCGTGGAAGGGCCGGGAGCAGGAGGCCGAAACGGACACCGCGAGGGAGAGGCGGCCGGCGGGGGAGGAGGACGGGGGAGGGCACCAGCGATCGGAGAGGAGGACGGCGAAGTAGCGGGAGCGGTTGAGGGACGCCGAGCAGACGTTGAGGTCTACGAAGGGGGCGAGGGCCGGTCGTCGTCGGCGGGGGCTCGAGGTGGAGGCGGAGGAGGAGGTCGGCGTTGGGGAAGGAGAGCGTAGGGGAGGAGGCGGAGGAGGAAGCGGCGCGGGAAGGCGACGGCGGCGAGGAGAGGGTGGCGAGGCGGGAGCTGCTCGCCGAGCGCTGGCGCTTGCGGAGGGACATTGCCGTCCGGTGATTGGGGAATTTTGGGGATTTCTTCCGCTCGGAGTGTGCGTCGGTTACTCGGCTGCTCTGTTTATGCAAGGGAATGGTCCGAATGGATTAGGATGAGGATCTATCTTGACAATCACACGTCATTAGTGCGTCACTAATCCTACTCTTCGTCAGTTCAAAAACAAATCCTACTCTTCGTGGATCGAAGAAAATTTGAGTGTATGCTACCATTTTTTCAACTATACATACTCCCTCCGACCCGTAATTATTGTCGCCAGTTCCGTAGGATTTTGTACCAGCGTAGTATTCTTTCCACGACACTTAAATTGGACCGGAGGTAGTATTATTTTTCTTGACCGGGCTGAACATTTCTCTTGAATAATTAGGTGTCCTTAATTTATACTCAATAACAACGAAACACTTTTGTTCACTTGTTTTTATTTGGCTGCAATTCTTATTTTGATATACCAAGGATAATAGTTTGATTGAGAAAATTTATATGATCTACCCTCTTAAACTAAACCATTAGCATAGAAAATATACAATAAAGAGGCCGGAGGATCCCCTGGCCGCCTCACGCAACGACTTGTCCATGACTCATGGGCAGAGAGCACGCTCGGCGGCCGCGATGTCGGAATGTAAGCGAAAGAAACATGAAGGTTGACAAGAGAAAGGAACTATTAGTAATAAAGTAATACATAGTAGTAGTATTTAAACATCTTGACTAGGTGTCACCCCTAATAGTACGTGTGTGTTTTTCTTTATATGCTACAGAAATTATGTATACGCCCGTCAAAAAAAATAAAAATAATGACATACTGTGGGGAACAGGGAGATCCATCTAATCGTGACAGGAAATTTCTAACGGTCGACTGAGTGCGATAAATTTGATAATATCCGTAAAAAAAATTGTGCGAATTTCAATACAACATTAAAAAGTTAGAGTCGATGAAACTCGAAACCGATCATGGAATGAAACCTACTCATCGACGCGCATATATTTCATATATATTTTTATCTCGAATCATGACGCAGTTGAGTTACTTCTGTTTTAATAACAATTAAGAAGGAAAAGAAACATGTAAGCTAAGACCGCTACAGGGGGATCACACGCACCAGGTGGAAACGCTTGTCGGCTTGGCCGCAGATGACAAGAACTGGTCGGCTTCGCCACAACGAGCGTGTACTATTTCTGTGACTTCCAAAAAATGTGTATTATTTCTCAAAATTATTTAAAAAAAAGTTAGCCAGTCTACCACACCTAACACCATCAGTAGCGTTTAGAGCGACATGTCCTCGTACCGATCCCTCCATATATACTGGACACATCCATATTGTCTAGTAGTATCACTATATAATCCACACTTGCGGTTGTGTGTTTTTAACACAAACGGTGTGTGTTGATGAATAATCGGTAGAATATGTATAGAGAGAACAATACCTGTTAGACGGCGTGCGCCAAGATGAATGTGTGGATCAGATGCAGGATAGAATGTCATCGGATTCTATGGGAATTGTAGGCATTGGGAAAAAACTAGTTTGTGTGAAAGTATTCCAAAGGAGGTCCAGTGTGCAGCCACGTTACTGGTTAAACCGTCATCTACAACATTGTACTCTGGGCCTCTTTAGTAAACGAAGATTTTGGCAGTCTTTCGGAAGAAGCACGCTTGATGATGCGGCCCACCTTCTCCTTCCCAGTCGTGCTGCTACCTTGCTGTTGGGCCGCACCTCTCCTTGCCCCGATGGCCAGTTGCGTCGAATTGGACTCGTTTGCACTGCACGGCAAGGAGCGTTGAAGCGTGAGACGGTCTCAAGGTAGAAAGAGTATACTATTTCCCGTGGCTGTGTAATTTCCCGTCTGCAGTGTGGCTGTGTAATTTCCCGTCGGAATCGCTGAGGCGATAAACCTTGATTCTGTCCATCTAGCCGGCCACTTAATAAATTATGTTTTTTCCTAAAAAAAAAAGTAACTATACTAATACTGTGTTTGGTTGCAGAGAATTGGGGCATGGAATTGAATTGGACACCAATTCCAAATCTGAGACGGAAATGAATTGGACACCAATTCGATTATGTTGTTTGGATGTCTATGAAAATCGCTGTTGGAATCAAAGGGTATAATCTTTTATTTTCACACAAAATCAGAGGAGCGCGTGGCCTGAGGGATCCGGCGGCCGGTGGTGGCCGGAAGCAGAGGCCACAAAGTGTCAGGGCGTGAGGGAGCCGGCGGCCGCGCGGTGGCCGGAATCTCCTGCAGGCGGCGGCCACGGTGTCGGGGAATAATTATCCCACGACTTATTTAAGCAAAGCGCGACTTATTCGCAATCACATCACTATTGGGCTTACATGAAAGTGGGCCGACTCAAAATCATGAGGAAGGGTCTAGAAGATCGGAGAAGACATAACTTGGAAGACACGAAAATTACATTACTTAGTCGCCAAGTAGGACTCCGGCTTATCTTTCCTTAACACGCAAGTTTTCTTGTAACCCGGGGAGGCACCGTCTTTATAAGGTGGACTTCCGGGACCTAAAACCCTAAGCTCTCATACACCCAGAGATAGGCGACTCGACACATCGATCGCCAACCCTTGTAACACCATATTCATATCAATATCAATCTAGGATAGGCAGGACGTAGGTCTTTACCTCACATTGAGGGGCCGAACCTGGGTAAAAAACATTGTCTTCCTCGTGCCCTGCGATCTTTAGCTCGGAGACGATTGATCCGCACAATCCCACACCTACGAAGTCATCCATGACATCTGACGTGACAAACCCACGACAGTTGGCGCCCACCGTGGGGCCTGCGGTCAAGAGCGTCACGTTCCGCGCAGGATCGAAATCAGGCTTCAAGGACATCGCCATCGGCCAGGTTGAAGACATCAATGGAGTCCCCTTCATCGACGACTCAGAGTGGGGACCCGAGGCAGATCGCATCGAGTTTGGATACATTGTTCCCATCGGATCAGTAAAAGTTTTCGTCGGATCCGTCAGTCGTAGATCTATAGATGCGACTGAAGGAAGCGGGTCGGTGGAGGAACTGCGGCCGGTCAGGGTCCGCGTGTTGGAGGAGCTACAACAAGCTACAGCAAAACTACCCATCCCCGTCCCGTCAAGACCTGTTTGGGGATCTCTACCAAATCAGGAAGGAAACCTCAAGATTGAAGAAATTGAAGCTATCAGGACGGAACTCTATGAAGAGGCACAAAGACTCGCGGCTGAGCGCAAAAAACTCCAAGAAGAAGGTCGGCGACTCCGTCGCTGGCAGCCAAAGCACCAGGCGGTCCGAACCAAGGCGATATCTGAGCGCAAGAAATTCCAAGAAGAGGATTGGCGACTCCTCTTTATATACACGGGGCGGGCTGGAATCCTCCAGATCTCCTCCAGGCGACGGAGGCAGCAGAGGCGGGGCGCGAGGACGAAGGCCACGTCGCCGCAGGAGACGCGGAGGTGGGCGCGGAGGGCCGTAGCGAGGGCGCGGACCTGCACGAGGAAGGCCGGGAAGGAGACGGCCTCGCCGGTGGCCGAGTCGACGAGCGCGGTGTGGGAGGGGAGCGGGGATGGGAGGAAGGAGAAGGCGAAGGCGGGGAAGGAGAGCTGCAGGGACGCGCGACGGAGGCGGGTCGCGCTCCCTCAAGCGGCGGCAGCGGCGGGTGTACGCGCCGGCGGCGGCAGAGGGGAAGGAGCGAGGCGGGGAAGGAGCGAGCGAAGCGGTTCGCTCGTTTCCGAGCGATTCCGAGGTGTGGAGCTCGGAAAGTTGGGACGCCACTTTACACATGACGATTCGGCGCTCGGAATTTCGGCAAGTTTCCACGTGAGGATTCCCAAGCCACCCCAAACAGCGGAATCGGTGGAATCGACCCCAATTCCAATTCCCTGCCCCAATTCCCTGCAACCAAACGCAGTGTAAGAGATAGATTTGTCAAATCTAGAGCGGCCTAACAACTCGATTCAGAGATGATTGCAAATTCTCAGAAAGATGATTAATGGTACTTGGTCCAATTTTCTTGGCTCGTTTCATCCCCTGTAATATTAACTATTATATACGGCTTGCAGCTTGAGGAGGCATGCCCCTCGGAGCGCCTGCGACATGACTACATGGCCCTACTTGACGGTCCTCTCACGGACCAAGCGGCGGCTGCCATCGACGACCTCGTCCTCTCTGTGAAGAAGTCCAGGAAGAAGAAGAAGTCAGAGACTGAGATTGAGCGCCAAATGCCGCTCGTGGTGGCCTAGATGCTTTTTTTGATGATTGGGCTCTCCTCCTTACCAAGGTGGCAAGGAGGTCCTGGTTGTGTCTGTGGGCTTTGGTTGTGCCCTTCCGGATCGATGCACCGCGCAATTGCTAGGATGGAGTGCCAGCGCGTCGTTGATCGGGGAAGGCTACTGACTTGGCGGGCACTTGCGGGCATTCCACCCAAATCTCGGAGGGCGGCTAGCAGGGCCATCATACACTCGCTGTTGGGATTTTGGAAGAAGAGGAACAAAAGAACCTTCTGCAATGTGACGAGCTCGCCTACGAAGGTGGCGGCTTTGGTGTGGGAAGAGGTGGCGCAGCGGGTTTTCGCCCACACGCACGATCCGGGAGACTCATAGTATTGTTTGTCTATAAATGGATTTTTTCCTAGTCCTAAATTCTGTAAATAACATTCTATTCTATCTAATCGGATATTATATACCATGCCAAACTCTAGAGAGTAGTGCATCCAGGACGGACACGGTGTTTCGGGTAATAGGTCTAGATGCACCCATTATGTAAAATAATTTTAATTTTTTTATAAAATATCAAAAAATTCCAAATAACATTTTGGTTATATATCAAAACATTTTATGTTAGCACAAAAGTTTCGCAAAGAAAAGATAATTTTATGACCTGAGCAAAAAGACAAAAAAATGACATGTACAAAGTCATTTTGATACACCCAGATTTTGTGACCACCTTTTCCTTTCTTTTGTTATTCATTGTTTCTTCTCTCTTTTTCTCCACCAATTACATTCAATTGCCTCACAATTTAGGGTGACATTTGAAAATAACGACTATAAGAAACCATTTTTAAGGGCTGTCCTCGACACCTGCCCGTATAGTTTGAGGGTAGATTTGCAGGAGTGGGTTGGAGATACTCTAATCGACTAGGCCGGCCAGGAACCAAAATTCGGTCTTCCCCGTACAGATACTGGGCCGCTGCGCCTCCCGAGCAGCACTGCTTGCACACAGAAAGACAGCTGGAGAACTCAACTAGGAGTAGGAGAGTGATCGGTCAAATGCAGAGCGGCCGAGCGACTCGGTTCAGATATACTAATAATACTATCGGTACTTGGTCCAATTTGCTTGATTCATTTCAACTCCACGGAGTAGAGCTTCAATGGCTATTCGTCTGATGGAATTTTTAACACACTTCTCTGAAAGTGTAATGTTGTCTGATCCTTCGCAAAAAAAAAAAGGGTTCTTTATAGTAGTGTCTTCTTTAGATTTTTTTTTGCTTTAATCGAATTTCTGGCCATATTGTTACCTTTTTTGATAGTTAGTCGTGCGTTCATGATTTGCTGAAGAATGCAAAATCAGCATTTTGATTATAACGACGCGAGTCTCTAATTAAGTATCAAATTTATGGTATAACTCATTTAGGAATAAATGTTGAACCCTCAGTGATTTGCTTTCAAGCTCAACCACATGTGTGTTTTATAAGCAGCCGGGACGGGAGCAGCGCCACCATAGGGCGAGCAGAGCGGCTCTCCCGGGTCTCCCGATGCGAAGGAGTGTACTGCCCCTGCATCTATCTCCACTGTTGCATCTCCATGGAAGCTCCATATGTGCTCATTTTGGAGGCTGCGGACGGGGAATTGAAGGGTGTGGCAGAAAAATACTACCTCTGTTTCATAATATAAGCCTTTTTTAGCTAAGTAAACTAGCTAGCTAAAAAGACTTATATTGGGGAACGGAGGGAGTAAGACATAAGAGCAAATCTAGCAGATTACCTAAAAAAGAAACCTCTGTATTCGTTTTAGATGGCCCTCTAAAGTTATTTTAAAGTTTTTGGAGCATTGTGCTATTTCAGATTTCCTAAAACTGCAATTAAAAATGTTATATTTCTCTTTCGTGTGTGTGCGTGTGCACATATAAACTCCGATTTGGCATGAATCTAATTATACTTTATTTTCCAGCCGCACACGAATAAAAAAATAAAATGCATAATTTCTAAGATTTATATGCAAGCATATCATAGGGCCCAAATGTTTGAATAAAGCATGATAAACATCATCCATGGCATAAACAAGTTTGCAACTACTGAACAAGTAAACATAGGTAAATAATATATGGATGTGTGCGTCAATGGATGTAGAGGACGAGGTTTTCCCTTCTTTTCAGAAAATTAGAGGTATTGGGTGTTCATTTTAATTCTCGCTGCTTGGATTAAGAATTCCTATTGCTTTATCACGAGCAAGTGGTGCTTTGTTCAAATAGGTTGTTGTTCAAACAGCTAGGTTGGTGTACACGGCCACTAAAATGTATACATAGTATCTATTCCATCTTATAAGAATCTGTAGTCTGAAAAACTTTAAGAGATTTGATTTCAACATCACCCACCAGGGTACCACACCGAACACAATCGATCAGTAGCGTATAGAGCGACATGTTCTCTCGTATGTATCCCTCGATTTATACCGAACACGTCCATATTGTCTATCAATATACACTATATACACATCCACACTTGAGGGTGTGTTAACGTTTTTTCAACCCAAACGGTGCGTGTTGATGAAAATACTGCTAGATCTAGGATTCAACCAAAATAGAGAGAACAAATATTGTTAGACCGTGTATATCGAGATGAATGTGTGGATCTGATCTAGGATAGAATGTCAAAAAATTTGTGGGAATTGTAGGCATTGGGAAAAAACTAGTTGGTGTGAGTGTCCGAATGGAGTCGCTACTCGCAATCCTGTTATTGGCTACAACATTGTAGTCTGGGCCTCTTTAGTGAACGAAGATCTTGCGAGATGTTCGGACGAAGGGCGGTAATCACTAGAAAAAGGGTTCCCTTTGGAAAGGGAACCAGACAATCATTCTAATTGTGACAAGTGTCGGTTTCTCCTCACATGATCTAATTTTGTTTGTCTACATGTCTGCCATGTGTCACAATTAGATTAAAAGTGTGGGAGTATGAGAGAGAAAGGGAGGGCATGCACGTACGTGGGTATACAATTTTTCCTTTTTACCTTTTATTTTTCAAATCCGAATTTTAAAAACGAAATATCTTGAGAACCTTTTATCCAAATTACGAACAATTTTCACTTTTGAGCTCCTCGCGTCGAGATCTTCAAAACTAGATCTCATGTTGATATGTTTCGACGAACTTTTTTTTGTACAACCGGTTATGTATAGTTGTACAACTTGTATATGTAGTTGTACAACCCAAACTGTGTATGTGTAGTTGTACAATCTGCGTCTGTACAACCTGTGTCTGTCTAGTTGTACAATCTGCGTCAGTACAACCTGTGTCTGTACAACATGTGTCTGTCTAGTTGTACAACTTGTATCTGTGCAACCTGTGTCTGTCTAGTTGTACAACCTATGTCTGTACAACTTGTGTTTGTTTAGTTGTACAACGTGTGTCTTTACAACCTGTGTTGTGTAGTTGTACAACCTATCTTTGTCTAGTTGTACAATATGTGTTATACAGTTATACAACATGTATTTGTACGTGTAGTTGTACAACATGTGTCCCTTTTTGTTGTACAACTTAATTTGTGTAGTTGTATAATCTGTTAGTTGTACAACCTGTACTGTATAGTTGCACATCTCAAAAAAAATCTTTCGATTTTTTCCTCTATACGTTCTGTCTTCTGTACATCACACGAACCAGCTAACACACAGGGGCCTCGCCCAGGACGTATGCGAGCGAGCAGCTTCCATCGGCCGGCCGGCGCGTACACGCGCGGGGGCTTCCCTTCCAGGACGTACGCGTGCGGTGGCCTTCGGATCGTACGCGTTGTGTTGGTTGCTTGCTTTTCCTAGGACGTACGCGCTGGGCTATGCGCGCGAGTCGCGACCGCGGAATCGGCCGGACGGAGCGTGCGCCTCGCTTCGACCTATCCGTAGCCAAATTAGATTTCTCTACCTTTCTAGGTCCAGCACGTGGCATGCTCTCCACTCGTTGGTGCCCTTTCGGAAGGGAAGCCTTTTTGTAGTCCTACCCACGAAGGGCGCCTGCTAATCAGCCTGAGAATGGGCTGAAAGCCGCACCAAACCCATGCCGGCCCTACCAGAAAATTCGTTCACATCCGCACCAGTCCAATCCACTGATTAATTACTGGAACCCAACCCGCACTAGCCTGCAGGACTTTTGTCCCCAAACCGCACCAGCCCGCAAGGCTTTTTGCGGTTTGAAACCGTTTGACGGCCCACACGCAAACCTTGCGAAGCGTTTCCGGTGGCTGTGGCGTGCGTCCCGACCGTGGGGCCCACCACTCTCCCTAATTCCTTATCTTATCCCAATCACACCTGTCTCTTCCCTTCACCTGAAAAATAGATCGAACCACAGAGATTGGGGCGCAGCGCCAGCGAAGAGAGATGGGCCGCGACCCCAGCGTATTCCAGCGAGCCGGAGCCGGCGACGCCACGGCTCCTCCTCCCGTCTGGTCTGATAACCGTCGTGAAGCGGCGTTCATCCCGGCGGTGGCAACGCCCCCGACCAAACCAAGGCTAGGGATCAGATCGACCGGCTGGAGGAGCACCGGACGAACACCAGTGCCGGCAATCGTCAGGGAGGGTCAATGGCCGGCGGAAGGCGTCGTCTTGCAGCCACGCTACTGGGGTCTGAGGTGGCGCCGACCGGCCAGATTCCTGGACGCCTAGGGTTCGTCGTGGGGCGGAGGACGGGAAGCACCGGACCATGGAATCGAGAGAGGAGGAGGAGGTGGTGGTCCACGGCACTACGACTCGCCGGAGCCGGCCGGGATCGACCGGTGACGGAGGCGGCGGAATGGGGATCGTCGGTGGGAGGCTGTGGTGGTCTGCTTCTGTTTCTTTTTTGGTTCGATCGAACCGCGGGTTCAACCCGTGGGCCGAACTACGGGTTCAACCCATTCCACTGAAAGCCATACCGCACCGCACCGCTCCATATTTTGCTCGACCCGCACCGCCCCAGTCCGTTTTACATTTCTATTCATTACAACCCAACCAAACGAAAACCAGACACGGACCCGCACCAAATAACCCAAACAAAGCCGCACCATCCTCAGGCTGACCTGCTGATGGGGCTCACCTTCTCCTTAATTTCTCATTGTGTTGCTCCTTTCTTGCGCCGAGTCGCACCTCTCGTTGTATCCGACAGCCAGTTCCGCCGCGTCGGACTCGTACTGCGAGGACGGTTGGAGCGTGAGATGGGTTCGATGTAGGAAAGACTAGAGACCCCTTGCCTTGCACAGTTGCACTGGTATACGGAGGGCAACATATCCTCGAGTAATTTCCCGTCGGAAATTGCTGAGGCGATGAACCTTGATTGTGCCCACCTAGCCCGTTAATAAATTCTCGTTTTCCCTGGAAAAAAAGTAACTCTACTAGGAGAGAGTCACAAATGCAGAGCGCCCCAGCGACTCGGTTCAGAGATGACCACGGAAAGTATATTAACGCTATATTTGGTCCATTTTGATTTGCTCATTTCACCTCCCAATCATTTTTGTTGCTAAGTGTCTGTACTATTATATATACCATGCCAAGCTCCATAGAGTAGTGCATCCAGGGTAATTCGTCTGATGGAACTTTTAACATACTTCTCTGATGGGGCAATATTGTGTCTTCTATTTTTTTTTTTTTGCTTAATCGAATTTCTGGTCATCTTTTTACCTTTTTTTTATAGTTAATCGTGCATTCATGATTCGTCAAACTATGTGAAATTAGCATATTTGTTGTTATGAAACAGAAGTTCTGACTGGTCTAGAGGATGTGGAGAAGGAAAAAGTTTGATGTAGAGCCTTCGAGGAACACTTTTTGATTGGATTTCTTCTCAGCAATTGGCAGTTTATCTTACCGTGTTGACTAGCTCCCACCAACGTAGTAGGAGTGTAATCATTTATGATCACATTTCATCATTTGGCCACTCAAAAGACTAACAAGAAATCAAGAATACTGAATCTTCTTCCTGAAGTTTCTTTTTCAAAATATTAATTTGCGAAGGCTCCAACAATCTCGAGGACGACTTCCTCATATGCTCGCAGAACTAGAATGTTGATGCGGACGACGAGAAGAAGTCGACACCGCCCGCGAGCCTGTAGGACCGAGGTAGCCGGGTAGAGCGTTGGCTCCGACGTCGTGGTGGGGGACCCTACTTGGAGACTGGAGTAGAATCCTTGAGGCCGACACGCCACCGTGGCTGAGCCACTACGAGCGACACAAAGGACCTTACCGACGAAAATAGAGGTTGGGCGGATGAGGGGAGTCACGGCCATGCGATTTACAAGAGGCGGTGGAACTGGCGGACAAGCGGGAGAAGGACGTGGAGGGGACTGAGTGTTGGCTCCGACGTCGTGGTGGGGGACCCTACTTGGAGACTGGAGTAGAATCCTTGAGGCCGACACGCCACCGTGGCTGAGCCACTACGAGCGACACAAAGGACCTTACCGACGAAAATAGAGGTTGGGCGGATGAGGGGAGTCACGGCCATGCGATTTACAAGAGGCGGTGGAACTGGCGGACAAGCGGGAGAAGGACGTGGAGGGGACTGAGTGTGGGAGGAGCGTGGTAGCGGCGGCCAGGGGACGATTGTGCCGAGGACCTGAAATCTAAGATTTGGGTCTCCCTGGTGTCGCCACTGCGAACAGACACAATATTGCAGAATTGGCACTCTCAACACCATTGTTTACAAGTCATGGATCGTTGCTCACATCGGAAGCTAACATATACATTCAACATAGGAGAGACTATTTGATCACGAACCTATGACATGTCTTGGGGTGCAAACATCACACAGATAGTATAAGTACTAACTGATTTCAACAAGCAGGTAGGACATGTACTATGTGCTCTCAGTCAAAAAGTATAGCACACAGATACCATATTTTATCCATGGGTCATATCCCTACTGGGTGGTAGCATTATGCACTTATTTGGGCCGTTTAAAAAGTTTCAAATGGTAATCTTCTCACAACCCATGTGAGAAAGATATCCCAATAAAAGGGTTGGCCTAGAAGCATTCGTACAAATTAGTGTCAATATTTTTGATAGTTTGTATGTTTTGGATATTAAAAAACTGGGTGCCTTTTGTAGAAGCAGTGACTACTCTAGCTTCTACGCCTTACATGCACTGGCCTCGTGCTAAAAACACAAAACTCCGATAGTTCGCCGCACCAAACTTCGATGGCCCCGATGGCGGATATTATCATAGATGTCCATTCTAAGGATAAAATGGTGGCATATTGGCATAGCAGTCACCTGGGGTGTGCCATATCTGCCTTCTTTTGCTGCAAGATTATATTGGAGAAAAGGTTGACTCAAAGTTAGGGTTTTCCTCTCGGTCCCTTTCTCTCCACGAGCTATACCTGGCCATATATGAAACAGGTCGTCGACCTGGTGGCTAGCTGTGCGAGTGCGTACGCTGCCCACCCGAGTTCGAGCCTTGGGCTCGACGGGTGCTCGTGGAGTCTCCTATAAAAAAATGCCATCGGGTGCTAGTGCCTGGGATGGTCTAATTTTATACCTGGCCATACTTCGGGCCGGTCTTCGGGTGGTGTCTAAACAAGCCTGGTGCTAAAAGCTCAGTCACAAACCTGGCTCGGTCCGAGCCAAAAAAAAGCCCGACTAGGTCCAACCTCGGCATAAATCACATATTTTGTAAGCCCGAGTTTGACCCGGCCCGAAATTCAGCCTCGAGCCCGACCAGCCAAGGATTTTCGGGCCTTCGAAGCTGGGCTACACATGGCTAGGTTATACCACGAGCCAACAACGTAGTATAATACTCAGTAGTGTTGGAGGATTGTGTCAAAAAAAAAAAGTAGTGTTGGAGGATAACAAAGACCAGATGAAGGCCTCTAAAAGCCGTTGACCGTAAAATCTGGTGTGAAACAGAAATTCTGTTTTCAACACGTTCTTGGACTCTTCGTCTCAATCTTCGCGGACGGAATGTGAATACGTAGGCACGGAAGATGCTTGCAATTGGCAAATTGTTAGAGCATGCGTAAACAAAGCACGCACACGCTGCTGTAATTGGACAGTCACCCTATAGTTCGGAATGTCAACGGAAATCACAGGAAAACACAAGTGTCAAACGCGATAGCCAATTCTCTATCGTTTCCTCCTCATCGACATTAATTACTACGATCGAAACAACGAGGAAAAGAAAAGGAAACAGATGGGAAGTTGGGAACAATATCGACGAAGACAAGTCAAAGGTGAGCGACGAGAAGTCCTCGACGCGCCGTGAAGGCCCTAGCTAGTACACGAGCAATCAAAGGTGCATCTCGGCCGGAAACACAAGTCAAAGGCGAAGCCAGGCCATCGACGAGAAACGAAATCAAAATTCGAAACGAAGACCTGAGTCGGGGACACGTCATGAGTAATGAGTTTTACTGTACCAGCTTTGGCGTACCGGAACGGGAAATAAAAAGAACGAAAAGAAAAGAGACGACGACAAAGTCCACGACAGGGCGGACGGAGACGGCACCCTCTAGCTACTAGTAGAACCCCTGCACCGGCCACCGGCGCTCGCGGTCCGGCAGCCACGACGACCGCTTCTTACTCTTCTCCTCCTTCTTCCCCTCCTCGTCGTCCGCCTCCTTCTCGCCGTCCGAGCTCTTGGAGTCGCCGTCCGACGAGCCGCACCCGCCGGGCACGCTCGACCTGTGTCGGGACCGCACGTACTCGATCAGCCTCCACGCCGCCGGCTTCTTCTGCTGCCGCGCCGGCAGCGGCAGCGGAGGCGGCGGCGGCGGCGCAGGAGACGCGACCCGGTACTCCGGCAGCAGCGGGTTCTTGGGGTCGGGGTCCTCCGGGAGGCGCGCCGACTGGGACAGCCGCTCGTACTCCGGCAGCGGCACGATCTCCTCATCCTCCTTACCGCCGCCCTCGTTGACGCCGCCGTTGCCGTTGCCGACGCTGTCCATGAGCAGCAGCTGGTGGTGGCTTTTCGACCTCGGCTTCTGCCACCGCGCGCCGAACCTTCCGCCGCTGCCGTAGTGGCTGCGCTCCTTCTCTTCAGAGTGATCCAGGATGTCCATATTTAACCACCTCTGATGGCCTGATATTGCAGCTTGGCGCCACAAACCATGCACGAGCACGCTCTCGCTCGATCTCGCGTCGGGATTATAAAGTTTGTGCTGAGCGAGGAGGCCTATGTGCTACGGGAAACGGGAGTGTCTGCCAAGTGCCCGGGGATGAAGGAGAGCAGCTAGCGGGCGCCAGGCGATACAAGAGTTTTCAATACGCACGTAGGAAAGTTTGACAAGAGTTGCTCGGCATTCTGGCAACGGCGACTTTGGAAATTCGGGTCACGTCGTGGAGATCATCGAGCGCACTCGCTTGCCTCCGAGGTCGAGGATGAGGTCCCCGCCCCGGCCAATGGTTTCGCGATGACGAGGATATTGACCGCCCAGCCGTCCGATCGCGCTATCTAGCGCAGATTGGACCATCCGACTTTTGCATTAAAAACCGTGCCCCACGAAGACAGTGAAAGAAATTCATAGCATTACCGGGGAAAAGTAATGCAACAAAAAAACTAGTTGTGCAACAATTGTTCGCAGCCAAAGTCGGTTGTAGAAAAATTCACGAAAAAGTCAAACAAAAATTGCAACATGGGAAATCAATGTTTGTAGCACCTCACATTCGCAACATTTGAGCAAATTTGTTACAACGACCAGAATCGTCGCAACATTTTGCGCCTGCTTTCGATACAAAACAAACACGTATTTGCAGCATTTGAAACGCAGGTATACAACGTCAATTTTATTTGGAAAAAACAAACTTGTAGCATACACCTAGAATTATCGCAGCATGTCACGTGTGCATTCACATGCTTTTTCCCCTATGCCGCCTATTCGTACTAGTGGAGTGAGTTTGTACCAAAACTGTCAAAAGTACACAAGATCACCGCGAAAATCCAACCTCGTGCCACCGTCCATGACAGCCCCGGATTCCTTGATTCGGCGACGCCGGACACGAGTCTGTCTCGTTGGAGCCAAGCCGGTGCTAGATACGGCAACCCAGGCCCATTCCCATCACTCACAAAGCTCGATACATTTGGAGTCCTCCGATTTTGGATCTCCACCATGAAAATGACCATGGCTATGCTCAAGTGTGTCTTCCATGGAGGAGAAGGACAGGCGGGCCGAGGGCGCGCCGAAACAACGTATGTCGACGTGATGGAGAATAATGGCAAGGGCAGTCACGGTGGACAATGGGCAGCAGGAAAAGTCAGAGAGAGGGAGAGATAGAGAGAGATAGAGAGAGAGAGATGAAAGCACATGGATGTCTGATGGCCCTTCACGTAGTTACCCCACAACGGCGACAGAAAACACTTGTTAGCCCTTCGCGTGGTTACCTGCGTGAAAAGTAAATGGGTTAGGTTGAGACTCCAAGTGCAGAGTGTGCAGTAGTGGAAGATTTGTTTTCCCCACAAGGGATGACTCGAGGGTTTAATATCGAACTCTCGGGGAATCAGTAGTGAAGATATATCTTCTTATCCTTCTTTTGGTTACCTACAAAACAAAGTTAAATGTTTGGTCCTCAACCTCACCTGTGGTTGTCAAGCACACGGTGTAAGAATGATATCAAGATAGTTATGCAATGCAAACAGGAAATAAATATGCAATGGTGGTGGATGCAATGGTAAATGATATTTTTGAGTTTTTTGATGATGTATGCAAGATGAAAAATATTTTTGTATTTTCGGATTTAATGATGGCTGAAAATAGAAAAGTGGTATATGGTGTTGGAAAGGTGTTTCTTATGATTAAAAATGGACCGGGGTTCATGGTTTCACAATGCACTCTCTCTTTATAAAGTGATAGACAATGGGACACACACAGAATTAACATATGAGATTGCAACACAAAGTTTGATAACAAGTTACTTAGATATATGGGCATCACGTCCTAACATAGAGACCTTTTGATTATTAGTCTCTCTTATACTCCACCAAGATGCGAACCAAATCATAACACCTCAGTAATTAAGATGACTCAGAGTATAGCAATAAGTTTCATGACATGAAGTGAAAATAAGAACATGCTGGATCTAGTCACAGGAAGAAGCTTGGTCACCCTCAACCCTTGCAGCATGATATTTTTGTTTATCTCTAGTGAGGTAACAAAGTAAGGTAAACACCCAAGTGGATCGCGATATTAACTTGTCAGCTTACCGCACTCACCACTCCCCGTTACTCCAACTAATGCACACGTTCCCCACACACGCTTTCATAAACATGCTTGATTACAACAAGTAGACAAGAACGGGGTATATAATATGCATCTATACTCATAACTGAAACAAACATTGCAATCTCAAACATATATTAACTCATAGAAAGATCCACCACATAGGTATTACAAATATGACCGTAATCATGTTCAGTAGCTCATACGGTACTAATTAGTGAAGCTCAAGAGAGGAGAGATACATAAGTTACTTCCACAAACCCATAGTCCAGAGGTGGACTACTCCCTTTTCATCATGGAGACGGTGGAGAAGTCGATGGAGAGGATGGAGACCACACCGGCAGCGCCCCGCCGGAGTTTTCCCCCTCCAATCTGCAGCTCATGATCTCCGTTTCGGTGTTTCTGTGTTTGTGCGGCGCTCCCTTCGCGAAACGCCAGGGGACCTAAAATCATGGTGGCTATGATCATACCATAAAAACAAAGTATAAGGTATAAAAGTTTAGTATAAAATTATTTTTGTCTATCTCCATGTCCAAATTATTCTTGGACCGGTGTCGGGTCCGCTTTGCAAAATTAGGTAAAGTACACACCTCCCACGAGTGGTTAGAGAGCTCGGTCTTGGATTAGAGGACAAGAAGGAGGGTGCTTGGCTACACTAGTGCAACAAAATGCCACACATGGCCTCCAATCAATGCGTCAGCATTACAAAATTACCCTCACACAACGACATCATTATATTATTTAAGTAGAGCCAAGCTATCATATCTAAAATCATAATCATAAGAACAAGATAACAAGATTAGCCAAAACAACCTAAGCATGCGTCAATATGTGGGCTACAAAGGATAGGCCAAGCATAAAATAGGAACCGAGACACAACAAGAATCGTAACCTAGTGTAAAAATATTAGGGGCATAGGTGGGGTGGGGGATGCTTGCCAAAAAGCTCAGTGGCCTGGCACTGGGTTACGTCCTCGGAGGGTCCTATGCCATATATAAAGCAATCTTGTTTTACCCCCATATGCATAATATGTTGTTTTGATTGTTTTATACACAACATGAGGTTAAAGTTGTTTATGTATGAATGCACATGTTGAAAACAGAAAATATTATTTTTTAGCTTCAATTTGGTATATTAATTGCATGATTTGGATTGGTAGTTAAAGTTGTGACTTTTGCAAGGTTTAGTGGTTAACAAAACTACTAGTGTTTGGATAGATTAGATTTTTCTTATACTAAAACATATTTTATTTGTCAAATTTGAATGTGTAAAACTCAAGTTATTAAGGTTTCGAAGCAGGGATATCTTCTGGTTCTTGAACATCTCACACCAGGTCGGTTTCTGCCCAGGGTCACCGATAGGTGGGATTAGGGATGGCACACTGTAAAAAGGTAAAAAGGTGGGGATTTTGATATCCTGGGATTCGGGTTTGTATTAGTCTCCGGATCTTACAGAATAAGATGCGACAATGTGGTGTTAGCTAAACTTTTAGACAGAAATGATGCAGACTTCGGGGTTCAGAAACAGTGCGTCAAAGACGATCTGCATCAACCACGTCGAGCTCTCGGCCGTGTTTGGTCCAGGGCAGGAGGGGTGACAGGCTAGGGCCCCGCCAAACTAGGGGTAGTTCCGAACTGAAGGAGTATGTACATAGAAAGTACTTCATACATAGTAAAATTTCTGAAAATATGTAACACCCCAGGGTTTAGAGAGTGAAAAGGGTTGAAATAGAATATGTGCATTTGCATAGCATGCATCTGAAAATGCGAGAAATTTTGGCGCGATTAATAAAATGGATAAAGGGATCGATGTTTCTCTCGACTCTGATGAATTAGGCTATAGATCACCTGTTGAGTGCTATGAACTTCGACATGACCTTTACATTTTTTTTAAAACATTTTGAACACCATTCACTAATATCACAAGTTTATAATTCAAACAGAGTATAAAATACAAATCACTCATATCATCTCAATTCTTATCTTAGTTCCTTATCTTATCCCTATCATCTACACATCCATGACCATAAAAGGAAACAATTATTAAGACCTCATTTCACACATAATAAGAATTCATACACCACATTTCCTATATCATTTCATCACATCCTTTTCCACACATAGAAGTATCAATTTCAAATGATTGTCCAAAGTATATATAAATAAATCAAGTTATCAATTCATACAACATCTTCTCAATTTTCATCTTATAAACATCATTTGATCATCTTATATTACGTTAATCTCAAATACAAATTTCAAATCAATGTCCAATGTCTATTTCGATAATTGGACACAAGATCAAACTTTACAAGTGGAATTTCAATGAAGAAATGAATATTACATCTTTAATCGAATAAATACATATCTCATCCAAATGAAAAGAAAATTACAAATGAATAAAAAGAATCCTAAAACTAAATCCTGATCTTCTCATCATTATCTTGATCATCTTATTTTCCAATCTTCTCAATCTTCATTCCTGCAAACAAAGACAATACGAACCAAGAAGAGGGGTTGTTGATTAAAATGTATGCAGCCCCGAAGGTGATGCAAGTTGCTGTTGGAGCTGGCACATGGTAAATCTGGGAACTAGTCCAGATTCCCTATAAACATTGGAATTCATCAATTAAAGCAAATAGGCAACTTCGGGACAAGTGGATCATCTGGGATCATGATACAACAGTTATTAAGAAGACAACCGGAGGCAAAGTCAAACAACAGATGATCTAACTGAAGGCATCAAGAAGGCATTGCCAAAAGCCACTAATTGGAGTTAGCCTTAGGCAACATGGACAGATAGGCACCCAAGCAAACCAAGCCAAAACCATTCCATTTGAATGCAAAATAATAATACTAGCTCCTTATTAAGAGAAAGCCCACATAACAGAGAAGTCACAAATTCGAAATTGTAAAGCCACAAGATCACTATCCATATTAGGTCACCTGGATTCAAAAGTTTTGTGTTATGTAAAAGCAGTTTGGTAACAAGATTAGCTACCTTGTTAACAGATTTATCTTCCATGCATAAAGCAATCGAATGTCAACTAATTCATTTAGGTTTAGCTAAGAAATGATCAATAATCTATTATATTATTAAAACAACAAACAATAGACGGTAAGGATTGATCCAGTAAAAGTTAACGGTTAAGATGATTAGATAAACCAAGCAGTACCGATGGCTCCCTCCCGCAGCCTAATCGTACATGGACTCTCTCCTCTCTCCTATTCAACCACGAAGACTGCTTCACCCAAAAAGGAAGAAAACGAAGGCTGCTTGGCGATCAATCGACACTATGAATCCGGCAGTCGTTGCAGCTTATACTCCCTCGGCCACAGGACGCGGCCGCCGGCGCCGGCGTGTGTTCATCACCGCCCTCTCGCTTTTGTGTGGCTATTCGGAGTTCACGTCCATCAACAGCTGCCCCTGTGAATATGTGCCATTGCTCCAGATCTGTTCATGGTCAAGGCAGCGGAGTAGCAGATGTATCAATGGAAGTGGAAAAAGAAGACGTACAAGTGCCTTTGTCAGCAAATACGGGCGGACTACTACTCCCAGGCCCAGCCATCCTCTCTATCCACTCATGTCAAACGGCGATAGGTATTGCAGCATCAGCATGTAGGATATGATTGATGTCCAGCAGCCGGCAACACATTGAAAGGCCGATGGAATCATCCCATCGTTGTGTGCGCCAATGTAGATCTCACCTTGGTTTTCCCTTTGTGGATTTTGCAGCAATTACGAAGCATTGTAGTGCTTATTACGTTCAAAAAATGTGTTCGTTTCTTCTTCTTTTCCAGATGAGTCGTCAATTTCCTCGCTCTCCAGTCATATCGGCAGAGGCTATGTTGCAATCGCTCCTCAGCTGCCAGGATACAAGGTCCAGCGGCCAATGAGTGCTTCGTGAAGCCCTGCTAGAAGTGTACGACACCGTTTCAGGTTTGGTTGTCTCTCACATCTCATCATCGCATAACAAATCAAGAATTCCGTTTTTTGATCTAGGCTAGATAAAATTGATGATTATAAGTTTATAACTGACCACACATGTTATACGTAATTGATGTAGACATTTTTAATGAATTTACAGAAGTTCAGGCTCACGATTTATATCTATTCAGATTATTTAAGCCGGAAAGTTCTTTGCACTTAGAAATCTGAATATTATTCCTTAAGCATCATGCGATCGTTGGTATTTCTTTAGACCACACCAGATCTAGGATTCCTTAAGGCCCCCATGGCTGCTGTTTTTAGCCAATTACAATTAAGCATCAATGTGATTGTCCTAACTGTTATGGTGGTACAAGACGGAATATCTTATCAGCAGAGAAAATACATTCGGGTGATTACACAAATAATGTAATGATTTTGATTGTAAATTTTACCGACCCTAGATCAGAAGGTGGTTTCAATGAAACTAGCAGGGTGGCCCGCGCATTTGCGCGGCTAGATTACCTATTGATGTTATATCTTGCTATCACATTTTTCAAAATTTAGAGACATTCGCTACAAATTTAATACTTTAAGAATACTTAAGTATTGTTCAAAAAGTATATAAATTCGAGGTTTGTATATGCTTTTTAATTTTTATTTTTTTCTTCTAAAGTTCTTTTAAATTAGCGTGGATTATATTTTGCTTTAGTTTCACATTTATAACATCATTGGGTCCCAGAAAATATTGTTCCCATCCCTGTATCTTTTTTAATCTCCTTCCTCCTCTATGATTTAGTTTCGTCATCTTTACATCTGACAATTGAGAATTGAATTTTCTTGAAGTCGGAAATTATAATGTTAGTTACGGATTATATGCTATATTTGTGTAGCCGTAATTTTTCTTTTGGCATTATTTAAATACATTCCTTTTACCCTGATTATTTAGCCAATTCTTTTTCCAAAGTTTTCTATACACATTAGTTGTATTTTTATCCTGCTATTATTTTTCTCACTATATATTTGAGGATACGCTCAGTGATCGTAAATGACAGTCCACTATATATTTTTCTTCTGAAATGCATGTTAGAGAAATCCACTTTCTCTCTCTCTCAGTGAGTCTATTGACTGTACTCAATCCATTGCTTGTCCCAAGAAAAATCCCCTTTCTCCTATTCCAGACCAGGCTCTTGGAGGCGATTGTTGTGGATGCACGTTGGAGCTGCGGATATGGCCTTCCCCGCGGGCGAGGTTATCTCGCCCTCCCTGTTTTTGAAAGGCGGAGTGTGGTGGCCGGCAAGTTCAGTGCCTACTGCGCTTTGCGTGACCCGGCGTAGACCTGGACGTTGTCGACGACGACGAAGGCGGCAGCTGCGGCCCGCATTCAGCAGCCAAGTGCCTGCCTCGGCTCCAGTTCCCCCCGTGCACGGCCGCTTGCCTTTTTCAATCCTTCCCAAAATTTTAATCAGCGCTTGTGTTGTTTAGCTTGGAGCAGAAGCAGACAGAGCTAAATGCATCATCCTAACTCTGCTTTGCTCGACCCAGGCTGTCTGAGCGTGCCGGCGGCAACATCGCGCACAAAGTCTTCTCCCTGTGCGGCTGCTAATAGCACCCGCTTGCACACCTAGATGCCAAATCTACACCGAAGCCTGCTTGAATCAATTAGGCCGAAGATTGAGTTTCTTCCACCGGCAGATATATTGTTGGGTTTAACATCTATATTTTTCGTTCGTTTTCTATGATTTACCCAGGGATTACTTTTATTGCCTCTCATTCCAGTACATATTCCTAATCAATCAGTCTAATACCAAATTATGTACTACGAAGTAGGCCCAATTTTGTAAAACTTAAATGGTCTATTTGTTGCACTCACTCCTCACATCTCACAATCGAATAACTGGTCACCAATAAGGACAGCTTGTAATAGTATTGTACTTACCATTGACCTTCTGCACCATTGTTGAGGTCGTTACAATAAGGACAGCTTGGTTGCCGATTGCATCCTCATTCATAAAATAAGCTAGCCTTTCCGATACCACAATTCTGATTTTTTTTTACAACCTAAATAGTTCAAGAATAAACAGTTAGTGCTAACCACAATGGTGGAAAGAATTCCAACTAATTTGGAGGCATGGGTATGCAGTGTGCTCTTACACTGGTATTAGAATTTCAATCCAACAGAAGTATGAACGTTGTAAGTTCTTTCTTGTTATTCTTGACTAAAGATGCTTCATTGAGTAATCCAATGACATCTGGATTTTTTTTACTTTTAATATTAGAAAGATTAATTGGTTTAAAGTCTGATCTACTTCTATAAAATATAGACGTACCTGAGCATTGTTTTTCTTTCTCCGGCCGTTCTTGTATTGTGTCCTTGGTAGCCAACTCGAGATCGTAATCTGGAAAAACTTCTGATGATCCTTACATCTTATTTACCTTAGTATTGTAGGTAAAAACAATTTTAAATTAAAACTTCATGTGTTGATCATAAAATTGGATACCTTTTTTTTGAAACAGAAAATTGGATACCTTGGTGTCAAGGCGACTCGCAAAATCTAGGCTGGGTTGCCATCGATCCTAGCTACGTCCAGGTCCAACGATGTGTCGCTTCTTGCCGGATTGATATCAGCCTTGTCGTAGGCCTCGCTACCCAGAAGCTCACCACAATATCCCCTGTGCTGCAAAAAAATCCACAACTGTGACATCAATCTTGCCTATCCTGATGCCCGGGACTCCCAAAATCATAGTTTTGATCAATATATTCCTGAAACCTCAAATTTCATTGAAACCACCTTCTGATCTAGGGTCGGTAAAATTTACAATCAAAATCATTACATTATTTGTGTAATCACCCGAATGTATTTTCTCTGCTGATAAGATATTCCGTCTTGTACCACCATAACAGTTAGGACAATCACATTGATGCTTAATTGTAATTGGCTAAAAACAGCAGCCATGGGGGCCTTAAGGAATCCTAGATCTGGTGTGTCTAAAGAAATACCAACGATCGCATGATGCTTAAGGAATAATATTCAGATTTCTAAGTGCAAAGAACTTTCCGGCTTAAATAATCTGAATAGATATAAATCGTGAGCCTGAACTTCTGTAAATTCATTAAAAATGTCTACATCAATTACGTATAACATGTGTGGTCAGTTATAAACTTATAATCATCAATTTTATCTAGCCTAGATCAAAAAACGGAATTCTTGATTTGTTATGCGATGATGAGATGTGAGAGACAACCAAACCTGAAACGGTGTCGTACACTTCTAGCAGGGCTTCACGAAGCACTCATTGGCCGCTGGACCTTGTATCCTGGCAGCTGAGGAGCGATTGCAACATAGCCTCTGCCGATATGACTGGAGAGCGAGGAAATTGACGACTCATCTGGAAAAGAAGAAGAAACGAACACATTTTTTGAACGTAATAAGCACTACAATGCTTCGTAATTGCTGCAAAATCCACAAAGGGAAAACCAAGGTGAGATCTACATTGGCGCACACAACGATGGGATGATTCCATCGGCCTTTCAATGTGTTGCCGGCTGCTGGACATCAATCATATCCTACATGCTGATGCTGCAATACCTATCGCCGTTTGACATGAGTGGATAGAGAGGATGGCTGGGCCTGGGAGTAGTAGTCCGCCCGTATTTGCTGACAAAGGCACTTGTACGTCTTCTTTTTCCACTTCCATTGATACATCTGCTACTCCGCTGCCTTGACCATGAACAGATCTGGAGCAATGGCACATATTCACAGGGGCAGCTGTTGATGGACGTGAACTCCGAATAGCCACACAAAAGCGAGAGGGCGGTGATGAACACACGCCGGCGCCGGCGGCCGCGTCCTGTGGCCGAGGGAGTATAAGCTGCAACGACTGCCGGATTCATAGTGTCGATTGATCGCCAAGCAGCCTTCGTTTTCTTCCTTTTTGGGTGAAGCAGTCTTCGTGGTTGAATAGGAGAGAGGAGAGAGTCCATGTACGATTAGGCTGCGGGAGGGAACCATCGGTACTGCTTGGTTTATCTAATCATCTTAACCGTTAACTTTTACTGGATCAATCCTTACCGTCTATTGTTTGTTGTTTTAATAATAATAATAGATTTGAGGTTTCAGGAATATATTGATCAAAACTATGATTTTGGGAGTCCCGGGCATCAGGATAGGCAAGATTGATGTCACAGTTGTGGATTTTTTTGCAGCACAGGGGATATTGTGGTGAGCTTCTGGGTAGCGAGGCCTACGACAAGGCTGATATCAATCCGGCAAGAAGCGACACATCGTTGGACCTGGACGTAGCTAGGATCGATGGCAACCCAGCCTAGATTTTGCGAGTCGCCTTGACACCAAGGTATCCAATTTTCTGTTTCAGAAAAAAAGGTATCCAATTTTATGATCAACACATGGAAGTTTTAATTTAAAATTGTTTTTACCTACAATACTAAGGTAAATAAGATGTAAGGATCATCAGAAGTTTTTCCAGATTACGATCTCGAGTTGGCTACCAAGGACACAATACAAGAACGGCCGGAGAAAGAAAAACAATGCTCAGGTACGTCTATATTTTATAGAAGTAGATCAGACTTTAAACCAATTAATCTTTCTAATATTAAAAGTAAAAAAAATCCAGATGTCATTGGATTACTCAATGAAGCATCTTTAGTCAAGAATAACAAGAAAGAACTTACAACGTTCATACTTCTGTTGGATTGAAATTCTAATACCAGTGTAAGAGCACACTGCATACCCATGCCTCCAAATTAGTTGGAATTCTTTCCACCATTGTGGTTAGCACTAACTGTTTATTCTTGAACTATTTAGGTTGTAAAAAAAAATCAGAATTGTGGTATCGGAAAGGCTAGCTTATTTTATGAATGAGGATGCAATCGGCAACCAAGCTGTCCTTATTGTAACGACCTCAACAATGGTGCAGAAGGTCAATGGTAAGTACAATACTATTACAAGCTGTCCTTATTGGTGACCAGTTATTCGATTGTGAGATGTGAGGAGTGAGTGCAACAAATAGACCATTTAAGTTTTACAAAATTGGGCCTACTTCGTAGTACATAATTTGGTATTAGACTGATTGATTAGGAATATGTACTGGAATGAGAGGCAATAAAAGTAATCCCTGGGTAAATCATAGAAAACGAACGAAAAATATAGATGTTAAACCCAACAATATATCTGCCGGTGGAAGAAACTCAATCTTCCGGCCTAATTGATTCAAGCAGGCTTCGGTGTAGATTTGGCATCTAGGTGTGCAAGCGGGTGCTATTAGCAGCCGCACAGGGAGAAGACTTTGTGCGCGATGTTGCCGCCGGCACGCTCAGACAGCCTGGGTCGAGCAAAGCAGAGTTAGGATGATGCATTTAGCTCTGTCTGCTTCTGCTCCAAGCTAAACAACACAAGCGCTGATTAAAATTTTGGGAAGGATTGAAAAGGGCAAGCGGCCGTGCACGGGGGGAACTGGAGCCGAGGCAGGCACTTGGCTGCTGAATGCGGGCCGCAGCTGCCGCCTTCGTCGTCGTCGACAACGTCCAGGTCTACGCCGGGTCACGCAAAGCGCAGTAGGCACTGAACTTGCCGGCCACCACACTCCGCCTTTCAAAAACAGGGAGGGCGAGATAACCTCGCCCGCGGGGAAGGCCATATCCGCAGCTCCAACGTGCATCCACAACAATCGCCTCCAAGAGCCTGGCCTGGAATAGGAGAAAGGGGATTTTTCTTGGGACAAGCAATGGATTGAGTACAGTCAATAGACTCACTGAGAGAGAGAGAAAGGGGATTTCTCTAACATGCATTTCAGAAGAAAAATATATAGTGGACTGTCATTTACGATCACTGAGCGTATCCTCAAATATATAGTGAGAAAAATAATAGCAGGATAAAAATACAACTAATGTGTATAGAAAACTTTGGAAAAAGAATTGGCTAAATAATCAGGGTAAAAGGAATGTATTTAAATAATGCCAAAAGAAAAATTACGGCTACACAAATATAGCATATAATCCGTAACTAACATTATAATTTCCGACTTCAAGAAAATTCAATTCTCAATTGTCAGATGTAAAGATGACGAAACTAAATCATAGAGGAGGAAGGAGATTAAAAAAGATACAGGGATGGGAACAATATTTTCTGGGACCCAATGATGTTATAAATGTGAAACTAAAGCAAAATATAATCCACGCTAATTTAAAAGAACTTTAGAAGAAAAAATAAAAATTTAAAAAGCATATACAAACCTCGAATTTATATACTTTTTGAACAATACTTAAGTATTCTTAAAGTATTAAATTTGTAGCGAATAATATTTCTCTAAATTTTGAAAAATGTGATAGCAAGATATAACATCAATAGGTAATCTAGCCGCGCAAATGCGCGGGCCACCCTGCTAGTTATAGAAAACAATAAAGCCCACACAATTAAATTGCTAAGCCACTAATATTTCACAAGCCCACATAGGAGAATCAGCCCACAAGTCCATCTAATGACTAAAGCCACTTGTCTTGCTCAAGAGTAAATCTACAAGGAGATAAGACCAAGCTTGAGTGGATGAGCATGTCACATAGGAGAGTTATCCACAAGCAAAATATCTAACATAACTTGAACCCATGTAATGCCTATGCATCAACACTTGACAACAAGTAGCTTACTCATCCTTGCAAAACAAGAGTCATCTAGTTGTGTGTCACCACCACAACAATCAGCCAGCAGTATATAATCATCACAGCAACCAACCACAACACATTTTTCTCACATAAGGATTTCCAAACAGTAGCCTATAAGCATCAGCCAGGAACATTATATCTTTCTTACATCATGCAAATCTTACCAGCAGCCAATTTAGCACTAAAACATATTCCCAAATCAGCCAGAATCTCAAGAACATCTCAAGAACAACCACAGAAATAAATTACAGCTAGTTTAATATACTCTAGGAAATAGGTCAAGCAGCGAGGAGGAGCAGGCTAGCCACAAGACGTAGGTTATCATCATTTTCCAGAAGTCCAAGCTGCTCAACAATAGCAGGTTAATTCTTTTGTGTGTTAGGCAGAGGAGAGGTGCTAGCAAGTTCTGTAAATGACAGGACAGTGCTAGAAAGAGAGGAAAGCAGGGCAGCACATCAAAATCTATCCAAGAACACATTTTTAAATCATTCCAACTACCCTTCAACTAGATCTCAACTAGGAGGATCGAAAGAAGTGTATCTCTTAGATCTGCATAGAAATGCTATGCATAATTCATCCTAGAGAATAAAAGCCACCAAATAAATATCTGTTCTTAGGAAAATCTTTGCCTCGGCCTTTGCATCATTGACAAGGCTAAGAAATCAAGTACTAGATCTGTTCTTATTAGATAAATAGCCCAATCTGTCCAGAAACACATTTTCTAAATCATTCTAGCAACACTAGCATCATCAGATCACGCTTGGAATGGATCTAAACACTGGGCACATTCAACAGAGGCACCACAGGGGTAAATCATGTTCAACAGACAAGCACATGGGCACGAAATCATCTAGTAATGCATCTAAATAAAATTGGCAGTGCCTAGTATTCAATCTGGCAATATTTAGGCATCGAGGCATCTACAAACCTGTGGCAAACATCCACCATATCATCTATATGAGCTAATAATCTAGATATCCGCGCTGAAATTAACTGAAAGAAGCACAGGAAAACATAAAAGCTTATCTAAACAAGCTAGCTACTGTGTAACTCCAAATGGAGGCATCACAGCAAGCAAAACATGTCTAAATCATGCTTAAATACTTCCTACATCATTACTAGACCATGCTCTAGTTCAGATTATATAGAATCATCACAAGATTCAGTCTAAAAATCATTTCTCTTCATATTTGAGCAAGAAATGTTCCCAACAATAATTCCAGAGGTAATGGAGGGATCTAATCATGCTAGATCTACACCATTCATCTCATCCTTGGTGCACAGTAGGTAGACAGTGCACATAGAGGAGCAAATCATCAAGAAATCATCATCTGTTCATCAAGAACCTAACCCAACATAAGAATACATGCTTAATCCGAAGCCCAGGAGTGCTAGAGACTAGAGATCATTTGCTCTTTGACTGCCCATTTGCTGCACGCTGTTGGAATGCAGCAGGAATTCATTGGAACATGGCTGTTCCCATATTGATCAGAATCAGAGAGGCTAGGGGGAGCTTCACGGGACCTTGCTTTCTGGAGACTTTTGCTTGTGCCTCATGGAATATATGGAAAGTGAGAAATGAATTTATCTTTCAGCAGTTGCAGCCCTCCTTTGGGAGATGGAGGGTGAAATTCCTTGCCGACCCGTACCTTCACCAGCATCGGGTGAAAGGTTCCGATGTTCAACCACTTTTGCTGTGGATTAGAACAATTTTTGAACACCAGTAGTATAGCTCATGTACTTCTTCTTTACATTCCATCCCCCTTGATGTAATCACGCTCTTTTGCTTGCCCCCTCATTAATATAAAATTTTAACCGTAGGGATTTTCCCTACGGTACTGGTGTTCAAAAAAAAATCTGAAGCCCAGAGGTAGCTAGATCGAGTGGAGGGACTAGAAGAAAGAGAAGAGAGAGAGGATACATTCTTACCATGCGTCCATGGCCGTAGCTCCACGGCGGCGAGGTAGTGCTCGCACGATCGTTGGAGGGGCACATGGAGGTCGTGGAACCAGCACCACCGCACCACGGTGGCACAGAGGTTGGAGCTCTGCGCCGAGCCATGGTGGGCACACCGGAGAAGAGCTAGCGGAGGCAGGCGAGCGGCGCCAGCACCGAAACCCTAACCCTAGGGTTGGGTTGCGTATGGCCGCGAGAGGAGGAGAAACACAAATCGCCTGGGCAGAAGGGAAGAGTGGAGCGAGGGGGTTGTTTTGCCCTAGACCACGGCGGTGGAGGTGGCCGGTAGTGGCCGAGCCGAAGGTGGCGGCGACATCGTAAGGCAGGAGGGGAACAAGAGCACAGGGAGCTATCGAGAGAGAGTGTGTCTTGCTCGGGTTCGACCCATTAGCTGGTTGGGTTCAATCCAGTCCAACCATCTGACCCAGGGGGTGTTTTGGTAATTTACCAAATTCAAAATATTCAAACTTAAATGAATATTTACACCAAATTAAGTAACACAAAATTCAATAAAAATATGCAACAAACTCTACGAAATATGAGGATTTTTATGTAAGTTTTCTTTGAAGTTTAAAAAAATATTTTGTGGATAAATAAATTCAAAGATCTTTAAGTGGAAATGACTTGAAATTCTTTTCAAAAACTATTTTCGTAAAAGAAAATAATATGGGAAAAATAAAGTTTCGAAGTTCAATTATATTGATGACTTGAAATTCTTTTTCAAAAACTATTTTCGTAAAAGAAAATAATATGGGAAAATAAAGTTTCGAAGTTCAATTATATTGAACTATTTAAATTTAAACACTTTATATTTATTCCTCATGAAAATTGTTGTCAAACTCTTTACATAATTAAAATTCCTCAAACACTCGAAAAGTCTTAAATCCGCAACTTGTGAATTTGGGTGACGATGCATATCATGATTATGCATAATAGCATGCTGCTAGATTTTTCAGTAGTCCTTATCAGGATTACCCTGCTACTTTTCAGAATTCGGGGTTTTACCGCAATCCCTAGAACCCCGAAGGGTTGAACGGCCATTTCTATCACAGGCTAGTTCATTCTTGCATGTCCGATGCAATATTTTTATCAAAGTATTTATAAAATACTATGTTTTATCATGTGCATAAAAAGAAAAAAAACTATTTTCGAATGATGTGAATTGATATATATTATTGTTGGCTGGCAATGGAACCACGATATGATGTTGTGGTGGAGGTTCCATTGTACGGGAAAGTACATACCTAGGATTAATTACCAATGTCACAGTGATCCTTGCGCTGTATTGAAGCGTTTACCATGAGATCTGTTATGGACGGTAAAGTCAGCTGCTATCTTCTCTCGTTCACATATCCTCGGCAGGCTATTACCTGGTTGTGTCCGTTGCGGCGGCCAACAGCGGGATAATTGGAATAGAAGCTCGGGAGGGGTCACTACTAGGAAATAGGCTATCTGTGGCGCACCCAAAAAAATTTATGTGGCGCATTCGGGCGTGCGCCACAGAAAGCCCACGATTCTGTGGCGCACCCTCCACCATGCGCCACAGGAATTTTTTTTTGAATTTCAAAAAAAAGGCGGCCAGATCTAGATCTAGCCGCCGGAATTTTGCCAAAATTTCGTCGGAGCTCGTCGGAGGCCGTGCTGCTGTGGGTGGAGGAGGGAGTCACCGAAGGTGGGTGGGTGGAGGATGGGGGTCGCCGGAGATGGTAGAGGAGGAGAAGGATGTCACCAGAGGAGGTCACCGAGGTGGAGGAGGAGGTCGCCGAGGTGGAGGAGGAGGAGGTCGCCGAGGTGGTGGAGGAGGTCGCCGGAGGTGGATGTGTTGGAGGAGGAGAAGAGAAGAAGTGGAGGAGAGGAGAGGATAGGAGGAGGAGGAGGAGAAGGGGAGAGGAGAAGTGGAGGAGAAGGGAGAGGAGAAGTGGAGGAGAGAAGGAGAGAAGGGAAAAGAGAGGGAGAAGGGGGTGCCGGCGGGAGAAGGGGGTGCTTTTCTATTTTTTTGATTTTGTAGAAAAAAATGTTCTTTTTGAAATAACTTTTTTCCTTTTGGAATTTCGACGATCTGAGAAAAATTCACCGGTAATCCCAGGTGAAATCGAGCTCCATTTTTTCTCTAGTTTTTTTTTGATATATTAAACGCAATTTTTTCGACGTCGTATGCAAAGGTTATGGCCGTTTTTTTTCTTCTGTTTTTTGCAAAAAAAGGTCAAAATTTATATTTCAAAATTTGTATACGTACTAGACACTAAAACCTAACTATATCTCAAAGGTTTTTATTTTTTGAAAGTTTTATCATTTTCTTTTCTTGTTTGCAAAACTGAAAAGCCGATCCACGGGGGAGGGGGGGGGGGGTGGGATCTGTTTTCAACAATTCTGTGGCGCATGGGTCTAGATGTGCCACAGAAACCCATGCGCCACAGAAAGGGCACCTACCCAATCATTGGAGGCGGGGCCACCATATTTCTGTGGCGCATGGGTCTAGATGCACCACAGAAATGTGGCTTTCTGGGGCGCATCTAGACCCATGCGCCACAGAAAGAGTCATTTATGTGGCGCATGTGGCCCCATGTGCCACAAAATTCCTAATTTTCTGTGGCGCATGCAAAACAATGCGCCACAGAAAATATTTCAGTGGTGCAAGTCTGTTTGGTGCGCCGTAAAAAGTGATTCTATCTATAGCTAGTTCCTAGTAGTGGGTGGCGGGATAGCGGTCCTTGTTACCGGCCGTGCCACAAATGGGCGGATATGTGTTGTGCGGAGAGGGTCAGTATTTGGCTTTGGACTCACACCTGGCCACATACCATGGAAGTATGGACGAGTTTGGCTGCTCGGAAAGGCAACAAGGCTGGGTTTCTCTCATGGGTAAAGTTACATAGCTCTGCAGAGTCAACAACAAGAAATTGTGACTGTAACATCCGTGTTCCCAGAAGGAACTACAGACCGCAGCGGGAAAGGCATCCAAGTGATGACTATGAACCGTGGAGACTGTGAGCATAGTTTTTGGAAAATAAAATGGACCCTTTCCTAAAAATATTTTCATACTTGCATTATGCCAATGACCGTTGGTCATGACAGTAGCTAGTGCATAAAACACCTTATCGCCTATATTATTTGAACTTGCTGAGTAACGCTCGTGTTGCTCACCCTTTCCCCGTTGACCCTTGCTTAGATTTTGGAGCCATCAAAGGAGTTGCCAGTTTTACATCATGACGTCAAGGAGGTCTTCAACGAGGAGTCAAGGGTACCACTGGATCTTGAAGGAGTCATCTGCAACTTCGCCAACAGAAGAATGACGACAACTATGCCAGTGAAGGAGCAACGACATCATTGTCGGTGGCATGCACAACAACCATGTTAGTAGTGGAGGAGACGACTTCTATTGGTAGAAGGAGTACAAATCTGGATAAAGATATTCCAGAGGGAATAGAGTAGGTGTCGAGGTGTGCCCTCGGCAATTCCCTTGGTTGCTATACCTAGGGTTGATTGTGTGGTAGAGGACGCATAGTATTGGTGGAATCGACGGCTGACAAGCTGGATTTACCTAGGTTCAGGGCCCTCGAGTGAGGTAAAACCCCTACTTCCTGCTTGTCTGTGTTTATGATTTGAATATGGAGGTTACAAGGGTTCGACGAGCAGCAGATCTCATCGAGGTTTTGGTGGTTATGGATTGCTTACCTTGATCGATCACCCTCCCAGCCTTTATATAGGAGGCTGGGTCTCGGGAAACACAACCGACCAAGGTTACATGTATGGAAAGTCTTAACCGACCATAACTCGATCTAACTTGGGAAGCACTCCTCGTCTCGGGCCTTCCTTCGTGGCTTCAATTAATCTTTGGGCTTCTTTGATCATCACGTGCACCAGGTACCTCTAAGTTAGGGTATCCACAGAGTATAACCTCGTCATTAGCCCCGAGTACTTGCTTGACTCGTAGAATCGAGCATGTGCTCCCTTCATCGTGCACGTCATAATCTTCTGAACTTGTGCTTCTGATCCGATGTAGTTCTTCGAGCTCTAATTTATTTCAATTGTATGTGTATGCTAATCGAGGGATATTGACATAGTAGGCCTGATTTACTCTAGTATCGAGCTCAGTTAACTGCTTATTTGAGCAAAAAACCTTACTAGTCTTCAGTCAGACTCGAGTTCCTGGGCTCGAGCCTGGAACATAATCGAAAAATTATGCCTAGGGATATTGACATAGTAAGCCTGATTCACTCGAATATCGAGCTCAGTTAACCTCACATTTGGACGAAACCATACTAGTCTTCAATCAGGTTCGAGTCCCCGGACTCGAAGCTGGAACACTTTTGCAATTTATGCCTAGGGATATTGACATAGTAGGCCTGACTTACTCAAAAATCGAGCTCAGTTAACCGCACATTTGGGCGAAACCATACTAGCCTTCAATCAGGTTCGAGTCCCCGGACTCGAAGCTGGAACATACTGGACAGACTCGACTCAGGCCGTTGTAGGTCTTACTGATTCGTTCTGCAGTTTATCTTTTGATACCTAACGCGTCCGTCAGGATTTTCATCATGTCTGTTGACACGGAAAATTTCAAGGGAAAACACTGTTGGAGCGTCCCTCGGCCCATCTCGATTGCTCGGCAGGTCTTACCTTTTGCATTTGCGTATGCAACATCCGAAACATCTGCGATTGGCATAGCTCGGGAATTTATGAAGTTCTTTGTTTTGTGAAGTATTTAATGCTTTCAATCGAGCCTGTATTCGAGTGAGTTTTTCTTACCTTGTTTGGAAATCTATGGGAGCGCGACAGCGCTCCCATGGGAGTAGCCCCCGAGATTGTGGTTTATTGTCTTGCAATAGAGGACGATCTCAAATCATCCTTTTACACTGCTTTTTGTTAGTCGAAATATTTTGTCTTTGAAATCTATGGAGCGCGTCAGCGCTCTCATGGGAGTAGCCCCCGAGATTATGCTTTATTTCGTTTGAAATAGAGGATAATCTCAATAATTTTTCTCCTTTTTTGATCAATCGCAACAAATTTTTGATATACTCCTTCCCCGCGGCGAACGCGTCTGCTTCGCTGAATTCCTTCCCCGCGGCTTCTCTCTCCCTTTGCATGATTTTGTGCGAGGGCTTCTGTATGCCTATGGCCTACAGATTCATGATCTTACTCCCAACAGCATTATGCATATCGCCTGTTTCATGGTGCTTTGCGAGTGTTTCTTGGGAGTGTCCCCCAGCTGGGCATTGTGGAAGCATATCTTCAAGGTGCGCCACAATTGCCGGGGTAAACGCCCTTGCCCGGTGGGTGGATTTCAAGTCCAAGTGCGAAGCGATTCGCATTACTTTAGCTTGAAGACAGTCGACTCTGCCCAAGGTTGGCGGACCAAATGGTTCTATGTGCCAGTCGACCAAGTGGTGCTCCCGGCTTTTTCGATTGAGAATCCTCCGAAGAAGACGGTGGCCTGGGACCACCCTATCTCTCCTGCTGAAGCCAAAGAAGCTACCCCTTTGCTGAATGAGATTGGAAATTTGCTGAAGACTGTTTCTGGTATTCAGTTGATCAGTACTTATTTGAAGATGCGAGTGTGGCCCATGCGCCTTCGTGCCCACCCGATGTGGCAGTATGAGGGTCCACTCGACAGCACCAGGATGAGCGCCTCCGAGTTGACGCAAAAGAGCTCAGTGCTCAGGTGAAGAAGATCACGAGCCTCAAAGCTTCCACAAAAATCGACTTCAACTTCCCGCACATCCCCTACGGGCCAGAGAAAGCCTTACCCGCAGTGAGTGATTCTTTTTGCTGTTTTTTATGCTTCGCCATCTGCCTTGCCTCTTTTTTGCTTTCATTCTTATGATTATGAATTGTGCTTGCTACATAGGGTCACTCGACTGCCGCCTCTCTGCCCCCTCTACCCGAAGCCGGGCCTACTGTGGAGACGGCAATACAGGAGGAAACCAAACTGCCCATTGCTGACCCTGCTTCTGCTCACTCGACCCCTCAGGATAATCCCGAAGAAAAGGTGAAGAGGTGGAACAGGTTGTGGGGATGCTTCAGATGAATCAGATGCTGAGCAGGGTCCTCGCAAGCCTAAACGCCAGCGTTTGGTTCTTCCGGAGTCTTCGAGTACAGAGGATGAGCAGGGGACACCGGTAACTCGGGTATCCCTTCTCCTGCTAAAAACCATCCTGACTGTCTCCCCTCTGGCTTCGCGTCCTCCTGCAAATTCGAGTAACACCTCTCGACTGGGTGTTTTCTCTCTTGGCGACGAACCTGATTCTGATGAAGAAGATGAGCCAAGGTTTGCTTTGTAGTCGATTCCTTTATTTGTGTCTGCGCCTTTATGGTTGTTATTTTTTGATTGGGTGTATTTTTTGCTTTATGATACCAGTGGCAAATCGCAATCTCCACCCCCAGTCGCGGACACTTCGATTGCGGCGCAGCCATCCGTCCCTCCAGAGGCAGCACAAGGCACTATTCTTGAAGCAGCCAAGGACGCCACTGAGCTGGTGGTTGCTGATTTGAACAAGGAGAAGACTGCCCCAACTGCGGATGTCGTGGCTTCCTCCTCCAAGCCTGCCTCTTGGACTGATCACGTGAGTGCTTCTGTTATTACTTACACTTGAAAATTTTATTTCTTCTGCACTCGACGATAACATGCGTATTCTGTTTCAGCCTATGTATGCCGCCATGGCCCCTTGGGTCCAGTCCTTTGTTCGGGTGGAGCAAGAGAGGGACTCCCTGCAGTCAACTTCGACTGAGCTTGCGCGTAAGTGTTTTTTGCTAAAAACTCTTCCCTTCTTTTGAAGTTATGATACTAATCGAGAATGTTTTGAACTCCGCAGAAAACAAGAAGTCAGCTGAGGAGCAAGTGGAAGGCCTGAAGAAACAAGTGCAGGACTTGCAGACCAAGCTCTCCAGCCAGCAGTCTGAATCGAAGAAAGCACTTGCTGATGCTCAGGACGCAACCACTCGCCGCGATAAGGAGCTTGCTGCACGTCTGTTGGGATTGGCCCGTTCTGCCAAAGGTGAATGAACTATTTTTGCGAGTAGCTCTTTGGTTATTTTAGCAGCTTGTGCTCATAACTTCTGCTTTCTGAATTTTGAAGGTTCTGAAGGCGCCTCGGCTTCCACTAAGCCATCGAGTGACTCATTGTCACTCGATGATGCAATCATGGAACTCGAATCTGTGTTATACAAGACCAAAGGCGAACTGGCTACCATGACCAACACCCTTAGCAACCTGCACGCGGGGATGTGTCCTACAGCCGCTGCTCCCTCGACTGCAGAAGGACTGGCTGCAGCTTTTGGCGAAGGATCGTCGATTGTGGCGGATTTTGCCCGCGAACTCACGGTACGCGGCTCGGAGTACACCCTCAGGCTTTTGTTAGGCAATGGTAGAGGCCGATTTCAACAGTGCTTTATCGGATTACCCAAAAAGCCTGATGGAAGGCCGCTATCATTCAGGGGTGTAACCGAGCCAGCTACGCGACTGAGCGAAATCTGCGTCCAGACTATGGAGCGCCGGGCTGAAGCTGTTAGGGCTCAGTCGCGTAAAACTAGGGCAGGATCCATCTCACAGGCCTAGGAACTTTTTATTCTGTAATTTGATTACTCGAACCTGGCATGTATGCTTTTGCTACTTATGTTTATGCTAGTATATACTTTTGGGTGCTAATGTTTGAATGAAATTTGCTGAATCATCTGAATTTTGCAACTTCGTGTGTCCGGGCTTCTGAATGTTGCGTTTTATGAACCAGCCACAAGAGTGCGAGTCTGGTGGACCTTCTCCATCTCGTACTCGAACATCTGGTCAGACAAGGAATGATGCGAGGGTACTTGCTTTTGCGAAGAATCGAGTGAGTGAACTAGAGCAAGAACTCAAAAGCACTCGAGCTGAGTTGGAGCTGTTGCGTTCCAGGCCAAGTTTTGCTACCCAACGCGAGGAATATGTTCTTGGCGAGATGGACAACATAAACAGGCAACTCCAATGTGAGTTTATGACATCATTTTTGCTTGAAAGTTTTCACTTGTTTGCATTATGCTTTGGACCAATAACTTTGTCCTTTTGCAGGTTTTGTGCCTGATGCCCAGCAGGAAAATAGGAGGGTCAATCGACTCCTCGATAATGTTGTTGATGTACCAACTACTGGCAGGCAGCATTTTTATTTGGACAAGGTGCACGCTCGCACTCTTGCCACTTTGAAGGATCGAGTATGGCGAAACGCCCAAGTACTCGAGATTGCAGGCGTATCTTCGCTCGCTTAAATTACGCGCTCTTCCCGTCAGGACCTCAGCCTCAAGGGTTGTTTCCTTTGATTGATATCTTTCGAGTGACAAATTCAGTCAAAGAATCTTTGATGCAGCTTGCTATTCTTGGGTCAAATGCCACTATGGCTTACATCCGCAGCCGTAAGCCAAATTTTGCAATTCGACCTCCTGCAACTGGCACACTTGTATCCCAATCACATTTGATCGAGACACGTTCTGCTGCTGAGGAACTCATCGATTGCTGCAAGGAGCAGCTTTTTGGTCCTGTACTGGATACAAAGGATGAATCAGATTCTTAACTTGTAGAATTTTTGTATAAACGGGGCATTCTCCAATGTAAATATGTACTATTGTATTTGTGACGAAGTATTTTTGCATATATTTGTGACGGCCCCCGAGTCTATCGAGTGGGATTTTTTGAATTTTTATGCTTGACCCAGCCCCGAGTATATCGAGTGGGATTTTTGAGTTTTTATGCTTGACCCAGCCCCCGAGTATATCGAGTGGGATTTTTGAGTTTTTATGCTTGACCCAGCCCCCGAGTATATCGAGTGGGATTTTTGAGTTTTTATGCTTGACCCAGCCCCCGAGTATATCGAGTGGGATTTTTCAGTTTTATGCTTGACCCAGCCCCCGAGTATATCGAGTGGGTAACAATAAAAGGCATATATGAGAAATATGGAGAACATGTATCTTTATTCGAAATATGTGTTCGACCAGCAAGCCGCCTCATTAAAAACCTTCCAGTCCCCTGAGGTACCCTGGTAAGGGAAAAGAGTGCGTCTGAAACCTGCTGGTTCTTCCGACATTATGCACTTATTACATATCTATGCATAGAACGGACGCAGATGCGCCCCTCTATGTACTAGTGTGGCTTGACACATGTTGACCGTCCTGAAGGTCCAGTCGGATGCCCCTTGTACTCCATCGCGTCGTTGATGGCTTTGAGCCCTCTGTCGATTGCCATCTTCTTGCTTCCTGGTAGAGGTGCACGGTCATTGGAGACCTCAAGCTCGGCGAGTGATTGCTCCACCCGTACATCTCTGAAATTTTGCTGAAGTCACGGTCACATGAATCTGACCTTTGAAAGTTCCCGCTGACGTGATGATTCCTTTTGGTCCTGGCATTTTGAGCTTGAGGTAGGCGTAGTGCGGTACGGCCATGAATCGAGCGAAAGTGGGGCGCCCAAGTATTGCATGGTATTGTGACTTCCAATCGACCACTTCGAACTCAATCGACTCAGTTCTGAAATGAGTAGGATCTCCAAACGTAACATCGAGTTGTATGGTGCCTGCCGGGAGCACTGCTTTGCCTGGGACGATACCATGGAAGGTACTTGTGGATTTTGGCAGATTTTCGACTGATTTGTTCATTCTGCGTAGCGTATCTGCAAAGATTATGTTGAGGCCGCTACCCCGTCCATGAAGACCTTGGTCATGGCGTAGCCTCCGATTTGGGCGTCGAGTACCAAGGCTGCATGCCCTGGTCGGTATACTGCGGTGGATGGTCCTCTCGATTGAAGACAATCGGAGTTTCTGATCCTTTCAAAAAGTCTGTTATAGCTGGGGGTGCCATGACCGCCATATTGACGTGTCGAGTGTGTAACTTTTGCTCTCTATTGGAGGGACGCCCTCGCTGGATCATGTTCATCTGCCCGCGAGTTACGGGATATTTTTGTTCATCTCCTTGCTGCATCTGGTGCACGGCTGCTGCCATTTGTGTTCCCGTAACGGGTTGCGCTGGCACCATGTACACTGGCGTCGATTGCGCTGGTGTTGGTGCAGGATACACCTGAGTAGGCTGCATTTGCGGTGGTATGGAATATACCTGTGCTTGTTGTACTTGCTGCGGTGCTTGATATGCTGAACAGGCTGTGTTTGTGGTGTAGTCGATGGGGTCTGCGTCAATTGAGGAGGTGCACGTCCGTCTTTTGCAGTCGCAGTATGTGTTCAATCGCAAGTTGATCGAATTCCCTGCAATTTCTAAGCGAGTGGTTAGAGCGAAGCTTACCATCGTCCCCTTTATAAAGATGGAATCTGCAATAATCGTCCATCCTTTCTTCGATTGAGCGCTCGGATCTTTGTCTGCTCGCCTGCGCCACTCTGGCCTTCTGTAGTTATCGCGGTCGTCGCGTCTGTGGTCTCGACTGTCACGTCGATCGCCTGTGCGATGGTCTCGATCACTTCGGCGTTCGTCAGTACGATGATCTCGATTATCACGATGATCGTCGGGTCGTCGGTCAGTTTGGTCGTGGTTGTCTCTTGACTGGACAAAGCCTGCTGCGATGAAGTTTGGGTGGTCATCATCGTGATAACGATGCTTGCGCTTGCGCCTTCGATCATCTCTGTAGCTATCTCTGCGGTCTCGACTGCCACCCTCGTGATTTTCATGTGAGTGCGGCTCGAGTGGCTCGTACGGAGTCTTCTCCATCTGCCCATTTTGTTGCGAGTACCATGAGTGCCGCCATTGTCTTCGGATCTTCTCGACCAAGCGTTTCTTTGAAATCTTCCCTCCAGAGTCCGTTTTTGAAGGCGTCGATTGCCCTATCTTCTGATACGTTGCCTACTGAATTACGGATGGCCCACCGCCGTATGTACGATCTCAGAGATTCATCTGACTTTTGCTTGCAGGTCCGGAGCTCCTCGAAAGTTTTGGGGCGCTCACATAAAGGTTCGAAGTATTTGATGAAATCGCCTTTGAAGTGCTCCCACGAATCGTAGTATGATTCGGGTAGCGATTTGAGCCAATCGCGAGCTGTTCCTTCCATCATGAGTTGTATGTACTGCATAGCCGTAGTTGTGGTTCGCGCTGACATCCGACTGCCAGCCTGTAGTCTTCTAGCCAGCCTGATGGCTCTTGTTTGCAATTGAACTTTGGCGTGGTAGCTAGCGAGAATTTCTTGGGCATACGAGCCTCCCGGATTCTCGAGTGAAGCATAGCGCTCCACAGGGTCCGATTTCTGCTTCTGAGTCTGAGCTATTGCTGTATGACCTCCTCGAGTGGCTCCTGCTGGAGCGATGGCGTGTGAGCTTTTTCGACTGCTCCTTCCCCGAGGACTTCGACTGCGACGGTCCCGATCTGTATCTCTCCTTGGAGTTGCTTGTGGCTGCTGTATGGCTTGTGCTGCTATTGCCAGTTGTTTGTACAGTTGGAGGTGCTGGTCCCTCTTTGGGTCTCCTGCAGGAGGTTCGATTGTTCTGAGATAGGTGCCGAGCGTCATCAGCGCTCCGGCTGGCTCAGTAGGTATGGGGACTCCTTCCGTGTCGACTGCCATAAAGGCTGGGTTTAGGTTTCGAGTGACCGTGCACGATCTGCGTCTTCGAGGTTTATGAATCGTGACCTATTCGCGGGTCGTTTCTGCCTGTTGAACTCGTAGACAGTGCTCTTCGCCGAGCACTCGATATGCTGGCTGCTTTTTGCGTTCTTCGAGTACCGCTCGGTAGTTCTTCAACCGTATCGATTCTTGCCACTGGAAGTATTGTAAGGTCAACACCTCCTCCGGAGTTGCGTTTGCTGGTAGCATCGTGCAACTTTCGATTACTTTGCTCACTTTTTCTGCCATCTCTGTGATGGTCAGCGTGGTTGTTCCGTCAGGCATGGTGACTGTGCAAGGGTATTCAGTAGGTCGACGGCATGTTGCAGTTGCTGACGTTTCTGCTGTACTCGCGGTGTATACCTGATATGGAAACACTCGATCTTCTGCCCATGTGTTGCTAATGCGCATTATGGATTCGGCGTCGTCATCCAGTCTGGGGTTGCTTTGCTTACGGGGTTTCTGCCGCAATCGAGTTGATATTCGAGTGCCTTGTCCTGGCTATTTGCGTCGCAGGTGAATATCTCGTGGCTGGCACGGATTTCTGGGCCATTGAGATCGGCGAGGTATATGCTGTCATCTATGTTCTCCTCGTTCCTTGCGACGTCGTTGCAGTCGACGATGTCGTCGAGTGACTCGATTGAGTTGTTTGGGCGGTACGCAGATTCGATCTCGCTTCTTCCAAATCTTTTTGCCACTTCACACGGAACTCTTGCAGGTCATGGATGTTGCAGAGTCGCTTGGCGATTGGATCGGACGATCTGTGACGATGTCGCGCCCAAGATGGATGGTGTTGCAGTCGAAGCGTTGTCGATTGTCTCCATGTTGAGTGTCTCCACGTCGAGTGGATCTAACAGGTCCTGCACACCATCTTTATCGACAAAGAAGTTAAATTTTCCAACCGTAATATCCAAACCTGATTCGAGTCCGGCGAAGGCTTGTTGAGCTTCCATCGAGTGCGGCGTGAGCCTCCTTGGAGATTTTGGCGAGTGATCACTTTTTGAATTGATGCTGGTAGATCTTGCCGGCGAGTTGCTGTTTGCAACAGTGGTTGGTGATTTGCTTTTTGATGACGCAGTAGGCGAGTTACCTTGTGCAGATGCGATCGTTGGGTGGCCGCTTGATGATGGAACGGCGAAACCGTGAGCCCAATACTACCTGTTCCCACAGACGGCGCCAATTGTCGAAGTGTGCCCTCGGCAATTCCCATGGTTGCTATACCTAGGGTTGATTGTGTGGTAGAGGACGCGTAGTATTGGTGGAATCGACGGCTGACAAGCTGGATTTACCCAGGTTCAGGGCCCTCGAGTGAGGTAAAACCCCTACTTCCTGATTGTCTGTGTTTATGATTTGAATATGGAGGTTACAAGGGTTCGACGAGCAGCAGATCTCGTCGAGGTTTTGGTGGTTATGGATTGCTTACCTTGATCGATCACCCTCCCAGCCTTTATATAGGAGGCTGGGTCTCGGGAAACACAACCGACCAAGGTTACATGTATGGAAAGTCTTAACCGACCATAACTCGATCTAACTTGGGAAGCACTCCTCGTCTCGGGCCTTCCTTCGTGGGCTTCGATTAATCTTTGGGCTTCTTTGATCATCACGTGCACCAGGTACCTCTAAGTTAGGGTACCCGCAGAGTATAACCTCGTCAGTAGGGCTGTGACAGAGGGAATAGAGTAGGGCTGTGACTACAGCAGTAGTGGATTTGGAATTAGAGATAGAGCTGGTTTCCAGCTTAGTGCTACGATTTCTGTATTACATTTGCATGAGACTTGCTACAATATATAAGGAGGGTCTCGAGGTTTTGTATTGAAGAGTGTTGTAATCCTATAGTGTTGCCTTGGACCGGCTATGTTTCTGTTGTACTACTCTGAGGGATGTAATATTTGCGGAGAGGTCCTTCCGTGCGTGTTACATCAATGATTGTACACTACAACATGCAGTGGTGTAGTGCTGGGTCACCGCAGATGGTAATAAGCAAAACGACCTTAGGATTAAAACCCTTTTAGGAGACTTGCAGGTTGGTAAGACATAGGAAGTTATCTTATCTAAACCATATTTATCTACAACTATGATGGTTATTCACTTGAGATACTACTATTAGACTTGTATAGATTTTTCTTACTCAACAAGAGTAAATCTTCTTATCTATTCTTTTATAGTTTAATACTTACTTATCCTATATCTTTTCAACTTGGTATGACAAGTTTGAAACTATCTTCTACCAGCTAGTATCCCAAATAGATTTATAATCCAAGTCAGTGTTACCTATGTGGTATCATTGTGATAACACCATCCTATATGTGAAGACATATGATGAAGTAGAACCCTATCGTAAGGTTGTGACGGTACGAAGACGGGAGAAGTCTGATGATGGTGAAGAATCAGAGAAAATCAATTAGGTAACTATGGAAGTATGCCAGCATCCTAATGATTCATTTCAAGGAGGATTCACCGAGAATAGTATAGAGTCTTAAGGAAATTAGGAGATGTAACAAGCATCGAAGGAAGCTAAAGTACTACGTTGACGTACAATTGGTAACTACATGAAGGATCCGAAGATGCTAGGAGATGTTGTTCAAGCCAGACGAAGGATTCAGTTTACATGAAGTTTAGTTCTCTACGTAACAAAGTCAGCCCACAACTACTCTTTGAGTACTTTGTCTTAACATTATCCCTTTGCAATGGGCAGTTGGGGTAACTACTGAGTCAAAGAGTTGTTAGAATAGGGCTATAAGGTGATATAAACCTATCTTGTAGTGTATAACATCTAATCCTAGGTACTAGAGATGTTTTTACTCAAAGTACTATCTATTTTACGGGCTTATGTTGCATGTTTGCTATATAACTGCATTCGGATTTATTGGAGTTTTGATTGGCTAGGTTGGTACATGAAGTTAGGATTCGATGTACAACGGCATGATTGTCACATTGATTCCTTTTCTTGATGTTACTAATCTAGAGGTAGATAAAATTAGTGTGGGGGAGAGACGAGTTACTAACAAGATGAGTTAGCAAAGCAAGCTCATGAACAGAAGGAAGTCCAGAAGACATAAGTCAATAAAGCTACTGAGTGGAATGTGGAGAGAATCACATCATATATTTGGATTTAGGAGACATGTTTCACCAGTACCTGAGGAGGAACGAAGTGAGTTCAACAGAGTTTGATGACAATGGGATAAGGATCTACCGAAGATGATGCAAGAAAAGCTATATGAGGAGGCATAACTGTCGGCCCAATGGAAACCAGGGTATCCTGGGCCGGCCTGCCACAGCCCTCGAACGCTCCGCAGGAATTTCTGCTAAGGACCAGGCTTTCAGCCTGGCGAGCCTCACGAGGCATTTTCCTCGCGAGGGCTTATTTGCTCGACCGAGATTTCTGCTAAGGACCAAACGATCGGCCTGAGGCCTCGAGAGGGACCTCTGCCTCGGGAAGGCCTCTCCTAGAAGATCTCCAGACCCTGGCGCGTCTCCGCGCCACCCTCGGGAGGTTTTCCCCGCGAGAAGTCAACGGCTACAAAACCTCGGCGAGGGTTCAGGCCTCGCGGGGTTCCTTCAAGTGGAAGCAAGCTCCTGCACCGCTGCAGAGCGCACATGGGCTCTGCGCCCGCCGCAGAGTGACGCGCGCCTACGCGCGATGACGAAGACGCCGCAGTTGCCATTCTCGTGTATAAAGTGGTCAAAGGAGCTGCGGCAAGCAAAGCGGACTCCAAGACTTGCCAAATTGGTGATAAAGCGGCCGGCCGCCGCTACGCTCCAACTGCGACGTCACCGTGGGCGCGCCCCAAAGCTCTGCAGCGCCAGCCCACCGTCCTGGTTGGACGGTGGCTTTTTCTGCCAAGACGACGTGCTCCCTGCCATGGACCGTGTCCATGGACGCCCCCGACGCTGTGCGCTGTGCTCCAACTCGGCGGCATTGTGGTATCCCTTCCCGCCGGAGATTTTCGGGGAAGAGGACCAAGCCCAGTATATAAGGAGCCAGTGTACGACCTAGGAGGGGATCCCGCATTCACCAACACATTCCACAACCAAGGAGCTACGTCTGAAGAAGACGGAGCTCATTCCACCATAGTCCACCATAGCCATAGCAGTGCCCTCGGCAAGCACCTTGTACTGTGAACCTCTCCAAGCAGTGCAATACATCTTAGCAGGACGTAGGGCTTTTACACCTCACGGTGGGCCTGAACCTGGGTAGCGGCTCGTGTTACCTCTCTGTGATTTCCTCACCGAGCTCGACGAGCACCGTCGCCGAGGTTGTTGAGGATTTGTTTGACGTTGTGTTCAGCCCCTTACTCGTTTCCTGGCACTTGAGAGACACCCCTAGTTCCTGGGACTAGTCTCCGACATTTGGCGCGCCAGGTAGGGGGCTGAGGCGCGTCTTCAACTTCTTCAACCTCTCCGCGCCATGACTGACACGCGAGCTGCGCGTCTCGCGCGACGGACGTCCGGCAGGGCCAACACCGAGCCCGCCGCCAACCACAACCCGCGTGGTCGCCCACGCGCCAACCGCGCTTCAGAGCGCAACGCCGAGCCGCGCGTCGAGCACCCTGAGGACGACGGCGGCAACGGCAGCGGCAACGACGGCGGCATCGACGGCGAGGACGAGGGAGCTTCCTCCTTGCACCCATCCAGGCGCGAGAGCGCCTCGATGGGCCGAGCAGCGCCCAGTCCAGCCACCGCGCTGCTGATGGCGCAAGAGCTGCTGCGCTACCGTCCCACGCAGGCGGGCCACGACAACTGGCTTGGGCGTCTCGAGGAGCTCATCAACGCCGCCGCCGTTCCTGCCGCCACCACTGCAGCACCAGCACCCTCTCGCTCGCTGGTGCGCCACTCCGGACGCGAGGGGAACATAGCGCACGGCGCTCCTCCTCCCCCTCCGCCTCCGCCACCTCCTCCAGCTGCAGCTCGCAGCTCCGGCAGCAAACCACCGCGCCGCGTCGCACGCATCCTCGCCGCACGACTGCCAGATTGCAGCGGACTCCGGCGGATGCCCGTGGAGATCGAGCGCCAGAGGGACCGCCACAACCGCGTCGTGCAGGAGATTGCCGCTGCAGGTCGCCAGAACCGCGGCGTACTCGCTGGGGCCCGTGACATACGCCACGGGCTGCACCGCCTTCACCCGCAACCTGCGCCGCGTCGTCTGGCCTGAAGTTCAAGCCAGACCTCCCTCCACGCTACGACGGCAGGACCAACCCTCTGGAGTTCCTGCAGCTCTACACCGTCTCCATCCAGCTGCGGAGGCGACGACAAGGTGATGGCCAACTGGCTCTCCATGGCGCTCAAGGACTCCGCGCTCTCGTGGCTCATGAACCTCCCCGAGAACACCATCGACACGTGGGAGGACCTCTGCAAGGTCTTCGTCGCCAACTTCAAGGGCACCTACGAACGCGCACTCACCTACAACGACCTTCGCGCGGTGCGCCAGAAGCCTGACGAGACCCTCCGCAGATACATCCAGCGCTTCAGCCAGGTCCGCAACAAGATTCCGAACATCCCGGACTCGCACGTCATCTCCGCCTTCAGGGAGGGCGTCACGAACCACAGGATGCTCGAGAAGCTCGGCATCCACGACACCCTCTCCTCTGTGGTGAAGCTCTTTGATCTGGCTGACAAGTGCGCCAAGGCTGAAGAGGGCCTCCTCTTCGTCAAGAAGGAAGTGGAGGAGGACCCTCCAGAGGGGTCCAGGAGCAAGAAGAAGCCTGCCGAGAAGCGCAAGACCACCGCCATCCTCGCGGCAGAGCCTGACGCAAAGCAGCCTCGCGAGGCCTCTCCGGCGGCTGAAGAGAAAAAGGCGGACAATCGCCCATACTGCATCTACCACAACAGGCACAACCACGCCACTGAGACTGCTGGGAGCTCAAGCAGCTCAGCAAGGAGCGGAGAAGAACCAGGGCCGCGGCGGCCGCGGAGGTGGACGCCACAACTTCCAGCACAGGGCTCGGGGGAATAACGCTGGGCAAAACGGCAACCTCCCCGACGAGAACCCTGGGGGCTACCAGGCCCCTCAGGGGGCAATAGCCTGCATCCTCGGCGGGTCCCAGCGCCCAAGTCCAACAACCACTTCAAGCAATTCTCTCGCGAGGTCAGCGCAGCGCTTCCAGGGCTTGAGGCTTCCCAGCCCCTCAAGTGGTCGCAGTACACCATCGCCTTCGACTCCAAGGACCACCCCAAGTCGACCAAGGCAGTAGGCACCATCCCACTGGTGTGCACCCCCATCATCAACAACATCGCCGTCGCCAAGACGCTTATAGATGGGGGTGCGGGCTTGAACGTCATCTCTGTCGAGACCTTCGAGCAGCTTCAAGTGCCCTACGAGTGGCTCATGCCCTCTAGGCCCTTCACGGGGGTGACAAGTGGCTCCACCACACCTCTGGGGCAGGTGAGGCTCGCGGTCACCTTCGGCACGCCGCAGAACTACCGCACCGAGCAGATCGACTTCGACGTCGCACACATTGGCCTGCCCTACAACGCCATCCTCGGCTACCCCCCCTCGCGAAGTTCATGGCTTCACTCACCATGCCTACAACATCGTCAAGCTTCCAGGCAGCGGCGGCACCATCGCCATCCACGGTCAAGTCCAGGACGCAATGCGCTCTGTCGAGACCGCCTACAAGGCCGCTGCCGTGGCATTCCCCGCTGATGAGGACATGGAGCCCCTCGAGAGGCCCGCGAAGAAGAAGCAGCTGTTCTCACAGGAGCAGGCAGCCACGAAGAAGGTGTCACTGGACGCCAGCGGCTCGGGGGCTAGCGTCACCATAGGCGCTGGCTTGCCTCCCAAATAGGAAAGCGCGCTCGTCGCCTTCCTCAGGGCAAACTCTGACATGTTCGCATGGACACCGTCAGAGATGTCCGGAGTACCGAGGGAGGTGATCGAGCACCACTTAGCCGTGTGTCCAAACGCACGCCCCGTGAAGCAGAAAGCACGGCGCCAGGCGCCAGAGAAGCAAGAGTTCATCATCAAGGAAGTAGAGAAGTTAAAGAAGCCACATCATCAGAGAAGTTCCACACCCCACATGGCTCTCCAACACGGTGGTCGTTCCCAAGCACACCGGGGGCGGCAGGCTCTGCATCGACTACACCGACCTCAACAAGGCCTGCCCCAAGGACCCGTACCCCATGCCTCGGATAGACCAGATCGTGGACTCCACCGCCGGCTGCGACCTCCTCTGTTTTCTGGATGCCTTCTCAGGCTACCACCAGATCAAGATGGCGAAGGAGGATGAGGAGAAGACAGCATTCCTCACCCCTTGTGGTGTGTATTGCTACGTCTGCATGCCCTTTGGCTGAAGAACGCCGGCGCCACCTTCCAGAGGCTCATGAGGAAGGCCTTGGGGGCTCAGATGGGAAGAAATGCAGAAGCCTACGTACGACATCGTGGTCAAGACTCGCGAAGAGCACACCCTCATGGAGGACCTCGAGGAGACCTTTGCCAGCCTGCGCAAAGTAAGCATCAAGCTGAACCCCGCCAAGTGCGTCTTCGGGGTACCGTCAGGCAAACTCCTCGGGTTCCTAGTGTCTCACCGCGGCATAGAAGCGAATCCTGACAAGATCAAAGCCATAGAAGAGATGCAGCCACCTCGTCGCCTTAAGGACATGCAGCGCCTCGCGGGATGCATGGCCAGCCTCGGCCGTTTCATCTCCAAGTTCGGCGAGAGGGCGCTGCCATTTTTCAAGCTCATGAAGCGGTCTGGCACGTTCAAGTGGACGCCTGAGGCGGACAAGGCATTTGAAGACCTGAAGAAGTACTTGGCTAGCCCACCTGTCATGGTTGCCCCAAGGCCCGGCGAGCATCTGAAGCTGTACCTATCAGCCACTCCACAAACAGTGAGCGCAGCCTTGGTGGCAGAAAGGGAAGAGCCAGTCCTCGCCAAGAAGGACACCGCCACGCCACGCCAAGCCCAGATCCCCCCGACAAGGAAACATCCTCTTCAGGCCCTGAGCCCCATGCCGAGCCCGCAACCAGAAGGCACCCTCGTCGAGGGTCCACCCTCGAGAGGCTCGACAAGGCTCCCGAGGAACCCAGCGCTGCGTCACCATCGACAACCCTCGTCGAGCATCCCGTCTACTTCGTCAGCACTGTGCTGCGAGATGCTCGCGAGCGGTACACTATGCAGCAGAAGCTCCTCCTCGCGCTCCTCATCGCTTCCAGGAAGCTGCGCCACTACTTCCAGGGCCACCCCATCACGGTGGTCACATCATTCCCTCTGGAGCAGATCCTGCGCAATCCAAACGCCACTGACCGCGTCGCAGGGTGGAACATTGAGCTGCAACCTTTTGGCCTGCGCTTCGACACCACCAGGGTCATCAAGGGGAGAGCATTGGCTGACTTCGTCGCCGAGTGGACAGACACCAGCAAGAAGAGCCTCATGAGGCAGAATCCACGCCAGCAGGAGACACGGCCAAGCCACTGGACCATGCACTTCGACGGAGCATTCGCATGCCAGAACGCTGGGGCTGGCGTCGTCCTGACCTCACCCAAGGGCGACAAGCTCTACTACGCCGTCCAGCTGTGCTTCACGACAGACAAGGTCTCCAACAACATCGCCGAGTACGAGGGCCTCCTCGCCGGGCTCAGAGCCGCAATCGCCCTCGGCATCAAGCGCTTACTCATCAAGGGCGACTCCCAGCTCCTCGTCAACTTCTCCAACAAGAGCTACACGCCTAAGGACGGCCATATGGCCGCTTACCTCGAGGAGGTCCGCAAGCTCGAGAAACACTTCAAGGGGATGGAGCTCAGGCACATCCCACGAAGGGAGAACCAGGAGGCCGACGACATCGCCAGGCGAGCATCACGCAGAGAAGCCCAGCAGGCGGCGTGTTCGAGGAGAGGCTCACCAGGGCATCGGTGAAACAGCCAAAGAAGCGGTCGAGATGAACATGGACGAAGAGCTCCCACCACCACCAACATCTGGAGCACCGAGCTGCGGTCCACCCACAGGGGAACGCCTGCTGCTGGCCATGACACACCAAGAGACGGGCTGGATCGATGAGCTCAAGGAGTACCTCAGGGACGGAGTCCTCCCTGAAGAGGACGCAGAAGCAGAGAGAGTTGCTCGCCAGGCCAAGTCATACTGCCTTCACGAGGGAGACCTGTACCGCAAGCGTCCAAATGGAGTTGCACTAAAATGCGTCCCCCCTGAAGAAGGCCGCCAGCTGATCAAGGACATACACAGTGGAGAATGTGGCCACCACTCATCATCACGCACCCTCGCAGGGAAAGTCTTCAGGAGTGGTTTCTATTGGCCCTCAGTACTTCAAGATGCAACCGCCGTTGTCCAGGCTTGCGAGGCGTGCCAGTTCCACGCCAAGCAAGTCCACCAGCCCGCACTGGGGCTCCAGACCATCCCTCTCTCCTGGCCCTTCGCGGTCTGGGGGCTGGACATCCTGGGACCTTTCCCACGCTCCAGCGGGGGCTACCGCTACCTCTACGTCGCCATCGACAAGTTCACCAAATGGGCGGAGGTTGAAGCGGTGCGCACCATCCCGGCGAGATCAGCGGTGAAATTCATCAGAGGCCTGGCCTGTCGCTTTGCCAAATCGCATCATCACCGACAACGGCTCGCAGTTCACCAGCGGCATCTCAGGGCCTACTGCGAGAGTCTCGGCACACGGCTCTGCTTCGCCTCGGTGGCTCATCCACGAAGCAACGGGCAGGCTGAGCGGGCGAACGCAGAAGTGCTCAAGGCCTCAAGACAAGAAGCTTCAATCGCCTCAAGGCCCACGGCAAGAACTGGATTGAAGAGCTCCCCTCCGTGCTCTGGTCCATCCGCACCACCGCCACGAAGCCCACTGGAGAAACGCCGTTCGCTCTCGTCTATGGCGCTGAAGCAGTCCTCCCCACCGAGATCAAGCATGGGTCCCCACGGATCCTTGCTTTCAACGAGGACAACCAAGAGGAGCTCCACAACGACGACTTGCTGCTGCTCGATGGACTACGCCGCCGTGCCGCCCTCCGAGCGGCGAAGTACCAGCAAGACCTCCCGCTACCACAGCCGCCACATACGGCCGCGCACCCTCGAGACAGGCGATCTCGTCCTCAGGAGGATCCTCTCCAGAGAAGGCCTCCACAAGCTCTCACCCATGTGGGAAGGCCCCTACAGGGTCGCGCACATCGCCAGGCCTGGCGCGGCGGCTCGAGACGGAAGACGGCGATCCGATCAAAAATCCATGGAACATCGAGCACCTACGCAAGTTCTACCCGTGATCACGTCGCGGCAGGCATTTTTTGTCTCAAGAGGGAAGCACGCGTCTTCACCTCCCAGCTTCACCAAGCTTTCCCTTCACGAGGGCCATCTCCACTGAGAGCTTCCTACAACGCGTCGCCACGGGCCGCGGGAAGCCTCAGCCACTCCATGTGGAACCCCATGCCCAGACATGGCGGACTTTGTCTTGGCCTCGCCAAGTGTAATGAACAATTTCAGGTCATCATGAACCTATTGCGCTTCGGCCCGTTATGTAATATTGCTTGGTGAGTTTTTTTCTTACATTTCATTCGCGCTCACATTTTTCCCCATGCGCACCTCGCGAGCGGGGGCTGAGCACGGTGCCTGTGTCTCGGGAGCATCCCAGCAGCATCGTAAAATCCAAAGGATCCGAGCTCTAACTCGTGGCTCTCCGCCCACGACCGTTATCTCACCAAAGAGCTCTGACTCGTGGGTTAGCTCCCATGCACGTCACCTCACCAAGGACCTTGGTGCTTATTCTCCTCGTGAGATACCATGCCGTCGATGTCCTCGTTATCCACTCCTCAGCACCAGCCTCGTCGTCGCTCTCCTCGACCTCGACCCTCTTGAAGCGTTGAGTGAACTTCTCCACGTCGTCCCACACCGAGGCGTCCAGCTTCGAGGCGAGCTCCTTCTCCGGAGGCTCCATCACAGACGCGAAGTCAAAGCCGGGGTGGAGGTGTGCAAGGTTGGCGAAGACTTGGCCGACCGCGATGCCAAGGAGCCGCGGCTCTTGGTGTCGACCAAGTCGTCGAGGTTCGTCACGACCCCTTCAAGCCAGGTGAGGAGCTACTCGAAGAAGCCGAGGTAGATGGCGACATCGAGTTCCCCTCGACAGATAGCCTGGGGGCTTCAGTCCCCAGGTGGCCCGCAACGGTCCGCGCACGCCTCACCAAGGAAGCAAACATGCGCTCCCGCTAGCGCGACAAGACCTGCGCAGTCAGAGCGCTGCGCCGAGCTTCCTCGACGAGTTCCACAACAGGCCCCACTTGCTGCTGCATCTCATTCATATCCAGCGTCAAGGAGGCAAGGTCCTGCTCCGCGTGCTTCCGAGCCTCCACAGCGTCGTGAAGGAGGGGGTCGAATCGCTTCTTCTGGGCCTCAAGCTCCCTGATGCGGGCCTCGAGCTCGTTGCGTCTCTTCGTGAAGTGCGCTTCCTGCTTCTTGGCCTTGTCCCTGAAGTCCTTCCTGCAATTGTCGCGGAAGAGCTGCTCCTCCCTCTTGCGGAGGTTCTCGTTGGCCAGCGCGAGGCGCTTCTGGTAGAACGCCTCGTCTTGAGTGACTTTGCTCTCGCGAGACTCCAGGTGCTCCCTCTGCGCAGACTGATCCTTCTCGATCTGTTCGACCTATTCCTCGCGCTTGCGTAGCTCGTCTCGCGGGCATCAAGTTCTGCCCTGCGCTGCACCATCTGGTTCTCACGGACACGCAGGTCCTCCTGGAGCTTCTCCAGGCCTTGCCACACGGTCTCCGACTCGGCGATGATCCCCGCCTCGCGGTCTAGGAGTTCCTTGTGCTTGGTGGAGACCGCCGTCTCGCGGCCGCCAACTCCTGATGCTTGGCCTCCGCCTCGAGAGCCTCGCGCTTCGCGCTCAAGGTCCTCTAGGGTCTCCTCGACCTCGCGGACCACGCTGATGCGGATCTCTTCAGCAGAGCGCAGCGCCGCCTCGCGTTGCGCTGGGCTGCTTGTCCTTCCGGCGGCAGCGCTCCACGGTCTCCTGGAGGCACGCCCAGCCCCGCGCGAGCTCGCGACCTCCTCCCCTGGTGTGGTCTTCCTCAGCAAGCTGGGCCTCGAGCCCATCGAGCACCTCCCTCGCCGAGCGAAGGACGGCCTCTCGGCGAGCTGCGACAGGGCGCCGACCCAGCAAAGCTAGGGCCCACGATTCTCCAGACGGCCTGGAAGCGCCATCGCGCCTTGGGCTTTGGGTGTCCTCGAGGCGCGCCTGGGGGCTCTGCTGGGAGCCTCCCTTTCTTCCGTGCAAGGAGCCTTCTGGGGGCTCTGGCGAGAGCCCCCCACGCCTTCTGCGCTAGGAGCCTTCTGGGGCTGAGGCACCCCCACCATCAGCTCCGCCATCTTTTCTGCCCCTGGGGAGCATTTCTCCTCCTCAGGAGCAGAGTTGGCCTTCTCTGCTGAGGCCGTCCCCGCGCAGCCGCAGCGCCCACCGTAGGCCCTCCAAGGCCCGAGCTCGGTGGAGGGATGGCATTGTGGTGTCCTCCATGTCGACGTCAACGTGCGTCTCTACAGACGCAGCTATTCCCGTCATGCCCTCCTTCGCCAGCGGCGTGGCCCTTGCCGTCCATCTCCGGCGTCTTCTCTTGTTGCGCGGGAGAAGCGTCAGGCCGCGAAGGCGGCAGCGTCGCCACCTCAGCCTCCTCCTCCCTCTCCTCGTGGCGCTCCTCCGCCCCAGGAGGTGGCGTCGCAGCCTCGGGAGAGGAAGCGGTGGCCTCGTGGTGCACCTCTTCAGTTGTGGGCATCACGACGCCCGGCAAAGCCGGAGATCTCTCCAAGTCTTCGGAGCCTCCGCCTCTTTGGCTCCTCATGCGTCTGGAGAGGAAAAGACTCAGAAACCCCTCGAGAGGCATACACCAAGAACAACATCAACAGGAAAGAAGTACAAAAACTTACGCCGCGGTGTCAACCCACTTCCTCTCTTCTTCCCGCTTCGCGGCGGAGCACTGGGCTCCGCGCTCGTCCGTGCCTCTGTCTCCTCCTGGGCCCCGGCGTTCCTGTCGTGGATCGCCTTGGAGCGAGGCTCGCAGTGGCCCGACGAAGCATCATCATCGTCACTCGCCTCCTTCCCTCAACACGCCGTGAGGGGGCAACCACGAACTCGTCGCCGCAGCCTGAGGAGATCTCGTGGACCTCAGCTTCAGGTGCCGCACTCTTTCAGGCGCTCGAATTCCCCGCCGACGAAGCGTCGTCTCCCGAGGCGCCGGTCGCGCCCGCATCGGACTCTGCGGGCGTCTCCGTCGTCTCCTCACCGCCCTCAACTGGTGCCCCCTGCGTCGCAGACTCCGGGTCCTCGCGAGGCCCAACGTGCCCCTTAGGCACCAGGCCCCACTGGTCGAACTTTGGCATCGCCTGCACATGCGAGACGCGGCGCCCGAGATCGATCCGATGAAGCGGCACAGTCTGGTCAGTGGCGCGGGGATGTCTGGGGACGTGAAGAGAGTCTCCATGAGGACGTGCGACTCCTCCCTCGTGTAGAGGGTAGCGCTCAGGCACATCTTGTCCCCTGGTTGGAGTACAGCCACATCACGTCCGCGTGCTTCTGGAGCAGAGCAATGCGGTGCCTCACGAAGTCCTTGGCCACCATCTGCCCTGAGGCTGGCCTCACGGAGGTCCCTCAAGCGCCTCACCACAGGGCCAAGCGTCGCGCCCTTGAGCCCCTTGGAGGACCAGCTCGCCCTTTTCGTCGGAGGCGCTTCAGGAAGCTCGAAGAAGGCGCTCTGGCTCCCGAACTGCATGAGGAACCAGCGCTTGCGGAAGTCCTCCACCTTCTTCATCACGCTGGTCACGATGTTCTCGCTGTTCCGCGCGATGTGGATGTAGACGCCCTTCATGCCGTCGGTGATGCGGAAGGACACGCACCCCGACCGCTCCTTGTTCGCCGTGAACCGGAGCGCGTAGAAGCTCCGGAAGAGGTCCATCGAAGGCGGAAAGCCGATGTATGCCTCACAGAGGTAGGCAAAGATGGCGAGGATGAGGATGGTTGGGATGTAGATGGAGAACCTGGATCTAGTAGTGCTCCAGGACTGCCAGGAAAAAATCGGAGAAGGGAGGAACGAGCCCGGCGAAGAGAGATGCATGAAGATGGGGTAGAAGCTGACGTGGGAGTTGCCCACGTGCTTGAGCACCATGGCGCCGTGCTCGTTTGACTTCGAAGCGCCATGTGGCGCACCTTGTCCAGCTGCGCCTCTGTCTCGAAGCGGGAGCCGCTCAGAGCCGGCTCGAAGTCGCCGTCCCGCTGCGCCTCAGCGGACCGCCGCCCTGCGCCACTGCCTTGTCTTTCGAGGCAGCGGCGGCTTTCTTGGGCGCCATTGCAGAAAGGTCGTGAAGGAGGAGATTGGGGATTGAGCGTTGGGAAGAAGGAGGCGAAAGGGGAACGAGTGGATAATGGCCGCCTGCGCCTAGCTCTCGCCTTATATCGGCTCATCGAGCTGTTACAGGGACGTGGCGGGACCCACCCCAGCCCGTTACTTCAGAGGAGATCGTGGGATCGTGCCCAGCCGTGACGCCACGTGTCTCGGGCTTCGCAGGCTCCTTTGGGCCCACGACGTTCGCCTTCGCCCGAGGAGCTTCAGCGTGCCCATCGCGGGCCCGGGGGCTACTGTCGGCCCAATGGAAACCAGGGTATCCTGGGCCGGCCTGCCACAGCCCTTGAACGCTCCGCAGGAATTTTGCTAAGGACCAGGCTTTCAGCCTGGCAAACCTCACGAGGCATTTTCCCTTGCGAGGGCTTATTTACTCGACCGAGCATTTCTACTAAGGACCAAACGATCGGCCTGGAGGCCTCGAGAGGGATCTCTGCCTCGGGAAGGCCTCTCCTAGAAGATCTCCAGACCCTGGCACGTCTCTGCGGCACCCTCGGGAGGTTTTCCCTCGTGAGAAGTCAACGGCTGCAAAACCTCGGCGAGGGTTCAGGCCTCGCGGGGTTCCTTCAAGTGGAAGCAAGCTCCTGCACCGCTGCAGGGCGCACATGGGCTCTGCGCCCGCCGCAGAGTGACGTGCGCGCCTGCGCGCGATGACGAAGACGCCGCAGTTGCCATTCTCGTGTATAAAGTGGTCAAAGGAGCAGCGGCAAACAAAGCGGACTCCAAGACTTGCCAAGTTGGTGATAAAGCGGCCGGCCGCCGCTACCCTCCAATTGCGACATCACCGTGGGGCGCGCCCAAAGCCTGCAGCGCCGGCCACCATCCTGGTTGGACGGTGGCTTTTTCTGCCTGCAAGACGACGTGCTCCCTGCCATGGACCGTGTCCACAGACGCCCCCGACGCTGTGCGCTGTGCTCCAACTCGGAGGCATTGTGGTATCCCTTCCCGCTGGAGATTTCGAGGAAGAGGACCAATCCCGTATATAAGGAGCTAGTGTACGACCTAGGAGGGGAGCCCGCATTCACCAACACATTCCACAGCCAAGGAGCTACGTCTGGGAAGAAGACGGAGCTCATTCCACCATAGTCCACCATAGCCATAGCATGCCCTCGCAAGCACCCTTGTACTGTGAACCTCTCCAAGCAGTGCAATACATCTTAGCAGGACGTAGGCTTTTACACCTCTCGGTGGGCCTGAACCTGGGTAGCGGCTCGTGTTACCTCTCTGCCGTGATGTTCCTCACCGAGCTCGACGAGCACCGTCACCGAGGTTGTTGAGGATTTGTTTGACGTTGTGTTCAGCCCCTTACTCGTTTCCTGGCACTTGAGAGACACCCCTAGTTCCTGGGACCAGTCTCCGACAATAACCAAGAAGGAAGGATATGAAATTTCTGTATATAAGGTCATGAAGTCTTTCCATGGAAGTCCAAGATCAAGAAGGAAGAATGAAAATATGGAGGATACATATGAGGTTGTCATAACTTGGTGGAAGAAGTTATTGTTGGAGCAATAAAGAGGTATTGATACTAGTTAAATGGAGTTTGAGAATGAGTTTAGCAGAATTTAGGAGTCTAAGAGTATTATAAGGATGAAGACAAAGGCGTATGAAGACTGAAGAACATGGATATTTCCAGTTCTAATGGAATAAAGGAGAAGTTGATCATCTATTGACAGGCATTACTACAGATGGAAGCGGTAAAATTAACCGCCAAACAAGAGTTCATGATTAGAACTTGGATATATATACGGATAATTTGTGTTGGATACATGAACAGATTACAAGGAGTGGATGAGAAAGTCATCCGACAAATGATGATAAGTCAGAAAGGGATGACGGAAGTGAAGTAGTTGGATGGAAGCACGTTGATATTCAGAGATGACATATCAACCATGTCAAGAAGTGCAACTATATATGGAGTCCAATGTTCAAGAGAACATCAGAACCATGGTAGAAGAGTTTAGTTTTGTCTTGGAGTGACGACAACCCCAAGAGGGTGGATCATCTTGGATGAAGGCAACGAAGACATATGTCAAAGTAAGAGAGTCACAGTCTGCCATGGGAGCAACTATCAAGAGGGATGGATTATCAAGAGGACTGACACCCTATTATCAACCACTTAGATGGAGGACACATCAAGACGAGATTGCTGAGTTACATGGTTAAACAAGTCATGATGGTATAGAATCAGTCTGCAGTACCAGACCTGAAGGAAATGATACGTCAGCTGAACTTTACCTTGATGACCAGCATCCTATTCAAGTTTGAATTTAAGATAGCATCCAATGCACAAGTTAATGTGTGCAATTCTTTTCTTGAGACCATCGGATAAGCCAAGTGGAATTCTAGCTATAGTAGGAATCCAATTTATCGGAGGATTACTTTGGTTGTTCACAATATGGTGGAGATACCATGTATTCTTCAGGAAACTGTTGGAAACCTCGTAATAGTCAGTATTTATTTCCGGAGGATGATACTGGGGATTCATAACCTGGTGAATATACCACGTGTTCTTCGTGAGACCATGAGGCAGAGACAGTGCAAGTTTAAGCAGAAAGAAGGTTATGAAGCTTGACTGAATGGAGCCAACAGAATGAAGCACAACTGATAGAGGGTCAGAACGGAGGAAGCCTTAGGAAAGTCCAAGAGGGAGAGTGAACAAGTGGATTGGATAGTACTTGGCAGAAAATGACGTGGAAAGTTAAAAGGAAGACTTTGACTGAGACACAACTGAATTGGTTATTAGTGCTCTAAAAGTTCTTCGGTGCAGGAAATCTTTACCAGATTTTGAAGCCAAATAGAAAGTGGAGATTTGAAGGTTGAAAATTACAAGGAATTTGGTGGTCATAGAAGCTATGACTAAATGATCTAATGTGGAGTGAACAAAACAGACCAGAGTTCATGGATGAGGAAGTCTGGATACTTATTCCAGTTGAATCTGATTGAGACTAGGATCCGAGGGGATTGATATCCGAGGGATTTGTAACCCTGATTACAATTGATTCCATAAAAGATAGACTAATTATCGTGTCTCGGATCACGGACACCGGGAGTAGAGGATATCCCATTTTTAGGTTCGGCACGGGGCGCGAAGGAGGCTGGAAGACACCTTACCCGGGAGCAAGATCATCGAGTTCTTCGTTGGGACAGGCACGCAAACAACACAGAAAGACACACGGAGTTTACCCATGTTCAGGCCGCCCGGAGGCTAAAAGCCCTACTCCTGCATGTCTGGATTGAAGTGTTCATAATGGTGGGTGTACAAGGTGTTCTGGGATGAACCCGGCAGTGTTCCGGCCGGAGGTAGACGGAGAGCAGATCCTGCCCTAGGGAGATCACCTCTCTCTCTACCCTCCAAACCCTAGCCTAGCCTTGCTTGAGTTGTCTCCTCCTCTCCGGTGCCATGGTCCTCCTTTTATAGGCTAAGGGGATCCGACATGGGCACGCGAGGGGCGTGAGGGGTTTTTGGCGGGAGAACCCCTCGGTGGTCTTTGGAGGAGACATGGCCTATTCTCCTTCAAGTATCTTCTGGAGGGTGGTGCAGTCGTCCGCCCTTTGGGAAAGGTGGGACGAACAAAGCCTGTCTGCCCCACCAACCACGCTCGTGGCGATGTCACTAGGGCGCGTCCTTCGTCTTGGCGTCCAAGCCTTCTACCAGCTTCCGGCGCGAGCTGGCGTTCTTATCCTCTCGGCGGTATGGATGGAGGACCCGGGGGTACGCCTGGCCTCCTGCCAGGCGCACGGATCCACGGGTACTCCGCCTTGTTCTTCGGGCAACGGATGACCCCGGAAGGTCACCTGGTTCTTAGCCGCTGCGTGTCGATGTCGAACTTGTCAGGTTTCCTTGGGGCAGATGAGCTGACCCATCTACTAATCTTGACTCCTTGCCTTATCCATCTTCTTGGTGGGCCCCAGTGGTGGACCCACTTTGGCAGCATTAGGGGAACCCATGTTCCATTGCTGCGACAGTAGCCCCCGTGCATGGTCCCGGTGGCTCTTCAGCTGCTGCCAGGGCTATGGCCAAAGAGTTGGCCAAAGTGAGTACCCGGCGACTTGTCTTGACTGACACATCTCATCCACCAGAGGGTGGGACTTGAAGTTACTCCGCTCGGGGATTAACTGCACCTGTCTCCTCGATTCCCACTGCGGAGAAGCTGAGGAGGCTGCTGGAGAGAGAAGACGCTGCGCGCTATTAAAGCGGGAGGGGGCGACCCATGAATCTCCATCCTTCTTCTCCACTTCTATATTGCTCCTATCCCAGCATGACGAGAGGGAAAAGGGGCGTTGGGCATCTGCGTGCTTCAGATCCGGCGGAGTAAGGTACTAGCAGCCGCAGAAGAGCCGCCCCAAGAGGGCGAGTGAAGCACGGCGGTGGAGGTAGAGGGACCGTGAGGCGCAAGAGATCTCCTTCTCCACCTCCACGGATTGCGGTCCACACAAGCTTCGCGCCATTCGAGTTCATCCTGGATTTGCGCCGCAAGATCCGTAGCCGGATTGACCTTCCGGACTCCTTCGCGATGGCAATGGGGACGACAAGCCTCCGGGCTTGTGGCTGTAGGTGGAGGGCTGTCCCAATGGCCCAACCTGGATCTCGGTGGAGTACACCGTCGATGACTCCATGCTCCTGGGTCAGGGGTGGAAGTCTTTCGCCCGCTCCCGCCGCCTGACCCGGGGGCAATATCTTTCCTGCAAGTATGATGGGGATGCCACACTCGTCGTGAAGATCTTCCGTGCTGCAGGAGGGCGCGTGGAATGCTGCGCCGAGAGTGAGAGCAGCAGCGGCTCCGGTTCCTACGACGAGGATGAAGACGAGGAAAACTCATCTAGCATCAAGGCCGAGGAGAGCTCGTTTTCCTGAGGGCGAGGAGCTTCAAGACGACGGCCACGAAGATCTCCTTAACCTCCTTCTTGGCAGCCTCGTCGACGTACTTCTGGAAGTAGCGTCTTCCATTGTACGGCGGTGTTCCTCGCTTACCGAGAGCCAATCTTTTTGTTGTAAGAAATTAGCCCCCAGTGTAGATCTTGAAATGAAGAAGAACTTGCTCTCCCTTTTGGTCTTTTGGCCTTCGTGTCGCACTTTGTGTGAATGGGAGCGGTTTTTCGTCAAACGCGCCCCCATTACTGCGGTAGCCATACCGCCAAGGGGTAGGTGGAGCGTGAGGGGTCTAAAAAAGGCCCTCCAAACCCTAACTCCCTTAACGCATCTTCTCGTTTTGTTCCCTTCCCTTCCCCTCCATAGATCGCAGAGCAATGTCTAGAGAGAAGGAGATGTCCTTGTCCGACGTGTTGACGGTGGCGTCTGCCTTCCGTGGCGCGGCGGAGGCTCCCAGGGTCCTGAGGCCCAAGCTGCTGAGGAAGATGAAGTCGCGTCCCGTCCTGCCGTCGCGCGGAACCTTTCCCGCCTGGCAGCCCTCACTGGTCCTGCCGCCCAGGAAGGAGCCCGGGTGAGAGCCATTCGTAGAGCTCACCTGCTATCGAGCTTGAAGGAGTTGTTTGCGTGCCTGTCCCAATGAAGAACTCGACGATCTTGCTCCCAGGTATGGCATCTTCCAGCCTCCTTCGCGCCCCGTGCCGAACCTAAAAAGGGGGCGCAAGCTCATCCAAGAGCAAGTCCTGCGCCAGCGAATGTCCCCGGAGCGCCAAGAGCAAGTCCTCCACGCATTTGCCTTCAGACGCGCAAGCTCGCCACGACGCCCTCGTCACTGCCAAGGCCCTGATGCAGTTCCCTCCGAGCTCCGGGGACCCCAAGGTCTACCAAGAATGGAGAGCTCATGTGGAGGCACTCCTCGACTTCGCCGACAGCGGCCCTGAGCCTGACCTTACTCGAGCTCCCATCGTCGACGGTCCCGAAGCTGTGGGACAGAAGGCGCGTGAACCGCGGGGCCAGCCCCGTGTTGAGCGCCAAGGTGAGACGGCACCTCCTCACACCGCTCCATCGATGGCGGACCGGCTAAACCGTGACCACGGCAAAGTTAGTTGGCGGACATGAATACCTCTTCGTGGCTATCGACAAGTTCACAAAATGGGTTGAAGTAATGCCAGTACCACGCCAGACGGCCCAGGCCGCCATCAAGTTCATCGAGGGGATTGTCTACCGCTTCGGAGTACCTAACAGGATCATCAAAGACAACGGCACCCAGTTCACAACTCGAGACTTCCTCAACTTCTGTGAAGAATTGGGCATCAAGGTGTGTTTTGCATCGTGTCCTATCCAAGATGCAATGGACAAGTGGAGCGAGCCAATGCGGAGGCCCTACGAGGTATGAAAACAAAAGCATTTGATAAGCTGGAGAACAAGGGGAAGAATTGGATTTATCATCTACCCAGTGTACTGTGGTCCCTCAGAACCACACCAAGCCGAGCAACTGGAGAAACACCTTTCTTCCTGGTCTATGGAGCTGAAGCGGTCCTGCCAACAGAACTAAGGCACGGATCTCCCCGGGTACTCGCTTATGATGAAAACACCCAAGCTGAGCGAAGGATTGATGACATAAACTTCTTGGAAGAAATTTGATGTCGGGCATCACTACGATCTGCTCGATATCAGCAAGGGCTCTGCCGCTACCACAGCCGTCATGTCCGGTCTCGGGAACTGCAGCCCGGGGACTTGGTACTCCGCAAGATACAGAAACTCGAGGGCTTGAACAAAATGTCAAGCAAGTGGGAAGGACCCTTCCGTGTTACTCATAACCTGAGACCCGAGCAGTCTATCTAGAAGACGAGAAAGGCATGCCGGAGGGCAACGCCTGGAACATCGAGAATCTCCGCAAGTTCTACCCCTAATTACAAACATGAATCGCCAAACGTCGAATCCGCTAAGCACGCCCAAGGGGCTAGTGTTCTGTAATAGGGTGTAAGAAGTCATTGCCAAGAGGATGTCGTTCGGCCTCCGGAACACCGGCGCAACCATTCCGCGCACCATGCAAGCATGCCTCGGGTCCCAGCCAGGCCGCAACGTGGAAGCGTACATCGACGACATCGTGGTCAAGACCCGGTACAATGACTCCCTCATTTAAGATCTGCACGAGACCTTCGACAACCTTCGCTAGGTCAACTTCAAGCTCAACCCCGACAAGTGTGTGTTTGGGGTCCCGTTCGGCAAGCTGCTTGGATTCTTGATCTCCCATCGGGGATCGAGGCTAATCCCGACAAGATCAAGGCCATCGAGCGCATGGAGGCGCCAAGGCGGGTCAAGGACGTACATTGCCTCAATGGGTGCATCACCGCACTCGGGCATTTCATCTCAAGGCTTGCAAAACGAGCTCTGCCCTTCTTCAAGCTACTCAAGAAGATGGGTCCCATGAAATGGACCCCGGAGGCTGAAGAAGCTCTTCACTCCCTCAAGTGCTACCTCGCCTCGCCCCCCATCCTCGTGGCACCAACAGAGAAGGAGCTACTCGATCACCTCCCTTGGTACGCCGGGTAACGCTGACACTTCCATGCGAAGACGTCAGAGTTTTCCCAAGGAAGGCGGTGAGCGCGCTTTCCTATTTGTCGGTGAGGCGGGCGCCAATGGTGATGGAGCGACTCCCGTCACTAGTCAACGCCACCTACTTGGTCATTTGAAGATCTTCATGGAAAGACGCCTTCTTGAGGGAAGTTGATGTCGAGCCTCCGGAGTACCCCCATCCCCGGAGTATGCACCGGCATCAACTTCTTGTACATCTCGCGGAACGTCCGAGGTCACCGCCACCGTCTGGTTCAACTTCTGAATGCAAAAGATGGCATCGTCGATGTCAGCCTTGACCTTGATCACTCCCCAGGTCGTGGGAATCTTCATCATGTTGTAGGCAAAGTGTGAAACAGCCATGAACTTGGCTAGAGCAGGCCAGCCAAGTATGCCATTATATGGAAGTGGCGTGTCTGCAATGTCGAAGACGTTGTCCTCGGTGCGAAAGTTCTCTGGGCCACCAAAGGTGACGGGAGCGTGATCTTTCCTAGCGGCCGGGTGATGCTCCCATTCATGCCTTGGAACACGCCGGTTTCTTGCAGGCGAGAAATGGGATTTGCAGGGTGGCCAGCACCTTCGCTATCAGTTGGTTGAGGCTGGAACCTCCGTCGACCAGCATCTTGGTAACCTTGTAGTTGTGGATGATGGGCGACATGACCAGGGGCAGGGTTCCCACCCCGACCACGTTGGTAGGATGATCTTCCGGGTCAAAGGTGATGACTTGTCCAGACCATTCCAGGGGCTTGGGCGGAGCAGAAGCAACCACGTTAAGCTCCTGGACAAGCCTCTTGCACGTGCCATTCTAGGGAGGCAGAGAGGCTCCCCCGTGAATGCACCCGACAACTCCGGTGACTTTCAGGAACCTTCCATTATTGCCTCCCCGGAGAGCCGGAGCTTCCTTGTTGTGGTTGGGGGTGACTTCTTGATTGTTCTGTTCATGACCGCCTTGGCCGCCGCATCCTCCTCGGCCCCCGCGGCCACCGCCGTGACCCCATCCGCGGCCGCCTCTTCCTTGGCGACATGTGGGACAGTCACGAGCGATGTGCCCAATGATTCCGCAATTGTAGCAGCCGTCCAGGCTAACCCCGTCAGCCCAACGCTGCTCTCTTATGGCGAGATTCTTGAGTTGGCGGCAGTCCTTGAGAAGGTGGTTACCGTTAGGATGAATGTGGCACCATGGATCGTCCACCCCCTCAGAGGCTAATGCAGGCTTGGCCTTCTTAGGAAGTGGTTCGGTGATGATCGAAGATGCGCTTGTCGGGTCCTGAGTCCAGCTTCTTGTTCTTGGCGGGGGCGGTCTTGTCCTCGGGTTCATCCTACCCGGGGAACTTGACCGCCTCTTCTGCTTGGGCGCACCGGTCCGCCAGCTCCCAGAGTTCACAGGTGGACTCGATGCGGTGATTGCTCAACTTTTCGCGCATCCGGGAATTGCGGACGTTGGCGTGGAAAGAGGCGATTACCAGCTCTTGCTGGATGCAGGCTATCGTGTTCATCTTCTGGGTGAAGCATTGGACGAACTTGCGAAGAGTTTTACCTGGGAGCTGCTTGAAGTCGTGGAGGTCGCTGGGAGCCCTCGAGCACTCGTACCCGCCTTGGAAAGCCCCCAGGAACTGTTCCTTCAGGGTCCTCCAGGAACGGATGGAACACTTGGGAAGGTTGAGAAGCCATGCCTGGGCATCTCCCTTCAGGGCCAGCGGGAACCAGCTGGTCATCATCATTTCGCCGGCCCCGGCGACTGCCGCAGCTAAGGAGTAGAGCTGTAGGAAGTCCCGAGGGTTTGTGGTGCCGTTGTAGCGGAGGACGTCGATCTTGAATTTCTTAGGCCAGGTGACCTGGCGAAACTCAGGGGCAAGGGTGAGACATCCTTCAGCGATGTCGTTGTCCCGGTCCTCCCGACGATGGCGCTCTCGGCGTTGTTCGATGTGTGTGTGCATATCCTCGGTTCGACGGTTGTTGAGGTCATGGTGAAGATCTCGGTTGCGCGTGGTAGATGAACCGACGGAGATGGCCTTGCCGCGGTCACGGTTTAGCTGGTCCACCATCGGTGGAGCGGTGCGAGAGGTGCCATCTTGCCTTGGCGCTCGCCACGGGGCTAGCCCCGCAGTTCGCGTGCCTTTGTCTCTTCGGGACCATCGACGGTGGGAGCTCGAGTAATTTCGGGCTCAGGGCCGCCGTCGGCGAAGTCAAGGAGTGCCTCCACACGAGCTCTCCATTCTTGGTAGACCTTGGGGTCGCCGGAGCTCGGATGGAACTGCATCAGGGCCTTGGCAGCGATGAGGGTGTCGTGGCGAGCTTGCGCGTTCAAAGGGAAATGCGTGGAGGACTTGCTCTTGGCGCTCCGGGGACCCTCGCAGGTGCAAACGTGGTCCCGCTCCTCCCTGGCGCCAGGACCCTCGCCCGCACCAATCGCTATGCTTTTCTCTCTAGAGCATGGAGAAGGAATGATGGAGAAACCTGGGGTCACCAGATCGTGGGATCGACGTTCTTATTGACGTTGGGTCTCTCCGATGCCACCTTCTTCGCAGGCGGCACGGGCGGAGGAGCAGTTTGGCGCATCTCTGCAGTGCGACGCCCAGCAGAAACCTTTGTACGTGACGGAGACGTGGCCTTGGAGGTCACGGCGTCGGTTTTCCTCTTCGGCGCCATGCTTGACGAAGAACTTGAGGTTGATGAAGACGAATCCAAAGCTTGCACCCCCACCTGGCGCGCCAGATGTCGTGTCTCGGATCACGGACACCGGGAGTAGAGGATACCCCTTTTTAGGTTCGGCACGGGGCACGAACGAGGCTGGAAGACGCCTTACCCGGGAGTAAGATCATCGAGTTCTTTGTTGGGACAGGCACACAAACAACACAGAAAGACACACGGACTTTACCCAGGTTCGGGCCGCCCGGAGGCCAAAAGCCCTACTCCTGCATGTCTTGATTGAAGTGTTCATAATGGTGTAGTGTACAAGGGTGTTCTGGGATGAACCCGACAGTGTTCCGGCCGGAGGTAGACGAAGAGCAGATCCTGCCCTAGGGAGATCACCTCTCTCTACCCTCCAAACCCTTGTCTAGCCTTGCTTGAGTTCTCTCCTCCTCTCCGGTGCCATGGTCCTCCTTTTATAGGCTAAGGGGATCCAACATGGGCACACGAGGGGCATGAGGGGTTTTTGGCGGGAGAACCCCTCGGTGGTCTTTGGAGGAGACGTGGCCTCTTCTCCTCCAACTATCTTTTGGAGGGTGGCGCGGTCGTCCGCCCTTTGGGAATGGTGGGACGGACAAAGCCTGTCCGCCCCACCAACCACGCTCGTGGCGACATCATCAGGGCGCGTCCTTCGTCTGGGCATCCATGCCTTCTACCAGCTTCCGGTGTGAGCTGGCGTTCTTATCCTCTGAGCGGTACGGATGGAGGACCCGGGGTACGCCTGTCCTCCTGCCGGGCGCACGGATCCGCGGGTACTCCGCCTTGTTCTCCGGGCAACGGATGACCCCGGAAGGTCACCTGGTCCTTAGCCGCTGCGTGTCGATGTCGAACTTGTCGGGTTTCCTTGGGGCAGATGAGCTGACCCATCTGTTGATCTTAACTCCTTGCCTTGTCCATCTTCTTGGTGGGCCCCAGTGGTGGACCCACTTTGGCAGCATCAGGGGAACCCCATGTTCCACTGCTGCGACAGTAATCATGGTGGGATAAATGAAGGGTCTAATGCATTCTGGGGAAGCAAACCACTCAAGAAAAATTATGTTCTATATAGCCTGGAAAGGACAATTATCTCAGAGGCGTTGGATAATTATTTTCTGATTATAAGGAAGTGTATAAAAGATCATATATGTAGATCTTATAAGCATGTAGAAGAGGATCTTCGACAGAGGCTATAAAACCAGAGAAATGCTAGGAGGCTCAGTTGGATGACCTGAGAGGAATGAAAGGGTTATGGAGATCGTTGGAATTGATCACAAAATCCATAGGAGGCGATACATGGATAGTAAGGATCAAGAGTGGATGCACAGAAGGAATTCTGGACAAGGGAGCATCTGAATTTGAGAGAATCATTATCCATACAAGTTCTTTCTACCTCACTTTATGCGCGAGAATCGAAACTTCGGGGCGAAGTTTAGTTTAAGGGGGAGAGAATGTAACACCCTAGGGTTTAGAGAGTCAAAAGGGTAGAAATAGAATATGTGCATTTGCATAGCATGTATCTGAAAATGCGGGAAATTTTGGCGCGATTAATAAAATGGATAAAGGGATCGATGTTTCTCTCGACTCTGATGAATTAGGCTATAGATCATCTGTTGAGTGCTATGAAATTCGACATGACCTTTACATATTTTTAAAAAACATTTTGAACACAATTCACTAATATCACAAGTTTATAATTCAAACAGAGTATAAAATATAAATCACTCATATCATCTCAATTCTTATCTCAGTTCCTGATCTTATCCCTATCATCTACACATCCATGACCATAAAAGGAAACAATTATTAAGACCTAATTTCACACATAATAAGAATTCATACACCACATTTCCTACATCATTTCATCACATCCTTTTCCACACATAGAAGTATCAATTTCAAATGATTGTCCAAAGTATATATAAATAAATCAAGTTATCAATTCATACAACATCTTCTCAATTATCATCTTATACAAATCATTTGATCATCTTATATTATGTTAATTTCAAATACAAATTTCAAATCAATGTCCAATGTCTATTTCGATAATTGGACACAAGATCAAACTTTACAAGTGGAATTTCACTGAAGAAATGAATATTACATCTTTAATCGAATAAATACATATCTCATTGAAATGAAAAGAAAATTACAAATGAATAAAAAGAATCCTAAAACTAAATCCTGATCTTCTCATCATTATCTTGATCATCTTATTTTCCAATCTTCTCAATCTTCATTCCTGCAAACAAACACAATACAAACCAAGTAGAGGGGTTGTTGATTGTTGGTACCCATTTTTGGCAGAGTGCCAGTTTCAGGTTCATGGAAGGTTTGGTGGCTCGAAGAAGGCGGCAAAGAAGGCTAAAATGATGATTTGAGAAGCTTCCCAGGAAAGCCAGCCAGAAGAAGGCGGCAAATAATCTGGCAACACTGGAACAAGGCGGAAGCCGGATTCAGGGTGCTCAAAGTTGCCTAAAGGCTCAGGAAGACAAGTCAAGATCAAGACGAAGAAAGAGACAACTTTCAAAGTCAAGATAAAAGCAGAAAAAGAGAAGGCAACTTTGCAAGATCAAGGCTGGAAAATGGAAGGCAACTTTCTAAAAAAAAGCCGGACGAGAGCTATAGACGAAAAGTTGCCTAGTTTAGAGATAGATTCGACTTAGACTATGATTGTAAGCTTTGTAGAAGTCCAATACTTGTACGAGAAGTCCAACCGCCTCATATATATGTGAGAGGTGATGGCCGATTGAAATTAAGCAAACAATCGACAACCTATCAATACAACCTACTTTTTTCCTCAAACCCTTGTTCATGCTTCCGTTGTCTGGCAACTTCACCTAGATTTTGCAAGAGATCGAAAACCAAACCTTGGAGTGGCCAAGTCCGGCCTGGTTCAACCAATTGTCGTCGGCTTCCTCTGACGGGGCTTCCCGAGGGGCTGGGGCGTCTGGTGTCAAAAGTGCCGGCTTTCTGTCTTGCGTATCGCGCTAGAAACCGGCCTTCCCTAGGGCGAGTTGCGGAGTATCTCCCCCGGCACCGCGGGTACATGAGGACGTGTTCGTGTGACGCGTTTCGAGCGCAGCATTGATTAAAATGAATGCATCCCCGGAGGTGATGCAAGTTGCTGTTGGAGCTAGCACATGGTAAATCTGGGAACTAGTCCAGATTTCCTATAAACATTGGAATTGATCAATTAAAGCAAATAGGCAACTTCGGGACAAGTGGATCATCTGGGATCATGATACAATAGTTATTAAGAAGGCAACCAGAGGCAAAGTCAAACAACAGATGATCTAACCGAAGGCATTGCCAAAAGCCACTAATTGGAGTTAGCCTTAGGCAACATGGAGAGATAGGCACCCAAGCAAACCAAGCCAAAACCATTCCATTTGAATGCAAAATAATAATACTTGCTCCTTATTAAGAGAAAGCCCACATAACAGAGAAGTCACAAATCTGAAATTGTAAAGCCACAAGATCACTGTCCATATTAAGTCACCTGGATTCAAAAGTTTTGTGTTATGTAAAAGTAGTTTGGTAACAAGATTAGCTACCTTGTTAACAGATTTATCTTGCATGCATAAAGAAATCGAATGTCAACTAATTCATTTAGGTTCAGCTAAGAAATGATCTATAATTATAGAAAACAGTAAATCCCACACAATTAAATTGCTAAGCCACAAATATTTCACAAGCCCACATAGGAGAATCAGCCCACAAGTCCATCTAGTGACTAAAGCCACTTGTCTTGCTCAAGAATAAATCTACAAGGAGATAAGACCAAGCTTGAGTGGATGAGCATGCCACATAGGAGAGTTATCCACAAGGAAAATATCTAACATAACTTGAACCCCAAGTAATGACTATGCATCAACACTTGACAACAAGTAGCTTACTCATCCTTGCAAAACAAGAGTCATCTAGTTGTGTGTCACCACCACAACAATCAGCCAGCAGCATATAATCATCACAGCAACCAACCACAACACATTTTTCTCACATCGGGATTTCCAAACAGCAGCCTACACTAGTAGGGAAGTGCCTTTCTGTGGCGCACAAAAACTGTTTTTGTGGCGCATGGTCGGTGCGCCACAGAATCCTCACCACAAAAATATTATTTCTGTGGCGCACGGAACCATGCGCCACAGAAAGTAGACAATTTTGTGGCGCACGTCCAGAAATGCGCCACTAAATTATTTTCCATGCGCCATAGAAAGAATTTCGATTATTTGTTGTATTTGACAATAATGTATCTGTGGCGCACTTTATTCGTGCGCCACAGAATACGGTGCGCCACAAAATTATTTACCGTGCGCCACTAAAATATTTGCTGTATATATTATCGATTATTTGCTGTATTATCGATTATTTGCTGTATTTGACAATAATACAGGTATATTACAGAATTTATACAGAAAATAATAGAAACAGTAATATATTTTGACACAGTATTAAAACAGACAGATAAATATGTACATCACCACTTAGAGCCCGAGATACATACATAGTGACAATTAAGTGTCAAATTAATTGTACAAAAGTTCATCTCATGTCACATAAGTCATAGTACAAATAAAGTTACTCTAGCAGTTCCTCCCGCAGAGACCCTCGACAAGTGGGCTGAGGCTAAGAAGCCAGATTCAGCGTGGGGCGCAGGAGCCCGACGATGATAAGTGGGCCCTAGTGATTGCTTAGACATTAAGCAATCACTTGGGCCCACTTATCATCGTCGGCTCCTGCGCCCACGCTGAATCTGGCTTCTCAGCCTCAGCCCACTTGTCAAGGGTGCGGGAGGAACCGCTGGAGTCTCTTCTTGAGTTGCCGCTGGAGTCTCTTCTTCTTGAGTCGCCGCTGGGGTCTCTTGCTGGGTCGCTGACGGAGAACACGTCTAGCTCCACTGGTAGGATTGAGCCTTCTGGTGTATCGGCTCTGAGAACGGTTTATAGCATTCTTTCGTCATCCACGTCCTCATGTCATTTTGCTTGTCTAGGCGTTCTTCGATCTCCCACTTAGACAACCCTGGAGATGAATTGGGATATATATTTGATTAATAATATAAATAGAGTATGATTTATTCATCTAATTAAGTGGATAAGTCTATAATGAAGAAAATAAAGAAGCACTTCTATCGAGTGAGGCAAGGCTTTCTTTTACAATACATCCTACCTCTGGCGTTGTGTAAGGACCCCCTGCTTCCATGACATCTTCCAAAATGATTTGCGATAACTGCCTCTGGATGGGATGGAAGTCTTCTTTAAGCTCAGAATCGGTGATTTCCCTCGCATTTTTGCTCCATTCTTGGAGACTAGATGGCCACCTCGTTGTCTCTACATCCCGGACAAGCCCTTTAATGTGATGGAGGACGTAGAAGGCATCCTTCACGCTGCCAGGCGCATGCTTGATGCAATGGAACCCGGTCCCATGCCAGAAAATGTGTTTGTTGTCCTTCGTTAAACGTTCCCCATTCTTTTCTTTGTGGAAGTGGCCTCCCTTTTGGGCATAGCCCTCGAGAGCCTCATCGAGAACACCCTTTATTCTGGTGTAGTCTTTAAGACTCCCCGAGTCGAAATAAGTGGCAACGGACCACCTCGGGCTTATGACGATGAGTACTGCGTACTCGTCACTGCTCAACACAATTGAAACGGAATGTTGGAAAGGATCAACAACGGAAGAAATCTATAAGAAAGCATAAGATACGACGGCGGCGACCGGATGTGTACTTACTCGGAAAAGAAAGGCATAAGAAAGCTGTTCTTTTCCTTGTTGTTCAGCATGACTCTCTGGAGGAACTTCGTGGCCTTGGCCCATGTCGTTGATACTTCCACCAGTAGGCTGTCACGCATGTAGTAGGGATCCACTACCTTGATGTACGGGGTATTATCTCTCCTGATCCTCATCGCTGGTTGAGCGCGTATAGGTGGACCAAGTTATAGTCCAGCCGTCTAAAGTGAAACAGCCTGAAGACGTCCTCGTACGATATGAAAAACAGATCCGTGGGGGTTTCATGGACGAACTCGGCCAAGTCTTTTGGCACCTTGACAGTGAACACCGGGTAATTTGGATTATCTTCTTTAAGAAGGTTGCTCTCTTGCGTCAAGATAGCATTTTGCAAAGAGAGCATGCATCGTCTGCGAGGTGGAGCAGTTCCCGAGACAGGATCGGTTGACCAGCTTCATGAACTCGGCTCAAGCCATCCGCACGGGGTGATACCATGTCTTCATACCCCCGGATAGTCGTCTTAGGAGCTGTCTTACTTCTCTTCATGTGCTTCTTCTACTTTACCTCTGGGGATGCTGGGGGTGCATCTTCTGTAGTAGGCACATTGATTGAGTACTTGTTGGAGCCGAAACTGATCACTGGGAGGCCCTTTTCTCCCCCCCCCTCAATCCAAACCCTGACAGACTCACAGACGGTAGTAAATATCGACGTGAACGTCGTTGTCACTGCCTGTGCGATGACCGTCTGAATCATACTATTTTCCTCTATCGGTTCCTCGCCTCCTGTTCGAGAACCCCCGGCCTCGTTATTGTCAGCCATGTTTGTCTCACCTATAAGAAAAAAATGTCAAAGTTAGTACACCAAATATAAGAAAAAAATCACTTAATTATGTACTAAGATACCCGGCCCATGCATTAGTCGCAATACCCCATATGTCTTGTTTTTAGCAAAGCCATGCCAAAATTCACGAAAAAATTCGGTATGACCTTTGCTAAAAAAGGGACATATGGAGTACCCGAATTTGCCGGAACGGAAATTAATCGACGTTCCGGCAAACTCAAGTGACTCATGGGTACCTGCAGACATTTCACAAATCATGTTGCCGACATCTCCGGCCGGCCAACAACAAACACATATCCACATCTGCCGGCCGACAACAAACACAATACCACATCCACATCTCCACGTGTCCTATTTTTAGCAAAGTCATGCCAAAATTCACGAAAAAAATCGGCATGACCTTTGCTAAAAAAGGGACATATGGAGTACCCGAATTTGCCGGAACAAAAGTTAATCGATGTTCCGGCAAACTCAAGGGCCTCATGGTTACCTGCATAGATTTCACAAATCATGTTGCCGGTATCTACGGCCGGCAACATCCACATACATGACACGCTGGTCGGAACACAAACAACCACGCCACGATGGTCGTGGTAGCACAGAACACATGGTCACCGGGTTAACCAATAGATCACCAAAGGGGGAACTGTAGTTGAGGAGATAGTTGATGTAGTCGATGCCAGTGGTCTGCACAAGAAAAAAATAAGAAAATTCACATCCATATATATCTTCATTTCCTTTAAAAAGTACCAACTTTGGAGCATTTCTAAAGCATCAAATCTTGATCCTATTTCACATTAACCCTCATGGATCTCTTGTACTAAGTTAGTACTTCATGATAAACCCCAGAAATAATTTTTTGAATACATCTAGAACCTTAAATGAAGACATTTTTGTAGGCATGTTTAAATAGTGACCATATTTAACTTAGCAAAATTTTAAATTTTTTTGGTCTCCAAAATTTTCCTAACACCACTAGCACCAACTAGAAGCATTAGCAACTACTTGCAGCAAGCAATCAACAATTAAATCATCAAATTCTCTAAAATTGTGGGTTTGGCATTTGACCAAACACCTTATGTGTAGGTGTGGAGGGGAGGGAGAGGGATGGAAGAGAGGAGCAGCACCTCGGGGAGGGGTGGAGAGGGCGGCGGCGTCAATGTCGAAGTGGCAGGCCGGTGGCGACGGCTTCCTTCATCGGCGGCGGCGGCTCGAGGCCGAGCGCCACGCGGCGGCGCCGAGCGTGTGCGTGGGCGCGCGCGGCGAGGGGTTGGGCGGGGGGCGGGGGAGGGGAGGTCGCCGGGCGGGGGAGGGGAGGTCGCCGGTGCGGGGGAGGAGAGGGCAGCCGGCGGTGGTGGTCGACGGTGACGGCGGACACGCGCGCGGCGGTGGTGGTTAAGTGAAATTTGAATGTGGATCGAATAGGGGAAGAAAGGGGAAGGGGAGGCCCGCCCGCGTAAATGGCTAAGTGAAGGAATTCTGTGGCGCATCCCTACCTAGATGCGCCACAGAATTATGTGATTTTGTGGCGCACCTAGGTAGGGATGCGCCACAGAATTTTGTCGATAGATCTGTTAAAATACACATTTTTGGTTATATTTAAAATGTGTACACACATTTTAGGTTATTTTTTAAAGAACCGACACACATTTTAAATATTTTTGGTTATATTTAAAAAAAGAACCGACACACATTTTAAAGAAAAGAATATGCACAGATTTTGTTAGTATACCATTATTTTATTCATGATATACATATATATGATTGTCTCACACACACACAAATTAATACACCAAAAAAGTCTTCTTCGTCCCCGGCCTGTTCCGAGCTAGCTAGCTTCTCTTCTTTCCCTTCTTCGTGGTTGAATACTTTAGGCCGGGCATCTTAAGATTTCTTCGCGTGAACGGATAGCCTTTAGTAGGTACGGATGTGTTCCTTCTTTGTTTACTAGTAGTCGGCATGTCGAAGTACTTGTCGAACTCCTCCTCGATCTTCGGATCACCGTTTTTGTCCAAGTCTTCCTCGTTGGCATCTCCTTCCATTCCGATGATGCTCCTCTTGCCCCTCCTCACGACAACACGGCTAGGCTTTGACGGATCGGTAATGAAGAAACATTGCTCTACTTGGCTAGCGAGTACCCATGGCTCATTTTTTGCGGAGGCGTTCTTCGATTTGGCATCGGGTATAACCATGGTGGTAAAATACCGGTCTTCTTTGACGACATCCTTGGCCCATCTCACACGGAACATCGGCACCAACTCTCCACAGTAGTTGAGCTCCCATATCTCCTCGATCCTTCCGAAGAATCTTTCCTTGACAGTTGCCTCGTCATCGGCGTAGGATAGCATAGTTACTCCTGAGTTTTGATATTCGCTATACCTGTCCTTTTCCTCGGTGCAGAATCTGAAACCGCCGATGTCGTACGACTGATAGGTCTTTACGTTCTGCCCGGGGCCCTGTGATAAGGAGAATATGAGTTTTTCCTCTTCCGTAGATGGCTTCCTACTCTGTGCTTCAAGCAGTTGCCTTTTCTTGAACCAACGCGTCAAGCAGGAGTTGTGCTCTCTGATTACATCTCCCTTCTTCCTCTGTCGTCTCATGTCGACGTAATTCTGCTCGATTAAGATTTTGTGCTCTTCCACATAATATTTGGTCACTTTTAAGTGTTGTAGCGCGACCCGGTGAGCCCTGTCGAGGTCGTCTTTTTTACCATGAATGCCGACAAAGATTGAGCGGTAGCCGTCGTGGTGACCAACTCCATCGAGCCTGCCGAGGTGTGTCCTGGTGGGCAGACCGACATCCTCGTTCTCGGTCCTTAGATAATTCTGGCAGAAGGAGATGCACTCGTAGGTTAAAAATCCCTTGGCCATGCTTGCGTCTGGACGGGCCCTGTTGCGAACGTATCCTTTCATGACACCGTTCTGCCTTTCGAACGGCATCATGTAGTGCAGGAACGTGGAACCGAGCTGCCTAATGTCATCAATGACATGGAGAAGGAGATGCACGCAGATATCAATGAATGCGGGCGGGAAGTAAATCTCGAGCTCGCATAGTATCACTATGATCTCTTCCTCAAGCATGTCGAGCTGCTTCACGCCGATCGACTTCCTGCTGACGACGTCGATAAAGTTGCAAAGGGCAGACAACGTATCACGGACGTGCTCATCCATTAACCCTCGAATCGCAATGGGAAGTATCTGTGTCATCAGCACGTGACAATCGTGAGACTTCATCCCGGTGAACCTCTTCTTTGTTGCATCCAGATATCTGCTTATCTTCCCCGAGTAACCGTGAGGAACTTTGACTCCTAGAAGGCACCTGAAAAACTGCTCGAGCTCCTCCGGACTCATACTGAAGCAGGCAGCGGGAAGCATCACCGTGTTCTTCTTTGCCCTTTTGCGGTGACCTTGAGTCCCTTCTGTCTGATCATCATCATCATCGTCGTCATCACTATCGGGGGCCTGAAGTTCTTTCCTGATGCCAAGCCATTTCAGATCGTATCTTGCTTTCGTCCCATCCTTCGTCTTATCTGACATGTGGCAAAGTGTGCCAAGCAGAATCTCGGTAACATTCTTCGTAATGTGCATCATATCGAGGCTATGTGGCGTCTTGAGGACCTTCCAGTACTCCAAGTCGTGGAAAACAGACCTCGCTTTCCATACACCCAGCAGTGGATCTACCTTCGGTCGCTTCTTTCCTGGCGCTGGGCACTCCTTCCAGTTTTTCAAAAGCTCGTCGATTTCTATGCCGCTCCTTGGGCACGGGGCTCTTTCGGGCTCGTCTTTACCATTGAACAAATCACCACGTTTTCTCCACGGGTGATCCATGCGAAGCCACCTTCGAGCCCCTGGGAACATGGTTTTCGAAGACCCGGGATCCCTTGGTAGCTGGAGATGCGGGGTCTTATCCATGCACTTGACACATGCGCAAAATCCGTGTCCTGGGCCGATACATATGAGCAACCAGATAGTCCTGCACCGTCGTGAACAACGCGGCTCTCATATCAAAATAATCAGCTGTGTAGGCGTCCCACGTACAGGCTGGCGTCTCCCACAACGTAGCTAACTCCTCTTTCAATAGCCCGAGATACAGATGTATGTCGATACCTGGTCGTTTCGGCCCCTGAATGAGAATACTCATGTGTATGTACCTTTGCTTCGTGCACAACCACGGGGGAAGGTTGTAAGGCCATACAAATACGGGCCAGGTGCTATGGGTGCTACTCTAGTTGCCGAATGGATTGAGTCCATCGGTGCTCATACCCAGCCTGACGTTCCTTGCGTCGCCCCCAAAATTTTCGAAGGCCATGTCCAATGCTTCCCACTAGCTAGCATCTGAAGGGTGTGTCAGGATCTTTCCCTTCTCTGGATCTTCTTGGGGCTTGACGAGGGGTATCCTCACCAAATCACATGGTTAAGGACCTAGGTTGAGATTATGGGGAGAGAACGTGGTAGTGTTGGTAGTTTCGTCGGCTGACAAGCAGAGGCAAAGATTTACCCAGGTTCAGGCCCCTCGGGTGGAGGTAAAGACCCTACTTCCTGCTTGTCTATTATTGATCGTGGGAGATTATGAGGTTATAAGGTGGTTCCGGCGAGATGACGATCTCGCTGGAGCTTTGGTGGTTCGAGTATGGCTTGTCCCTAGATCGGCGCCCCTCCCAGCCTTTAAATAGGCTGGGTCTCGGGAGTTCTTAACCGACCTAGTTTACACATATGGAAAGTCCTAAACCGACTATGCCTATGTCTAATCTTGGAAGTTACTCCATCTTCTTGGGCCTCTTGTCTTGGGCTTCGAGTGGGCTCTTCGCTATTGGGCATTTAGTTGTTACGTGCACCAGGTACCCTCACGGTAGGGTACCCGAGATGTATACCCTTGTCAGTAGCCCCCGAGTACTTGTCTGACTCGAAGAATTGGGCATTGACTCGTTCGTAAGTGCACGTCATATGTTTTGTATTCTGTACATCATAATTGGAATTCCTGTATGAATAGCACATGTTGGCTATGTCGAGTATTTCATCGACTGTCGTTTTTGCTTATGAAAATCAAGGGATAATAGCTTAGTAGGCCCAGTACACTCGACGGATCGGGACTGGTTAACTACACATTCGGGCAAAACCTTACTAGCTTTCAATCAAACTCAAGTCCCCGACTCGAATCTGGAACAAACTGGTCAGATTCAACTAGGCCGCTTGAGGTCTTACTGAGTCGATCTGCAGTATAACTTTGAATTTTACCCAACGCGTCCGTCGGGATTTTTCATCATGTCTGCTGACACGGAAAGTATAAGGGTTGACGTTGCTGGAACGGTCCTTAGCCCAGCTCGAAAGTTCGGCGGGTCTTACCTTTGCACTATGCGTGCAGCATCCGAGGTATTTGCGCCGGATGCAACTCGGGAATGTTTCGAGTATGATTTTGTATATGAACGGAGTCGATAGTTTTGTCGACTGATACTTTGTCATTATTCTATCGGGTGCGCGACAGCGCTCCCGATGGGAGTAGCCCCCGAGATTGTGCTTTATTGCTTGCAATGGAGGATAATCTCAGAATCATTTTACCCTGCATATGTCAATCGAAGAATTTTTTTGACGTATTTCTATTGGGTGCACAACAGTGCTCCCGATGGGAGTAGCCCGCGAGATAGTGCTTTATTGCTTGCAATGGAGGATAATCTCATAATCATCTTATCTTTGATCATCTTCAGTCGAAGAAATTTTGGATATGCTCCCGATGGGAGTGATATTCTTCAGTAGAAGAAACGGTCGAGTGACCATTCTCCTGAAAAACAATCGAGTGATTGATATGCATTGGGCGAACCCGAAATCCGCTCTAAACAAATATGCTGTAATGACGTCAGGGATGACGCTTTATGGCGACTGCGCCATCTGACACGCGGTGGCGTGCAGTATGCTGCGATGGATGGGACGTGACACGTATGTGGGCCCAACGTGCAGCCGTTGGACTGGATTTGACCGTTCAGGCACAATTTCCCCGGAGTTATGATGGCAGTTCCTAAATTCCCGTGCGTAGTGGGCGGAGTGGCCGGCCACGGTTTCTCTCCATGGCTGCCACGTGTACGGCTGGATGTGCTTCTTTGCCCACGATCTCACATCGACAGTGAGGATTCTTTTGCGTTGCAGTTAAAAGGGGACGACGGAGTAAATAGTGCTTTTTACTTGCCATTTGCTCTCTGCCGCCGCTGCTTCTTCTTCCTCCTTACGCATCGCCATAGCCTCATAGCAAAGTCTTTGCATCCCACCACTGCGATGACGAAGCCGAGCACCTGGAAGGGCAGGAGTGCCGCGAATGCATCGCGGACAGCGCCACTGGAGCCGCTGCCAGTGGGTTGAAGAGGGACAAGGGCGCCTGGACCAAGTCCTCCTACAGCAAGAGGATGCTCATCGGCCTGCGAAACGACGGGCTGATCCCTAAGGATACCTTGCAAGTTTGCATCCCCGGCGCCGAGGTAATCCCACGCCCAGGCCCCAATGAGCGGGTCTGCTTTGTGGATTTTGTGAACAGGGGATTCTCCTTCCCTGTTCACAACTTTCTGCGTGCACTGATGCACGTTTATGGGGTGCAATTGCACGATTTTACGCCCAATGGGCTTTTTCACATTGCGTACTTTTTGTTCTTTGCGAGTGCTTTCTGGGCGTTGCGCCCCACTTCGGTCTTTTCCGCCATATCTTCAACGTCAAGCGCCAGTTCAGCGCCAAAGGACCTGGTGGTTTTGGAGTACATACTCGATCTGACGTCGAGTACTTCAAGATCAGCTTCCTCGAGTCTGTGTAAGGATGGCTCCAGAAGTGGTTCTACATCAAGGATGTGACCATAGGCACCCAAGCTTTCGGGTTGCCTCCTTTTGATGCAGACGCTCTGGTGAAGAAGAGGCCCTCCTGGATCTCCCAGCCGACCGGAGTCGAAGCCGAAGAGGCTGACATTCTGATGGAGAAGGTGCTTAAGATCCAAACCACTGCTGGTCGAGAGGTTACGGGTATCCACTTGCTGGCCATCATGGCCAAGAGGCGAGTGCAGCCTCTCCGAGCTCGAGCGCATGCTTTGTGGGCGTACAGTGGGGCTTCTGATCCAACCCGCTCACGCGTAGTGGAGCTGTCTGATGCGGAAGCGTAGAAGTTGGTAAGAGGCCTTACCAAGCTTACCGATGAAGAACCTTGCGAGATGAACTCGCCTGTGGCTCCTTATGAAACCAGCAACCCTCTCCCAGAGGTAATAGCCGATACCATATGTCAGTTCATATGTTATGTATGTGTGAAATTGACTCCTTTGCTGTTTCTGTGTGCAGGGCCACAGAATGTATGAGTCGATGCCTCCTCTGCCTGAGGACGGCCCAGTGCCGGACAACGAACCACTCGATGCAGGATCAGATGATGAAATGGCCTCACTCGCCACTGCACACACGCCAGAAGCCGATGAAGCCGATGCTGAGGTGCAGGGCAAGCAGAAGCGGGCACACGAGGAGGAAGACACCGCTGATTCAGAGGAAAAGGAGGGGAACGAGACGGAGTTGACAATAGCGCCACTCAACATCCCTCCAATTCGCTCGCTTCCTCCCCTAGTCCCGAAGATATCACGCCCCAGCATGGGTATGCTGGCACCTGATCGTTTATGCGACCTCACCGAAGAGTAAGTATTATGTGCATATGCTTTGTCACTTTATGAACAATGCCACTTGGTATACTTATAATGTTTTGATACAGTGTTTCCTCGGATGAGGATATGCCTCCGCCACCTACGGCGGAAAAGAGCAGCGCAGCATCAACTGCACAGACGCTGCCACCAGAGCAGCCGCCTACCCCTGCGACTCCTGCTGCTACAGCCACAGCTACACCACCTGAGCCGGAGGTTGCAACAACTGAGAGCGGAGCTGCGGCTGCAGATATCCCTGCGTCGACTTCTTCCTTCTTGGAGCACGTAGGTTTATGCCTGCCATAGTTTTAATCCTCATCGAGTGCCAATTTTTTTGTGTCTAGACTCAGATATTGAGTTATGAATTTGCCCATGTCGTGCATTTAATCATTTGTGCAAGAGTTGCTAAAGGCTAGTGCCAAGTATGTGCACAAGGAGACGGAAGCCGCCACCCTGCAGCAACAACTCGAAGCTGCGAAGAGTGTGTATCTCTTTATGCTATTACTACTTGTTGAGGCTGATTCCTCTTGTAGTCTGCTGACCATGTGTGTTTGTTTTGCAGAGGCTGCTGCTGATGCGGTAGAAAATTTGACCAACGCCACCCGTCGAGTGGCTGATCTAGAGAAGAGGCTGAAAGCAGCCGAGGTTAGAGAGGAGTCGACAATTGGTCGACTTTCTGCCGCCAGCACCAGCTTAACTGGTACAAATTTTTGCTGTGTTCCTTAGATGTTTGAGGTTTCTGATATATGGTGCTGATTACTTTGTCCACATGCTAGGCGTGATGGATGGCCCTACTGCCACTGGCAAGCAAAGCCTTGGCGCCTCACTCGATGAAAGTGTGGTTGTCTCGGAGGTTACCAGTAGCAGAGCAGGGGAGATGCTGACGCAGGCGGCGGGTGCCTTGGGTGCCCTCCATGGCAGCTTCTTCCCCGGCGAAGAGATGCCATCTTCCTTTGCGGAGCTGGTTGAGCTATTCAATCCTGAAGGGACTGCCGTCGCTGACTTCTGTCACGAGCAAATGGTAAGTGGTGCTCAGACTACTTTTCTCATGTTGCTCGCGCATGGAGTCGAGGCAGATTTTGACGCAGCTACGAAGAAGTTTCCACGGGGTGCTGATGGCAGAACCATCGGGCTCGGCACTTGGATGGAAGCCGCCAAAAAATATGCCCAACAGCTGGTAACAACTGTTGAAGAAAGGGCAGCCAAGGTCCAGGGGAAGAAAACTTCTTCCAAGAAGTCGACGACTTAGCTAGTGATCTCTTTGTCGACTAGGTCTAGGAATTTAGTCCTTTTGATTTTGCTATATGTAAATCATCAGACATCATATCTGTCTTGTTATGAATTATGAACTTCAGTAATCGGGAGGCGCAGCCCCCGAGCCTTTTGCTTGAGCTCTTCCTGTTTCCTTATGCATTTAATTATTCTGACTGTAGAACCAAGCCTCTAAACCATCAACTGGCCCTGTCGTGTGATACGGATCAACGTGATCCAAAGGATTTTTAGGCCCGATCTTTCACGGCGAACCAAGAATAGAAACAGATAACTTCAATCGTTGAGCAGATTGGATCTACTCCACGATACGCAAACACAGATTCAAAGAATCAGCAATCAAAACGGACAATAACTCGATCTCGGAACCCCATCCCGGTGAACCTCATGATATAACTTTAATCTCAAAACATAACCTAATTTTACATTGACGCTTGGTGGCTTTATATTTAGCCGACTCCTCCTAACTTGGCTTGACCAACAAGCTGGCCGCACCGTACTATCTTTTCTCAAAAGGAAATAAATAACATACGTGATTTAATCTAAGATAAATGAAACAAAGCGACTCTTTTCCTAACGTGTTGCATTTGGACTCCTGATTTGTGTGCCTCCTTAATGCACATGCAAAAGGTGGACCCCAGCCAATACTCCATCGGCAAGAACCTTTTGGTCATCAACTCGATTTTATCTGGTGGACGTGGCAGTCCAAAGAAATAGTAGTCAATCGCATCTCTGTTTGTATTATTCCTCTCCTTACATTTATCTTTGACCGGCTCAAATAGAAATAGAAAATCTGATTTTGTTATGATCTTCTCATACACTTTGGTACGCAGCTTATTTGCACATGTGACATTCAACTTGACAGGCGACACAGAAACAACATCAAATATATAGCATGCCACATCATCCTCCTCCCCTTCAGGCGAAACCGTCCTCGGTTTCGAGTCATTTTCTGCAGCAAAAACATCATCAACAATCTGAACGTCGACAATAGGAATGTCAACAACTACATGAGCTGCAGATGAAATAGGAGCAACAAAAACTTCAACAGTATCAGCCACAACTATAGACTCAACACGCTCAAGAAAAAGTGCAGCAGCTTCGGCTCTTCTTCTCTTTTCCTCTTCTTGTGCTCTTAAGTGTGCTTTGGGCTTTTCCTTCTCCTGCAATCTTTCTTCTCTCCAAGCTTTATGGTATGGTATCCATGGATCGCAGATTATACACCGTTGTACCACGAGTAACAGTGAACTGAGGAGAATTATATTTATTCAGAAAGTAAACTGCACCGTGCTCCTTGTTCCATGGTATCCCCAACATCAAATGACATGAAACCATATGGATTGGAATCACATCACAACACACCTCATAAGACAATGAAACCAACTGAAAGTGTACCGAAACTTGGTGTATGATGGCGAGCTGCTTGTTACCCAAACGCAACAAGTATGGTTGTTGAAGTGGCATCGTTGACAACTCTAGCTTTTCCACCATCTCAAGACTGACAGCGTTAATGAAACTACTGCGGTCGATCGTCAATGCACATGCCTTATCCTGTACTTTTACACGAGAATGGAACAACTTTTCAGCACACCCTTCCTCTTCTCGCTGAAACCAGTAGGATAGCACGTCCCTGCTGTCCATAGTGTACGCAGCAAACTTCTCGACAGGATACAGCAACGTTGCGGTAGCGCGATGGTAGGACCTCGTCGCTGTAGAAATTCTCAGCAGCAACTTAGGAAAGATCAAACCAGATAGAATAGCTAAGGTCTCACGTCTAACCTGTAGTATAGGTAGAGTCCAACTCTCCAAGATGCCACGTGAAAAGCAAACCAAATCCAATGGCTTCACGTATAAGGAATTGATGAACCAATCTGGCACCTAATCAGACCTGATCCGATCCAAACTTGCCTTGTTTCGCGAACGCAACTCCAGGAGTATCGATCTAGCGATTGTAACAGACAAGGCCGTCCACTCCCGATCAAACTTTACAATTCCGATCGGCGAAGAAAACTCCAATCCACAATCCCAGCAGCAGAACTTGATCAATCTCCTCAAGCGGAAACAACTCCTCAGCAAACTCAACAGATGTTCAACACCGGTGTCTTGGCCTGACGCCTCCGGCAGCAAAATCTTCAGCAGAATAACAACAGATAAATCTCGAAACAAAAACGCCGTGAGAAACCCGACAAATCTGATACCAAGATGATACGGATCAACGTGATCCAAAGGATTTTTAGGCCCGATCTTTCACGGCGAACCAAGAACAGAAACAGATAACTTCGATCGTTGAGCAGATTGGATCTACTCCACGATACGCAAACACAGATTCAAAGAATCAGCAATCAAAACGGACAATAAATCGATCTCGGAACCCATCCCGGGTGAACCTCACGATATAACTTTAATCTCAAAACATAACCTAATTTTACATTGACGCTTGGTGGCTTTATATTTACCCGACTCCTCCTAACTTGGCTTGACCAACAAGCTGGCCGCACCGTACTATCTTTTCTCAAAAGGAAATAAATAACATACGTGATTTAATCTAAGATAAATGAAACAAAGCGACTCTTTTCGTAACGTGTTGCATTTGGACTCTTGATTTGTGTGCCTCCTTAATGCACATGCAAAAGGTGGACCCCAGCCACATGCATGCATGGACAAATACTCCATCGGCAAGAAACTTTTGGTCATCAACTCGATTTTATCTGGTGGACGTGGCAGTCCAAAGAAATAGCAGTCAATCGCATCTATGTTTGTATTATTCATCTCCTTACATTTATCTTTGACCGGCTCAAATAGAAATAGAAAATCTGATTTTGTTATGATCTTCTCATACACTTTGGTACGCAGCTTATTTGCACATGTGACATCCAACTTGACAGGCGACACAGAAACAACATCAAATATATAGCATGCCACATCATCGTGGGTGGTTTTTCGAAGTCGCGAAGCGTGAATGACCAGAAAATTATGGACTACCTTCAGCAAAAGCTTTCTGAGGTGAAGGGTGAACTAAAGGAGGCACAAGACGCGTATGCTGAGTTGCAGTCGAGGCCATCCCCAACTTCGGAACGGGAGGCCTTTTTGCTTGAAGAGTTGGAGAGAGTGAACCTGCAACTCGAATGTAAGCTATTTTTGGATCATCGAGTTTTGTTCTTCGCGAGATGACTCGACTGGGCGATGATGAGCCCTTTGATTTTACGCAGGCGTTTGCTCTGACCCGATAAAGGAGGAGGCACAGATACAGGATCGACTCGACATGCATGCGAGTAGTACTGAGTATTCCACCCACCCCTTTTGGTCAGACAGGGCGAAGAGCGCCACTTTGGTAAGGCTTCTGGACCGAGCTTGGCGAACTCCAATTCGACTGGAGACTTGCAGGTTGGCTTTAGTTCGAGTCCATGAAGCTTTGTTTACTTTGAATGAGCAACCACAAAGCCTTTTTGCATTGCTGAAGAAATTTCGAAAAGGCAAGGCGATCCAGAAGTTTGTGCGTGAGCAACTGATTAGCGGGGCTAATGTTGCTCTTGCCTTTGTGTGATCACACCTTCCTCATCTTGATTTTAAAAGGATTGCGATGGGACCCGCACCCATACCGGGTGGTGGTCCTGTGCCGATGGAAGAGCACTGTAGATTAAGGTTGTATGTGTAGGGATCAGCCCCCGAGTGCCACTTGTACATGATGTACATTTTGTGTAACTGTATTTGTGCAGCCCCCGAGTGTATCGAAGGGTGTTTATGAGAAACACTTAATATGTAATATGATTCTTACAGCCCCGAGTGTTCAATTGGGGCTGTGAATTTTTGCGATGTTTGGGGCTTCAATACCTGTTTATTGAGCAACTTGTTTGTATGATTTTTTATGACCCAGCCCCCGAGTATTCGAGTGCGGTTAGGGTATTATGTTTGAAGAAGAAGCGAAAACTTATGCTTTGAGGTAGCACAACCTTCGAGTGCTCGATTGAAACTAGAGTTGTGCGAATAAGTTATGCGAGTAGTAAATAGAGAGAAATATGAGGAATCATTGATTATATTCCATTTATGAATGTTAAGCTGCAGGCCGTCTCATTAAAAACCTTCCAGTCCCCTTAGGTACCCTGGTAAGGAAAAGAGCGCGTCAGAAACCTGCAGCCATCCGACATATATGCCTTTTGCATTATGCGACTGAGCGATCTAAGCATAAAAACGGCGCTGCTGCGCAACATTCCAAGGATTATGCGAGAGTTCGCCTGTCTTCGCGTGCTTCAGTCGTATGCTCCACCACCAATGACCTCGGTGACGATGAAGGGTCCTTCCCATGGAGAGGCAAGTTTGTGCACCTTCTTTTGCTTCAGTCAAAGTACCAGGTCGCCAACCTCAAAGGATCTGGTGCGCAGTCGACGGCTGTGATAGTTGCAGAGGTCCTGCTGATAAACGGCTGTGCGTGCGAGTGCCGTGTTGTGTGCTTCTTCAAGCAAGTCGACAGCATCTTCGAGTGCTTCATCTGCATCTTCTTCGTTGTATGCTTCGACTCTTGGTGCATTGAACTTTACGTCTGACGGCAGGATTGCCTCTGCGCCGCAGACCATGAAAAATGGGGTAAATTGTGTTAAAGCATTGGGAGTTATGCGTAAGCTCCATAGCACAGATGGAAGTTCTTCGACCCAAGCACCCGCTGCTCTTTTGAGTGGGACCAGGAGGCGTTTCTTGATTCCACTCGTCACCAGCCCATTGGCCTTTTCGACTTGTCCATTTGATTGCGGGTGTGCCACGGATGCATAGTTAGCGTGATGTCTTGCTCTTTGCAGAAAGTTCGGAACTCTTCAGCCGTGAAGTTTGTACCGTTGTCAGTGATGATGCTACTTGGCACACCAAAGCGGTATATGATGGACTTTATTAAATTGACTGCTGTAGTGGCAGTTGAACTTGTGATGGGGACTGCTTCAATCCACTTGGTGAACTTGTCGACTGCCACCAGAAGGTGAGTATGCCCTCCATGGGAGGATTTTTTGAGTGGCCCGACCATATCGAGCCCCCATTGGAAAGGGCCAGGCCAATGGTATTGTCTTCAACGCCGATGCGGGTGCGTGCGGCTTTGTGGCGAATTTTTGACAGCCGATGCACCTTTTGACTATGTCCTCCGCGTCTTTGAGTGCTGTGGGCCAGTAGAAGCCTGCGCGAAAGGCTTTGGCTACGAGTGATCGACTGCTGGCGTGATGCCCGCAGGTACCTGCATGAATATCACGAAGGATGGCTTGGCCATCTTCAAATGCTATGCAACGTTGGAACATACCTGATACGCTGCGCTTGTATAGTTCGCGTTGATGACGGTGTATGCTTTAGATCGTCGAGTGACACGTCGTGACTCTGTTATGTCTTCAGGTACCTCGCCGCGGAGTATGTATGCGAGGAAAGGTTGAGTCCATGTTGGCTCGATGAGGAGCACCTCGACTGGCGGGTCCTCTGTGCTAGGTGCTTTGTTCTTGGCTGGTGGCTGATGTAGGAGGTGCTCGCTTTTTCTTGATGGATCTGTGCTCGATGCGCTCGAAGAAGACACCAGGTGGAACTGGTGCTTTGGTCGCGCCAATGTTGGCTAGCTTATCTGCTTCTTCATTGCTCTCACGTCCTATGTGCCGCAACTCGCAGCCTTCGAAGCTGCCCTCCATGAGGTTGTACAGGTCACGGTAGGCGATCATGTTATCTGCGATTGCATCACAGGCCTTCATTGTTTGCTGCACCACAAGATTCGAGTCACCATAGATCATCAGTCGAGTGCACCCGAGGGCTTTGGCCATCCTCATGCCATGGATCAGGGCCTCGTATTCTGCTTCGTTGTTTGATGGGAACTCGAACCCCATTTGCAGGATGTAGCGGAGCTTGTCGCCTTTTGGAGATGTGAGGATGACACCTGCGCCTGCGCCTTCGTTTTTCTTCGAGCCGTCAAAGTACATAGTCCATGAGTTGGACACATCTGGTGCTCCTGGCAGCTGAGCTTCAATCCACTCGGTGTGGAAGTCAGGTAAGACTTGTGCTTTGATGGCCTTCGGGTAATCATACTTGATGTCCTTGGTGCTAGCTCGATGAGCCATTTTACGACTCGCCCAGTTGCGTTGGGGTTTGTGAGGATGTCCCGATCCCTGAGTGCTGATTACAGTGATCGGGTGCTCGGAGAAGTAATGCGTCAGCTTCCTTGAGGACATGAACACGGCGTAGGCCAGCTTTTGATAGTGCGGGTACCGCTGCTTTGATATAGAGAGCACTTCACTCAAGTAATAGACTGGACGTTGTATGCTTTGGGTGTGTCCCTCCTCCCTGCGCTCGACTACCAGTACGGTGCTCACCACCCTGTTAGTTGCAGAGACATATAGGTATAGTGGCTCGCGTTCCCTTGGTGCGACGAGGATTGGAGGGCTTGTGAGGACTCGCTTGAGATCCGTGAAGGCTGCTTCTGCTTCTGGCGTCCACTCGAATTTGTCTGCTTTCTTCATCAGTCGATAGAACGGGAGTGCTTTTTCACCTAGCTTGCTGATGAATCGACTGAGCGCTGCACTCGACCCGCTAACTTTTGCACGTCATGGAGCTTTGAAGGCCTTTGCATCGTCAAGATGGCCTGTATTTTCTCCGGGTCCCCTCGATTCCTCGAGCTGAGACTAGATACCCGAGGAGTTGCCGGCTGGCACGCCGAACGTGCACTTCTTCGGGTTGAGCTTGATGTGGAAGCGTTTGAGGTTTGCGAACGTCTCTCGCAATCATCGAGTAGTGTGTTTTCCTCCCTTGTTGTGATGACGATGTCATCTACATAGACCTGGACGTTTCGCCCAATTTGCTTTTGAGGCAATCTTGCATCATGCGCTGGTAGGTTGCGCCTGCGTTCTTGAGCCCGAAAGGCATTGTGGTGTAGCAGTAGACCCCGAGTGGGGTTATGAACGCCGTTTTTCTTCATCCTCTTCCTTCATCCTTATCTGATGGTAACCCGAGTAAGCATCCAGGAAGGACAGCGAGCGCACCCGGCGGTGGAGTCGACGATCTGGTCGATTCGAGGTAGTGGAAAGTGATCCTTTGGACTGCACTTATTGAGTGCCGTGAAATCTACACACATCCGAAGGATATCTGTGTTCTTCTTCTCACGAGTACGGGGTTGGCCACCCATTGTGATTTCTTGATTTCTCTGATGAAACCTGCTGCGAGTAGTCTGTCGACTTCGGCTTCGACTGCGGTTCTTTTGGGCCGGATATGCGGCCATTGTTTGCTTGACTGGTTTAGCATCTGGAAATAATTGTAGAGAGTGCTCGGCGAATTCCCTGGGAATACCTGGCATGTCGGCTGGACACCACGCAAATATATCCCAGTTCTCACGGAATTCGAGCGCGCTTTCCTATGCGATAGGCAGACTCGACGAGACATTGACTGTCTTGGTCGGGTCAGTCGGGTGCACCTGATGCGACCTTGTGTCATTGGTGGCGTTGAATGCTCTGTCGACTGCCACCTTTTTGTGCTCCGGCATAAGTGTTCGATCGTTGGAGACCGCGAGATCAGCGAGTGTTGCTTCCATGCCAAACATCTCAGAGATTTTGCTAAATTCTCGGTCGCAAGAGTCAGACTTTTGGAAGTTCCCCTTGACTGTGATTACTCCTTTTGGTCCAGGCATTTTAGCTGGAGGTATGCATAGTGTGGCACCGCCATGAATCGAGCAACGTCGGGCGTCCAAGTATGGCGTGATATTGTGACTTCCAGTCGACCTCGAACTCAATCGACTCTGTCCTGAAGTGGTTCTTGTCCCCGAACGTTACGTCGAGTTGTATGGTGCCTTCTGGGCTTATTGCTTTGCCTGGGACGATACCGTGAAAGGTATTTGAGACCTTGGCAGGTTTTCGACTGACCTGTTCATTTTGCGGAGCGTATCTGCGAAGATGATGTTTATGCCGCTGCCCCATCCATGAATACCTTGGACATGGCGTAGCCTCCAATTTGCATCGAGTACCAGAGCAGAGTGCCCGGGCGAACAACCGACGGAGGGTGGTCCTCTCTGCTGAAACTTATTGCGGTTTCAGAGCCCTTCAAGAATTCAGTTACAGCGGGAGGTGACATGACTGCCATGTTTACTTGTCGAGTGCGAAGTTTTTGCTCCCTGTTGGAAGGGCGACCTTTTTGTATCATGTACATCTGCCCTTGGGGTGGAGGGTACTGAGTTTCGTCCACCCGAGGTACAGGTTGTATGGCGCCCGCGATATTTCCACCTGCATGAGGCTGTGGTGGAGGTGGTAGTGCCATTAGAACGGGTACATTGTTTGGCTGAGGCACGGGCGCGGGTGCGTGTGCGTTTGCGGCTATGGTGGAGGTGGTGACGTTTTGAACGTTTCTGCCTTCGGTCATCTCTGTACGAGTCTCTGCGGCTTCGACTGCCGCTTTCATGATTATCACGGGGTGAGGATCCACGTGTGGTGCGCGCCATGTCTTCTCCATCTGCCCACTCAGTCGCAGTCATCAAGAGGTTAGCCACAGAGGTTGGCTTTTTGCGACCAAGTGCTTCTTTGAGGTCTCGCCTGGCGAGTCCCATTATGAAAGCGTCCATGGCCATATCTTCTGAAATTACTCCGACTGAGTTGCGTATCTCAGTCCATCGTCTGATGTATGACCTCAATGTTTCGTCTGATCGTTGAACACAAGCTCGAAGCTCCTCAAATGTTTTGGGCGCTCACATAGAGGCTCGAAGTTTTTGATGAAGTCATCGCGGAAGTGATCCCACGAGTCGTACTTTGATGAAGGAAGGGCCTTGAGCCAGTCGCGGGCTGTGCCTTCGAGCATGAGTCGTATGTATTGCATGGCTGTGGTGTTTGTGCCTCGCTGGCACGCGACAGCCAGCCTGTTGTCTTCTAACCACCCGGAAGGTTCCTGTCGACCCGTGTACTTGGGCTGTTCGGATGTGAGTTTGAACCCTTTGGGCATCCGGGTCTCGCGGACGCGTCGAGTGAAGTACAGAGCTCCGTGTGACTGAGGCTCCTGATCAGAGTATGAGTCGCTGCTATAAGATCTGCATGATCTGCTCCTGGACCTGCGCTTACGCGAGCTGCTTCTTTCCTTCGAGTGGTGGCGGCGACCACTGCGATTATGCTCTTCACGACGTGTGTCAACGATGGCATGATCTCGACTCCCTCCTAGAGCTGTTGGAATTTGGCGTATAGCCTTTGCTGCTAAGGCGAGTGATTTGATCTGTTGGCGATGCAATTTTGCATTGGAGTCATCAGCTGGAGGCTTGATTGCCTCGAGGTATGCTGCGGCGGTAAAGAGAGCACATGCGGCAGTTTTGGGTACTGGCACTCCTTCCACGTCGTATGTCATGAAAGAGTTGCCCAGATTGCGGGTGAGTGCCGCCCTCTCCTCCGGCGAGAGGTGTGACAACCTTGATCTTGGTCTTGTGTCTGCTTGCCCGGTAGAGCTCAGGGAGAGTTGTCTTCTGCGCGCACTCGACAAGCTAGCATGCTTTTTACGTTCTTCGAGTGTTGCTCTGATCTGCTGCAGTCGAAGCGTTTCCTGCCACGTGAAATACTGGAAGGTCAACATCTCCTCCCGTGTTGCGTCTACGGGGATCATTGTGCACTCCTTGATCACTTTATCTGCTTTTGCTACCATCTCAGCAGTGATTGTGACAGTTGTAACTCCGTTCGGCATAGTAACTATGCACGGGAATTCTGTAGGCCTGCGGCTGGCCGCAGCATCTGATGATTCTGTGGCGATGGCGACGTAGACCTGCTGTGGTATCACCCGAGGGTATGTATATGTGTTTTCGAGTCCCACCACGGACCCGACGTCATCATCAAGGTTCATGTCGGAGTCGATATTCTCGGCCCAATGGAAACCAGGGTATCCTGGGCCGGCCTACCACAGCCCTCGAATGCTCCGCAGGAATTTCTGCTAAGGACCAGGCTTTCAGCCTGGCGGGGCTCACGAGGCATTTTCCCTCGCGAGGGCTTATTTGCTCAACCGAGCATTTCTGCTAAGGACCAAACGATCGGCCTGGAGGCCTCGAGAGGGACCTCTGCCTCGGGAAGGCCTCTCCTAGAAGATCTCTAGACCCTGGCGCGTCTCCGCGCCACCCTCGGGAGGTTTTCCCTCGCGAGAAGTCAACGGCTACAAAACCTCGGTGAGGGTTCAGGCCTCACGGGGTTCCTTCAAGTGGAAGCAAGCTCCTGCACCGCTCCAGGGCGCACATGGGCTCTGCGCCCGCCGCAGAGTGACGCGCGCGCCTGCGCGCGATGACGAAGACGTCACAGTTTCCATTCTCGTGTATAAAGTGGTCAAAGGAGCTGCGGCAAACAAAGCGGACTCCAAGACTTGCCAAATTGGTGATAAAGCGGCCGTCCGCCGCTACCCTCCAACTGCAACGTCATCGTGGAGCGCGCCCCAAAGCCCTGCAGCGCCGGCCCACCGTCCTGGTTGGACGGTGGCTTTTTCTGTTGAGACGACGTGCTCCCTGCCATGGACCGTGTCCATAGACGCCCTCGACGCTGTGCGCTGTGCTCCAACTCGGCGGCATTGTGGTATCCCTTCCCGCCGTAGATTTTTGGGGAAGAGGACCAAGCCCGGTATATAAGGAGCCAGTGTACGACCTAGGAGGGGGATCCCGCATTCACCAACACATTCCACAACCAAGGAGCTACGTATGAGAAGAAGATGGAGCTCATTCCACCATAGTCCACCATAGCCATAGCAGTGCCCTCGGCAAGCACCCTTGTACTGTGAACCTCTCCAAGCAGTGCAATACATCTTAGCAGGATGTAGGGCTTTTACACCTCTCGGTGGGCCTGAACCTGGGTAGCGGCTCGTGTTACCTCTCTGCCGTGATGTTCCTCACCGAGCTCGACGAGCACCGTCGTCGAGGTTGTTGAGGATTTGTTTGACGTTGTGTTCAGCCCCTTACTCGTTTCCTGGCAGGGTGGAATATTGAGCTGCAACCTTTTGGACCGCGCTTCGACACCACCAGGGTCATCAAGGGGAGAGCATTGGCTGACTTCGTCGTCGAGTGGACAGACACGCAGCAAGAAGAGCCTCATGAGGCAGAATCCACGCCAGCAGGAGACACGGAGCCAAACCACTGGACCATGCACTTCGACGGAGCATTCGCATGCCAGAATGCAGGGGCTGGCGTCGTCCTGACCTCACCCAAGGGCGACAAGCTCTATTACGCCGTCCAGCTGTGCTTCACGACAGACAAGGTCTCCAACAACATCGCCGAGTACGAGGGCCTCCTCACTGGGCTCAGAGCCGCAATTGCCCTCGGCATCAAGCGCTTACTCATCAAAGGCGACTCTCAGCTCCTCGTCAACTTCTCCAACAAGAGCTACATGCCTAAGGACGGCCATATGGCCGCTTACCTCGAGGAGGTCCGCAAGCTCGAGAAACACTTCAAGGGGATGGAGCTCAGGCACATCCCACGAAGGGAGAACCAGGAGGCCAACGACATCGCCAGGCGAGCATCACGCAGAGAAGCCCAGCAGGCGGGCGTGTTCGAAGAAAGGCTCACCAGGGCATCGGTGAAACAGCCAAAGGAAGCGGTCGAGATGAACATGGACGCAGAGCTCCCACCACCGCCGACATCTGGAGCGCCGAGCTGCGGCCCACCCACAGGGGAACGCCTACTGCTGGCCATAACACACCAAGAGACGGGCTGGATCGATGAGCTCAAGGAGTACCTCAGGGACGGAGTCCTGCCTGAAGAGGACGCAGAAGCAGAGAGAGTTGCTCGCCAGGCCAAGTCATACTGCCTTCACGAGGGAGACCTGTACCGCAAGCGTCTAAATGGAGTCGCACTAAAATGCGTTCCCCCCGAAGAAGGCCGCCAGCTGATCAAGGACATACACAGTGGAGAATGTGGCCACCACTCATCATCACGCACCCTCGCAGGGAAAGTCTTCAGGAGTGGTTTATATTGGCCATCAGTACTTCAAGATGCAACCGCCGTTGTCCAGGCTTGCGAGGCGTGCCAGTTCCACGCCAAGCAAGTCCACCAGCCCGCACTGGGGCTCCAGACCATCCCTCTCTCCAGGCCCTTCGCGGTCTGGGGGCTGGACATCCTGGGACCTTTCCCACGCTCCAGCGGGGGCTACCGCTACCTCTACGTCGCCATCGACAAGTTCACCAAATGGGCGGAGGTTAAAGCAGTGCGCACCATCCCGGCGAGATCAGCGGTGAAATTCATCAGAGGCCTGGCCTGTCGCTTCAGCGTGCCAAATCGCATCATCACCGACAACGGCTCGCAGTTCACCAGCGGCATCTTCAGGGCCTACTGCGAGAGTCTCGGCACACGGCTCTGCTTCGCCTCGGTGGCTCATCCACGAAGCAATGGGCAGGCTGAGCGGGCGAACGCAGAAGTGCTCAAGGGCCTCAAGACAAGAAGCTTCAGTCTCCTCAAGGCCCACAGCAAGAACTAGATTGAAGAGCTCCCCTCCGTGCTCTGGTCCATCCGCACCACCGCCACGAAGCCCACTGGAGAAACGCCGTTCGCTCTCGTCTATGGCGCTGAAGCAGTCCTCCCCACCGAGATCAAGCATGGGTCCCCACGGATCCTCGCTTTCAACGAGGACAACCAGGAGGAACTCCACAACGACGACTTGCTGCTGCTCGATGGACTACGCCGCCGTGCCGCCCTCCGAGCGGTGAAGTACCAGCAAGACCTACGCCGCTACCACAGCCGCCACATACAGCCGCGCACCCTCGAGACAGGCGATCTCGTCCTCAGGAGAATCCTCTCCAGAGAAGGCCTCCACGAGCTCTCACCCATGTGGGAAGGCCCCTACAGGGTCGCACACATCGCCAGGCCTGGGTCGGTGCGGCTCGAGATGGAAGACGGCGATCCGATCAAAAATCCATGGAACATCGAGCACCTACGCAAGTTCTACCCGTGATCATGTCGCGACAGGCATTTTTTGTCTCAAGAGGGAAGCACGCGTCTTCACCTCCCAGCTTCACCAAGCTTTCCCTTCACGAGGGCCATCTCCACTGAGATCTCTCTACAACGCGTCGCCTCGGGCCTAGAGAGGCCTCAGCCACTCCATGTGGAACCCCATGCCCAGACATTGCGGAACTCAGTCTTGGCCACGCCAAGTGTAATGAACAATTTCAGGTCACAATGAACCTTTGCGCTCTGCGCCATTATGTAATATCGCATGGTAAGTTATTTTCCTTACGTTCATTCGTGCTCACATTTTTCCCCATGCGCACCTCGCGAGCGGGGGCTGAGCACGGTGCCTGTGTCTCGGGAGCATCCCAGCAGCATCGTAAAATCCAAAGGATCCGAGCTCTAACTCGTGGCTCTTCGCCCACGACCATTATCTCACCAAAGAGCTCTGACTCGTGGGTTAGCTCCCATGCACGTCACCTCACCAAGGACCTTGGTGCTTATTCTCCTCGTGAGGGAAAAGGACCTTGGCTCTTCGCCCACGACCGTTATCTCACCAAAGAGCTCTGACTCGTGGGTTAGCTCCCATGCACGTCACCTCACCAAGGACCTTGGTGCTTATTCTCCTCGTGAGGTACCCATGAGGAAATCTATGAGCGCGCATGAGTCGTACAACTATGCTTTGCTTGTGGGTTCGCCTCTCTCTCTCTCTCTCTCTCTCTCTCTCCAACACAGGGAACAAGACGCCTTGCAGGGCTCCAAAAGCTCCAAGCCAGCCTCAGGCAGCCTCGAGAGGGAAAACACCTCGCCAGGAACACAACACCCTCTACAAAGCAGGCGTCTCGCCAGAGCTAAGTCCAGAACTTACGCCTAATGAGCTCCTTTTCCCTCTCGCTGGTTTTGTCGCCCCTCGAGCCTCTCTTTTCTCTCTTACGTCTCATGGGCTGCTTGCACGTCAAAGGGGAGCCCCTGAGCATCGCGCCTCGAGGGCTCTTACCTCTCTAAGCCTTACGCACCGCCCGGCCTTGTCGAGCCCTGACTCCGGCATACCGAAGCGGCGGTGCTATTTGCGCTAAGAATAGGGTCCTAACGACGTAGAGCGAAAAAGACATGAGGGAACAGATAAAAGGCCTCCCGAGGGGCACTCACACTTGCACAAAGTAAAAGTGTCTTTACAAACCAGCACGAAATAAAAGCAACAAGTCTTAAGATAACTATTGCCTTTGGCACATCTCTCTACAGGGGCAACCTAAGCAGCGGGGTTGTCGTCGTCGTCGTCGACGTCCTCGTCATCCACCTCCTCAGCACCAGCCTCGACGTCACTCTCCTCGACCTCGACCCTCTTGAAGCGTTGAGTGTACTTTTCCACGTCGTCCCACACCGAGGCGTTCAGCTTCGAGGCAAGCTCCTTCTCCAGAGGCTCCATCACAGACGCGAAATCGAAGCCGCGGTGGAGGTGTGCAAGGTTGGCGAAGACTTGGCCGATCGCGATGCCAAGGAGCTCGCGACTCTAGTTGTCGACCAAGTCGTCGAGGTTCGTCACGACCCCTTCAAGCCTGGTGAGGAGCTGCTCGAAGAAGCCGAGGTAGGTGGCGACATCGGAGTTCCCCTCGACAGAAAGCCTGGGGGCTTTAGTCCCCAGGCGGCCCGCAACGGTCCGCGCACGCCTCACCAAGGAAGCAAACATGCGCTCCCGCTGGCGCGACAAGACCTGCGTAGTCAGAGCGCTGCGCCGAGCTTCTTCGACGAGTTCCACAACATGCCCCACCTGCTGTCGTGGGTTTGTCACGTCAGATGTCATGGATGACTTCGTAGGTGTGGGATTGCGCGAGTCGAACGTCTCCGAGCTTAAGATCGCAGGGCACGAAGAAGACAATGTTTTTTACCCAGGTTCGGTCCCTCAATGTGAGGTAAAGACCTACGTCCTACCTATCCTAGATTGGTATTGATATGAATATGGTGTTACAAGGGGTTGACGATCGATGTGACGAGTCGCCTATCTCTGGATGTATGAGAGCTTGTCTGTCTAATCCTGCGAGTCCTCTTTATATATCCAGAGGCTCGCTAGGTTACAAAGGAATTACTTGGAGACTACTTTTCTTGCCTTCCAAGTTAAGCCATCTTGGATCTTCTGGATTCTTCTTACACCGTGCTGCGACTCTTCGTGTCGGCCCACCTTAGTGCAAGCCCATTGTTTATAAGCCGCATTACACTTGTGGGCCGCAAGTTAATCTATTTATCATAACCCCGACATTAGCCCCCAAGCTTCCGGGTGATTAGTTGAATCAGGCGGAAGATTCTGTCTTGATAATGATCTTGCGGGCTTGCGATTGTAGAGCTTGGTGACTCGCTGATGTTGAGTCGCAAGTGTTGCGGCTTCTTGAGCCGCTGATGTAGAAGCGATGAGTTGCTAGCTTTGCGGCTTATTTAGCCGCTGATGTAGTATCACAAGCCTTTGAACACTAATGTCTTGGTCGCATTGAAGCTGCACAATTGCGGTAAGTTTTCCACTGAAAGTTTATAAGATGTCAGTGCAGCCTTTGGTGGAAACCACCTTGTCCTGTTAGATGCAAGACTGAGCTGAAATCATAAGAATAATAACTTATAAGTATCAAGATATATCAGCCAAATGTGTATAAGGTGCTGAGTCATAGACATCGAAACATAAAAAGATCATAAGCATAAATAAGCTGATCAATCATTAGAATAATAATCTGTCATGCTATCATGATGAGCCATCTGAATGCATGTTGAAACATGGCAGCTCAAGGGCATATGGCCATTGATTGAATTAAAAAAAGTTGTGAGTCGCTAATTTGACTCGCAGATATATATATATATATTTCCATGCACTGCAAAAAATGAGATATGCATATAAACATGATATATGAATATAATAAAGACCGCCAGATACTGGTGGATATGTAGCCCCCGAGGGCCGAGTTGTATGCACGATCATGCTGCTCGGGACTCAAAAATATCACAAGTTGGACAAAAATTTAATTGTCCTAGCCCCCAGGCATTAAGCAGGCATGATTTCATTATCCTGCTTGATGACATATCATTGCAATTTGATCCTACAACAGATTGAGCAAATATTTTGCCGCAAGAAAATAATGATACTTGGAGTAGGGTAGAGCCGCATATAAACTCCAAACTGTGAAATATTAGTTGAGATGCTAGGATAAAAGATAATCCCAGTCAATATGCTAGATATAAATTAAGGAATTATCCTAAAAAATTCCACTTGATGTGGCTGAAATTAAATAAATGATGGTGGCTTGTACAGCCGATATCAGGAATGATCATCCCAATCCGAAAAAATCTCGTCATGCCAGTTCAAACTCAATTGGCTGAGTTATATGTTCCTGAAATTCAAAGGGCAAAGCCTCGAGGAAACAATGATAATGACTTGATAATAACATGTTAGCCTTGGCGGCTGATAATAATGATAAAATATTAGTACTCCGTATGATAGCATACGGTACCCTGCATGATAGCAAATTGTAATCTGCACTTTGCATGAAAGCAAATTGTAATCTGCATGATTGCATGTTGTAATCTGCATGATAGCAAATTGTACTTTGCATGATAGCAAATGATTTTTTGCATGATAGCAAATGGTTGCATGATAGCATATTGTACGATGCATGATAGCATATGGTACTTGACTCAGTATTTCCCAGATCTAATGTGTGTTCAGGGTCGAGAACGGCCATGATAGGCATCCATGATAGGTATTCAGACTCGATTGACGCCACACGCGGGTACTTTAGTCCTTCTGAATTATCTCTATTACCGTTAAGTAGGTCTTCGCGCGGCTCAGTATTTCCCAGGTAAAAACGCGTGTTCAGGGTCGAGAGCGGCCATGATAGGCAATCAAACTCGATTGATGCCGCGCCCTAGTACTTTGGCCGCATAGTGCAAAGATACTTCTGACTTAAGGCGAGTATAACCAGGATAATTGATTCCACGGGTCACTGATTTGACCCAAAATTGATATGATGGTGAGTCACTGGGTGACTCATAAGATGATGATTCGTTAGTAACTCATAAACTGATATAATGATGAGCTATATGCGACTCATAAAATGATATGAGAGTAAATCACTAAGCGACTCATAAAATGGTATAATGATAAGTCGGTGATGATACAATGATATAATGACAAGTCATGAAATATTAATGCATAAGCATGTAATTGTAATCTTGATATGTTAAGATGCCCATTTGCAGGCGCAAATAAAATCCAATGCAAGCTATAAATAGCTAGATTTTGATAAATATAATGCTAGTTATAAACAACTCTATATGTATCGCGGGTTGTAAAAAACCCAACTTTGAGAAGTGGATGTAACTAAATCTCAAAAACTGATATAAATGAAAGTATGTGATATGATATAATTTAAATCGCAAAGACATTAATAAAAGGCATAATGACCTAGATATGCAGTCCCCGAGATAAACTCGAAGGTGAACTTAATCTTATTGATAAAAGTAAAAAGGCTGCAAAAGTTGAGCATGATAGCGACTTATCTTATTTTTGTTCTCCTGATGTTGATGACGCGGTATGATCCACCACCATAGATGTTAATTCGTCGAGAACAAAATAGGCCGCGAAGGTATTTGCAATCAACCACGGCGAGTCAGCGACGCTTTTGAGTCGCACGCTGATGAAATCGCGAGCTGCTCTTTTAAGCCGCAAGCTGATAAAATGGAGCAGACCAATGCTTGCCTTTTCCTCTTTCTTCGATAGAACCTTGGTAATACGCCAAGTTGGAACCCGACCCAGGCCAGCGAAGTCAAATGATGTTGGCAACGGATTTTGGCTTGTGTGTTTCAAGTCGCGGCGCATCACGGCGAGTCGACGGAACTGAAAGATGATTGTTGGCGCAGCTGATTGTGATGTGATGAGGTTAGCGCCGTCCGCAGCGGTGAGCCGCGATGAAATAAAAGTCGCCTGGAGCGAGTCGCTGATATTGGAGTCGCATCATGTAGTTGCGACTCATCTCGTTATCTTCTTCTTTTTCCAAAGCAGGTAGCAGATGCCTCGGAACATGGCATTTTCTGTGCGATGTCAGGGCAATTATCTTGATTGCTTTGTCTTTTCCTTTGCATGGGAGGTCGTCATGCAACGTAGTAAGTATTAACAGCCAAGGACGCGAATCACTTTTTTCCTTCCTTATTATGTATTTTCTTCGATCCATGCGATCCAAAGTGGTACGCAATCCTTTATCGAACTGATCTCTGGCTTTTGGACTGTTGGTCGGATTGCTGATGCCAGAAAGGACAGGCAGTAATAGGCTTCGTCGTGGCTGCTGAATACACATACAGGCGCGCTAAAGTCTTCTTTCAGTGGCAGGCCGCAAGTTGCAGGGATGCTAATCTCTTCGATGCTTCTTTCTCTGGCTGTAACAATAACATTCCAGCGACTCAAATTGCTTGTATTTCCTTCGGGGGCATATGCTGTGCACTAGGAGGTTGTGGTGTACTAGTGTACTAGGCAATCTGGCCAAAAAATTCAAAAATTGAAAAATCATCAAAAAATTCCGAAAAAAATCATGCACATGCCTGACCATGGTACGCACCTCCGTGATTTTTTTCGCACCGAAATGTCACCGTATGCGCCCTGGGTAAAAATGACAAATTTCTGACAGAATTTGAGATCCCAAAATTTGAATTTTCTGTCAGAAATTTGTCATTTTTCCCCAGGGCGCATATGGTGACATTTCGGTGCGAAAAAAATCACGGCGGTGCGTACCATGGTCAGGCATGTGCATGATTGTTTTCGGAATTTTTTGATAAGTTTTCAAATTTCAAACTGTTTTTGAAATTCGATCCGGAGCGTCCGTTTTAGATTCGACGGCCCAGATTGCCTAGTGCACTAGTACACCACAACCTCCTAGTGCACAGCATATGCCCCCATTTCCTTCACATGAAGGTGTGCCATGCACTCGCGAGCTAGCAAATCAAATTTATTTTTTCCTTTTCCTGGTCGTATGGACGTATCGCCGTACTTTTGGCCGGACACGATTCTGATCCGACTAGTGGGCATGCAGCTTCCTTCTTTTCTCCTAGGGACTTGCAACATACGCTGAGCTGGGCCTTTGAACTAATTTGGCTGATCATTGATGTCTTGATTTATTCTTTGGAAGGTTCGGCTGCCGTGCTGACTCCTGATCGTATACGACTCGGACGAAGGCAATTCGTCGAGACAAGGCTATCCATCGAAAGATATCGACGTTGTACAACCAAAAAAATCCTGCCAGGTCCGGCAAGGTCGCGATTTCCGTCGCTGGATGCTGCGTTGTCAAGAACGACTTCAATCTGGTTGATTTGGTCAGCCGCACACGAAGGCGATTTTGATGTTGGCCCCCCGGGCGCTGATACGGCGAGTCGCCGACGTTGTAGAAGTTGCCAGCCAAGGATTCGCGAACTCGTCTAGATATTAGACTTGCTTCAGTGCGTGAGTCGCCGACGGAGATCTAACAGTTGGAATTGTCTCAAATTTTGTGGGTAGCTTCGGGATTGTGTTCCGCAATGTTTCACCGGAGGGATCTTCGAATTGATGTCTGAGTCGACCTCGGTAATTGTTTTCCAAAGTCGCACGGAGTTCCGTCAGTTTTGGATAGGGCTTCAGTGTTTGAGTCGGCCAGGGAGATCCAGCCGTTGGAATTTGATGCGCTTTTAACAGCTGCTGGACAACTCGATTGCACATCTTTCCACCAAAGGGATCGTCGAGATGAGTTCCGAGTCGCCGTTGGTGAGGTCTGCAACACGGACGTTGCTGCTGTTCTGCAACCCGCGCGTGAGGGGTGTTGCCGAAGTTGAGCCCGAATCCCGCGGTCAAATTTTTCCATGCTTTCTCCTCGAACTTGAGGTAGATCTTGATGTAGATGTTGATATCGCCGAGCTTGAAACGGCGTGGCAATGAAGTCGCCGAGATTGTTGAAGCCGCCGAGCTTAAATCGGCGACGAGATCCTTCGCCCCTGGCACAGATCTAGCGCGGAACGTGACGCTCTTGACCGCAAGCCCCACGGTGGGCGCCAACTGTCGTGGGTTTGTCACGTCAGATGTCATGGATGACCTCGTAGGTGTGGCATTGCGCGAGTCGAACGTCTCCGAGCTTAAGATCGCAGGGCACGAAGAAGACAATGTTTTTTACCCAGGTTCGGCCCCTCAATGTGAGGTAAAGACCTACGTCCTGCCTATCCTAGATTGGTATTGATATGAATATGATGTTACAAGGGGTTGACGATCGATGTGACGAGTCGCCTATCTCTGGATGTATGAGAGCTTGTCTGTCTAATCCTGCGAGTCCTCTTTATATATCCAGAGGCTCGCTAGGTTACAAAGAAATTACTTGGAGACTACTTTTCTTGCCTTCCAAGTTAAGCCATCTTGGATCTTCTGGATTCTTCTTACACCGTGCTGCGACTCTTCGTGTCGGCCCACCTTAGTGCAAGCCCATTGATTATAAGCCGCATTACACTTGTGGGCCGCAAGTTAATCTATTTATCATAACCCCGACACCTGCTGCTGCATCTCGTTCATATCCTGCGTCAAGGAGGCAAGGTCCTGCTCCGCGTGCTTCCGAGCCTCCACAGCGTCATGAAGGCGGGAGTCGAATCGCTTCTTCTTAGCCTCGAGCTCCCTGATGCGGGCCTCGAGCTCGTTGCGTCTCTTCGTGAAGTGTGCTTCCTGCTTCTTGGCCTTGTCCGCGAAGTCCTTCCAGCAATTGTCGCGGAAGAGCTGCTCCTTGGTCGCGGACTCCTCCGCCAGCCGCTCCTCCCTCTTGCGGAGGTTCTCGTTGGTCAGCGCGAGGCGTTTCTGGTAGAATGCCTCGTCTTGAGTGACTTTGCCCTCGCGAGACTCCAGGTGCTCCCGCTGCGCAGACTGATCCTTCTCGATCTGTTCGACCTGTTCCTCGTGCTTGCGTAGCTCGGTCTCGCGGGCATCAAGTTCTGCCCTGCGCTGCACCATCTGGTTCACTCGGACACGCAGGTCCTCGCGGAGCTTCTCCAGTCCTTGCCGCGCGGTCTCCGACTCGGCGATGATCCCCGCCTCGCAGTCTAGGAGCTCCTTGTGCTTGGTGGAGACCGCCGCCTCGCGCGCCGCCAGCTCCTGATGCTTGGCCTCCGCCTCCGCCTCGAGAGCCTCGCGCTTCGCGCTCAGGTCCGCTAGGGTCTCCTCGACCTCGCGGACCACGCTGATGCGGATCTCTTCAGCAGAGCGCAGCGCCGCCTCGCGTTGCGCCTGGGCTGCCTCGTCCTTCCGGCGGCAGCGCTCCACGGTCTCCTGGAGGCACGCCCAGCCCCGAGCGAAGGACGGCCTATCGGCGAGCTGCGACAGGGCGCCGACCCAGCAAAGCTAGGGCCCACGATTCTCCAGAGGGCCTGGAAGCGCAGCGCCTGCTGAGGACTCCGGGGCATCGCGCCTTGGGCTTTGGGTGTCCTCGAGGCGCGCCTGGGGGCTCTGCTGGGAGCCTCCCTCTTCTTCCGTGCAAGGGGCCTTCTGGGGGCTCTGGCGAGAGCCCCCCACGCCTTCTGCGCTAGGAGCCTTCTGGGGGCTCGAGGCGCCCCCACCATCAGCTCCGCCATCTTTCCCCCTGGGGAGCATCTCCTCCTCCTCAGGAGCAGAGTTGGCCTTCTCTGCTGAGGCCGTCCCCGCGGCAGCCGCAGCGCCCACCGTAGGCCCTCCAAGGCCCGAGCTCGGTGGAGGCGACGGCACTATGGTGTCCTCCATGTCGACGTCAACGTGCGTCTCTGCAGACGCAGCTGTTCCCGCCGTGCCCTCCTTCGCCGGCGGCGTGGTCCTTGCCGCGTCCATCTCCGGCGTCTTCTCTTGCGCGGGAGAAGCGTCAGGCCGCGAAGGCGGCGGCGTCGTCACCTCAGCCTCCTCCTCCCTCTCCTCGTGGCGCTCCTCCCCCCAGGAGGTGGCGTCGCAGCCTCGGGAGAGGAAGCGGTGGCCTCGTGGTGCACCTCTTCAGTTGTGGGCGTCGCGGACGCCGCGGCAGAGCCGGAGATCTCTCCAAGTCTCCGGAGCCTCCGCCTCTTTGGCTCCTCAGTGCGTCTGGAGAGGAAAAGACTCAGAAACCCCTCGAGAGGCATACACCAAGAACAACATCAAACAGGAAAGGGAGTACAAAAACTTACGCCGCGGTGTCGACCCACTTCCTCTTCTTCCGCTTCGCGGGCGGAGCACTGGGCTCCGCGCTCGTCCGTGCCTCTGTCTCCTCCTGGGCCCCGGCGTTCCTGTCGTGGATCGCCTTGGAGCGAGGCTCGCAGTGGCCCGACGAAGCATCGTCATCGTCGCTCCCTCCTTCCCCTCAACACGCCGCGAGGGGGCAACCACGAACTCGTCGCCGCTGCCTGAGGAGATCTCGTGGACCTCAGCTTCAGGCGCCGCACTCTTCGAGGCGCTCGAATTCCCCGCCGAGGAAGCGGCGTCTCCCGAGGCGCCGGTCGCGCCCGCATCGGACTCTGCGGGCGTCTCCGTCGTCTCCTCATCGCCCTCAACTGGCGCCCCTGCGCCGCAGACTCCGGGTCCTCGCGAGGCCCAACGTGCCCCTTAGGCACCAGGCCCCACTGGTCGAACTTCGGCATCGCCTGCACATGCGAGACGCGGCGCCCGAGATCGATCCGATGAAGCGGCACAGTCTGGTCAGTGGGCGCGGGGATGTCTGGGACGTGAAGAGAGTCTCCATGAGGGCGTGCAACCCTCCCTCTTGTAGAGGGTAGCGCTCAGGCGCATCTTGTCCCCTGGTTGGAGTACAGCCACATCGCGTCCGCGTGCTTCTGGAGCGGAGCAATGCGGCGCCTCACGAAGTCCTTGGCCACCATCTGCCCGGTGAGGCCGGCCTCGCGGAGGTCCCTCAAGCGCCTCACCACAGGGCCAAGCGTCGCGCCCTTGAGCCCCTTGGAGGACCAGCTCGCCCTCTTCGTCGGAGGCGCTTCAGGCAGCTCGAAGAAGGCGCTCTGGCTCCCGAACTGCATGAGGAACCAGCGCTTGCGGAAGTCCTCCACCTTCTTCGTCACGCTGGTCACGATGTTCTCGCCGTTCCGCGCGATGGGGATGTAGACGCCCTTCATGCCGTCGGTGATGCGGAAGGACACGCACCCGACCGCTCCTTGTTCGCCGTGAACCGGAGCGCGTAGAAGCTGCGGAAGAGGTCCACCGAAGGCGGAATGCCGATGTACGCCTCGCAGAGGTAGGCGAAGATGGCGAGGACGAGGATGGAGTTGGGATGGAGATGGAGAACCTGGATCTGGTAGCGCTCCAGGACCGCCAGGAAAAAATCGGAGAAGGGAGGAACGAGCCCGGCGAAGAGAGAGTGCATGAAGATGGGGTAGAAGCTGCCGTGGGAGTTGCCCGCGCGCTTGAGCACCGTGGCGCCGTGCTCGTTGGTCTTCGAAGCCGCCATGTGGCGCACCTTGTCCAGCTGCGCCTCTGTCTCGAAGCGGGAGCCGCTCAGAGCCGGCTCGAAGTCGCCGTCCCGCTGCGCCTCAGCGGACTCGCCGCCCTGCGCCACTGCCTTGCCCTTCGAGGCAGCGGTGGCTTTCTTGGGCGCCATTGCAGCAAGGTCGCGAAGGAGGAGATTGGGGATTGAGCGCTGGGAAGGAGGCGAAAGGGGAACGAGTGGAGTAATGGCCGCCTGCGCCGAGCTCTTCGCCTTATATCGGCTCATCGAGCCGTTACAGGGACGTGGCGGGACCCACCACCACGCCCGTTACTTCAGAGGAGATCGTGGGATCGTGCCCAGCTGTGACGCTCCACGTGTCTCGGGCTTCGCAGGCTTCTTTGGGCCCACGACGATTCGCCTTCGCCGAGGAGCTCCAGCGTGCCCATCGCGGGCCCGGGGGCTACTGTCGGCCCAATGGAAACCAGGGTATCCTGGGCCGGCCTGCCACAGCCCTCGAACGCTCCGCAGGAATTTCTGCTAAGGACCAGGCTTTCAGCCTGGCGAGCCTCACGAGGCATTTTCCCTCGCGAGGGCTTATTTGCTCGACCGAGCATTTCTGCTAAGGACCAAACGATCGGCCTGGAGGCCTCGAGAGGGACCTCTGCCTCGGAAGGCCTCTCCTAGAAGATCTCCAGACCCTGGCGCGTCTCCGCGCCACCCTCGGGAGGTTTTCCCTCGCGAGAAGTCAACGGCTACAAAACCTCGGCGAGGGTTCAGGCCTCGCGGGGTTCCTTCAAGTGGAAGCAAGCTCCTGCACCGCTGCAGGCGCACATGGGCTCTGCGCCCGCCGCAGAGTGACGCGCGCGCCTGCGCGCGATGACGAAGACGCCGCAGTTGCCATTCTCGTGTATAAAGTGGTCAAAGGAGCTGCGGCAAACAAAGCGGACTCCAAGACTTGCCAAATTGGTGATAAAGCGGCCGGCCGCCGCTACCTCCAACTGCGACGTCACCGTGGGGCGCGCCCCAAAGCCCTGCAGCGCCGGCCCACCGTCCTGGTTGGACGGTGGCTTTTTCTGCCAAGACGACGTGCTCCCTGCCATGGACCGTGTCCATAGACGCCCCCGACGCTGTGCGCTGTGCTCCAACTCGGCGGCATTGTGGTATCCCTTCCCGCCAGATTTTCGGGGAAGAGGACCAAGCCCAGTATATAAGGAGCCAGTGTACGACCTAGGAGGGGGATCCCGCATTCACCAACACATTCCACAACCAAGGAGCTACGTCTGAGAAGAAGACGGAGCTCATTCCACCATAGTCCACCATAGCCATAGCAGTGCCCTCGGCAAGCACCCTTGTACTGTGAACCTCTCCAAGCAGTGCAATACATCTTAGCAGGACGTAGGGCTTTTACACCTCTCGGTGGGCCTGAACCTGGGTAGCGGCTCGTGTTACCTCTCTGCCGTGATGTTCCTCACCGAGCTCGACGAGCACCGTCGCCGAGGTTGTTGAGGATTTGTTTGACGTTGTGTTCAGCCCCTTACTCGTTTCCTGGCACTTGAGAGACACCCCTAGTTCCTGGGACCAGTCTCTGACAGATATGCCTATCGAGTGGTCCGTCTTGACGGATCTCGCTGTCGATGCCTTCGCTTTTTTCTTGTATCTACTGATTCGACCGAAGCTCATCCTAACGACCATGGTTGCGGCCTACGCGGTATACATAGAGCACAAACAAGAGTATGTTAATTAGAACCGCAACATGCATGCACACACATTAGTTGGCCCATGCATTAGTCGCAATACCCCATATGTCCTATTTTTAGCAAAGTCTCATACCAAAATTCACAAAAAAAAATCGGCATGACCTCTCCTAAAAGTAGGACATATGGAGTACCCGAATTTGCCGGAACGAAAGTTAATCGACGTTCCGGCAAACTCAAGGGCCTCATGGGTACCTGCAGACATTTCACAAATCATGTTGCTGGCAACATACACATACATGACACCATGGTCGGAACACAAACAACCACGACACACATCCGGCCATAGACACACCGTCGGCGCCACCAAACATGCATATGCATGTTCATCATCCATGTAGATCCATGTCTCACCTAGTAGATTCGGTGCCGAGACGTGACCGCGATCGATGAGAGAGCGTGTGATGTTGGAGAGAAACTAGTGGAAAAAAGAGATGTATTGGAGGCTCTCCTAAACCCTCACCAATAATCTATCAAACAAAATAGGTTTAACTAAAAAAATGGAGAACACTATGGGCAAAATAGGAGGGGATGGAAGAGAAATACGAGCTAGGTGGAGGTGGAGGAGGAAGAAGAGAAGAAGTAAATGGTGGTAGGTAGAGGGGTTGCCACCTTTTTGTAGATCTGGGGCAACATTCTGTGGCACATGCATCATGGTGCGCCACAGAAACATGTCTTTCTGTGGCGCACAGTTATGCATGCGCCACAGAATGTTGCCCACTTAAATTATTGGTGGGGCCGCACCATGTTTTCTGTGGCGCACAATGCTGAATGCGCCACAGATAAATTACCAATGCAATCATTGGAGGGGGGCCCGCTGCATTTTTGTGGCGCATTTGGATGCATGTGCCACAGAAAGTATAATTTCTGTGGCACATCCATGCAGATGCGCCACAAAAAGGTCACCAGATATTTGTGGTGGTGGGACCCACCATGTTTCTGTGGCGCACGCATGCACGTATGCGCCACAGTATTTTGTGGCGCATTCGGAGTGGTGTGCCACAGAACTTTTTTTGTGGCGCATGGTATGTTTGGTGCGCCACAGATAGGGAATCCACGGAAAGGCACTTCCCTACTAGTGCTATAAGCATCAGCCAGCCGCATTATATCTTTCTTACATCATGCAAATCTTACCAGCAGCCAATCTAGCACTAAAACATATTCCCAAATCAGCCAGAATCTCAAGAACACAAGAACAACCACAGAAATAAATTGTAGCTATATAAATAAACTCTAGGAAATAGGTCACGAAGCGAGGAGGAGTAGGCTAGCCACAAGACGCAGGTTATCATCATTTTCCAGAAGACCAAGCTGCTCAACAACATCAAGTTAATTCTTTGTGTGTGTTAGGCAGAGGAGAGGTGCTAGCAAGCTCTGTAAATGACAGGACAGTGGTAGAAAGAGAGGAGAGCAGGGCAGCACATCAAAATCTATCCGAGAACACATTTTTAAATCATTCCAACTACCCTTCAACTAGATCTCAACTAGGAGGATAGAAAGAAGTGTATCACTCAGATCTGCATAGAAATGCTATGCATAATTCATCCTAGAGAATAAAAGCCACCAAATAAATATCTGTTCTTAGGAAAATCTTTGCCTCGGCCTTTGCATCATTGGCAAGGATAAGAAATCAAGTACAAGATCTATTCTTATTAGATAAATAGCCCATTCTGTGCAGAAACACATTTTCTAAATCATTCTAGCAACACTAGCATCATCAGATCATACTTGGCATGGATCTAAACACTGGGCACACTCAACAGAGGCACCACAGGGGTAAATCATGTTCAACAGACAAGCACATGGGCACGAAATAATCTAGTAATGCATCTAAATAAAATTGGCAGTGCTTAGTATTCAATCTGGCAATATTTAGCCATCGAGGCATCTACAAACATGTGGCAAACATCCACCATATCATCTAGATGAGCTAATCATCTAGATATGATTGCTGAAATTAATTGAAAGAAGCACAGGAAAACATAAAAAGCTTATCTAAACAAGCTAGCTACTGTGTAACTCCAAATGGAGGCATCACAGCAAGCAAAACATGTCTAAATCATGCTTAAATATTTCCTACATCATTACTAGACCATGCTCTAGTTTAGTTTGGACAGAATCATCACAAGCACTAGTACAGAACGACACATCGAAAACGGGCCAAAAACCCCTTCGGCAACGGAGAAAGGGTCCGTGTCCCCAACCCTGTCACTGATGTGAAGGCCTTCATCGGTAACGGAGGCAAAAAACCGTCACCGATGAGGCATAAGTTGGCTACGGTTGCGGACCCATCTCCGTTTCCGATGTATCGGTGCATCAGTAACGGAGATTCTATTTTACTCGTTTGCATTGAGGTTCTTTTAGAAGCCTACATGAGCAATTCGGTTGCCAAATTACATTCAAAATCTCACAGCAGAAGTACAAAGTTGCTACCAAATCCATTCATAACGTATATAAGAATTGTCATCATTACATAGCATCAAAAGATGAGTTACACATGCCTCGCTAATCCTATCATTCTCATGCCTCTCTAAACTTAACTTTTATGACACTCCACTCTTCTCCAGCTCCACCTTCTTCCTCAGTTCATTCTTCTCGAGTAGCGGTTTCATGCTTCTCCAAATCACATATGCAGCCAAATTGGTACACACATACACAAAATAGATGGAGAAACTAAAAACAAGAAACCACACCGAGCTCGCAAGCCTCCTTAGCAAATTAATCTTGCCAAATTCTTCGTAGCGAGGCTTGCTCCATCTTGGACGGTGTCACCGAAATATAATAACGTCACCGCTGTGACACTCTTAATTAAAAAAGTGTTTTGAACAGTGCAGCGAAACGTCACAACAACGACGGTTTACGGATATGATCCCACTTTGTATTTAGCTCTTTTAAAGCTTGTTTGGATCTGCATGGCGTTTCTGCATATAAAATACATGGATGTCTAGTTAGAAAAGAGCCAAATATGATGCTACATGACATAAATACAATTTAAGATGAAAACTGTTTACACCTTAAGCGCCTATATCCGTGTGCTTGCTGTCCGATCGAAACGATTTGGAGGCAGAACTTGATGGTGATGTTACCTTCAATTGCCTCACCATTTTTATGCATTGTCGCCAAAATATACTATTACTTCATACACTAGCTACACAAAACCATAACGAGGATTAGCACATTGACAAAGGGTTGAAATTAATCTATTAGACTTCAAATACTAAAAACAAACACAACACAATACTAGATTTCAAATACTAGACAAGTTGAATGTAATGTATTCATCATCGGCAGTACTAAAAACAAACACAACACAATACTAGACTTCAAATACTAGACAAGTTTTATATGCTACTTTAAAAAAATGTAAGATCTAGTGTTGAGGGGTGTATTCATCATCTGCAGTACTACAATACTAGACAGAACACAATACTACAATACTAGACAGTACTACAATACTAGATCGGTAGATGCTACTTTAAATAAAATGTAAAATCTAGTGTCGAGGGGTGTATTCATCATCGACACTAGACAGAACACAATACTAGACAAGTTTTATGTGCTACTTTAAACAAAATGTAAGATCTAGTCGGCTACATACCCGGGGAAGATGCACGGCAATAGACCAGTAGATCCGCGTCGGCGACATACTCGGGGCAGATGCGCGGCGGCTCGCCGACGAGCCGCTGGGGGGATGCGCGGCGGCTCACGACGCGCTGCTGGGGGAAGATGCGCCGACGCGCCGCTGGGGGAAGATGCACGGTGGCGATGCCGGCCGGACGCGCCACTCAGATCTGCGAGATAAGGGTTAGGACTGGAGCCGCCGCCAGACTATGACTATGGAGTGAGAGTGAGAGTGAGAGAGAGCGAGAGCGTTAAGGTTGCCGCAGTGGCACATTTATAGCATATAACATCGCAAACGGAGGCGATAAACAACTGTTTCCTCTAATTTCTTCACTGACACACTGGGCCTACTTACAAAGGATCGATAGAGTAATTGAACTAACTATCTACTCTACTTGTTCTGCTTACGCCCTGCCTCCGCGCCATTGTCATCCGCGGCGCGGCGTCGCTTCTTGCCGGTTGCCTTTTCCTCAGGCGCGTGCTCCTCCTCCTCCGGCTCGTGCTCCTCCTTCTCCGGCCGTGCGTCCTTCTCCAGCGAATCCTCCTCTCGCGCCTCCTTCTCCGGAGCGTGATCCTCCTTCTCCGGCACGTCCTCCTCTGGCGCGTCCTCCTCCGGCGCCTCCTCCTCTGGCGCCTCCTCCGATGCCTCCTCCTCCGGCGCCTCCTCCGACGCCTCCTCGCCATCGTCGTCGGCGGCGTTGTATTCTTCCTGGCTAGAATAATACGGCTCCGGCGGGTCCTCCAGCTCCTCTTCCTCCGGTGACTCGTCCTCTTCGGAGTTGTCTTCTCCTTCGCGTGAAGACGGTGGGTTCGAGTCGTCGGAGTCGTCTTCTACAGAGCGTGAAGATGGCGGGTCCGAGTCCGTCGGCCCGTCTTGATCCCACCATGGAACTTCACCGCGGTCTTCCGCGCTCGCGTCGTCGCTCGGGACTTCCTCGTTCTGCCACCAGGGTTCCTCCATGGCGGTTGTGCTAGTGTGGTAGATAATGTGGGAGAGAACGAAGGGGAGAATGCGGGATCTGCCTGGCTTCGTGCGGTTCCAGTCACATTTTATTAGCGTCGATCAGGCGGTTCCAATCCCTCGTGAATTAAGCCGCATTGAACAGGCGCGCTTCCAGATTGCAACTGCAATTTCCCAAGCACATCGCAAACGGATATACATAAACAACCGTAGCCATAGAGATACATATTGGAAACGGAGACAAATTTATGACCGTTGCCAATACTTTTGGTAACGGAGATATAAAATTCTCCGTAACCAATGTTGACGGACCAGCCTCTGCCAGGCCTCGTCCGCAACGCTAAAATCGTGATTCTCTGTCGCCTAACTCCTGCTGTTGCCATAGAGGGGTATCCGATGTGTCGTTCTGTACTAGTGAAGATTCAGTCTAAAAATCATTTCTCTTCATATTTGAGCAAGAAATGTTCCCAACAATAATTCCAGAGGTAATGGAGGGATCTAATGATGCTAGATCTACACCATTCATCTCATCCTTGGTGCACAGTAGGTAGACAGTGCACATAGAGGAGCAAATCATCAAGAAATCATCATCTGTTCATCAAGAACCTAACCCAACAGAAGAATACATGCTTAATCCGAAGCCCAGAGGCAGCTAGATCGAGTAGAGGGACTAGAAGAAGGAGAAGAGAGAGAGGATAAATTCTTACCGTGTGTCCATGGCCGTAGCTCCACAGCGGCGAGGCAGTGCTCGCGCAACCGTTGGAGGGGGCACACGGAGGTTGTGGAACCAGCACCACCGCACCACGGTGGCACAGAGGTTGGAGCTCTGCGCCGAGCCATGGTGAGCACGCTGGAGAAGAACTAGCGGAGGCAAGCGAGCGGCGCCAGCACCGAAACCCTAACCCTAGGGTTGGGTTGCGTATGGCCGCGAGAGGAGGAGAAACACAAATCGCCTGGGCAGAAGGGAAGAGCGGAGCGAGGGGGTTGTTTTGCCCTAGACCACGGTGGTGGAGGTGGCCGGTAGTGGCCTGAGCCGAAGGTGGCGGCGTCATCGTAAGGCGGAAGGGGAAAGAGAGCAGAGGGAGCTATCGAGAGAGTGTGTGTGTGTGTGTCTGGGTCGGGTTCGACCCATTAGCTGGTTGGGTTCGATCCAGTCCAACCATCCGACCCATGAGGTGTTTTGGTAATTTACCAAATTCAAAATATTCAAACTTAAATGAATATTTACACCAAATTAAGTAACACAAAATTCAATAAAAATATGCAACAAACTCTACGAAATATGAGGAAATTTTATGTAAGTTTTATTTGAAGTTTTTACAAATATTTTGTGGATAAATAAATTCAAAGATCGTTAAGTGGAAATGACTTGAAATTCTTTTTCAAAAACTATTTTCCTCAAAGAAAATAATATGGGAAAATAGAGTTTCAAAGTTTAATTATATTGAACTATTTAAATTTAAACACTTTAAATTTATTCCTCGTGAAAATTGTTGTCAAACTCTTTACATAATTAAAATTCCCCAAACACTCGAAAAGTCTTAAATCCGTAGCTTGGGAATTTTGGGGTGACGATGCATATCATGATTATGCATAATAGCATGCTGCTAGATTTTTCAGTAGTCCTTATCAGGATTACCCTGCTACTTTTCAGAATTCGGGGTTTTACCGCAAACCCTAGTACCCCGAAGGGTTGAACGGCCATTTCAATCACAGGCAAGTTCATTCTTGCATGTCCAATGAAATATTTTTATCAAAGTATTTATAAAATACTATGTTTTACGATGTGCATAAAAAGAAAAAAAAACCTATTTTCGAATTATGTGAATTGATATATTATTGTTGGCTGGCAATGGAACCACGGTATGATGTTGTGGTGGAGGTTCCATTGTACAGGAAAGTACATACCTAGGATTAATTACCAATGTCACAGTGATCCTTGCACCGTATTGAAGCGTTTACCATGAGATCTGCTATGGACAGTAAAGTCAGCTGCTATCTTCTCTCGTTCACATATCCTCGACAGGCTATTACCTGGTTGTGTCCGTTGCGGCGGCCAACAGCGTGGAAGCGCGTGACCTTCCCACCTGACGTGGTGATTGGAATAGAAGCTCGGGAGGGGTGGCGGGATAGCTGTCTTTGTTACCGGCCGCGCCACAAATGGGCGGATATGTGTTGTGCGGAGAGGGGCAGTGATTGGCTTTGGACTCACACCTGGCCCCATATCATGGAAGTATGGACGAGTTTGGCCGCTCGGAAAGGCAACAAGGATGGGTTTCTCTCATTGGTAAAGTTACGTAGCTCTGCAGAGTCAACAACAAGAAATTGTGACTGTCACATTCGTGTTCCCAAAAAGAACTACAGACCGCAGCGGGAAAGGCATCCCAAGTGATGACTGTGAACCCATGGAGACTGTGAGCATAGTTTTCTGAAAATAAAATGGACCCTTTCCTAATTTTTTTTATCCAAAACTTGCATTATGCCAATGACCGTTGGTCATGGCAGTAGCTAGTGCATAAAACACCTTATCGCCTATATTATTTGAACTTGCTGAGTAACGCTCGTGTTGCTCACCCTTTACCCGTTGACCACCTGCTTAGATTTTGGAGCCATCAAAGGAGTTGCCAGTTATGCATCATGACGTCGAGGAGGTCTTCAATGAGGAGTCAAGTCTACCACTGGATCTTGATGGAGTCATCTGCAACTTCGCCAACAGAAGAATGACGATGACAGTGCTAGTGAAGGAGCAACGACATCATTGTCGGTGGCATGCGCAACAACCATGTTAGTAGTGGAGGAGACGACTTCTATTGGAAGAAGGAGTACAAATCTGGATAAAGATATTCCATAGGGAATAGAGTAGGGCTGTGACTACAGCAGTAGTGGAATTGGAATTAGAGATAGAGCTGGTTTCCAGCTTAGTGCTATGATTTGGATCTTTCTGTATTTCATTTGCGCGAGACTTGCTTCAATATATAAGGAGGGTCTCGAGGTTTTGTATTGAAGAGTGTTGTAATCCTATAGTGTTACCTTGGACAGGCTATGTTTATGTTGTACTACTCCGAGGGATGTAATATTTGCGGAGAGGTCCTTCCGTGCGTGTTACATCAACGACTGATACACTACAACATGCAGTGGTGTGCTGGGTCACCACAAAATATTTGCATATTCTCCTTTCTAGTAGTTGGCATTTGATCAACACCGTTTCTAAAATGCATTTGGACTTAATGCTTTTGGAAGAATCAATGCTTTACTATTAAAAAGCTCTAAAATGCTAAAAGGTACACCGAGAAAATATCTGGGTGAATTTTTCTAGCTAATTTAACAAGCTCACAATAAAAACATGATAAACATTTTCTTCAACTATAACCATCTCTACTATATAATATAGCTAGAGGTGATGGTTGGTACGTTTTTTACTTTTCCGCTTTTACCCTTGCATATTATACAATATTACACACAATGCCACCGCCAAGTGATTCCACCGTCAAATCCATCAATCACCGCCGCTCGGCCTCCGGCCTCCTGCCGCTCGCGGTCGGCCGCCGGCCTCCGGCTGCTTGAGGCCTCCGGACTCTTGATGCTCACGTCGGCCGTCGGCCTCCTGCTGCTCGCGGTCGGCCGCCGGACTCCGACTGCTCGTGGTCGGCCGGGCGAGGCAAACTCGGCTGCAACCACGACCTCCAGCCTAAGCCGGCGCTCGAGGCAAGCTCGGCCGCACTGCTTCTGCCTACGGAGACATCAAGCGAGGCAAGCTCGGCCTCCTCAACAATCGCCGGCGAGGCAAGCTCGGCCGCCACCACGACCTCCGGCCTGCTGCTGCTGGTGGTCGATTTGCGGCCGTCGGCCTCCTGCTGTTCGACGCTGCCATCGACCCACACTCAACCCTTCTTTTACTCTGCAACACCCTATTAGCATCTGGAGCACTAGCCCCTCCTCCTTCCCCACCCTGATCTTGTGCAGAAACTCCACGATCTAGGCCCTGACGATGATCTGGGGCGCTAACATGGAAGGGGATCGACATGAAGGGATGTGAGAGTTGAGTTAATCGCGCAATTTGACAAACATTGGGATGATCCGTGAGTTTGGTGTGGCAGAATAAATGATTTCAATTCCAAACTCAATGTAGTGTTCTGAATTTTGGTACTGTCGATGGGCACTGCCTGCCAGGAAAGGGGTCAGGGATGGTCGCCTTGGAGATAAACCGGCGCTCCTCTATCTGCATGAGCTTCACAGCGACGCTAGATGGGAGGGTCAGCTGCGGCAAGCTCGCCGCCGAGCTCGCTGTCCAGGTTCTCCTTCAGTTCGAAGATGTTCGATTGTGAATGCTAACTAAAGCACGTTCTAAATTGTGATGAGCTGCTGGGTGTTTTGACCTGCGTGAATGATCGGTTCTAAATTGTGATAAACTGTGATAAGTTGCTGGGTGCCTCTGTTAGCATTTGACAACATGCATATGGCTTACGTTGTGGCCTCTGATGATTGGATAAACTGTAGAGGTTCGAAGGTTGCTGGGTGCCTCTGTTAGCATTTGACAACATGCATTTTTGTCACTTTACTCGTGTCATGTACTCATGTACAAGTACATTACCAAGTTCCATATTCAGCAGTTGATTAACCGTACTGGAAAATACATGATGAAATACTGTCAGATAAGGTAACACATTTTAATTGCTTAGTGCCACTATATCGGGGTAAACTTTCTGTCTGTAACATGGTCGCAAGGAAGCATGTGGATTTTCTTTGCTGCTTTTCACATATAATTTGCACCTAAAGATTATTTAATTTTTTTTCCGCTTATGGTAACTTCATGCAATCCTCTCAATGTACTACGGAGTATTTGACATTTTTAGTAAATTTCGGAGAACAACATACTTATGTGTTAAGTGTTCTGCTGTATTGAAATAATGTGGAATGACATTCCTTACTAACTGAAGTTGAAAGAGTAAAATATTCCAGGAAACAACACTGGTCTGGCATGGCCTGGCATGGATCTAAACTATGTTGTTTATTACTGAAAATGATACTTTTACATGGCCATAGCTGCACTCAAAATATTCTCCCGAGTATTCCATTCAAAATTCAGAATACCACCACTCGGACTACCATCTTAAGCCTCTGATGAAAATCAATGGGGTCGGAACTCGGAAGGGAATGAGATGGTGGACTTAAAATTAGCCAAGAATTTGTTGATTATCAACCATCAAGGACAATAATACATTTTGTATTAGATGAACAACTGCTTATAATAATATTCTAGGTTTGGATGAGGGAAGATGAGGAATTCAGGAGGAGGTGGAGCAAAGCTAAGAGTTTACCTTTAACCATTTCATAAATTTATAATTAACCACGATCCTACCATATCACTATTCAAAATAATTTTCACGTTTTCGCATTTTTTTTCATCTAATTTAATACCGTAGCAACGCACGGGTATTTAGCTAGTATATATAAGTTTTGTCGGCCCAGTGGAAAGCAGGGTACCACTTTTCGTCTGGCTTGGGCCCATAAGGCTACACTTGGCTGTCAACATCGACACCATGGTCAACATGATGCGCTACACGTCAAGACACCTCACGAGGGACCTCTCCTCGAGAGGACGAATTAACATAAGACGACGTCCAGCCACAGACGGGCATGATCTCGTGAAGCCCCCGTCTGTGGGTAGCGCAACCCCGCGAGACCTCCTTCGTGGGGAGAGAGCGCACTGTAGCGCCCGTGACCCCGCGTCAGGGCCGCATGTGACTATGTGCTCTCTGCAGGCTGACGCGCACGTCTGCGAGCGATGACGACCACGCCTGCTGGGCGTGCAAGGCGAGGCTTTCCTCTTCCGTGATTAAAGGTTGATGCCCAACTGCGGCAGACACGGTGAGCCCCAAAGTTTTCTACTTTGGTGCAAGGAGGTTTGGTCGGCACTACGCGCCATGAAAGATGTCACCGCCGGCGTCATCAGCGAGCCCCACGTCCCTGCCATGGACGGTGGCTTTAATCGACCATGGACCAAGTCCATGTGCAGTCTAGGGCCGTGCTCCTGCTCCCTTCTTTGTTGATACGTGTCAACCCTTCCCGCCAAAAATTAGGGAAGAAGACCGGAGCATCTATAGAAGGGGCAGTGCCACAGCCTTAGAAAAGGATCCACCAACCGATCTCTAGTTTCCAACACATGTATTGTAGCTCTACAAGATGTGCAATCCAGCAAGCAGGAGTAGAGTTTTACACCTCTTGGTGGCCTGAACCAGGGTAAATCACCGTGTCCCTTCGCAGTGTTGCTCGTGTCTTTGTCGTCGAGGTCGCCGATAGCTGTGAGATTGCGTGTTCGGCCCCCTGCGTTAGATTTTGACTCCTTGAGATATCCTTTGCGGAAAATCTCCGACAAGTTTTTTGTAAAATATTCTCAAAACTCCACAAAATTATGTGGCTTAGTACCATATTCAAATATTTTTGTAGGTATTGGTAACCGTTTTTTTTTGAAAGTTCACGTCTACTTAGTCTAAAGCGACGTCTTCGAATAGTAAAATAATAACACACTCATCATCTAGTCATTCTATTTTTAAATTCACTTTTGGATTTGGTAGATCCAATGAATTCAGTGCTACACAACAGAGAACTATCCTGGATCCCGAACTGGTTTCACATGGCGGTCACGTTTTCGCGAGACGCTTCGTTTCTCTAGTTGACATTACTCTAGTTGATTTACGCGGCTAGTCGGCGTCGGTACATTGACGGCGTGTGCGCAACGGAACGGCAGCTCACCGGCTGTGGACGCCATTCTATTCTACTATATATAAAAGGGCGCAGGATCGCTGCCTCCTCCTGCGTCCACGTCGCCCCAAAATCGCCGGCCATCCGATCGGGCCATCCGACGGTCAAGAATCGGTCACGCCAGCCGTGCTACAGTAGCCCTGATTTTCTTCCAATGGGGTGGCGACACGTCGCCCGGTCACGGGCCGGTCATCCCGGCGACCGACACTTTGCAAAAAAGCCCTCCCACTTTCAGTTTTTTGCATACTTTTCATGCTTTTTCTCCGTTTGAGGGCTTCAATGCAATTTGCAGCAAAGACAGGGGCTAACGTGTAAAATTACCAGTGAGCTCTCCTCTCCCCCCACGCGACGCCGTGTTCGCCGCCGCGCGCCGCCGCGCCGTCCCTCCCCGCTCCGATTGGAGCCCACCACGGGATCCGCCGTCGCCGCCTCGACCTCCTCGGCGCGGTTCGGCCGCCAGGACGCCGCCGACGAGCTGGAATCGCCGCGGCCTGGCCCGCCGTCCTCCGCCGCGTCCGGCGGCCGTCACGGCCGCTCCGGCGACCTATAAGTGGCGGCGCCGGCGCGCCCACGCGCGCGTCCGAAGGCGCGGCGGCGCGCCACCGGCGACCCCAGCGCCGCCGCGGGCGACGCGACTAGGGTTGCCCACTGTGACGTCAGCACGACGTCACGGTGGGCCCATCCTGTCAGTTTTCGATTTTTTTTTGATAAAATAGCCCCAATTTTATTAAATTTGAATAATTCATAACTTACTGATTTAAAGTCAGAAAAATAAGCATAATATATCAAAAAATTCAGAAAAATGAGATCTTTTTTTTAATACCATAATCATATATGTTTGAACTATTTATATTGATGCCATTAGACAAGCACTAATAAACCCTAAATTTAAAACATGGGTATGTTTTACAACCCATTTAATTTGGCTATGAATCTAGGGTTGAACAAAATTAGTCAAAAATATGACAAGGATATCAGCATGACCGCAAAAATGAACGTTGCCTATTCACGGCATATGATCAAATTTCAAATTATTACAATATGTTAAATGCATTCCAAATTTGAGCATGTAATAAACGCAGAAAAATCGAATGCCTTCCAAATGTGAGCACTGACGAAAATGTAAACATGATTCAGATATGAAATTTTTTTCCAACTTTACTAATTGTCGAGATTTGACCGATTCCCAAATACAAACTTTTTGTCGACTCTCACTAAATTTAAATCTGAGAAATATTTCGACGGTAGATCACGGCCATAAAATTAAAGCATTTAATAAACGTGGAAACAATTCAAATGTGAATACCTTCCCAATTTGACCATTTCAAAAATTTGAACAACTTCTCATGCTAGATAATTTTCGAATTTCAACAATTTTATAACTTAATAATTCCAAACGTTAGCCCACGGGCGCGGCGGAGTCCGCGCCTAATCCCCTAGTCGGGCTTTTATAAGAGTGGAAAGTGGGAACATCGATCCATGTTAACATATCCTTTGGAGTTTGGACCTTGGTCACCATAAATAACAGTCTCCGATCAGAGAATGTAAAAAAAAAATCTCCTATCAGATCTACGGTATTCTTACTCTCTCCGAATTATCTTGCGTTTTGGGATTGCTTAAGGTTAAAAATTTAAAATGTCACCAAGCATAGAAATATCAACATCTAAATGTGAAAATAGATTTTATGATGATTCTTATAATATTTATTTTGTATTATATATATCGATATTTTTTCTATATATACTTCATCCAATTTTAAATAGTTTGATTTTATTAGACCTATAAGGGCTCGTTTGCTTCATAGGGTAGGGAAAGTGTAGGAATAGGAAACTCATAGGAATGGTATTGCATGTCTAGTTGAATCCAATGTGAAGAGAAAGTTCATTTGATTGGTGAAGGAATTTTTCCAAGTGGTTGGAGCTTGTGTTAATTTTCTGTGAAGTTTGTATTACAAGATTCTTATAGGAATTTTTTTCTATGGAATATGATCCTATGAATCAAACGGGTTTTAAGGAAAAATTCTCATAGGATTTCAACCCTTCACCAATCCAGCCCTAATACATGCCCATACGCATCATGCTTCGGGCGGCACTAACCGGCCATGCATCACATGTGTCAGTCGGTGCATCATTGTCACTCGTGGCCGTGTAACGCCTTGAGCTCACCAACAAGCCGTGCCCAGTCACTGCACGATGACCCACCTTCAGCCACGGCAGCGCGAGCCGCGATGCCGAGCTCCCTCACCCGCGCCCTTCTTGCCGTCGCCTCGTCCTCGCCGTCGCCCATCAGCCTGCCCACCGCGCTCGCCACCGCCTCGGCCGGCACCACGGCCTCCACGTCCGCCTTGCTGGACACCTCACGCACACGCACGCCGACATGGAGCACGTCCACGAGGAACGCCTCGTTCAGGAACTGCTCGGCGCGGAGCGGCCACGTCGCGAGCGGCACGCCGGCGCACACGGCGTCCAGCACCGAGTTCCAGCCGCAGTGGCTCACGAAGCCGCCCACGGCGCGGTGCGCCAGGATCTCCGCCTGCGGCGCCCATCGCCCGGCCACCACCATGCCGTGCCTCGACGCGCGCTCCTCCTCCATACCCTCTGCCCGCGTCGGGATCACCCAGAGGAACGGCATGCCGGACGCGCGCAGCCCGGCGCCCAGCTCCTTGAGCTGGACCACGCTCAGACCGCACGTGCTGCCGAAGCAGGCGTACACCACCGACCCAGCTGCCTGGCCGTCGAGCCACTTCAGGATGGGGTCTCGCTCTGCGCCGGCAGTGACGGCGGCATCGCGGCGTGCGGCGGTGGCGCGTCTGGGACCGAGGAGGAAGACTTTCTTTGGAGAGCCATCGACGCTCCGGTAGTACTCGGCGAATTCGCCCTCGAGCGCGGAGAAGCTGTTGAAGGCGACGGCGTAGTTCTCGGCCTCGGCCGCGCGGAACAGGGGAAGGTGCGCCAGAGCTTCCTCGTTGACATGGGCCCTGCGGAGGTTCACGGGGACCGGGAAGCCGCCTGGGACAACGAAGGGGTCCGGTAAGACCTCTGGGCGGTGATGGTGGACTGCGACCATAGACGCCGCAGCGAAGGCGCCGATGGTGTGGAACGTCACGTGCGGGACGCCGCACTCGCGGGCGACGCGGGGCGCCCAGTGGAGCACGGCGTCCGATACGACGGCGACGGCGCCTGATGTGTCCGATAGTATGGTCTCTACGAGCACCGGCGCCAGGGCATCCTCCGCGGCTGCGAAGAACGCCGGCGCGGAGGATTCGTCCGGCAGGAGGGAGAAGTCCGCGTGTCCGCCCGGGAAGCGGAACGGCACCACGCGGACAAGGACGGAGGCCGGCGCGAGGGCCGCGAAGTGGGGCGTGGTGATGATGATCGCTCTGGTGGTGCCATCGTCGCCGCAGGATGCCGCCGCCGCGGCAGCTGCCAGCGGTGCGAAGTGGCTGCGCGCGAGGAAAGGCACGAAAACGAGGCGCAGGGGCGCCGCGTCTGGGCGCGAGCGAGGTGCTGTACTGGTTTTGGCCCGCATCGTGTTTGCTTGGTCGCCTCGGCTTCGGCCTGGTTGGGATGCACGGGAGTTGGGAAATGGCGGCTTTGCTGGGCTTTTTGTTTGGATGGGCAAGGCCGACGGGAGATGCGTGTAGGATTAGGTCCAGGAACTCGTGCTCACAACATACGCGTGCATGGTTTGTTTCAGGAATTCGCGGTCACACGTTTGTGTGAGTTTCCTTAAAAAAACACGTTTGTGTGAGTACACAAATTATTTTATTTTATTATTCTAAAAAACAATATTTTATTTTATTACGAAGTTATCAATCTAAGTATTACAATTCACGGAAAAGAAGATGAATCATTGATCTGTATTGCTTCCACGAGTAAAGTTCATATGGACTAGCTCATTCTCCAACACTGCATAGTCTAGTTAGATCAAATCATCTTTCGTTTTGTCATGAAATGAAATTGGGGACCGAGAGCTCCTTTAATAATAAAAAAAGATTAATTCATCTTAAAATTGCCTCCTTTTTTTGTAGATGTCACAAATCGGTCAAAGTTGAAATTAATCTCTACTATATAATATTGCCTGAGGAGGTGTTGGTATGTTTTTTACATTGCCAATTTTACCCTTGCACTGTTAGGGTAAGTCAGAAAATATTACATCGTATGCCACCGCGTGGTTGTTTTGCAGAAAGACCCCTAAAAAATACGAAAATCAACCCGCAGTCCATCATATGGTAACTCTCAGTCAACCAATCCATCCTAAACAGATCGAGCTCGCTGGCTCGCGTGCCTCCGCGCTGCGCCGCTGCCGCAGCTGTCCGTCCTCCGGCGAGCGGGCGAGGTACTCCTTTGTCGAGAGATGGCCTGCACCTACGCGCCAAGGTCGTACCACACGAATCGAGGCGGCCGCCGTCTCCCAGGTCCTTAGCAGGGTCACGCGAGCTGTTCCCCATCTTCCGCGCCGACGCCGGCGCCCGCCGTTCCTCCGCGCAGCCGGCGACGCACATGCCGCCATCCCCGCCCTCCACACATGCGGTAGCAGGGCGCGTGGGTAGCGGACCGATAAAATCCATGCGCCCTGTCCCCAGCCCCCCAGCTGCATTTGTTCTGTATATTTGTTCTGTCCCCAGCCTCCCAGCATCGTCAAGGAGGTCGCCGACCAACTGCTTCGACAACAAAATCCCCGTCGTCAAGTAGAAGGGTTCGTGGGTTGCTTCTCCTTGGTGCATTCCCCTTCCTTTGTCTTACTTTTGTGGTATGTGCGTCTCTAATTGCTTCGAATTTGGCAGCAGGCCATTGTTGCGACGGCTGCCTGCAATTGCAAACAATGTGGAAAGGTAGTTGAAAATGAAGACGATAAGCAGGAGGCTATAAATAGTACTAAGCCGACTGAGCTCCTCTTACAGACTAGCTTAACCCTTGACCCAGATTGTGGCCTTCTTGGTATCTGCAACTTTGTTTTTGTAGTGGCACCAGTTCATGTCTTTCACACTTTTAATACAGGAAGCAGCTTCGTAGAACCTTTTGTTGATACCATACTGTTCAGTTGGGCAGAGCAGGTTACTGACGACAAAAAGAAGAAATGATTGCTTGAATTTGACTTCATCTGTGATCCATATCGCTAGGTGTGGAAGTGAGGTTCCTGCATCCTTTCTCTATTTTGTTTTATCATTCTTGTGAACATTGGGTTGCAAATTCGGTTGGGATGAGTTTAAATTGGTTAGGGATATATATAGATATCGTAGCTATGGTTCAGATAGGTTAGAGGAGGTTTGAGGAACATCAATAGGGAATTCATGTTTATCTGTAGGAGAACTGCTAGAATTTCTGTAATTAGCTTATGTGGTTACCTTGTGGAACTGGTGTTTAGGTATCTTGGTGCAGCAATGCTATCTGGCTGATATATAATGTTGTATTGTACGTAGTCTTATTATTTTACCTATATCCTTATGTAGATCGTAGATAAGAATAAATTGATTAGTGTCTTTCATCTTGTTATTCTGCAGGCATGGGGCTGAGCATGCCTCTTGAATGGCACAACCACGGATAGCTTTCGAGCCCGGAAAACTCCCAACATAATCTCGAAAAACCAATACCCACACCTTGTGTCCAAGTCGATGTGGTATAAACGCCATCAACATTCACCTTAGGATCATCCTCTACAGGTTTGGCTCATCTTTGTTGTTATTTATCCTCCTTCCTCTTGGCATGTAGAAAATAGCTTTCTATTCACTAGCCCACTTGCTAGCTTGATTACAGACATTGTCCAGAGAAAAATATTAACCTTCTTCCTCTAACTCTCCCAGCACCACAATATAGAGACACTATTGACCACAACTTTTGGTACTTAATTTAGCGAGCATCACATGTACCACCTCTGGCAATTGTGGCAATATGTATATGAGTATATCCTCAAAATTAATGACTCCCCGGATACATTTTTTTACTTCCTTGCAATTTCATAATGGATGTGCTCCATCCTCGTATGGCTGCTGGCACACAAGACTAATTTTTCACATTCTATGCCTTCTCCGAATATTAGTACGCAGCAGGCTGTTATGCGCTAGACGTTAATCACTTGTGAGGTACTAGCAATTTTCAAATACTCTAGCACCTGAACCTCTCCCCTCACCCCCCACACCCCGAAGGATTGCTCACACCCTCCATCCCTGTTTCTGACAGACTTTGTACGTCAATTTCAGTGAAACACTCCTTTGTATGCTAAGCATAACAATTCTTAAAATAATCACCTGAATTGGCAATTAAAAAGTGATGCCTCCATCACTGTTATTTTGTGGACATGTCCCAGTCTCATGGTTATATTAAGTGTAGCTTATTTCCAACTTTTCATTCAAGGATTAATCTCAATTGCAGGTTGTGACATGCTGATTGAAACAGGTGAAGTTTATGTTGTCACATTTTCTGGCATTATCCTTTTTTTTGTAACATATTAGTTCATATATGGAATTAGTCTAATATTTCTTATTTGCTCCATTTCCAGGATGGAAGTTGAAGATTGTTATCATGCTGGAATGAAATGTACGAAAGCACGAGCGTTATGATATGCTATCCGGGAACAATGGGATTTACCGGATGATGGAAATGATCCCGGTTATACAGGGCTTGGTAAATTCCAGTGGAATGATTGTATCTTTAGGAAAGGAGACCATCGTTAATGTATTTTTACATTTCCTGACAAAGTAACTTTGCACTTTAGGAAAGGCTGGACCTACTGACCTGGACGAAACAAGAAAAAATCTGCTTATGCCGGAATTAATGCATCGTTCATGATGGCTGAAACTTAACTGAGATGCTAGCTTTAGTCCTGACACTGGTAAGGATCGTGGGGTGCAGTATTAAGACACGAAAGTGGTATATTTGAATTCTGAACTGCAGCTGATAGTGTTGAACCTTTGGCTTATCTTGAGAGTTTAAAGCAAACTTTGCCAAACTGTATGTCCATGCAGGTTAAAGCTGACTGTCTCCTTATCGATGACCTATGCATGGTGATTCCTTCCACATTGGCCATCAACGACATTGTCCATGAAATCAAGGTACTGTGTGAGCTTTTCACAGGAGCTATTTGCGTTTGCCAAACTGTAATATGTCCGTCACGCGAGCCTTTTTACATCCCATGTGTGATGTATACGAAAGTTATTACTTGAAGCTGTCTCTGGGATGTGAGCAAAGTGGATCATAGTCGGTAAGTGATAATTGTTGGAATTGTTGTTTACTACACATGTGATATCAAATTATAGCTTATTGAATGGCATTATAAGAAAAGTAGAATCTCATTGTTTCTGCAATATTATATGTCTATACTTTGCATGTATGACAAAAGAAAATAGTTACAAATCCGTACCCGTAGCAACGCACGGGCATTCAACTAGTTACATGTAATCCTGCATGATCACGTCACAATCTACCGATCATCCTATGGTAGCAGTCTCTTGAAATTGAAACAAAGTATACCATAATTAAAGTGATACCAAGTGTCAACATTGTTGGCCTCCTAACTTCAGTATTAAGATTGATTGAATTGGTGATGCTGATGGTTCACACATCTCTATGTCTCCCCTAAATTTTCTTGGAAAAAACTAACCGATATATCTCTCTGACCCTATTGTTTGTGCTATTTACATCTAAAATGCCAATGCATCCTAACTCTAAAGTCTAGAACCGTTTTCTCTGTGAGGCACTAAAGATCCTCTCGATATATCTCTCTGACCCTATTGTTTGTGCTATTTACATCTAAAATGCCAATGCATCCTAACTCTAAAGTCTAGAACCGTTTTCTCTGTGAGGCACTAAAGATCCTCTCGTCTATCTTGTTTCCGTTTTCTCTACGAGTCACGAAAGATCCTCTCATCTCTCTCATTTTTGGTAGAACTATGGTTTCTCTTGCTCAAACCTAGACGATGGACTCGCCAGCCCACACCACCGATCACCTCATCGGCGATGCTATGAAAGTTCTTCTTCTTCTTCTTCTTCTTCTTCTAGAGTGGTTTTTTGGAACCCGGGCTAACAGAGCTCGTTTTCCTGAAAAAATCGACAATTATATTTTTGAGTTTCCAAAAATCATGAAAAGAAATCACAGATGTAGATAGTGTCGAGATCTACAAATGTGCAAAATTTTACCTTAAAATTCGTTGTATTTTGGGTGTACAAAAAAGAAAAATCGGGGAAATTTTCAAAAATTTGAAACTGTGCATTGTTCACCACCCAGATCCACCTATTTGTCTTTTTTGTACAGCCTAAAATACAACGAATTTGGAGTTGAAAATTTTCAAAATTGTAGATCTTGACAATATCTACATCCAGGAAGTTTTTATATATTTTTGGAAACTTAAAAATGTCTATTTCGAATTTTTGGAAAAACGGGCACCATGTAGCCGGGGCTCCATTTTAGGTTTTCGTTCTTCTTCTTCTTCTTCTTCTTCTTCTTCTTCTTGTGTTATTATGATTTTTTCAAAAAAAAAAAATCTTTGGGTTCTGAGCAAACAACTTGGTGTCGACTCTCTTCACTCTTATTGTAAAGAGATAAATACTCATTTCAATCTTCTATTGTAATCGGTGGCAGTCTTCTGTACCTGAAAACTTTCAGAGACCCACACACGTGAAAATTAGTGTAGCCTCAACTGTCGAATGAGAAAGATCTACGATTGAAAGGACAAGGATGTCGCCTAGAGGGGGGGTGAATAGGCGACTAAAACTTTTCCGGTTTAGCCTTGATAATTGCGGAATAAAACTAGGTGTTTAAATTAACAAGTCAACAACCTAAATATACTAGGCTCACCTATGTGCACCAACAACTTCTGCTAAGCTAGACAAGCAACAAAGTGATAGCAAGAGAATACTTCAAGCACGAAGGCTATCACAGTGTAAAGTGCATAAGTAAATAGCTCGGGTATAGAAATAACCGAGTCACACGGAGACGATGATGTATTCCCGAGTTTCTCCTTTTTAGGGGAGTACGTCTCGTTGGAGAGGTGTGAGGCACCACAAAGGTCGATCTCAACGCCACAAAGGCTCACCCTATTCTCCGATGAACCGCACCACAAAGGATTGGTTCACCTTCCACTATCAGAATCCTTCAAGGCGGAATCCGGAGCCTTTACAACAACAATCCGAGGCACAACCCACAAATGGATTGGGGCTCCCGAACGGCTACAAGTGACCACAAATGTCTCAACCACCACAAAGGCGCCTAGGATCTAAAGACCCAAGAGTAACAAGCTCACAAACTTTCAACTTCCACGAATCCTCGTGGAGAGCACAAACCGATAAACAAAGCAATGGCAAGAGCACAAGTGCTCAAATCCTTCACTCTCAAATTCCAACAAAGCAACAAATGCTTACGGGGGAATAAGAGAGGAAGAACAATGGAGGAGAAACACCAAGAACTCCAAGATCAAGATCAACTAGGTTCCCCTCACTTAGAGGAGGAATGGATTTGTGGAAATGTTGATCTAGATCTCCTCTCACTTTTCCCTCAAAGATATGCAAGAATCATGGGAGGGATTGAGAGGAAGGCAAGCTTTTCCAAAGGTCAACAATGGAGGAGAGAGAGAGAGAGGGAAAAACGAGTTCAAGAGGTTAGGGAATCATTGGGGAAGAAAGCCCTTTAAATAGGTCCCCTCAAAAATCTGCCCATTGGGCAGTGCAGGGAGGCCGGCCGGGGAGCCGGCCTCACGCGATGCTCGGCAGCTCAGAGAGCCCGGCCTGGGAGCCGGCCACCCAGCCGAGGCACCCGGCCTGGGAACCGGCCTAGGACCCGGCCTGGGCCGGCTGGGGGCCCGACTCGCCCGGCCTGAGAGCCGGCCAGGCTGTCCTAGGGGCTGGCAACCCAGCAGAGGCGCCCGGCCTGGGAGCCGGCCAGGCCGGCCTGGGGGCTGGCCACCCAGAACCCGAAACTGTAACACCCATAACTTTTACGAGAAAACTCCAAATGGGATGAAACCAATTTTGTTGGAAAGATAGCGACAAGAGCTTTCCTACAAATAGAGTTAAGTTGCCACACATGGGAAGGTGTGGAACTTTCCTCAAGGATAAACCGATAATATTTCCAACATGAAAACGTAACAAGTTTTTCATTCGGACTCCGTTTTAAATGATCTTGGGCTTTCTCTGAAGATAATCACAAGCACTACAAGATCATGCATATACACATCATAGTCCATCATGTAAGGAGGATAACACAAGAGGATAGTTGACCTCTCTACAAGAGACGAACCGGTAAAACCTTCAACATCAAAAACACCACAAGATATTCAAATGAAATCCGTTTTTGATGAACTAGAGCTTGGTATGAAAATGAACACAAGCTCTAAATTCTCACATGGATAAAAGCCAAATAAGAACCAAGAAAGATGATATGTCAAATATGTAAAGGTTTGAGCTCTCCACAAAGATGCGATCAAGTTACTCACTTGAGAGCCCCTCTTGATAGTACGCCGTCTATCCTATAACCCGGTCTCCCACCAACACCACGAGACCGGTAAAATAGAAACCCTATCAAGATCATACTTTTGCCTTGAGCATTCCACTTGAGCTAGATGATGATGATCTTGACTCCCTCAAGTTGGAACACCTTTCTTGATTATGCATGCTAGCACATGCTTGATGAAGACTTCTCCAAATGCTCCCCCATACTCCATTATGGGAGAGCCTCGCTAAGCTCCGTTTCACAAAGATGATGTCTTGAATCCTTCAAGACATACTTACAATATGCTCAACTCTACACATGATCATTCTTCATATAAACCATTGAATAAAGCATTGATCATCATGTAATCTTCTAGAGTCCAACACATGAACTCCAATCTTTTCCTATGGACAAGATCTACAAGAATATCTCAATGTAAATATTAGTGCATAAGGATTGTCATTAATTACCAAAACCACGCATGGGGCAACACATGCACTTTCAACGATGCTAGCTACTACATTGTGTACGGTTGGGCCATGTCAGGCCGGGGATCGGGGGATGGTCTGACCAGCTCAGCATTCACCTAGAAGTTCTGTAGATCTTAAGTAGATTAGGGTTCATTGCATGTCACAACTGATTGAAAATAATGCATAACCGACAGGAAAGCTACGTTTGCGTTTTTGTGGCGTGCCCACGTTCGACATTTTGGTTTTCAGAGTGCGCTTATTGCACTGATGGTACTTCGGGATGGGCATGGAAGTCCAGCAGTACACACGATCGATACATTCATAGACTGATTGTGATCGCCCACACTTGATTGGTCATAACAGGTGTCTAGATTTTGCGTGCGAGTTTCGGTACCTGTTATAGTTTGGAACATATGACTCTCACGGTGACAGAAAGAGATATAAATGGAGAATGGCTATAATTTGAGAATTCCATGTATTCACAAAAATCTTAATGCGTTCCTCTGGATGACTGAAAAATTACACTTCAATTACCCTTAATTCCTTTATGGCCACAGTGAAATGAGGTGGTAGGAGAATAGGATTATCGGATTCTCTTTCGATGATCTGATGGTATATGGAACACATGCATATATTCTGATAGAAATTGAACTTAATTGATGCCATCATTATGTTTAATATTATTGTATGATTGATCCCATCCATGCAGTGTCCCCCTCATCACCACATACATGTATTTTAATCACTGCTTGTTCGCTATTATACTTACATTGTTATTGTCATAACTCTTCAATTTCTACCAATATTTTTTCATACACGTGTGTGCTTAAGAGTGACATTTCAATTGGTAGTCTTATCGATAGTCTTGTCCCGCTGTTACGTGAAATATAAATAAGAGTAAAAATACTTCTCAACAAGACTAAAACGATCCTCTATACTTGTGGGTATTAAGTTTTCTGGGGCCATTGTCGGGGAGACTAGCTTTATAAGTAAAACCACTTGTGTGCTTTTTATTCGTTGCAATGATTTGTTTCGTCATGGGCAAGAAATGTTGAAAAACATTCCATACTACCACAATAAACTAGAGCTGGTAGGCCTTTACCATCTACTAGATGACCGGTTGCGCCACTGGCGCAGGTGCCGAAAGCAAGACTGTAGGGTCGCCTTAAGTTTAATATATTTAGGTCAATTGTTTAGATGACCGGATGCGGCCCTGGTGCAGGTGCCGAAGGTGACACTGTAATGTAGCCTTAAGTTTATATATCTTGAGTCAATAGTTTTTTAGTAGATACCTCTTTCTCACTGCAAACTTTGCATCTTTTAAAACATGGAATTGATGTGGAAATCAAATATATTGATCTAAAATTATTAGTAATACAATACCATTTTCATATTCCGATAAGTTAGAACAATTAAATCAACTGTGAAGATCTAAGTTTCATGCTCCATCTTACACATATTTATAGTGTAGCTATAGCGTCACAAAGTAGTGTGCTAATTCCATATAACTTTCAATATAGTTAAACATTCAATATAGCATTGCTTTTGATCATATGCACCACACACTCTGAAATTAGCAGCCCATCTTTGCAGGACAAGATGATGACCCGGTGCGCTGCTGGCGCAGTTGGTAAAATCAAGACTATATTGTAGCCATAAGTTTTAGGTGTTCTTTACATATGTTGTGATTTAAATTAATCGCCTTAGGCTTACTAATTGCAAGAAATCACGGTCAATAAACATGCAGACTCCAAGTATGGTGTCTTCAGATTTCAGCAACCCAAAGTCACCAAACAAAATATAGGAGAAAGGCCCACCAACAATGAAATACCCGCAGTAGAGCCACAATATTAGCAAACATTATTGTTAATCGACATTGTTGAAGCAATGATTATTGTAGTAGATTCATACTGTCTGATACATTGTAGACTAATTATAAGAGAGCCAATTAACTGATCAATTATAAAAAATGACTGCTATATCTCAACATGGTTTTCACGTGAAAACATTAAATCACTTTTTCCATCATTAGTATTGAATCTCCAATGCTTATAAAGAGAAGCACGGAAGTATATAGCTTGTTTCATAATTTTATTAGCAACTTAACAAACACAAGTTTCTCTCTCGCTGCCGCCAGCCAACCCAGCCTCGCTGTCCCATCCTCGCATCTTGCTGGCCACCCGAGCCCTGCTGCTTTCTCCCCTGTCGATCCCTCACTAACGCCGCCATCCCACACATCCAATCACGCGCGAAGTCTAGTGGCTCCCCTGCCTAGTGGCATGGACAATGAACCAGACCAGCCACTCCAATTTGTGTGACAAACATCTAATTTTCCAAGTGGTGCTTTACTCTCGAATATGTGCTTCTAACCAAACACTCTGAAATCATCTACAGTAGAAAAATAAGATGTGAGACGGTAAATAGACAATATATGTGCTAGCACATAGTCAATCTATGTTAAACAGAGGCAGCAAATGAACATGTTCGTACCAGGAGGAATGCTAAATCCAGTGCTCACTGTTGTTTACAGCTTTAGGTGATGTACTTCCAAAATCTATTTAATCCTGCTCATCGCGGGCATATTCAGATTTTGACCCACCACAGAGTTAATGAGAGACTCATGATGCCGGAGTACTTGCCGACATAATATGAAGAAGATTCATTCAAGTCAGATTTTCAAAACAAATTAATGTCATTTGATTTTAACACTGCACGGATTGAAGTATATGAGAATCTCATTTCCATTCTCGATGGATGACGCCAATTATCTCGTCCTGAAGTCCTGGTAGATAACCAATTAAGAAAGGCGATATAGAGAATGTCTAAGGAGCTACAACATAGGTTTATATGTATCATAAAGGACATTTGATGGTTGTAGGACACAATATTTTGTAAGAAACCTATGCCATCCCACTGGTAAGCAAACTATAGTAGTAATAATTTTAATAACAAGTTAGATACCTTGATAACTCCATTCCTTGGCTTTGAAGTGGTGGGTTTAGAACTTGTGAGCCCACACCTTTCAAGGATGGGTACCAAGTTCAGAGCTTGCCTCTTTACTTGGTTACCCCTCATGATTTTTGCCCTTTCCCACATGTATTATTCCCTCAGAATCTCATATTAAGACAAAAGGGCAGGAGTACTATCTATACTTTTTTGCTTTTTTTTACCTAATATGCAGAATAATAAATGGTGCCATTAGTTAGAATTGCTGGTGTGCTATTCATTGAAATCAAGTACACAATCAACAAGCCGCAGGCTTGAAGGAAGAGACCTTTGAGACCGGGGTCAGTTTTCATTTCTCAAAGGATGAGGTCGAAGATGTCGCTTTGCACTCTCTTCTTGACACTGAAATTAACAAAAAATTGTCTTTTCAATACACTGCTGGAAACAGAAAGTTATAGTCTAAGCGCTATGATCAATTTAAAGACCAGCAAAAAAACTAAAAGCTGCAGTCCAAGAAGTATGACACATCAGAAGTATATACACATTCTATTCCTCCCCTATCAAAATAACCATAAAATACTTCTGATCTAGCAAATAATATCCAACTAAAAAGACCAAGCGTGAGGTAAATCTGTCATAGGAGGCTGGCTAGGGGCACAAACTAAGAAAGCTCACTTTGCTCACTTGATTTGCTGAGAAGAGAAGGGCTCTAACCTCTGACTGCTGCCCTCCTCGTTCATGAACAAACCCGTGACCGCAGAAAGTGCCCAGCTTAATTGATGGCTTCACGAGCAGGCCCATACATGCGAAAAATAAATAGATGTATTGATTAAAGCAACTGAAACTGTTAGATGAGCAGGGAAAAACTTCCAAACAGAATAAATCCATAATAGAGTGGTCCAAACAAAATAGAAATCCTTAATATTCATACATCATCAATCAAAAGGCTTCGCCAACTATGTGGAGTAGTTCTGAGTGGCTACCACACAAAACATCACCGACTATTTTACTAACTCAATTATGCAGAATAACAACAAGAACACATTTGTACAAATGAGACGGGAATAAATTATTTTTAGGAAGAATCAAAATGCATGGAAAGAGTAGGGGAGAAACTATCATATACCTTCATATTCACAGACTCAATTCTCCCAAAAAAGTCCTAAGCCTTTATGAGGTGTTACTCTTGTATCTGAACCAACAACAATACGCCTGCAAAACAACCAACAACACAACAGGCAATTGACAAGCAAATGTCTAAACGAAGTCAAGGTGGGCAATTCATAAGTACATGGGAATGACGTCCTGGGATCATTCGACCGGTCAAATACTTCTGCATAAACTCTCAAAGGCCAAATAAATATGTACCTTACACAGATCAAGGAGACAATGCCTTATGCTAATAATAGGTTGATCTACAAGAGAGCGGCAATTGTATTTAATTTCTCAGGACTTCCTTGTACACATCATGAAACATGAAGATACAACTTCAATGTCACTTGCTCAGTCAATAATGATGCAAGTGAGACTTGATAAGTCACCTAGACTACCTTGACAACCACAAAATGCAGTAAGCCAATAATGTAGGCAGCATGACTCTGTAAACCAAGCGACACTCATGCTAACCCTAATACCACAGAACTCCACACTGTCAATAACCATTTCCAGTGAATGCAGGTTTTTGGCAGGAAATGGATGACGTGTTGGGTATTTGCATTATAAATCAGAATAGTAAGAATAATAAGCCAATACATATTAAGTTAGTAAATTTTGTATATAAGGAACTCCCAGAAAAACAATATCAAAGTTCTCCGGATAATTGATTTTCATCAAAGCCTAAAAGCATATAGTTTTGAGTTCACGCTACCAGTAGCACATTATGTATCAATTCTATGGACCAAAATTTCAAGCTAACACTACAGAACATAAATTAAATTAGGGGGCAAGGGATAGGAATAAGAAGCTCTTGCAAAGAGGAGCAGACAGAAGCACAGCGCAATGCTGGCTACCGGCGACTCCTTTCTTGATGCTCTCACAAGTTATATATGAAGGAGGTAGACCTGGAAAGAGTTATTCAGATGATGGTTCAAGAAATCGCTGAAGTACACACAAGTGTTAGTATTGCACAACACGCCCGATGCTGATCGCAATCTTCACTGTGACAGCCAAGATAGCTAACATCCTTTCCCATCGGAAACCCAAAAAACCACAAACAAAGCTAATAAGTTTTAGTCAAATGGAATCATGCGCACAGACGCACAAGGTTGCAGTGCCAAGACCACATCATCTTACCGTAAAGATACTCGTAGAGAGTCCCATTTTGGAGGGTACCCAAAGATAAGCATTCTTCAGAACGGATCAGACGCCTTGCAGTATCAAACCATCTTCGCAACGTAATCCAGTATGGTTATTTCTACCACCTGAAGGATCGAAAATACCAGATGTGATCAAAGAGCCGTGTCAAATATCATGTAAAATCTTAGTATCTATTTAAGCTGAAGAGTAATTTGTCAACTTCTGGAAGTAAAGCTAAATATAATCTGATGGTTATCATAGTAGCAGACCATGTCGCAGTATCGGTAGCAGAAGCCAGAACATAATCTGATGGTCATCATAGCAGCACTTTGACTAAAAATTCATGTGAATAAAACATCAATTCGTGTTAACCTACACAAAATGGAAAACTAACTTATAAAGAAAGCAGAAGTTAATCAAACGAATGAAATAAACAAAAGGTTCACACATCATAACTGCAAACACAATTATTCTACTATCTATTCAAGAACACGCAACTTAAGTTTGATTGTCATTTCATTAATACTGGAAGAGAGTAACTACAAAATTGATTACAAGCCACCTCGGTATTGATTACAAGCCACCTCGGTAAGAAAAGAGGGCATCATATTGCATTTAAATAATGAGCTCTTTTATTAACTCGGTATACACAAATGGCATGACTTAAATTACCTAACCATGTGGCTTTCCCAACGGAGAATTCCCACGAATAAATTCAGCAAGCTGAGAAGGATCCTCAAAAGGATCATCCAAGATATATGCGTGTTTAATCCTGCACATAATCAAATTAGAAAACAATGAGTAGACCGAAACAAAGAAAGCAAATACATGCTGCAAAAGAAAATAGTCCTGACTGGTTTGTGCCCGAAAGGAGCACATGCAAACCAAGCCACGATTTGCAGATCAAAATTGGCAGCTTTGATTTTGGATATATTTGTCTAAAAAAATAAAGTGGGGGAGAAACATAACATAAACTTCACAAAATCTTGGCATCAACCCAAATGGAGACAAAAGAAATTAAGCATACATAATTTAAGAAGGCTGCCAAACTTGTCACTCTCAAGAGCATCAAACCAAACTGCACCTTTCTTTGGCAGATATGTTCTAACTATGCAGTTTACCAAATGCATGAAACAATACTCTACCTTATGCCCTTAAATGGTCCTCCTTTTTCACCAACATATGCTTCATTCATCATTTGTAGTGTGTAAAAACCGTCACAACTATCCCAATGACCTGCAATGTACATATTAAAGAGATGAACTCACTGAAGATAAAGCAATTACCAACCTCCCATGCATCAGGGGAAAACGGTGGAATAAGTAACTACCTATAGTGTGCTTATCGTCAAGGTAGTGGATGTCACCCTGAAAGGTGAAGTAGTTAAAAACACAAACAAATATTTTGAAGGTTATCTCCTAGCAGTAAAAGAAAAGAAGCAGGTGTGGAAAGACATCGCCCACTGCAAATAAATTATCATCCATACAAATTTTATTTTGATGCCAACTAAACAAATTGAAATGAAAAGCTACTTTGCAGTACATAGATGATAGCAGACCGTCAAATTGTCCTTACAATACTGAAACACATATAGTTCATATCAAATCGATGGATATATAGCATATGTTGTGATGAAACAATCTGATTAACGAAAGTGAAGCAAAAGTTCTGCTATCTGAAAAATGAATTGCAACCATATAGAGCACATACCTGTCTGTAGCAAAGGGGGACATGGATCGCCAGCTTCCTCATGGAATCTAGGGAAGTATTCCGCCACCACCTCGTGGTCGTCCTCCTCCTATGCCCTGCTGGCTGTTGTGTCGTTGAAGAACATGAGGAGAGAGAGGGAGCCCCAGATCTTTGTCGGTATAGTAGCGAGAGAGGACGAGGCGTGCGGGGGCGACTGAGGGAAAGGAGGGGAGATGTGGACCGCCTCGAGCAGGTCCCCTCGTCCAGCAGCTGTTGTCGCTCGCCGCCACCATCTCCTAGGCAGACAGCTGGGCACGGAGGCGAGCAGGTCGGTGGAGCGAGGTGAAGCTCTGGTGGCCGGCGGCGGCGCGTTCTGGCGAGCGCGGCCATGGCGTCCATCTCCTCAGTCGCCGCAGCCATGACCCTTCTCCTCCCGTGATCCCTGCCATGGCGTCCATCTCCTCCTTCGCCGCAGCCATGCTTCTTCTCCTCCCACGACCCCTGTCGTCCTACTCGCCGCCAGGACGCCGGCCGTCCGAGCCAGCAAGGCTGCTCCGCTCGGTGGAGCTTGTAGCCGCCGGATGGGGAGGCAGGAGGACGCGCACCGTCCTCTGCGAGGGCCGCGCCGACCCCCGCGAGCTGCAGCGCCGGCGTCGACTATACTGCACAAGATTTGGAGATGCGCCGCCCTCGAACAGGAGCCTGGCCGCCGGCCGTCCAACCGCAGCCGCTGGGGAGCCGCCGCCTGCCCGACGCTCTGAGTTCGAGCTGAGAACAAGGCGACCACCTAGGTGCCCTGCTCGCCGCTGCCCCGTCTCAGCACGAACTTCTCGCGGCAACGCACCGCCGCCACCCTCCGTGCTGCCGCCGTTGACCGGGACGTGGTCCTGTAGCAGCTCCTCCCACTACACCGCTGCCACTCGTCCACTCGGAGGAGAGGAGTCAGCTGATTGGGGGAGGCAGTGCGAGGCGAGGAAACGAGGACGGGTGGGGATTGGGTGCTAGGTTTTCGTCCACAACACGCTTGCCCTTTCACGCCGCGAAGAGGCGAGCGAATCTACCACAACAGTAAAAGGCACAAAAGGAAGGGCTACGCAGGCGGCGTGCTGTATCTGGGCCACCCCCGCTGATTACCCCACATGTCATTGACCCACCGTGTCCGCCAGAGAGTGTAAAACGGAAAAAACGACAATCCAACAGCCATGGTTAAAAGGTCGGTTGAAAAAAATCACTGTGCAAGGGGTAACAAACGGTGGAGATAAGCTGCCTTTGCCGGTGGCTCACAGCCCGGGTAGTGTAGTGACGTTTATAGGTTTAATATATTTCCTCCACCTGCTAGTACTCTTAAATGACAGTGGCACCGGGGCTGCAACCACCACGACATGGCATGGAAGGGCGTGCCTCTGCCGTGATGGGAGCCTAGCTGGCGAGGATGACGATGAGAGCACAGCAGTGAGGTCACGCTTGATCATCACACCACCGCAACCACCAACACAAGCACCACAAACCCGAGCATCACTAGCACCACAGAAGCACCTGAGAATCACCGGGGCCAACAGGATAGCCACAACGCAAACCACTGAATCCTAGGGTTATGGTTAACAGGTTAAGGTTTGGGAGGAGCACGAGGGAGATCAGGAGGCGAATCAAAATGGAGGGAGCGAAGGAGCATAGCGTGGCGGTTCAATTGCGACTGTGGGAGCGAACATGCGCGGCTCGAGAGAAGGAGCGACAGAGGCGAGGTCGTGTGAGAGGTATCGCGTGAGCGAGGAGAAGACGTCTCAGGTGTATCGGGCTAGGCGAGGCTCGGGTTCGATTATCAGTGTGGACCAGGTTTCGGCCGGTTTAACCGAACCCCACCAAACCGAGCCAACCAATTTGGAAGTAAATCCATTTTTCTTTAGATATTGATTGTAAGGACTATAATAATTCTAGAAGAGCATAGAAATGACATAAAAATAGATATAATATTTTTTGAAAAAAAGAGTCATAATATATTTTTTACGAAATAATTGAAAAACTTAAAATACATTAAATTTAAATAAAAAGGAAAATATTCAAATAATAATTAATTCATTTTAAAATGAGTATTAAGAGCCTAAATTCAAGGGAAAAATGAGAACTCATGATTAAATATCATAATCCAAATTTCAATCAATTAATAACAATTATGATATTCTTAAATCAATTAAAAATAAGTTGTTTAATAAATACTTTAAGGACATTCTTAATTAATTAAACACTTAGAATTAAGGGGCAGGGTAAACCAACCAACCAACCATTGCATACCTATGCATAATGGCATAATGAAATCACTATACACACGTCCTTAGCGGACCATGATGTTTAGTTCAGAAAAACGAGGGTCAAACACTAGCCGAAGCATTTAAGTGCATTATTTCGCAGTTACGATGCAAGTTCTATTCTTGCTCATGTCCATTTTTATGTATTTTATATCAAAGTATTGCAACACTAATTATATGGAACTATTAGGTTCCTTGAAATGTTATTTTCCTATAATAATGAAATGACTATGTAGGGCTTCTTTGGATTGCAGAATTTTGAAAATGCATTAATAGCAAAAACACATGATTGAAATGTCATGTGAAGTAGATTCCCACGTGATTCTAAAATTCTTCACGAGGTATCTTTTGGATGTTGCACAATAATTAAACATAGACATTTTGTATTGATGAGAGAGTGTAGAGAGAGATAGAGTGGAATTGCATTGGACTTCACAAAGGAATATTAAAGTTAGGTTTGAACTAATGCTGAGAATCCAATGGAATATGGGGCATAGGAATGTACCCCATAAGAATTTAGTAGCCCCAATCCTATGATTCAAAGGGCTTTATAGGAAAAATTCCTTATGATTTAAATCCTCCAAATTTCTACAGAAATACTACAATCCAAAGAGGCCTGTAGTGGGGAAATGGATCCATGCTTGATTAATTTGGTGGAGTTTCCATTGTACCAAGTATATTCAGATATGATTAATAACAAATGTTGGTGGGGATTCTTGCACACTAGAGAGAGAGTTAACAGTAGGGCCTTTTATGGATAGGGTGAGTTAGCCGGATGTTCTTCCTTGCTCATATCCTCGAATGAAAGTGGTGAAAGGGCCTATTGGGTCACGTGGAAGCATATATACTAGCCAATTCTAGGTCGAGTTGTCGGTGACTAGATATCCGTCTTGGGAGGGGTAGTGTTGGGTGGTGATAAGAAGGTCTCGACCACCGGCATAACCATCAGGGAAGATATGTGGGGTCATGGAGAAGCGCAATGAATGGCTTAGCGACGTTAGACCAGCCTACTTTCTCATGGAGAATTATGGTGTACGGACCCTCCATAAAGGCTAAGAGACATTTGTGGTTAGAATAGCACACCTCCATAGTGTAATTTCATTGTGTCCAGTCACTCCTTATTTTGGAAAAGAACTGCGAACACGATGGGTAGGAAACCATCAGAGGTTCTAGTCAGCCCTTTAAGCCCAACAGACATTGTTCAGAATTAAACTTGACTTTTGAAAAATGATTGCACAAATTTGCATTAATTTTTGACCTAAGATATTAGCTGTACATAGAGAATTCCATGCCCATCCTGAAGTGCCATCAGTTCAATAAGCGCACTTGTTTCACTACAAGAAATATGCTATCATATGACCTTTTGACAATGACCCTGAAAATATTGGTCATAGATCTATGGCCATTTTATATCATTTGGTCACTCGCTGTTTTGGAGGGTCTAAACCCGAAAATATAACGACCAAATCTATGAGAAAGGTCATAATATCCTTCCATGGATTGGTCATAATGCAAATAACACTAATTTAATGTATTTTTTCTAGCAGATTACGTCCAATTTAAATGGTCATTCGTATGAGTTGACAGCCACCTCAGCAGTCTCGCCTACGTGTCAGTGCTTAGGTGTCATTTCTGCTTAGATGTCACTCTAACTGGACTGCCAACTCAGCAGTCTCGCCTATGTGGCGGTGTCATTTTTGCTTACGTGTCACTCTGACAGGTGCACCCACATTGTCAGCAGTAGCAGACACATTGACTTGACTTTAGTGACTAACCTGACCGGTGGGACCCGGCCCCACCTAGCCCTGACATGTGGGACCCGACCTAATGGCGACCTGACATATGGGACCCCTCCATACCTGACACGTGGGTACCACCCAAACCCCCTATCATGTGGGACCCACCAACACCAAGCCATGACAGGTGGAACCCGCTCGTACCACCGAGCTGACTTGTTGGTCCCACCCCAACCCTCTAACATGTGGGACCCACCCCCACCAGGTCCTGACATGAGGGACCCGCCCCCACCCCCGACCTGACATTCAGGACCTGCACCACACTCTGACGTCCGCACCCACCCTACCTGACGTGTGGGTCCAGCCCCGTCGTATATGACATGTGGATCCCACCCCGCGTGCTGACATGGGGGGCCAAGACTGAACTGTGGGACCCGCCCCAACCCCGTGTAATATTTGGCAAAAAACCTTGTGGTAGACGGGACTCGAACCCACGACGGTCCGCACACTACTAATGCTCTCTACCACTAGGATTTTGAAGTGTTGGTGTTAGTACACTGAAGCTAACCGTACTTTAGTGTTCCATCCATCTGGATATGGAAACAGGCCTGGGCCACTGCGGAAGGTAATGGCCGGCTTGGCTGGTTTTTTTGTTTTCTTTTATTAATTTTGATTTTGAACTACAATTTCAACCAAATATATTTTGCATTTTGTTGTAAAGATATACTCTGTAATTATAGACTATCAGGTACTATTTTTAGTCAAAATAAAATAACAAAATACCATTACGTTATATATTGCTTTACATTGGGTTTTGAAGAATTTGAATTTTTTTTGGATTATTCTTTTAAGTTCAATACAATTCTGAGAGCACTTTTTCAATATATTCCCCATATTACAAGTTCATTATTTTTACTGTTAACTAGATCATATAATGACACGAAGGTTTTCTTTTTTTGATTTTATTAATTTCATATGCTGATTTCAAAATACGGTCAAGCCGATGGACATGACCGTTCGTAGCTACGGGTTGAATCTTGCAAAACTCTTGGTGTATCTCTGATGAAATAGGTACTTGTGTATCTAAAAACGATTTTTTCAAAAAATCTTGAGCAAACTACGAGGCACCTGTAGTTCAAATTTGACCCGATTCCTGCTGAATTGGCAGAAACTTGTCTTTTTTACGAGAGGTGGTTGGAAACCGTTTGGCTGCAAAAATTTAGTTCTACATTATATGTGCTCTAGTATTTTCAGAAAGTGGATTGCTCCAATTTTGCAACATATTTTTGGTAGGTGCGTCACAAAAAACCCATTTTTCGCACTCGGAAATTGAAAAATGATTTTTTCGTGAAAGGAAAATGAAAAGTTTCTTTGGCAACATTGTTCACGGTTCCAAGATACACATATGTGCCCAATATAGACATATTTAAGCAAACTATACCAGGAATGTGGACATAACACTCGTCATGTGGCCCTAAAGCCATAAATCTTCGTAAACGATAGCTCATTCCTGAGAACACTTTCTTAAGAAAATTGTCGTATTCCAAGTTTATGATTTTTAATGGATACTAGGACACATATAATGTCACCACGTGAAGGTTTTCCATTTATTTGATTTTTTTTGAATTTCGTATGACGATTTCAAGATACGGTCAAAACGGCGGACATGACTGTTCGTGGCTAGGGGTTGAATCTTGCAAAACTAATGTTGTGTCTCTGATGAAATAGGTACCTGTGTATCTAAAAATGATTTTTTCCAAAAATCTTGAGCAAACTACGAGGCACCTGTAATTCAAATTTGACCCGATTCCTACTGAATTGGCAGAAATTTGTCTTTTTTACGAGAGGTGGTTGGAAACTGTTTGGCTGCAAAATTTTAGTTTTTTCTACATTATACATGGTCTAGTATTTTTAGAAAGTGTATTGCTCCAATTTTGCAACATATTTTTGGTAGGTGCTTCACAAAAAAACCCATTTTTCGCACTCGGAAATTGAAAAATGATTTTTTCGTGAAAGGAAAATGAAAAGTCTCTTCGGAAACATTGTTCATGGTTCCATGATACACGTATGTGCCCAATATGGGCATATTTAAGGAAACTATACCATGAATTTGGACATAACATTCGTCATTTGGCCCTAAAGCCATGAATCTTGCAAAACTAATGTTGTGTCTCTGATGAAATAGGCACTTGTATATCAAAAAATGATTTTTTCAAAAAATCTTGAGCAAACTACGAGGCACCTGTAGTTCAAAATTGACCCGATTTCTGCTGAATTGGAGAAACTTGTCTTTTTTACGAGAGGTGGTTGGAAACCGGTTGGCTGCAAAAATTTAGTTTTTTCTACATTATATGTGGTCTAGTATTTTTAGAAAGTGGATTGCTCCAATTTTGCAACATATTTTTGGTAGGTGCTTCACAAAAAAACTCATTTTTTGCACTCGGAAATTGAAAAATGATTTTTTCGTGAAAGGAAAATGAAAAGTTTCTTCGGCAACATTGTTCACGGTTCCGCGATACACGTATGTGCCCAATATGGGCATATTTAAGCAAACTATACCATGAATGTGGACATAACATTCGTCATGAGCCATTAATCTTCGTAGATGATAGCTCATTTCTGAGAACACTTTCTTATGAAAATTGACGTATTCCTAGTTTATTATTTTGAATGGATACTAGGACACATATGATGACACATCGCGAAGGTTTTCCATTTATTTGAATTTCGCATACCAATTTAAAAATACGGTCAAACTAGGTCAAAATGCTGTTAAATTTTTTTAACCCAACAATTTGATTTTTTGTACATAAAATATGGTCTAATATGTTTGAAAGATGGACTGGTGCCAGTTTACGACAAAATTTTGGTAGTTACTTGATAAAAACTCCATTACTTACACTCTGAAAATGAAAACGAGGTGGAGCCAATCAGATGCCAGAAAGCAGCCACCCACAGATCGTCGATCAGACCGTCCACACCACAACCGAGACAACAATCCAGACCATCTATACCCTATCTGAAACGAGAGATACGAGAGATCCAGATATTTTGGACGCACTCATGTTGTCACGCACCACCGCCCACCTCCTCTCCTCAATCCAGATCTCCACCTCGCGCCTTCCACCTCGATCCAGATCTCCACCACCGCAACCTCCGCCCACCGCAGGTCCCCTCCAACGCCACAACCTCCTCCCCCAGCTCCGGCCCTCCTGTTGCACCTCACGCGTCAGATCGACCGCGCCCGCATCAGCCACGTACCTCCAGCGACTCGCGCAACCCATTCTTCTCATCCCGTCTCCCATCCACAGGCAGATCCACCGCCATGCCACCCCTAGATCCTAGACCGTGAGCAGCGGCAACCATCTCCACCTCTCCTTCTTGGGCGAGGTCGTGGTGAGTGCCACTGGCACCGCGACCCCGCAGACCACGCGGCCTCCAGATCCGCTCCCATCGGATCAACTCCTCCCTGACAATGATAGGTCAACGACGGGCCATATCCTACATGGACAAGATCGTGGTGAGCACCACCGGCACTCAAGCGCTCCTTCCTCTTCGTCGTCCTTCCTTCCCACTTCCAATCCTTGATCCCATCGATGGTTGATTGACTAGTTTCTGCGTGGATGCAGGTCTCAGGTACTCCAGTTGATGCTGCTCCGGTCGGGCCACCAGGACGTCTACGTCACTGTCGAGAGGTCCTCGGCGTCGTCTTCGAGCAGTCGCTGGTCACGCCATTGATGACGTCGTCTTCAGTGGTACCGTCTCCACCGCACCACCCAGGTCGTCTCTCTCTCCATCGTTGCACGAGAGGGTGGAGCCCGATTCTCCACCGGGCTTTCTGATTTCTAAAGATTTGTCGTGTCTGTGATTGCAATATATCGTGAGGGGTGGGAGGAACCTCTTCCGACTGCTCCCGGAGGCATTCAGGGGCGTCAAGCAGATCGGGGTCATCGGATGGGGCTCTCAGGTTCGCTGCCATCCCTGCTCCCCTCAGTGCCAGCTTTGCTGTCTAAGTCCATAGTTTTGCTCTGTTTAGATTTAGCTTGTCCATCTACTTGTACGCTCTGCTTCCGCAAACACATCGCTTTGGACAAAACTAGTTGAAGGGATCAATTTTGCACAAATTTGTACTGTTACTTGGGTTCAGACTTTCCAAGGCAGTGTGCTGGCTATAATAATAGAAGAGTTCCTGTTGTGCTTTTTTGACATGGCTTCATGTAGAATTGCTTGTAGCAATACTTTCTAATGGATTAGTTTTATACTTTTATTATCATATTTTAATGTCTATTTTCTTACTTGGTCTCTCTTTGACATGTTTGCTCCTCGTGGATATTCAGGTTGTTTACATCAGTCATTGTCGTGAACTCCCTTGTAATATCTAAATAGTGTGAGTAGATAGTTCATCATGAGGCAAATCTACACATTACCCCACTTGTGCTCCATCAAACTGTTCTTTGATTAGGCACTGCATTGAAACTTGCATCGAATTGCTTATTGCTTGCGTGCTTGAAATTGCCATCTAGACAGTGAGTAATTTGTTTTGCATGATATATGTGATCTATACTTTTTTTAACCTCCTAACTCTATGCATGTGTTAAATCAGGAGCTCGTGATGTCTACTCTATGGCGCGCCTCACCGAATGCTGTCACTGAAGTCCTCAAGCTCTTCACCGGATTCGAGCGGACCAGGAAGGGAGGAAGCGTGTGCTTGGATCTGATGCCGCTGATGTTCGCCCTAACGTATCTCCGTCTTGCATTGAAGCTTGATGGTTGTTTCTGCACGATTGCATACTGGGATTTATATACTTTGGCATGTCACTCTTGCATTGCTTACAATTATTTGTAGCTTTGGATTATCATGCCTTTGTTCACTAGAATCTAAAGTTTGAACTCATGGATTTTACATGTTCACTGAGTGTTTATTTTCTCATGTGCCAACTTAAATGCTCAACTTTGATCAACTAGGGCTAGTACTAACTAGTGTTTGCTCTGTACAATGAGGTGGCTTTGTACATTGAGGTGTTGCATCGTCTGTTAGCGGCATCTGTGATCGAGGGTTGATAATTGGTAGTGCTAATTGTCGTTCTTGTAATTTGTAGTTGAATTAGATAGTTGGTCATGCCCCTATTATGAATTATCGGTGTTTTAATATTCACTATCCATTTCATATTGTAGCTATTTACAAGCTGTAAATGATTTGTTGTAGCCTGTTGCAGTTCAATATTGTACACATTTTGGGCTACATAATTGACTAATTCTTCAGCTTGCACTTTTTGTCAAAGCAAATGTGTAATTTTTTCCTAGCTATGTTTTCTCACTGTTCCGTTTTGTTGTTCGCAGGTATTACAACTACTGAAGTGGTGTTACCCTCTTCTACAGGAGCTCTTGGCTGAAGAATTTTGAAGAAGCTTTAAGACCCAGTTAGTAGATAGTTGCTCGTATTTGTATATCTTGTAATTTAGTGCTATTTTGGACAAATTTCATGTGTTCTCTCTGTTCTGTATGAAAATTTTGGACGAATTTCATGTGTTCTCTGTTTTGTATGAAATATTTGAAATAATGATTATCTTTATGATTTGGAAAACGTGATAGACCAGTGGGACCCACTTGTGAGACTAATCTGAATTATCCCCAAAATTTTGACGTGTGGGACCATTATTAGACCAGTCTAACAAGAGGGGCCAAATTAGAAAATCAATAGATTGTAAGAGGCCATGGCCCAGAAAATAAAATGGCCGAATTGTTGGGCTCGACCCATCATGCTGTCTAATATTAAGAGAAAAAAATTTAATGGGCCAAATTTTTGGGCTAGGCCCATTTAGACGTCTGAACTGGACTGGGCTGATTCTTACCTACGACCATTTCATTTGGTCACAATTTTGCCACGTCATCTCTGCCACGTTGGATCTGACGTGGACTAGCCAGATTGACAGTTACCAAAACAATTGGTCATAAAATCTGTGACCTTTATTTTTTGTCACAACCGTCTGTGACCAATCCCAAAAAAAGGTCCCATTGTGTCATTAGTGTCGCTCATCTTTTGACCAATTGTTTTTGGTCACAAAAAGGTCACAAATGACAAAACGTGACAATTTTTGTGACCAATTTGGAGGGTCAAAACATAGCATATTTCTTATAGTGTTTGTACTCATCCCTATCTATTTGTCAAACCTTTGCTTAGGCTTTGAGAATACATAGGAGGATTACCATGAGCATCAACTAGAGAAGGAGGAATCGTAAGGAACCAAATACTTGTGGAGGAACCAAAGGGGTCAACTATTACATCGTGTACGAGATAGATTTCGATGGAGCAGATGTTGAGCTGTAGGGTGGCATAATTCTACCATAATAGGCCGAGCAATTGTAAGCTATATAACTAGGTTGTTGAGACATTATAGTTTAGTATTGCATTACCCTAGTAGCTTTTGTAAGATAGTAACCGAGTTATCTTAGTGCAAGGAGGAAGACATTGGATCTTATTTGTATCTTTGACTTGTAAGATTAGATATGTAAGTGTGGACCCTAGACTATTTTTATTCTACTACTCTGAGAGATGTAATACTCATATATGGTATTTCATGAGTATTATCTCAAAGATTGCCACACTAAATCATGAAGGAGTGTCACGCCCCGGCTAGCGGAGAAATAATTGCGACAGCCCGCCGCATACTTATGAAATAAAAATACCTCATAAGCATACAAGGCGTAAGTAGTATTTCTCTAAAATTAAAAGCACAAGACAACACCAGGTTCCATTTATTCATGAGTACATCATATCTTACAAAGAAAAATAGCTAGGCTAGAAGGTACTCCATTCAATCGGTGAGCATGCAACAAAGGCATCCTTCCATTTATTCATGTCTAAAGCAAATACGTAGCCCCAACACCCTGGCCTAGGTGTCTAGTTATTTCCTATGACTTCCATTGCCTCCCCATCTGACTCATGTTCCTTAAACACTGCACATACCAGAGAAAAGAAAATTGGCCGTGAGTATGTTGAGACATACTCAGCAAGGATCAGAGAATAATTAATTAAATGGCAGTTGACAATTTCCATAACATGTTAGTAAAACTGATGTACACAAAATTAAATACTAGAAATTTAATCAGCGGTACGGCAACACAATTAAAAGTAAACACCGCAAGCACACAAATGACCGTCGTAATCTCCACCAATGGTAGTACCCATCTCCGAGAATCACGACGCCGAGTCCCCTACTTGTGTGAGGCACATCCATCCCACACTAGTACCGGTTTTTAACCGCGTACCGTTATTTCAGGTATCGACCGTCTCGGGCTTGATACACCAAACATACCATGATCACGACGGTGTCATTCACAAACAAATCATACATAGCATTCAACATCACAAAGTATCCTTCACACCACAAATATTCTCAAACCATTATGTTTATATCACATGTAACATATCTGGACATTTTATGCTGTTCAATCAAGATTATATATCTTATTATTTGTAGAAGAAACTGGTATGCACAGCCTTGCCTGATCCGATTCTTCTCTGCTACCCTTGGCTCCCACCTAAACAGTTTATACAATTACATTAGCTATAATTTACCAGTCCAAACAACCATTATTTCATGCCGTGTACTAGTAGCAATAGGATGAGACATGATTTGACATGAACAGCTAGCTGTGTCTCTATCCCTGGCAAGAATCAATCGATCATCCATCGACCAAACATGCATGCAAGCTAGCAATTTCCTACGATTCAAGTGCAGCACCAAATAGTACCAGTGTACTTATTACTAGTGCAGAATAGTTCACAGGATGCATGCACACCCTAGTAGTACTAGTAGCTCATATTAACGAGTTTATGCTAATGGATTTAGTACTAGTTAGTGATACGGATTCAATCGGAACATGCTTGATGCATCTAATTAGTGTATTAGTGCTACTTAAAACAATCGATCTGGCAATATTTAAGAAACTTTACTCATATATAGTGCATACGGATTAAGATCCATCCCAGCCGATGCAAGAACTTGCAGATTTATGGGAGAGAGAAAGAGTGGAGCTAAAATAGATAACTACAGTACACTTGATACTGGACTAGGAGTAGACGCATGCGGCTGGCCATACCTTTCACTGTCTCCCCTTTTTCCGATCGAACTAGCAAGGCTACAAGCAAGGAAGGGATTTGGGAGATGTGCACTGTGTGCTGTGCGATGGGATGGGCGGCCGGCAGGGGCTATTTATAGGTCAGGAGCATAGCTGGGAGAGTGACATCTGTGCAGGAGTTAATGAGGTGGATGAGAACGACGGTCGTGTTACCACCGGTCTGTTTACACCTGAGTTTATCCACATGTTTATAGTCCTAGATATTTTCAGGTTACGTGGGTGCTACCCTTCCTTTTTCTTTGAAGCTAAATTTATGTGTAAACTACACATTTTTGCTACATAAATTAAAAAGTGCAGAAATAATCAGTGTCAAGGTCCAATTATTATTATTACTATTTTATTTTATTTATTATTATTTTCCCGGATATTACAAGGAGTGTGAAACTAAGATAGCTAGTCTTCATATGATAACCCACCCATTTGACAAGGTTTGTGAGAAACTTTAGTTAAGGTGCTTGATCAAGTAGGTTTTAGTGGAGTGTCGTGTTCGAACTCAGGGAATAAACTACAAACACATGTTCATATTTCACAGCTAGATCAATTAAAGGTGATGGTTTTAACAAATAAAAGTAACTTTTTTGGTGTTTTAGCTTAATCAGACTGACAAAACAATGAAGATAAACAGTAGCAAAGGGAGTTCAATGATGGATCACACGGCAACACATGGATGATTTAATTAACAAACATCACAGGAGTACTACACAAACAGATCAACACAAGTACTGGACATAAACAACATCACAAAGTGGATCACTGAACAAATTGGCAAACAGATGACTAGAACTGAATCTTAGCACTGGATGATGAACAGTAGGCAGAGTTCAAATAGAGAATTCGAGCAAAACAGAGGCATGGGACTAGATGTTTCTTCCTTGGGCTTGATGGAATGCTGGTTCTTGACTGTTCTTGGGTGTTGGTGAAGATCACAGCAGTAGAAGGTTTAGAGGAAGAACTTGGAGCAGCAGTGGAGGCAGAGGAGGAGATGATCTTGCTCTGAATCTTCAGTCACGAGTCAGTCACCAATCTTCATAGTGATGGAGTTCTTGAGCCATGTTCTTATTATTCTTCTTGATGTTCTTGATGTTCTTGGTGGCGGAAAAGGTGTTGTGGTGGCTGATGAAAGGTGAAGAGAGTTGTGTTGGGGATGGATGTGTCCAGGAGGTGGTCTTGCTGCTTTATACCCCTTTTTGCCTTTTTGGTGATGTGGTCTTGCGTGGTGGTTGGGAGGGAAGCTTCCCCCCTCCTCCACAGCTCATGGAGCACATGGGATGTTTCCACCTTTTTAGCTTTTCTGCTTTTCTCCTCTAACTTCCTTTCTTCTCCCACAAGTTGATCCACATGACTTCACTGCCTTTTTTCCTTGTAGTCCTTTGTTGATGACCAAATGTAGATGTTTAGAGTGCCTTTTTGCACTGTTTTGCAATAAGACAGCGAAAGTATATGAAATGCTCATTTTGACCATATTATGCTATCTGACAAGGTTTTAGCTATGAATTTGAGGGTAAAAAGGGATGTAGATGATAAAAACAGGGGCTGCAAAACATATAAATTTCATGCAGATCAAACCCCCAGACTTGAATCTTTGCTTGTCCTCAAGTAAAGGTACTAGAATTCTGAAAACGACAACATCTGAAAATGAACAGTGGCAATTCTAAAACATATAAGGATGCATTCAGTTATAAGTCATTACTTGATTTCCAATTTCTGAATTATGCTAGGTAGCTGCAGAAGATAAATTCAGTAAGACTTTCAAGTGTTTCTAGATTTAAAAGGTATTTGAGTTGATAAGATGCTCAGTTCGAAATCAGAGTTAAAGATGATAGGATCCAGCTGAAGCCTAAGTGAAGAAGCATGAATGCAAAGTCACTGCTTCACATGCCACCAATCCCAAGACCATGGCATGCTAATGCTTATGCAAGAATTAGTATGCACATGCTTTGGTTAATTACAGTTAGTGCTTCACATACTACAGATCCCGAGATCATAGTATGCTAATGCTCGAAATTTGGTGCTTCATCCTTTTAGGGGAATTCTGCAAAAGCTTGCTTCAGTTAGTGCTTCACATATAACAATCCCGAGATAATGATATGCTAATGCAAACAATGTTAAATATGGATAATTACAGAATGGTAACATGCATGGAAGTTAGTGCTTCACCTATCACAGATCCCAAGATAATGATAGGCTAATGCAAACATGTTAGTAAAAGAAGGCTACAAAAGGATCATGTATTTCAACTTCTGGCACAAACTAGAGCATCTTAGAAATTCAAATATATTTAAAAAGAGAAACAAAAGAAATTCTTTACTGAGGCTAAACACTGCAGGTTTACTAGTATATCTCATAAACAAAACCAGAGCAAGATTTATAGTTGCATGAAAACTTATATAAGATAGATCATTCACCTATCAGTTTTCTGAGATTGCAAATACTTCTTTTTCAAACATGTTCTGACAGAAGATAAGCATGGATGTGCAGTAAACAAACAGGTAGAATTTTCAAGTTGAAACGTTTTCCCCTGATGGTACTGTAGTTGTCTGAATGTGCTCTGCATCCTCCACAAGCCTACTCTGTTCTGCCCTTCTTATAATTTATTAACCTGTAATATAAAAAAGGAAAAAGGGAAAAATAACATTATTAGTCTTAGGTTGCCTCCTGAGCAGTGCTTATTTAAGGTCTTTAGCTTGACCATTGCTTCTTTCAGGCTGGAGGTGTAGCTAGCTCAACCTCTCCTTCCTCAGTGTCCATTTCCACCTCATCTATGATCATGGAGTCTCCTGGTATGTATTTTTTGGGTCTCTGACCATTAACTGTGAATCTGCCTTGAGACTGACTTTGAATTTCCACAGCTCCACTGTTCAACACTCTCTTCACAATGCAAGGACCATACCATCTTGGTTTGAACTTTCCTGGAAAGAGGTGGAATCGAGAATCATATACCAGCACCCTCTCACCAGGCTGAAATTCTCTCCTGAGAATATGTCTATCATGGAATTTTTGGTTTCTCCTTGTAAATTCTAGAGCTCTCGTAGGCATCTTGTCTCAGTTCATCAAGTTCACATAATTGAAGTTTTCTATGCTTTCCAGCCAGGTTCAAATCAAGGTTGAGTTTTCTGATTGCCCAGTCTGCCTTGTGTTCAAGTTCCACTGGCAAATGGCATGCCTTGCCATAAACAAGCATGAAAGGAGACATTCCAATTGGTGTTTTAAAGGCTGTTCTGTATGCCCACAGTGCCTCTGGCAATTTAGTAGACCAATCTGCTCTTGTGCTTGAAACAACTTTCTCTAGAATGTGTTTAATTTCTCTGTTTGACAGTTCAACCTGTCCATTTGCCTGAGGATGATATGGAGTTGTCACTCTGTGACTGTGAACTCCATACTTGGAAAATAGGTTTTCAAGCTGAGCATTGTTGAAATGCTTTCCTCCATCACTGATCACTATCTTGGAATTCCAAATCTTGGGAAAATCACTTGCTTGAAAAGTTTACAGACTGATTTGCATCAGCATTGACTGTTGGAACTGCTTCAACCCATTTTGAGACATAGTCAACTGCACTAAAATATGCTTGTAGCCATTTGAAGAAGGCAGAGGTCCAACATAATCCACTCCCCAAACATCGAATAGTTCAACTTCCAAAATTCCTTTCTGTGGCATTCATGTCTCTTACCAATTTTCCACTTCTTGACAAGGATCACAACTTTTCACATAGTTGTATATATCTCTGAACATGGTTGGCCAATAGAAACCAGCTTGCAAAACTTTTGCTTGATTCTTGGAGTTGCCTGCATGTCCACCATAAGGAGATGAATGGCAATGATGGATTACTTCAGAAACTTTTGAATCAGCAACACATTTTCTGATGATACCATCCATGCAATGCTTGTACAAATGTGGTTCATCCCAGTAGAAGTGCTTGGCATCATTTTGAATTTCTTCTTTGCTGGTAAGTCATATCAGGTGGATCAATTCCACATGCCAAGTAGTTCACCAGATCTGCATACCATGGATACTGCTTTTCTGACTGTGTTATCTGCATCAACTGTTCTCCAGGCAAACTATCATCAATCTTGTTGCTGTCTGAATTGTGCTCTGTAATTCTTGACAAGTGGTCATCAACCAAGTTCTCTGAACCTGATTTATCCTTGATCTGAACATCAAATTCTTGGAGCAATAGGATCCATCTGATCAACCTTGGTTTGGCATCCTTCTTATTCATCAAGTGCTTAATTGTTGCATGGTCTGTGTACACAATGCACTTATTTCCCACTAGGTATGGTCTGAATTTATCAAAGGCATAGACCACAGCTAGGAGTTCCTTTCAGTGGTGGTGTAGTTGATCTGAGCATCATCAAGTGTTTTGCTTGCATAGTAAATAACATGTAGAGCTGAACCCTTTTTCTGTCCAAGTACTGCTCCTACTGCAAAGTCACTAGCATCACACATCAATTCAAATGGCAATTTCCAGTCTGGTGGCTGTACCACAGGTGCAGTTATCAGAGCTTCTTTCAACTTAGCAAATGCCTTTTCACAATTTTCATCAAATATGAAGGGAACATCATGATTCAGTAACTGAGTTAAGGGCTTAGCAATCTTGGAAAAATCCTTGATGAATCTTCTGTAGAACCCAGCATGCCCAAGAAAGCTCTGAATTCCCTTAACATTCACTGGGTGTGGCAGTTTTGAAATCACCTCAACTTTTGCCTTGTCAACTTCTATTCCTCTTTCAGAAACCAAGTGTCCCAGGACTATTCCTTCTCTGACAAGAAAGTGACATTTTTCCCAATTGAGCACAAGGTTGTTCTCTGAACATCTCTGTAAAACTGTCTCAGATTTTTCAAACACTCCTGAAAGCTTCCACCATACACTGTGAAATCATCCATGAAAACTTCCATGATCTTTTCAATCTGATCTGAGAAAATTGCCATCATGCATCTCTGAAAAGTACCAGGTGCATTGCACAAGCCAAATGGTAACCTTTTATATGCAAAGGTGCCATAGGGACAAGTGAAAGTGGTTTTATCTTGATCCACAGGGTGAATAGGAATTTGCAAAAATCCTGAGTAACCATCCAGATAGCAAAATATTTGTGGCCAGCCAATCTTTCTAGCATCTGATCAATGAATGGCATAGGGAAATGATCCTTCCTTGTTGCCTTATTGAGCTTTCTGAAATCTGTAACTAATCTCCAACCAGTAACTTTTCTAGTTGGGATTTCTTCTCCAGCTTCTGAAGTTTCTACAGTCATTCCTCCTTTCTTGGGCACAATATGTATAGGACTAACCCACTCACTGTCTGAGATAGGGTAAATAAGATCAGCACCCAAAAGTTTCAGAACTTCCTTTTTAGCAACTTCTTGCATTTGAGGATTCAATCTTCTTTGGTGATCTCTGGTGGGTACACTGTCATCTTCTAAGTGAATTCTGTGTGTACAAATGGATGGACTGATACCAATCATGTCTTCAATGGAATAGCCAAGAATTCTTCTGTGTTTTCGCAAGACTGACAACAGTTGTTCTGACTGTTCATCATCTAGTTCTGAACTGACAATCACTGGATATTTATTGTTTGGCTCTAAAAACTTGTAAGTGACATGATCTGGCAACCTTTTCAATTCTGGTTCTTGCTCCTTGTCAGGTAATTCAACCATTCTGATCAAATCATCTTCATAAACTGCTTCAAGACGAAAAGCTTCAAATAAGCAAGTCTGACCAACTTGCTAAAATTTCTGAATCAATTCAAGATTGTTTCCAGTTTTCTCATAAGTGCAATTGACAAGTTCTGCACATCTATGGAATTACAATGAGCTTGGTACGATGGCAGATGGCTGCATATTCATGTCAAAAATGATTTCTTCATCTCCAAACTGCAATTTCAACTTGGAACCTCTGACATCAATTACTGCACCAGCTGTTGCTAGAAAAGCTCTCCAAATCACAGTTTCAGAGTGTCTTCCATTTCAAGCACACAAAATCAACATAAGCAAATTTATCAACCACAATTGGTACATCAAGCAATACTGCTGGTTTCTGATAGTTCTGTGCTAGCTGGAGTGTCATTGGTGTTTGTTTCAGGTCACCAAGTGGCATTAGCTTGCATATGACAGTGGCAACACACTGACACTGAACCAAGATCACAAAGTGCAGTGAACTGTTTATTTCCAATATTGCAAGGAATGCAAAAGCTTCCTGGATCATCAAGTTTCTTTGGCAAAGAATTCTGCAAAATAGCACTGCATTGCCTAGTCATGGTAACAACCTCTGGTTCTTCAAAACTTCTTTTCTTGGTGAGAAGTTCCTTGAATTTTTTTGCATACATTGGCACATGCAGGATAGCATCTAGAATTGGTATTGTCACTTGAACTTCTTTCATCTTTTCCAGAAACTTGGCATATTGCTTCTCTTCCTTACTTTTTTCCAATCTTTCAGGGAATGGTACTCTTGCTTCAGGTACAGATTTTTCAGGAACTGGTACAGTGTTTTGAGGCATGCTCACTTGTTCAGTCTGTACTGACTGTGGCACTATTGTCTGTTTCTCACTTGATTCAGGTGGTCTTCTAGCAGGAGTAACATAGGTAGGGGCAACTGGCTTTGGTAAGATAGCTTCAGTTATTTTTCCTCCTCTAGTGATAACTGAACTTGACACTGTTATTGCACCACATTGTCCCTTGGGATTTTCTTCAGTTTGAGAAGGTAGCCTGGCTTTGACTTTGCATTTGATGACTGATTCAAACCAGCTGTCAACTGTTGAATAGCACTCAAAAACATATCTGACTGGTGCTTGAGAGTTTCTTGCATCCCACTGAACATTTGTTGTGTTGCTTCAATATTTCTCTCATTCAGGACTTGAACTGCTTGTGCTGTTGGTGCATAAGAAACTGAACTGCCTTGTAATTACTCTGACCTTGCCCTTGGTTTTGCCTAAACCCTGCATTTGATGACTGGGAATTTCCAAACTGATTTCCATTTCTGTAAGAAAATTTTGGGTGGTTTCTCCAGCTTGGGTTATAGCTCTGGGAGAAAGGTCCTTGGTTCTGTGCATAATTGACTTCTGAAACTGAAGGTTCAGCATTCATGAAGTTTGTGCATTCATGAGTTTGATGACCAGAATTTCCACAAGCTTGACATCCTCCAGTGGTTATAGCAGATACCACTGATGCACTGTCAGACATCATACTTGACAGTTGCTTTGTAATAGCTTCCAATTGAGCTGCCATAGTTTCATTAGTGTTAGACCTGAGAAGTACTGGCTGAGGGCTGTGCAATGCCCTTTCATTGGCAAGAGAAATCGTGTGAGGCCATTCTTTCAATTAGCTCAGTAGCTTCATCTAGTGTCTTGCTCATTATACCTCCTCCTGCTACAGAATCAACATAAGCTCTGGTCTGATGTGTCAGTCCTTGTAGAATGTCTGCAGAATGAGCCAAGGCTCCTGACCATGATTTGGGCACATCTTAATCAGACCCTGAAATCTCTGCCAACCATCATAAAGACCTTAACCATAAAACTGAGAAAACCTTGTGATTTTGTCTCTGAATCAGCTGCTTTTGTTGGAGGAAAGTATCTACCATAGAATGCTTGCAACAAGTGTGGCCAAGTATCCTTTTGTGTTTCTGGCATAGCATGAAACCAGTGTTTTGCTCCATCTCTCAATGAAAATGGGAACAACTGCATCTTGATAAAATCATGGGTACTCCATTGTACTTCAGAGTATTGCAGTATTCCAGAAAATTCTGATATGTGTATGAGGACTTTCTAGAGCAGTGCCTCCAAACTGATTGTGCTGAACCATTGATATCAAAGCTGGCTTCAACTCGAAGTTGTTTGCTTGTATAGCAGGCTGAGCAGTCTCTGCATTCTGTTCCTGAGGTATCCATAGATCTCTAAGAGTTTTATCACCCATATTCTTCTGCCTTGCTAAACTTTCCTGCAAACAAGCTGCTGCCTTTTTCTCTTCTGAAAGTTCTTTCAATTTTGGATCAAGAGGTGCAAGAGGAGAATCTTCAGTCTGTTGCATGCAACCTGCACATAACTGAAATAAATCTTCCTAGACACAATCACAACCAAGAAACTGATCAAGGGTCAGTGCAATAAATTCCAAACAAGCAGTAACAAAACATGGAGACCTAGTCTGCAAAATAGGCACAATTGCTTATATTTATTCCCCGGCAACAACGCCAAATTGATCAAGTAGGTTTTAGTGGAGTGTCGTGTTCGAACTCAGGGAATAAACTACAAACACATGTTCATATTTCACAGCTAGATCAATTAAAGGAGATGGTTTTAACAAATAGAAGTAACTGTTTTTGGTGTTTTAGCTTAATCAGACTGACAAAACAATGAAGATAAACAGTAGCAGAGGGAGTTCAAAGATGGATCACACGGCAACACATGGATGATTTAATTAACAAACATCACATGAGTACTACACAAACAGATCAGCACAAGTACTGGACATAAGAAACATCACAAAGTGGATCACTGAACAAATTGGCAAACAGATGACTAGAACTGAATCTTAGCACTGGATGATGAATAGTAGACAGAGTTCAAATAGAGAATTCGAGCAGAACAGAGGCAGGGGACTAGATGTTTCTTCCTTGGGCTTGATGGAATGCTGGTTCTTGACTGTTCTTGGGTGTTGGTGAAGATCACAGCAGCAGAAGGTTTAGCGGAAGAACTTGGAGCAGCAGTGGAGGCAGAGGAGGAGATGATCTTGCTCTGAATCTTCAGTCATGAGTCAGTCACCAATCTTCATGGTGATGGAGTTCTTGAGCCATGTTCTTCTTCTTCTTCTTCTTCTTCTTCTTCTTCTTCTTCTTCTTGCTGTTCTTGATGTTCTTGGTGGTGGAAAAGGTATTGTGGTGGCTGATGAAAGGTGGAGAGAGTTGTGTTGCGGATGGATGTGTCTAGGACGTGGTCTTGCTGCTTTATACCCCTTTTTTCCTTTTTGGTGATGTGGTCTTGCGTGGTGGTTGGGAGGGAAGCTTCCCCCCTCCTCCACAGCTCATGGAGCACATGGGATGTTTCCACCTTTTTAGCTTTTCTGCTTTTCTCCTCTAACTTCCTTTCTTCTCCCACAAGTTGATCCACATGACTTCACTGCCTTTTTTCCTTGTAGTCCTTTGTTGATGACCAAATGTAAATGTTTAGAGTGCCTTTTTGCACTGTTCTGCAATAAGACAGTGAAAGTATATGAAATGCTCATTTTGACCATATTATGCTATCTGACAAGGTTTTAGCTATGAATTTGTGGGTAAAAAGGGATGTAGATGATTAAAACGGGGGCTGCAAAACATATAAATTTCATGCAGATCAGTGCTCATTTTGTGCCACACAAAACTAACATGTCGACTTAGGGCATGTACAATGATTGATAAAACATACCTTTCTAATGCCACAAACGTCATTTGATAAAATTATTTATAGAATGGGTCATGTCTTAGTGTTATCTCTAGCAATTCATGTTTGCACACTCCTAAAATGATGGAGTGATTAAAACTAAGCTAGAAAGTATGAAACTAAGAGATGATATGTTGTACAGTTGAGAGAATATTCCTTTCTTCCTCACTAAGATATGGTCTCTTAGCTAAGAGAAGAAAAAGTCTTATCTTCTCTCTATTCCAACTCATCAATCAACCAACGGGGCACTGCTATGATAAGACCATTGTACATGGCCTTAACTAGGATGAATGATCGAGCACACATTCTAAAGTTAAACGTCATGAAATAGATATGACACGTACAAATGACCCACCAACATGTTTTGCCATACAAAATTTAATTTCATGTTCTAACTAAGATCATGTACAATCAAGGAAATATGGTCTCAATGTGGCATTCTGCACGGAATAATGACCTATTTGAGTATAAATAGATATAGTACACACATTGCTGTGGGAAATTCCCTGCACCATGTTAACTTTGGAAAGACATAACGTTAATTTATTAACTCTTACTAATAAGTGACCCACAAATTTTGAAATCTTAATAAAGAGTATGCACTTAACGCAAAAATCCGCTTTTGTGCTTCCAATAGAGAAAAACAAAACATAAACACGAATGAAGAAAATCAAAAAATGGCCTGATTTTGATCCGAACTATGGATTAGAATCGTTGGACGGGAGCCGACGACCTAATGAGAACAGTTGCTCTTGTGGATGGATTCTTATCCCAGTGGCTAGAGCACGGTGGTGCTTCTATGCCGGCCCGAGTTGGAATCCTTGATTCGACTTGGTGTCCCACGCCTTCTCCTTAATTAAAAACAGTGAGGAGGTCCCTCCCTCGCTGGTTCAAAAAAAAAAAGAACAGTTGATCATGAACCATATTAAGGTAATCAAAGGAGGATAAGATTGATCCTGCTACGTAGGAGGGTTGAGGAGAGGTGGCAACTACTGCTCATGTTGTCTACTTTATACAACGTCCGTCTTAAAAGGTAAAACATATATATTTATTGAAAAGTCAGAGGTTACTTAGTTTGATTAAATATACAGAAGAAAATATTAACATCTATAATATTAAATAAATATCATATAAAGTTTATTTTATGACAAACCTACTTATATTGATTTGGTATCGTAAATATGTACACAATTTTCAGTAACACTGGTCAAAATAAGAAGATGCTAACTTTTTGATTAAACAGAAGGTGTAGTAAATAATAAACTATTAGTGCCATATTAAGGTTCAAAAAAAAAAGTTGCTCTTGAACCATATTAAGGTAATCAAAGGAGGAGAAGATTGATCCTGCTACGTAGGAGGGTTGAGGAGAGGTGGGCAACTACTGCTCATGTTATCTACTTTATACTACCTCCATTTTAAAAAGTAAAACATATAAATTTATTGAAGAGTCAGAGATTACTTAGTTTGATTAAATATACAGAAGAAAATATTAAGATCTACAATATTAAATAAATATCCTATAAATATATTTTATGATGAACCTACTGATATTGATTTGGTATCGTAAATGTACATATTTTTTTCAGTAACATTGGTCAAAATAAGAAGATGCTAACTTTTTGATTAAACAGAAAGTGTAGTAAATAATAAACTATTAGTGCTCCATGGATGCAGCTAGTTAGGTGAAGATGACGATGGCTGAATATCGATCACTAGTTCAGAATCGTGGTTGGTCTTTTCTCTAGACAGCTTTTCAGAATTCGTCATCTCACAATTCTCGTTGCGCCGTCCACCATTGTTTACCACCGTCCCCAACCCTGACCAAATCCGACCCGTCGGCTCACGGCAGCAGCAGCCCTGATTTGAAATCGCACACGTCGTGTCACGGCGATGCCGGCGTCAGCCCGGTCAGTCTACGAAGCAGCCTGCCTCCCCCGTCGTCCATCTGTATAAATCTAGAAAGCCAACCAGAAATTTGACCCTTCAATGGCGATGGCGTGCTCCACGAAATCCCTCATCGCAAGCGCGTGATCCATCACACGGCGTCCTTGCCTCCTCTCTCTGCTCCCTGTCCCCTGTTTTATTGTTGCGGCTCCCAGAGGGCAGGAGCAGGAGACAAGTCCAGAGTCCAACTCTCCTCCACATTTCTCCTCTCCTCCTAACGCCAGCTAGCGCCGGCCAGTTCTTGCCTGCCGCCATTGCTTGGCTGAGTCTCAGCTTCGTGGTCTTGGTACGTCTTCTCCCTGAGGCTTATCCCATGGTCGCGTGGAGGATTACCTCTTACCTTTGTTGATTCCTTTCTCGCTTCTTGTTCTTGTTGTATCTGCTGGCTGGATTAGTAGCGGCTGCGGGTGATACTTGCTCTGATGGTGTTAAACTAGTTCTGTTATATTCGCTGGCTACTGGTAAATCTTGGTCTTCTTGTGTCTGAAACCATCCACCTAAAAACTCATCATGTTCTGTTCATGTCAAAATCCTGCTTTTTTTCCTGTACTGTAACTCTGCATATGAACCGTAGAGATTCGCCCGTATGGAGGTGATTCTCGTGTATACCCTCAAGTGCTGTTGTAGTAGTAGTAGTAGTAGAATATACTCAGCTCCTGTTTACTTTCCCTGTTTATGCTAGCGGTAGGCGGCAGTCCAACTTCTTCCTTATACGTACCAAAAATGAACCGTAGACTTTCAGAGATCCCGAGATCATGCCGCGAGACGATTTCTGTCAATATGAGCCATCTAGAAGATAATAAAAGTATTAACACGTTGAAGCCTTCATCTTCTACAACCTTCTCCTTTAAAAGTGATATACTTGGAGTATTCTTAATTTTTTTTTGCAGTAACAGTTAACAAGTCCAAGTGGAACAGTCAGGCTAGTGTTAATGCCAGCCCCAATAATTAATTTGTAATCAAGGCCGCCCCTCTCTCTGTTGCAGTCAGCTATCAATAGAAAACGTACAACAGATCATGGTGCGATCCAATTATTATTTTTTTGAAACTAGATGCGATCCAATTATGGCGGCAGCATGTGAAGCCTTGTGCACAAAAACCGCAGGTTTACTTGTCCCTTGCGTAGCATTGCTCCACAGAAGATTGCCACCATTTGTATCGAAATAGAGGGTGTGTGATTGTTCATGTAATGAATCACGTGTGGTTGCGTTTTCTGGTCTGTTGGACGTTACAGTCATGGAGTTTGGCCTACTGAATTAATACATGATACCAGCAAACAAGGGGAAGAGGTAACCCCATCGTTTTCGCCAACAGAAACAACTGAAAAAACTTGAAACAATCGTTGCTCTCTTTCTAGAATACAAAAAAAGTCGTGGCTCTTATTTATGTACTTGTGGTCCATATTTGTTTCAGATTTAACAGGATGGTAAGGCTTCATAACATGTCAATCTTTGCATATACTCCGTAATAGTATATCCTTAATTTTAAGTAGGACTATTGGTGCACAAAAGAACTGACTGGTGTTATTCGTTCTACAATAGTAGTGTGTATTACAGGTTTATTTATTTTTACTCATATTGCATTATGGTATGCTTATTGTGCAACTGTTGTAAAAGGAAAGTACAGAGATTACATGAGCACAGATGACTGAATCGCACCAACTGGTGGGATCCGTATAACTTCCGCAATCTTGCCCTCCGGTCTTGGTTTAAGTTTCTCCCAGATGTCAGTGTAAACTTATTGAGAACATATAACTTTTGTCAAAAAATAAATACATTTATATTCAATGGGTTATAAATATAACGTGTAAATTAATTGACCGTCATTTCAGATTTGTTGTTCTTCAATATATACATGCATGTGCTATTTAAAATTTCTGTACATGAACATTTGAATCGGGTTTCAGGCAAAGGTACCTAACTTTGCTCCACATCTTTGATCAGTTTAAGGGGTGAGCTCGGTGGTTGAAGAAATCATGTTTCGGAGAAAGCACGCCTCTCATTTCAATTCCGAAGATGCCGATCAGCGACAGGCAAAGGTACTTTTGAAAATTTGTCATGTTTTGATTCATTTGTGGAATTACTACCATGAAAAGTACTGGTTGATGCAATATTGCTACCCATAAACGACGAGATTTTTTTTTTTGAGATAGCTTCCACTTTTTACAGGCTTCCATCTTATATCGATTTCTAAGCAATTTAAATGGAAATTTTTAAACCTTAATATAGCAAAGTAATAGCCCTAAAGATTGTGTCTTAGTACTGAAGAACCACAGGAAATACATGTCAGTTTATCGCCTATATATTATCTATTTATTGCGCGACGAACAGTTTCACATACTCGCTCACAAGGTCAGATCTTGCATTTTGATGGGAATGATCCTGTAAAAATATGTCTCTTATTTTGCATAATATTTCGCTGATAATTCAGATTTTGCATAGTCTACTAATTGGAAATTTGTTTCGAACAGAAGCCCATAATGTAAGATTTTAGGAGTGTGAAATGCCTGACTACACAAGCTTTTCTACCTTTGCTTTGATACACCTCTGTGCTGTGACTTAAACTCCGTAGTCCCCTTTCGCACAAGAGCCTGCAGGAGCTCTCTTATGAATCCGTTTTGTTGTTTCCCGTTGACTAGAAATCCAAAGCAGTATAAACCAGAACCTGTAGCGGAAAATGCTTTTGGCTCCCGAGCTCAGTGGTCCCTCCAGTAAAAAAATTGAAAAATCATATTTATAAGTTTTAAAAATTCTGAAAAAATAATGCAAGTTGCCAATGATGTATTATGTATATCACAAACATGCAAAATATTGATTTGAAATACTTTATATTCTGAGCTACACAAAAATGACAAATCATGTATATTGTGTAAATTTAAAAGTGCGTACATTTAGATCACACATTTGTCATTTTTGTGCACATCAGAATCTAAAGTATTTTAAATCGAGATTTTGCACGTTCGTGGGATACATCATTGAAACATGCATGATTTTTTCAAACTTTTCTAAAACTTATAAATATGATGTTTTATTTTTTTTATCTTAAGGGAGCACTGGATCTTGGGAGTAAGAAATCTCTACTCAGCCTGTAGCTCTTATCTAAGAAAAAACTACCCCTTGTCCTTTATCTATATAAAGTGTACAAGGTTAAAAGACATCTATTTTTTTTAGTTTCTCTACTTAAACATTTCTACTACTTTCTCATGTAACAATCTCCTATGGAGCAGATCAACGAACTGAGAGATGGACTTGGACCTCTGTCTGCCCGTGGAGAGAAGTACTGCACTGAAGCATGCTTGATAAGATATCTGGAAGCCCGCAACTGGAATGTTGGCAAGTCTAGAAAGATGTTGGAAGAAAGTCTCAAGTGGAGGGCAGCTAGCAAGCCTGAGGATATTCTGGGTAAATAAGCTCTTTCCTTGCCTGCAATATCTCAAATGAATAAGTGATTTTGTTAAAAAAACTTGGGAAGTAACTAAGCGTACTGCTATTAATTTCTTTCTCTTTATTTTAGCCTGATGTTTCTGTAGAAGCAGAAACAGGTAAAATGTACAGGGCAAGTTTCAGCGACAGAGAAGGGAGAAATGTCGTTGTCATGAGACCTGCGAAGCAGGTACGAACTCAAATATATTTTGGGCCCTGTAGCTGCCTTAGCATTGAATTCACCTGTATAATACTCCAAAACAATTTCAGAATACATCATCTCATGAAGGGCAGTTGCGGCATCTCATATATACCTTGGAGAATGCAGTATTCAGCCTGCCTGAAGGTCTAGAAAAGATGGTGTGGTTGATAGACTTCACAGGATGGACAATGGCCAATGCAACCCCCATAAAGACTGCCAGAGAAAGTGCGAATATTCTGCAGAATCATTACCCCGAGAGGCTCTCAGTTGCATTCTTGTTCAATCCACCCAAAGTATTTGAGGCCTTTTTTAAGGTGAACATCATCCCTTCATAACTCGATTCTAGCCAGAAAGATTTTTGAAAAGAGATTTAGTGTCTGTCCGAAAAAAGTTCCATATTATTTACTTCTTTTTTAGAGCACGCAATTGATTTATAGAAGGCAGAACAAGTTTACAAGAATGTGTTAACCTGTCTAACAAGACAGGACAGACAACACCACCCAACTCAAAAGCCTACTCTCTCGCTACATGATCAACAACAACAACACCCATATTATTTACTTAACAACTGAAATGCTTTCCAAATGGTTTCAGATTATCAGAGTATTCCTTGACCCGAAATCAATCCAGAAAATCAATTTTGTGTACAAGGAGAACGAGGAGAGCATGAAGACACTGTACAAGCACATTGATCCAGATGTCCTTCCGGTCGATTTTGGAGGGAAGAACAATGTGGCGTACAACCATGAGGATTACTCCAAGTTGATGACGAAAGATGATATTCAAACAGCAAGCTTCTGGGAAGAAGATGGTAACCATGTCATGAACGGGTACTCGGCTCCTGAGGTTACACCTCAATCGTCACTAGTTGCTGATAAAGCAAGTTGAGGACCACCGGTCTGCCATGTCACATTGTCACTGGTCGTTCCTAAACCAAGCTGAGGATCACCCTCCATTATGACAGCTCTCGCTTAATAAATATTTTTTTAGATAAAGGGAATATATTTCGCTTAATAATTGAGTACTTAATAGTATCCCTTGGAATTTGTTAGCCGTCTTACATCTGAATTTTACACGCTTAAGTTGCTAATTTTTCATGTTGTTCTTAGAAATATTAATTTAATCTCTTTCGACGGTTTGCCCGAATTACATCGGACACAGATGTCTTATAAAAAGCTTAACTTTATTTAAATCAATCTCCCTAGTACCATGCCTATTTAATCACTTTGTATTTCAGCGCCCGGCTATTTGGTCCCGATAGATCCGTTTATTTCAATCTCACAAGAGTTGTACGGGTCTTTTTGGCGGATTTTGTAGCAAAAGTGGTGGATCTGGAAGGAGATGACATGCAGAGTGGTTAGTGGTCGGCGGGTTAGGGCAAACCCAACGGGCCACCCCAAATCTGCGTGGACCGTCCGATCTTGTCCGAGTGGACAGGGGGCACGACCCAACACGCCACCCCAAACGGCCGCGCGTCCGCGGACCCTGTTTGGGGCGAAATGGACACTGTCCGTGTCGACATGTGTCCTCTTTTGTCCTCCGGGACCCGGTGGACAGCTAGAGAAAGCAGCGCAGCCACCCCCAATCCCCAATCAAGCCACCCCCATGGTGTCGCCGGCCGCTCTTGCCTCGCCACCGTCGTCTCTTGCCTCGCCGTTGTCCCCTCTTGCCTCGCCGTCGTCCCCTATTGGCGTTCCCAAAGAAGCTGTTCACCCAAGGTGTTCGCCGGCCGCAGCTAGCCAGCTTCCACCGTCGGCTGTCCAGTAGCCCTCGCCGACGCAGCGGGAAGGTGGTACAGCCACAAATAGGCCGTTGTTTCCTCGGTCTCGCCGGTGTACTGCTCGCCAGCAAGCTGTTCGACGGGTTGCCGAGCCGAGGTGTGTTGCGCATCTTCTTCATTCTGCATATGACACTACATTGTTCTAGTCTTGTTTTTTAACCACATATTTTCGTGTAGATGGATAGCTTGTGTAGATGGCAACGCACTATGGTCTCAAGAATGATTTGATGGAACATATGTGGGTTCACCTAGGAAATCAGTAGTATCTCCTTTCTAATTTATTTGATTGTGAACTCTGTTATTTATTTTGTTGTGTGAACTGTATTTGTAAACTATGAACCATATTTATTCGTATTATTTGTAAACTATACTAAAATTAGCAAGAAGAGGAAAGGAAAATGACAAATCCGAGACCTGAATAACATATGGTGGGCCGTTGGGTTTGCCCCCCACCCCAAACGGACAAGAGGCGGACAAAGGTCTCATTTGTGTCCCGGACCGCCCAAACGAACCAAAACGGACACATTTGGTGTCCGATTTGGGGTGGCCCGTTGGAGTTGCCCTTAGGGTCGTGTTCACGAGAGCCTTTCACGACATCAGAAGCTGCCGAGATAGAGTCCGGGACGAATCTAATGTTGGCCTGCAGGGAAGAGCAATTCTCAACTTTTGGCGACTACAGTTGGCACATGACTCGGTGATGCATTGCTCACTGATCATCTCCTACATAGACTTTAATTTCTTCCACATCTCATACATATATGTGACATTATCAGCATGGTGTGGATTTATACCGTGGTTGATGTACAAACAAGTACCGGATTTCGCTTCAACATTTGATTCCTCTTCAGTTATACCGGTGGTTATCTTGTATTTTAAATTTGAAGCATACAAATTCTTGCATTAAAAGATACTCATGGAGTGGATTGTGTGAAGTGAAGGACACGGCGTTTTGGGTCACGGGTGCAGATGCACCCGTTATGTAAAATATTTTAAAAACTTTTCAAAATGTCAAAAATTCTAAATAAAATTTTGGATATACATCATGACATTTTATGTTAGCACAAAAAGTTTCGTGAAGAAAAGACATTTTTTGTGACCTATGCAAAAAAGATAAAAAAATCGTATAACGTCATTTTGAAAAACCCGGATTTGTCTTTTTTGCATAGACCACAAAAATGTCTTTTCTTCGCAAAACTTTGTGTGCTAACATAAATGTCATCTAGTATATCCGAAAATTCTATTTGGAATTTTTTAACATTTTGAAAAATGTTTTTTGAGCAGTGGGTGCATCTAGACCTATGGGACGATATGGATTTCCGGTGAAGAGATGGTTTCTTGACAATAAAGGATTCGTCCTCTCTCCTCGCTCATTATGTGTCGGGTAAAGAAAACCCTAATAATTAGTGCTAAAAGACAACACATAGCATTGAGAGGCGCATAAGGCCTTGTTTGTTTGGGTCGAACGTGGCTGAAAGGGCTGTAGGCTGGCTGTTGTGCTGTGGTAGTAAACCTGATGTGCCGCTGAAACTGTAATGAAGATTGGTCGGCTTGCAGTATAGTTGGACTGGCTGTGAGATGAGAAAATGTCGGAAACAGTTGAGATATCAAGACTGCTCTTGTTTACTATTTCTAAGTTAATCGTCTATTCTAATGTTAATTTTAGCAAAAATAGGCATGTATTAATTTATTAAATTACTATAATGGTAAACACATATGAATTATGACTCAAATGAATGTTTTATCACCCACCTGAAATGTACGAGAAAGTAGTTAATCATAGGCACTTCACCAAAAACAAACATATCGTACAAAAGCGGTTGTTCTTAAGAATAACAAACTATCTATCTTTGACGTCTGACCATTAAAGAGTTCGCGGTTTTTTTCACGTGTGATGTTCATCGTGTTCTTGTGAACTGCAAGCGCAATGTCATAGCCAATAATGGTGCCGTGCGTCCACCTCCAGGGATGTAGTTTTCATTTGCATTATAATTTTTGAACTCTGCCCCGTGTAGCTTGATGTGTTGATCAAAATTGTTAAAAAAGTGTCATACAAGGGATAGCTGTGAATCCATCCGGCCCCACCGCCTTTTTCTGGCGGGAGTGAGCGGAAAACCTCCCAAATCTCCAGTTCTGCAAAGTGCAGTTTCAGCCCCGACATATCCACGGATAGCAAATCGAGCACCGTCAAGTCGAGGAGAACATGACTTGTGTGATCTCGGTGTACGTATATAATATAAATGACACATGACATAACGGACAAAAAACACGGAAAAAACTTACAAATTTATTGCAGAATTGTTGCTCACACAACTGCGTGCTATCACATAAGGGTGTCCTCTTGTACGGTGTCATCTCGAGCAATGGCTAATACCAACTTAGCTTATAAATAATGGCTTAACTTGAGTTAAGGCTTTCGTTTACTCCGTTCGCTTGTCTTTCGGCAGGATCCACACAATTGGCTCAAGCAAGAGCTGGCGGTGATTTTATTCGTGATTTTATTGCTCCGCTTCCTCATCTGCGCTCGTCTTAAGCCAACTTAGCTTTTTGGGAGGTGAAAGAGGGGTTGAAGCGCCCGGCACTACTAAAAGCTCCTCGAAGTGCCCAATGGCCACCTCACACATCCCCTCCGGCTCCGAAGAGGAGAGGTTCATGTCCACGAATACAAAAGGAAATTCTTTGGCAGACCCGAAAAGAAAAAGAAAAAAAGACCGAAACTGGCTGGTGACTATTCCTTGAAATTGATATTTTTGTTGTATTCAGTCGTGGAGAACGTTTAGTTATTCGACAAACAGTCACAATTTTGACAGCTGCAGCACGTAACGGACAATTTCTGATTGTGAATCATGAGAAGAAGATTGTACCAAAATTAGCATGCGGCATCACTGGGCATGCATGATGATTGCACGACCACCACTTCATCAGGCCAGTACGATATCTGAGTATTTGGGCACAACCAAAACAAAGCAATGTTATGTAGCTCCTCATCAATTTCATATTATAAAATCACATTTGCACGATGAACGTCGAAGTGTCGAAGTATGGTGAAGCCACAAGATATATATTACTTGATTTACCGAAAATATAAAAAGAGAGGAAGACACTTGTTTAATGCCGAAGCCACGCTATGGCATCCTCGAAGCAGTTTTGGAACCGCTGCATGCCACCAGCCGCCAGAGAGATGCCCACCTCGATGCCGCCACCGCTGCTCCGGCCCTCTGCCACCGCCATCGCCCCGGTTCTCGCTACGGACACGATCTCCACCTTAGCCGGTCGGCCGAACCCAAAGTCCACATCATACACACGGAACCTGGGGGACCCGGCCACAGTCAACATCCCGGCCATGGCAGCCTCCTTGACCCGCCCCGGCCACAACTCCGGTGACTTGATGTCGCCCACCGCTTCCTCAATCGCCGCAGCTACCGCCGTGCACGCGGCGAAGAGGCCACCGATTCCGGCAGCCGCGAGCTGGTCCTTGGGTGCCGCGTGTACTGCGGCGCCCACGCAGTTGCCCAGGTACTCGTCTGGGATGGGAGGCTTCATCCGCGAGCGGTGGTCGATGGGGAAGCACAAGTATGTCAGGTCGCCGCTGTTGCTTCCTCCATCTTTGGCTCGCTGGTAGCATGACCAGATGAAGCCTAAGGTGGCGACCAGCGAGGAGCATCGCGGCTGCGCCGCGCCAGGCCTCTCCGCCTCGCCGGCGATCACGTCCTTGACGCGTTGTATGTCTTGCTTGTACAGTATGAACGTGGCGAAGAGTTGATCGTCCGATATTTTGACGCGGTCCATCTGGTCGGCGGGGAGCCTGGCTTCAACGAAGACGTCGTAGAAACCCCTTGGGTCCTTTATGAGAGTTCTATCGATGACAGGGGGTGGAGGCGCGTCAGCGCCGGTGCAGGCCGCCGCCCAAGTGTGCAGGAAGCGCGTCGAGCCCGCCCCGTCGCAGGCGGCGTGGTGCAAGGCCACGCCGATGGCGAGGCCACGGCGCAGCACGGTGGCTTGCAGCGCGAGCACCGCGCCTCCCCCCGGCAGAGACGGCGCGAGCGGGGTGATCTTGGCGATGTCCCTCGGCTCGTCGGTGGCTAGCTCGTCCACGTCAGCATCATCGCAGTACTCCGCGACGGTGAAGGTGACGCCGTCGCCCGGCTGGTAGAAGAGCTCGTAGCGGTCAGCCGTCCCAGGCTTGAGGCGGAGGCGGCCCGCGAGCGGGTAGTAGGAGTGGAGAGCTTGGGACAGAGATGTCTTAAGGTTGGAGAGGATGGTGGCTATGTCGGCGTCGGCGGCGAGGCGGTAGAAGAAGACACGCTGGACGGGTGGGGAGTTCACCCAAAAGACGTCGTAGAAGGTGAGCGGGAGGAAATATTCGGGTGGGGCGGCGCCGATACTCGGCGAGGCTGCTACGAGGGTGGTATCCAGAACGCTGACAATCGGCGCCATTGCTATTGCTTGATGTAGCAGAACTACCTCGTCGCGTTCATTGCATCGGCATGGCCATATATAGCTAGCTTAATATGATCGATCGAGTGTTAGAAGGCTTGTACGGCTTGCTTACATAATCTGTGACGATAACGTACCAATTTTGGTAGTGGTGCTTTATCGACTTTCCAGTGGTTATGATGCGTGCGTAGAAGGTTTCCGTTGCTGCGACGAGTAAGGGTGATTTTTTTTTTTGGAAATAGGGATGCGGATCCCTGGCCTCTACATCAAAATGATTCACACAACCATCGTAATTATTGCATAGTATCAAAGATTTGTAATGATGCGGTTACAGGGACGGGATAGGTGGTTGGGCGTCCACCGAAACCAGCGACGGACACAAAAAACTAGCCTATCTCCAGATTAAACCCAGCCTGACAGCACCGGAGAGCTTCTAGAGCTCCACTTCTTCGGCTATCAGTCTGCAAATCCCACGGCTTGTTGCAGCTAGGCGTTGAAACACCCGGGCATTACGCTCTTTCCAAAGCATTCAGACGATGAGAAGCATGACGGAATCAAAACCTCATCGTCGCGGCCATGGGCCTCGTGAGCGTGCATCGGGCCACCAGTCGATCGAGGTCGCGTCTGCATCTGCACTATGTCTATGTGGCTACAAATAACTCTGTAAATGTTCGAATGGGTGTTTGCTGGCCACTTGCTAGCTAGCTAGTATTGGTTTGATTACATCACCCTATTAAACGATGCCGGACTCGTTGTAGCTCTCCTTCTTTCCTTCTATTGCAATCGACACGCAAGGCTTTTGCGTGTTCGCAAAAGAAATTTAACAAAAGACGTCTAAAGAGAATCAAGCATGGATCTTGATGCTGGTGATCTATCTAGAACACTAATTGGAATTTAGAACATCTCCACCGGCGTCGTGAAAAGCCATCTACTCCCTCCGTTCCATTTTAATTAACTTGTTATTCACTACATATGGATGTATCTATACATGTAACATGTTAACGGGTGAGGAGAGAAAAAAGGACAATGGCACCTCCATCGATCCGTGCCGTCTGAAAAAATGCACCGTGTCCATCCTTGAACTTTTGGGGACGCTTCCGGGGTAGCTGAACGCGTCCACACTCACCCTCTGACAAGCGGGTCCAATGTGTCATAAAAACGCGGGCAAGTCGGCGGCCGGTAAGTTTAGATTAATGGTGCCTCCCGCCTTGCCGGTTCCACACGGACGCCTACTATTTACAACGTGTCGTCGGAGCAGCTTACCACGTGTCCTCATTAACATGATGCCAGCATTAACGCAACCACTTACCACTTGAGCACTTCACCAGCCCCGGTCTTTATATGCCACGGCCGGCGCCTGTGTCGGACATCAAAACCCTCGTATTCACACTTTTCCTCTCACTATCTCTCCAGCACCTGCACACATGTCACAAAAGCGATGTCATTGTCATCCGCGAGCAGAGGCAGGAGGGACGAGCGCCTGGGTTCAGTCAGGATGTAAATGGGCAGCTCGGTGGACGTTCTGGACATATCCACCTGAGCCACGTAAAGATTAACCGTACTATGTGGCAGCCATATATTATTAGTTGGATTTAAGTGGGTTTCGTGGCGCCACCAAGCCCATGGCGTTCTCCCCATCAAGCTCGCTCTTGGTGCTATACACGCAGCTAGAGAACGATGAACCTGCCGTTCCTGAACCCGTCCAGGCGGGCCTCCCTCTGTTGTCAATCGTCGTCTTGTCGTCGTCGCTGAGATCGTCGAGTATCCTCTGAAGCCGTGGCATCTTCTCTGAGTCCGTCACCATGATGACAATCTGGGTCACGTGGTTCGTGGCCTTGCCGGCGGAGCCGACAGTGACGACCACAGCTGGGTTCCGGAGGTACTTCCTGCCTAGCCGCTCCACTGCCGGCGTGTGGTGGCGCTGAACATGTGGGTCGTCCTGTACACCTTCTGCTCCTCTTCGCCGGCGTTCTCTGGTTTCAAGTTGCTCAACGGCATGTCGTCGAGCACACGGACGACCTGCGGCTCGAACCCCATGGCAATCATCCTGTCGGCCTCGTCGAGCACCACGTAGCTGCACCGGTTGAGCACGACGTACCATCTCTCCAGGCAGTCGAGGAGCCGCCCTGGCATCACGATGACCACCTAGCAGCCTTCCGTGAGCCTAAATCCCTGCTCCTCGATCAGCTGGCCGCCGCCGAAGGACACAACCTTGATGCCGTGGTAGGACGCGAATTTCGCCGATGACGTCTCGCCCCCGTAGGCCCAGCATCACGGCGGCCATCTGGATCTGTGTTGGCTTCCCTTACCCGGCCCTGTCGACCGCGCGGAGCAGCTCGGCGCTGAGCCCACTCTCCGCCCAGCTCCGCATCGGACGGGGCGCGCCGGCGGAGGAGCCCTTGTATGAGATGTCGTGGTCCTCGCGCGGAAGCATCGGACGGGGCGCGCCGGCGGAGGAGCCCTTGTATGAGATGTCGTGGTCCTCGCGCGGAATCCGTCAGTCCTGCTCCGTCATCTCCTCGGAGAAATCGTGTGGCGGCGTGGCAAGCCCCGCGGAGAAGAAGGGGCGAAGGGAGCCGCCGAAGGGGACGAATCTAGCGAGCGAACAGAGCGAGGGCAAGCAACGCCACTGGATTTGGTGGATTTGGTGGGCTAATCCACATGCGCCATTTAACTTTTGCAGCTGTCCACTTACGCCATTTAAACGTTTTTTGGTGGATGGCGTATATGGGCTTACTGGGCGCCGCTGCCACTTTCATCCTGAGGTTCAGCAGTGATGGATTCGCCTTGCGTAGGACCAAGCCGGATCCCAGCTGAAGCAGGGATACTAACGGAGTGGCATCCCTTCTCCATTAAGGGACACCGCCGACGGAGATTTTCTCAGCTACACCAGGACTACGCAGCAGCCATCACCACCCCACCCCTACGACACCCACGTCTACTACTCCCTCCGTTCTAAAATAGATGACTTCCATTTAGCCAAATGTGGATGTATCTATACTTATAACATGTTTAGATACATCTACATATTAGCAAATGGAAGTCATCTAATTTTGAACGGAGGGAGTACTTGTGGGCGTAAATGCAGCCTCAACACATAGCTGGCGGTGGTCAGAAGTTGGTTGGTAGAGCAGTCGAGGTAGTCACACTAGCAGCCGGGGCCGTGGCGCCAGCCGAAGTTGTAGCCATATGATGACGACATCATATACCTCGACGATGATGAGTAGATTTAGGGTTATATTAGGTTTTTTTCTTCTTAAAATCTATGTGAAATTTTTATGAATTTGAACAAAAATTGTTAGAAATTTGAGTGTTCAAATTATAAAAAAAAAACTTTTTGGGGGCACCGCTGCGTGCAGCCCTACCCCATTGGGCCAGATATGTGCCCAGCATCGTACGGACCCTCCCGGATGTTTTCTAGACATTCTAGTTCAAGTGACCAACTATTTAACGCAACAACCAACTACACAGTTAAAAGATTTATTATAAAAAAGATCAAAATAGGAATGTTTCGAAAGCGGAATTTTGTGCTCGGGTGCAATTTTTTGAAATTATATTTTTGAGTTACAAATATTCAAATATTTTCTGTGATTTTTTCAAAAGTTTCGTGGAAAATCAGACGAGCTTGACGAACGTCCCATTTGACCATCTGCAAGTCTTGAAAGAGTGAAGCGTGGAAAAACTAAGAAAAGCTAACCGAGTGGGGCAAAACTGAATAGAACTAACACTGTGTTTGGATGTAGGAAAGTTTCCTGGGAATTGAATTGGACTAGCAATTCCATTTCCCAGATGGGAAGGAAAGTTTCACCAATTCCAATTCCGCTGTTTGGTTGTCACTAGGATTTATGGCTGGAATCAAAGGGTAAAACACGATTCCAATTCCTGTTTGGATGTATGAATCTTGGAATTGGATGTTTTTTTGAGTTTGGACAATGTAAAACTTGTTACATGTATGAAAACACTTTTATGTGTATATTTGAATGTTGATATATTATTTTCCATGCATAATAACATTATAATTTCGAAATCAAGTCACAAACAATAACACAAGTAGAAATTAAATACTTTCGAACTACGAACAACACAAGGATAATCATTTTATCTCTAAAAATAGCACAAGTGGGTAGTTCATGTCTCTTTTACACATAACACAAATAGATAATTCGTGAACAACAAAGTGCATAGTAGTTCATATATCAACCAAACAGGAACTTGGTACATTAACCCAAGGTCAAGAGCCATGCCTTCCTTAACCCCTCGGGGAGCGCCATGAGTGCTTCAACCAAGCGCTCGTTAACGATCAACTTCCCATAAGCTCTCAGCATATAACTATCCTCCAAATCTGGTACCTTCTTTAGGGCATCAAGGATTTCAGTTGGAGGAGTCACCTTTGGCATAGGAAGTGGCTCGGTGGACTTCAAAGCATCCTGAAACGTCATCTTCATTTCTCCCATCATGCACAAGATAGCATCCCAGGTACGTTGCCTCTTTGGAGGCGCCTCGGGAGTTTCTTCAGGAGGAGCTGGTGTGTTTTGTGGTTCTTGAACGCCTTCAGCACCTGTCCTAACTCCTACACCGGTCGCATGATCTCTCGAATATATGGTACTGAGAGAGTCCCAATTGTTCACTACCTTGTTCTTGTAGGCACGTGCATCTTTGTTAGCCTACACAAAACACAACATGTTTATGTATCATATGTTACTAATTTTAGAGAGTAGGTACACAAACACATCAACTTGGGATAGAACGAATACCTCACAAACACAGTCCAAATTCTTCAGCTCAGCTCCTGCAAATCTCCAGATTCTGCAATTTTCGAAAGAGTCCATCAGCTTCCTCCATGCGAGACAGTGAAAAACAGGGAAAAGAGCAGGGGAAAAGAGGTGGAGGCCGGCTACGAGGCCATGCCCCCTGCCGCCGCCATGCGCCTCCGCTTCCTCTATGCACCTCCGCTGCCTCCATGCCACCCTACCGCCGTCAGTCCCCCTGCCGCCGCCAGAACCACTGCCGGAGATCTAGGGTTTGAGCCGCCAGAATATCGGAAGGAGGCGGTGTAGGGAGGAGCACGAGAAGGAGGCGGGTAGGGAGGAGGCCGAGGGAAGGGAGGGAGAATTACCTGCGCCGCGCCGTCGCCAGATTCCTTCCGCCCTCGCAGGATTCCAGCCGCTGTCGGGCCTGGAGAACGAGGACGGGCGACGCGCAACCTTTCTCGCGAGCTAGTGAGCGAGCGAAGAGGCACGGGGCGAGCGAAGAAAACTTTCCCAGCCTTTCCCAGGTGTGGGGCTGGGAAACGGTGAGAGTGGAGCGCACATGTGGAGGGGTCTTGCGTGGAATTGGTGAAAGTTTCCAGACTCGATTTCATATACCACTCCAAACGGTGAAATTCGCTGTCCAATTCCAGATTCTCCAATTCCAGCCCAACTTTCCCACATCCAAACACAGTGTAAGCGAATTGAGGCTCCAAACTTAGAAAAAAAAACTACAAACAAAGTTATCATCATGTGTAACGTGAACAAAAGTTAACAGAGGTAGAAAATATAAACAAAATTTGAAAAATGAAAATCACCAAGAAACATATATACCAGGTGAAGGAAAAAAAATTAAAAGTTAGCAAGAAACATTTGCCGGGAGCGGTGCTGGGCGCCAGTCGCTCGAGAGGGGAAGGGGAGTGCAGGAGGAAGACGAGACGGGGAACGCGATGGGAATGAAAATGATTTCAAAATAAATTGGATAAAAAAAGGGAAATAATATGGATCAAAAACTTTGCACGAATCTCCAAAATAGTAAAGAAATTCCGAAGTAGAGGACTATTTTGTAAGGTTTGTAAAACTTTGCACGAATCTCCAAAATAGTTGGATGCCCCGGACACGTCGGGGACGTCCAACTGGTTGTGGGAATGCATTTTCGGATGGACTTATGTCACAAAAAAAAAGGGTAAAGTGCTCGGTTGACCGAAAGGCAATGGGAGCCCACTCGCGGGACGGCATAAGACGAACACCCTGCACGGTCGACCGACAAACGGCGATTTCGACTACATCCATGGAAACGTTACGTTTTCTTTAAAAAAAATGTCACAGTGATATGGCTTACGATTGTGATCTGTTTAAACGTGGGTCCTTGTGATTAAGAACGAACAAATTCCACCACATGTGCCACGCCCTCGGCGCAAGTCAACGATGCCAGCATTAGGCACTCCGCTAAGCACCTCAATGATAAATTAACAAGCCAACCACCTCCAAATCCCTCCTCGTCGCCAGTGCGTGATTCCATTCCACTGCGTCTCTCGCTTCTCGCTCTCATGATCCGAGTACGAGGCAGAGAAAGTCCAGTTCAACTCTGAACATCGATCTCTCGTCCTAACGCCAGGCAGCGCTCGGCCAGTTCTTGGTCTTAGTTGCTTCGTCTCCCCGGGGCTTCTCGCGTATCCTGGTATGCAGATTTTGTTTTGCTTTCTGGATTGATCGGCTGCTGTGAAACTCCAAATTCTTGCCTATTCATTTATTGATCATACTCTGCATGTCTGCATCCACCAAAAATACATCAAAGGTTCATGTTTGCCAAACTCTGTAGCTGTAAGAGTATATTCTCCGGAAAAAAACTGTAAGTATGAAAATGCTCATCCTTTCAGGGGGGAAAAGATGCGTAGCATCAACTGAAGAGCTGTTTCCGAAATATTTGTAGCTATTTTCTTTTGAATTCATCTTCTTTCTGACGCTTGCTGCGTTTGGAGATCTAGGATTTCTGCCAATCTGGGTTAGCGAGATGATAAAGTTAGCATGCTGAAACCTTCAGCTTCCACAGCCTTTCCCATTAAAAGTCAAAGTTGGAGTAAGAATTGAACCATACGCACATCTTCCTGCAATGTGATTTAAGAAAGAGTAGTGCTATACATACGACGAAACTCTGTACGATTCATGTACGACCTTACGTGGAGAATTCCGTTTGGGCCGGATTGGGCCACGGCACGGCAGATTAATTAGCACTGCGGTAAAAGAGCACTCCGTGAAATCGTCGTACGCAAAGCAGTTCCGTTTAAGAAACGGATCTGCCTATCATATATTAGGGTGTGTTCGGTTGAAGAATAAGGTAGAATGTAATGGGTTCATTTTACACCTGAGTGATATTCTTGTGCTCGGTTGGAGAAGGAACCCGAACGGACTGATTCCTAGAAAGGGAATATACCCCTAATATGCTGAACCGAGTGATTCCTCCAAATCGGTGGAATCACATGGTTCCTTGTCTTTAACGATTAAAAAAACAAACTGCTCTCATCTCACCTCTTGGTCGTCCTCACCCTCACGCACGAGCAGCCGCCGCCGCACCTCCTCGCTCAGCCCGGCGCAACTACAGCTCACGCCACCGTAGCTGACCCCGCCACCGTAGTTCACGCCGGATCCGCCGCCGCCGCTCACGTCGGAGCCACCGGAGCCCGCCCCATCGTATTATACCTGACCCCGCCGTCGCCGGCCTGCAGCTCACCCGTGAGTCGTCGCCGCCGTAGCTCACGCAGGATCTGCCGCCGTCGGTGCCACAGCTCACGCCGGATCCGCCGTCGCCGCAGTTCACTCGAGAGCCGCCACCACCGCAGCTCACCCCACCGTACCTGACCCCGTCGCCGCCGCAGTTCACTCATGAGCCGCCACCTCCGCAGCTCACGCCATCGCAGGAGGGCCCGACTGTGGTGCCCAGAAGCCCCTTCGCTCACCCCGATTACGACCGGCGCTGACGGCCGAACTGCTGCTGCTGAATTCCCGGCGACGTGGTAATCTCACCAAGGTGAGCCGAACCAAATCCATTCTATTTCATCTCTCTAACCGAACACCAGGAAGGAACCGTTCCATTCTACCTAATTCCACAACCGAACATAGAAATGGAATCGACCTGTTCTTTAGGAATGTAACCATGACATTCCATCCTACTTGGCTCTTGAACCGAACACACCCTTATTTGGTAGGTTTACTTAGCCTTTTTGTAGCATTGTTCGACAGATATCACATTTATTTCAAGAGGAGAGATAGAGCACCAAAAAAAACACAAGAGGAGATAGGAGATCCATGTAGGTGATGTATTCATTGAGTCAATGCTACGCTGCACGGATACCTTGCTCGGAGCTCGTGTCCGTGTCGGATACCGTATCTGATACCAATTCGGACACGATACCTCTTCGATACATATTGGCAACATATAGGTAAATAAATCATTTAAAAGAATTGGTGATACCCCTTGCAAGTCACAGGCAGCCAGCAGCACACTGCTTTCTCAGCCTCCTCTCTGATGCTCTCACCAAATGCAAATAAAATTTATGTGATCACGTTGGCACCTCTAGCTACTACATGTATTTATTTATTTTAAAGACTATGAAAACGTATCCTCGTATCGACGCTTTTTCAATATGTCGTATCTTCGTATCCGTATCGGCCCAATACCGATACACGTATCCGTATCGGTGCTGCATAGAGTCAATGCCTTGTGTCTTAATCTACTGTAGTGATTAGGACGTCACTTTATAGGCTCATACGTACTGAATTGATACATGAATGCGTTCGGGATTTCCTGAAAATTCGGGACGGGAAATTTGGGAAAAAAAAGTTCGGGATCCACAAGTTGACTCCCGATTTTCCATCAGAAAAATTGATTCCCCACAATTCGGATCGGGATCGGGAAATCCCAGATTACCTGAAGTTCAGAACAGAGAAAAAGAAATGACAGCAAAATTGCACGGCGTGCGGATTGGATCGCGAGCGACGGCGTCCCGAAGCTCACTTGTCGAACGAGGAAGATGGAACGCTGGCCGTGCGAACAGGATGGCGTGGTCGCGGGAGGGTGGCTGGGTCGCTTGGCGGCGAGCGGCGGGATCGAGCGGTGGCGCCTGGCTGTGGTCAGAGACTCGTTGGCCGCGAGCTGGAGGAGGACAAAGGGGGATTGGAGAGGAGAACGGGAGCGCTGGCGACGCCGGTCGGGGGAGGCTTGAGGGGCTGAGGGCGTGCGGCGGCGGCCGCCGGCCGGCGGATCGAGCGGTGGTGCCCTATGGCGCTCGCTGAGTCGTTGTGGTCGGGACGGGGAGTAGAGTCGTGGACGACTGGACGTGGTCGCCTGGCTTATTTACTGGGCCAGATGGGCTGGGCTTTTGTCACGTATTTGCTGGGCTCACTCCGTTTCGGGAAATTCGGGCTGTTCCGGAAATGAGATCACCTTCCCGAATTACCTGAGATTATTTCGGGAAATCAGATCACCTTCCCGGAAATGCTATCGGGGTTTTCGGGTTCGGATAATTCGGGATCGGGATCGGGATATTCGGGATTCAGGATCGGGAAATATGCCCACCGTGATACATGACAGCAAAGAAGTGGAAGAGGAACCCATTGTTAGTTTCTTTATAAAGGGGATATATTAATATCGCCAAGATACCAATTACATCTAGCCTCTGCAATAACGAAATGTTCTCAAGTCATTAGGGATGCACACAACTATACAAAAAAAAAAAAAAAAAAAGGTCCCGCTACAGCGACCAGTTCCTTGTAGCTGCAACACAAACCACCACCAAGATAACACCTGGAATCCAAATTCTACAAAAGAGACGCCTCCAAAAGGAAACAGTGCATAAACACCGTTATCTCCCGATCATAGATCTTAGATTTTCACCCTAGAGAAAGTCCGTGCTATCAAAACAATGTGTTCAACAAAGCCATTACCAAGCACAACCATTAAGGTCAGACCTTGGATTTCCACCCTGAAAGATTAGACTCTGTACTCCTCTTGTGCTGCCGCCCTGCTTGCCGATGCCGCTGCTACAAGTTACTAATCACCAAACAAAGTACTCATCACCTCAAAGACTCGGTCTGCCATTACTATACATCAGCCGCCATTACATTCTCTGCCACTATCCTCACCAAAGCAATCGAAATCCGACATGTCCCATGGTGACAATTGTTTGGTGTCGACAGAGAGAGTTGATAAAGCAAAAGGCTTTTGAGTAAACTTTTTATGTTTTTTGTGTCCACCTATACTACTTTTTTGGACTTTTTTACCATCCTAACATTCCACCACACTACTTTATTCGTTGGAAAAAAACGGATTCGATATTGACCATAATAACTATTTAAAAATCAATTTCAAAAAGCATGCAAATCGATTTAAAAAAGTGTGCAGATCAAAATCTGTTTTGAACATTGCCGTTGATTCAACAAGATCTCTAAACTAGATCCAGCTGATTTGTTTGGTTTGAAGAGTTTCTTCTCTACTTGTTTCATAATATAGCTCTTTTTAGCAAGCTAGTTTAGTTTGCTAAAAAGGCTGACATTGTGGAACAGAGGCAATATATTTTCTATTCTACTTTTAACTTGAGTTTCTACTGCATTTTTCTATTCTGCTTTTACACTTGTTTGAACATATGAAGTAGGTTTATACAAGGGTTTGCCATGGTTACCTAATTTTGCTCTGAATATTTTTATCTATAAAAGGTTTGAAATTCCTTGAGATTTGAAGATATCATGTTTCGGAGAAAGCACAGCCCACAATTCAATTTGGATGATGCCGAGCAGAGACAAGCAAAGGTATTTTGAAAAAAAAATCATGTTCTTGTTAATTCATGGAACTTTTAGCATGCAAACCACATTGCCTCACGTAACTAATTACAGTGTTTATTTTCCCTCCCAATGAAAAGAAAAAAACTGAAAAGGTGTTACACTTATTTTTAAGCAAATGAAAATAGTCGAGCTATAAAGCTATGTACAACAAAGTAGTAGCCCGAGCGGTTATGGCATAGTAAATCAAACACAGAGGGAGATATATGTTAGTTTATCTCTTATATATTGGATAATATATCCTATTATTAGGTGTAGAGTTTATATTATATATTTGAGTAAAACACATGTTCCGAGAATGTGCGGTTTTGTCACGAAGTTGCAGAACGTGAAAAATAGGTCACAGAGTTGCCACGCGCGAGCGTTTTGGCTACTCCGTGAGGGCGGCCGTGAGTTTGCATACGTGGCGGACTGTTTTTTAAATCACCCATAAATTTTATTTATTATAATTGCTAGGTCCTTTTCAACTGTTTTATGTTTGCCTTTTTAGGGAGAGATTTGTAAAAAACCATAACTTTAGGGGGGATTGTACAAAATAACTGCCGCCATCACGGAGTGACCAAAACACGCTTTGTGACTCGTTTTTCACGTTTTGCAACTTCGTGACCAAACCTTATATTCTCGACAAGTTCATGTACTAAAACTACGTTTTCCCCTATATATTTGTTACGAGTCAAACGATTTATTCTCAGTGGTTGTGGTATGAGTGTTGTAACTCCACCTTCTCCTGTTACAGATTTTCCGTTTAAGCATGACAAGTACGTTTTATGTATCGACAACCCATGCGGTTACATACTAATTATGTGCACCTTTTTAAGGTATATTCCTCGCAATGATTAGTAGGATATTTACCATCTGATAATAATGATCATTTTGCAAAATGTCTCTCACTTAGCATAAGTAGCTCTCTGATGAGTCCTTTTAGGATTTGCACTTGACTGGAAGAAGCTCGTAAGCAATCAATACTACTGCTGCTTGTCGCACAAAACTGAAAACTGAAGTGCATCCTTTATCTGTATAATGTATACAGGATTGACATTTTCTAATTTTTATTTAGACATGTAAGCTATCTTCTCGTCAATTCTTCCTGTGATCAGATCAGTGAACTTAGAGCTGCACTTGGCCCTTTGTCTACCCGTGGAGAGAAGTACTGCAGTGAATCATGCCTGATAAGATATCTAGAAGCCCGCAACTGGAATGTTGACAAGTCCAGAAAAATGTTGGTAGAAAGTCTCAAGTGGAGGGCAGGTAGCAGGCCTGAGGATATTCGCTGGGTAATTGTTTTCTTTAATTTTTCCTTGCCTGCACTTCTCCAGTGATGTTTCTTTCTTAACTTGGTCAAGTGCCTAACGATTGCATTAATTGTATTCATCTTTATTCCAGCCTGATGTTACTGTTGAAGCAGAAACGGGTAAAATGTACAGGGCAAGTTTCCCCGACAGAGAGGGTAAAACCGTGGTTGTGATGAGACCTACAAAGCAGGTAAAAATTCGAAATGTTTAAAATTGTCAGTGTCTAGCTTCCTTAAACTACAACTCACATCCGAGTTATGATGGTACAATTTCAGAATACAACGTCTCATGAAGGACAGGTGCAGCATCTTGTATATACCTTGGAGAATGCAGTCCTCAGCCTGCCCGAAGGACAAGGAAAAATGGTGTGGCTGATAGACTTCACCGGATGGACACTTGCCCATGCAAGCCCCATAAAGACTGCAAGAGAATGCATGAGAGTCGTGCAAAACCATTACCCGGAGAGGCTTTCAATTGCATTTCTGTTCAATGCACCCAAAATATTTGAGGCTACTTTTAAGGTGTATGCTTTGAACATCATCCTTTCGTTAACATATTAATTTGTATTCATACAAAAAAAGTTCTTTATTACTTATTTTAGTTTCCAACTTAAACGTTTCAACTGCTTTCAGGTTCTCAAAGTATTTGTTGACCCGATTACAATGAAAAAACTCAACTTTGTGTACAAGGAAAACGAGGAGAGCATGAAGACATTGTACAAGCACATTGATCCAGATGTCCTTCCGGTAGATTTTGGAGGGAAGAACAATGTGGTGTACAACCATGAGGACTACTCTAAGTTGATGACGAAAGATGACATTCAAACATCAAGCTTCTGGGCAGAAGATGGTAACCATGTCATGAACGGGCACTCGGCTCCTGAGGTTACACCTCAATCGTCACCAGTTGCCGCTAAAGCAAGTTGAGGAGCACCAGCCTGCCATGTCACTCGTGATTCCTAAAGTACCACTCTGCATTATGACGGCTCTTGCTAAATAAGTGAGCTCTTAACAATCCCATGTTACATAAGTTGCTAATTTGTGTACTACCTCTGATCCGAATTAATGGTCGCGAGTTGTACACCACGTTTGTACTATACTAGCTATCCGTCCGCGACCGTTAAAAGGGATCGGAGGGAGTACATTGTTTTGAGAAATACTAATTTCTCTTTCGATTGTTTCCCAATGTCATAGAAAACCTTATGCCCATTTTAAATCAGTTTCCCGGAAACATGCTTATTTAATCGCTTTGTATTTTAGCAGACGCTTCATCCATTAATTTCATTCGTGACCTCGCAAGAGTTATTTGAATCTCTTTGGCTGGGACTTCTAGACTTCTACGAGCTGGAGATCCACAACCTCCACCCACTAAGCATGTGCTCTACTTGTCTGTCTTCATCACTGCGTGCAAGGGCTACCTCGGGGTGGGAACCGAATGGTAGTATGTCACTGAACCGTAGAATTTGTTCCCCTCCCCCCTTTGTCGGGGGAATGCCTTCTGTTTGGACGTCCTAAATCAGTGGCCCACTGGTGGAGATGTTGTGGGAGAGGATGTCAAGCGCCGAGTGCGGCCGGCTAAATGGAGAGGGTGGCCCATGTTTGACGATGTCTGGAGGGCCAACCCCACCAGAGAGTCCAATGAGCGGCTAACGGAGGCACCATTCATTCCCAGGTGATGAAGCTGCTTCAAAGCCTATCAAACTTGGATAACACTGTGCACCCCTTGCCTTACGACCTGTTGCACCCGCCTCCTCATGTAAAGCCTTCTTTTCATATGTTTCCCGATTGAGGTCTTCAAGATTGTCTTTTGATCCTTCCTTTGTTGCACTAGGGGCGGGAGCAATTCATCTCCTACGAACCCATAGTTCCCCAATCTCCATCGGTGGGTTCGTCGAGTGGTTTTCCCGGACAGAAGAGGGAATCGACTGCCAAAAGGAACAGAGCAAGCGTGCACGGCATCCCAAGCTTGCACTGCAAGGAGCGTTTGTTGAAGATGAACTCCCTCTTTATGATGGATTGAAGCATAGGTAATCGTTATTGCGGGACAAAGTCGAGCCAAGCTCCCCTGCGGCAGAGGTTCCGAATGGACCGCGTTCAGTCTCTGTTGAATATTGCATATCTAGATTGATTCGTTTAGGGTTAGGGTTAGGGTTTTGCCTCTCTCTCTCTCCCCTATATATATGTACCTTTGGTGATCATTATGCAATACAATAGAATTATATCAAACATCTTGCTATCCGAGCCTTTTTCTCCCTCCCTCCCCCCGCGCGCACCGCCTCTGCGCCACCGCACCATGACTACCTCTTCTTCCTCCACCATCCCCATTGCTTCCGCCCCATAGCTCCTCAAAGCACCTCCAGCAATCTCCCCCTCCCTACCCTTCCTCTTACCCCAACTACCACCGATCCCCTAAACCTCAATGGCCTCTCTGTCAACCTACCCACCACGACCACCACCACCTCCGATACGTAACCCTCTCTCGTCTTTCCCTCTCATCTCACCCTGCCGACCTTCTTCCACCCCATCCTCGGCATCCACATCACCAACTACATCCAATTTCAGGTTTCCTCCGATGGAGCCAACTTCTCCAAGTGGCGTCAGATCATCACCAACGTGCTCACCATGTACAAGGCGCTCGATCACATCAAGGAGGGCGCCGCACCTACCAACCCTAGCGACGACTGGCTTGCAGTCGACACCCATATCTCGCTGTGGTTCATGGCCACCCTCAGCGACGACCTCTACTGTCTCGTCCACGGCGCCAACGGCCGCACCTGCTCCACGTGGAACCGCCTGATGCGCTTCTTCATCAACCACGAGGCCACGCGCTACATCTACCTCAGCAAAGCCTTCCGCAACACACCGCGGGGCGATCTCTCCATCACCACCTACGCCAGCAAACTTCAGCACATTGCTGACGACCTCGCCGACATCGGTCATCCGGTGAGCGACTACGACCTCACTCTCCAATTCCTTGACGGTCTTGGTGGCAAATACAAGCTGCAGGCCAAAATTCTGAAGACCACTGTCCCCCCCCCCCCCCCCCCCCCCTTCGCGGACGCTTGCTCTCGTCTTCAACTCGCCGAGATTGTTGATGGCATAATTTGGCTAGTTAGTCTGTGCATTTGGGCCAAATTAATTTTAGAGTGTATCAAGCTAATCTGTTGATTGACAAAGTGTTCAGCAGCATTTTTTGCATAGACCGAGGGCAAGTCCTAGCTACATCCACAATGCTGCCAAGGACAAGTCGTGAGAGGACGGATGCCAGCCTGAATTATTTTGCATGGATTAAAAGAGACCTAGGGCAAGTCTTAGTTCAATTCAGGGATGTTTGGAGCTACAATGCTGGTATCTGGGATACTTCCTAGCTGGCCTCGGATGGCGATTTTGCGAAGGCTCTGAAGACATGTGCGGAGAGGTGCAAGAGAAGGTTTCACGTACACGTCAGAGGTGGTATCTGTTCCATCGTTATTAGCTGGTTTAATTAGTATTGTGGCCGAATATCTTATTATTTCCTTGTAGACTAAATCATATTTGTACGTGAACGTAACTTGAACCTTGGAGCTCTGTCACGTACGGATCAGATTTGGTCGGCGTCGACCTACTATCGTAACCGACGATATGTCCCTAGTCGGTTTTAGCCTTTGGAATTCCTTTTTTGTACGCAAAGTCCCGCACCATATAAAGGTACTGGCCGATTGACGAAACAGACTCCAGCCAATCGATCTATGCATAATACAATTTATCTTTACTTTTTCGTTCTGTTTCTTTTTGTTTTCTCTGCCATGCCCTAGCAGCCCTAGGGTTTGGATCATCTTTGCCGTTTTGTGCTGAAAAGCGGTCGGTTCTCCTCCACGAAAGAGAGGGATTTTTGTTGCTTTGCTCGAAAAGCACCCGTTCGTCGTCGCGAAAGTACGACGGTTATCCTGGTGTTGCGCGGCAGATTTTTGCGGCAACAGAGATCGATGCCGACCAACAGCAGAAACATGCCAGCGCCCAGGACATGGCTGTGCACTCCGGCGGGCGTGGTGCGCCTAGCAGTGGCGGTGCTCCTCCTGGCGTCCGTGGCGGACCCAGCGGTGGTGGTGGCCCTGCACGCATCCCCGGCGTCAGCCTTAATTACAGAGGCAAGAACCTGATCCCCGGGTTCCAGTACGGCGGACCGAAGACACCCCAGCCTGGCTCCTCTTCCTCGTCTGGTGGTGGCGGTCGCGGCCGCGGACCGAGTACCTCCCAGACTGGCGGCCATGGTGGACACCAGGAGCCTTGGCTCGGCTATTTTGCACCGATGGGGATGCCGTTCCCACCGTGCTCTCCCTAGATCCCGCCCAACTCCTCCAGCGTCCTCGGACCCCGACCCAGCGCTCCGCAACATGCCTACCCACTGATGCATGCCCCGCCACCTGCCCATGCACCTACTCCACCATCATGGGATCACAACGCCCTCTACCAGAGTGCCCCGAGCTACGGCGCTGCGTTCCCCCCACCTGGCGGCGATTGGATCATTGACTCCGGCGCCACCTCTCACGTCACCGGCAACCAAGGTACTTTGACCTCGTCTCGTTCCCTTTTAGATGTCAATTCTCATCATATTATCGTTGGCAATGGGTCTCGTTTTCCTGTTGTTGCTACTGGTACTGCACATCTCACATCATGACCCTTTCTTCTTAACGATGTTCTTGTTTCTCCATCCATTATCCAAAATCTTTGTGCCACTCGTAAATTTGTTCGCGATAACAATTGTACGGTCGAATTTGACCCATTTGGTTTTTTCCTTGAAGGATCTTTCCACTAGGAGGGTCACCATGCGCTCCAATAGTTCCGGCGATCTTTACCCTTTATTTGGCAATCACGGGGGTGCTACCAGCATAGCTCTCGCCGTCTCCAGTGACATTTGGCATCAGCGGCTTGGCCATCCGAGTCCCTCCGCATTGTCCCATTTACCATTTACCGCTAGAGTTTCTTTCTACTTGTAATAAAAATCCGGGCACTCAAACTTTATGTGATGCTTGTTAGCTAGGGAAACACACCAAATTACCGTTTTCAGCCTCTCATTCCCATGCAGTGTCGTCGTTTGATCTTATTCATTGTGATTTGTGGACATCACCAATTATCAGTTGTTCTGGCTATAAATACTATCTCGTTATTTTGGATGATTTTTCTCATTTTTCTTGGGGTTTTCCACTTCGAGCTAAATCCGATACATGTGACACGTTACTTCGATTCTTTGCCTTCGTTAACACGCAATTTCACACCACCATTCGCTGCCTACAATGTGATAACGGAGGAGAGTTTCTCACAACCACACTTCGCACCTTTGTTTCCTCTCACAGTGTCTCAGTATGTCTCTCCTGCCCTTACACCTCGCCACAAAATGGTCGGGCTGAATGAATGATTTGTACCACCAATGACGTAGTTCGCTCCCTACTCTTCCAAGCCCAATTACCACCATCCTTTTGGGTCGAAGCACTCAACACCGCCAACCACCTCCTCAACATTAGACCATCCCGTTCCATAGGAAATTTGACTCCATACTTCCTCTTATACGGCGTTCATCCCACATACGATCATCTCCGCACTTTCGGCTGTCTTTGTTTTCCTAATCTCTCCCACTCCATTGATCATAAGTTATCTCCACGCTCCACGCGCTGCATTCTTCTTGGCTACCCACGTGAACACAAGGGGTATCGGTGTTTTGATCTGGCCACACACAAAGTTATCACTTCCAGACATGTCGTCTTTGCCGAAAATTCGTTCCCCTATGCCGCCGCCACACCCAGCTCCACACCGCGCCCCTCCACAGCCGATCCCACCCTACCAGCGCCGATCCCACCGCCCGCACCAATCCCAACGCCACCAAACCCGCCTGTCCACACCCCGCCATCCAACCGCGTCACGCCACCTACCCCCCGGTCCCCGTCCGTCCGACCCACCACCTCGACAGCGCCCGCCTCGGTGGGTCCCTCTAGCCCACATGGTCCCTCGCCTCCGACACGATCGCCTTCGATCCCCGCGCCCACCCCGACAGCGCCTTCCCCGACAGCGACCCGGGATTCTCCTCCCGCCGATTCCACGCTGCCACGTCCTCTCCGGCTCCCACTTGGTGCCATTCCGATAACTCCACCCGATAATGCACACAGAATGCGTACACGTACTAAAACCGGTTTTTCTCAACCCAAACAACGCATTCAACTCTCTATTTCTACAACTCCCTCCCTTATTGCATCGTCGTACCGTACATCACTTAAGGACACTTGTTGGCACGATGCTATGCGTGATGAATTTGATGCTCTAATTCGGAATGACACTTGGTCTTTAGTTCCTTGTCCTGCAGGTGTCAACGTGGTCACTGGAAAATGGATCTTTCGTCACAAACTCAACCCAGATGGGTCATTGGCATGATATAAGGCACGATGGGTTCTCCGCGGTTTCACTCAGCAGGAAGGTGTTGATTACGGGGAAACCTTTAGTCCCGTGGTGAAGCCCGCTACAGTGCGTGTGGTACTCAGCATTGCAACATCTCAGTCATGGCCTATTCATCAACTTGATGTCAAGAATGCATTTTTACACGGTGAGCTTGCTGGCTTTGTTGATGCTGCTCGTCCCACTCATGTTTGCAAGCTGAAGAAGTCTCTATACGGGCTCAAGCAAGCTCCTCGCACATGGTTTCTGCGTTTCACCACATATCTCCATACCCTCGGCTTTGTCTCTGCCAAGAGTGACTCCTCGCTCTTCATCCTCCACTCCAACAATGCCACCGCCTACTTGCTCCTATATGTTGATGACATTATCCTCACTGCCAGCACTGCCGCGCTTCTCAACGGCATCATCACATCCCTTCACTCGGAATTCTCCATGAGTGACTTGGGTGCCCTTCACCACTTTCTCGATGTAAACGTGCATCGCACGTCTCTGGGACTCTTTCTCTCCCAGCAGCAGTATGCCCTCGATCTCTTGGAGCATGCCAACATGTCGAATTGCAACCCCATACCCACTCCCATTGACACCAAATGCAAGCTTTCTGCCACTGACGGCCCGCCTGTTGCTGATCCATCCCAATACCGCAGCTTAGCTGGAGCACTTCAGTACTTGACATTGACTAGACCAGATTTGTCCCATGTCGTTCAGCAGGTCTGTTTGTTCATGCATGATCCCCGCGATGCTCATCTCCAGCTCATCAAACGGATTCTCCGATATGTTAAAGGGACTGCTCATCTCGGTCTTCAGCTCCATGTGGGATCTTCATCCGAGTTGGTGGCTTATTCGGACGCTGATTGGGCCGGGTGTCCTGACACCCGTAAGTCTACTTCGGGGTTTTGTGTTTTTCTCGGTACGAATCCGGTCTCATGGTCCTCAAAGCGGCAACCGACGGTGTCCCGTTCCAGTGCAGAGGCTGAATACAGGGCCGTGGCGAACTGCGTGGCTGAATCTGTCTGGCTGCGTCAACTATTACTTGAGCTTCATCAACCATCTAGCAAAGCCACTGTTGTGTACTGCGATAACATCAGTGCCACCTACCTATCCACTAATCGTGTGCATCATCAACGGATGAAGCATGTTGAGATTGATCTCCATTTTGTCCGTGATCACGTTCACGTCGCTCTTGGAGAAGCCCGTGTGCTACATGTTCCTACCAGCTCTCAGTATGCACACATTTTCACCAAAGGATTACCAACTGCCGTGTTTCAGGAGTTCCGCCAGTCTCAACATTGTTCCCAACCCAGTTTCGACTAGGGGGGGGGGGGTGTTGAATATTGCATATCTAGATTGATTCGGTTAGGGTTTTAGGGTTAGGATTTTTGCCTCTCTCTCTCCCCTATATATATATGTACCTTTGGTGATCATTATGCAATACAATAGAATTATATCAAACAGCTGTCTCAGCCCCCACTTCCTTGGACCTGACCAAAGACATCTGCCGAGTGGGTGTCAACGTCGAACCAGGAATTCAGCCACCGAGTGCACCCGTGGCATGACTACCCCTGTTGGGTTACGCGCACATAAAACAAAAATTCCGCCTTACACGTAACAATCAAGATCTATCTATGAAGTTATAAGAGAAAGTAACATATCTGGATCTTGGTTGAGATCTAGATTCATACCAACACCGTGTAACGGAATTAGATGTTGGTGAAGCCTGATAAAAATCCTCACGGCTAAGACTAGCGGTGAGGATGTCGTTGATTCCCCGCTCCAGCCCGATCAAAAGTATAATCCCTCTGAGAGTTCACACGCACACATCTCATTCAGTTCAGTAGAACTTTGTCGTTAAGAATTAAATAACTACTAGAACAAGTATGGTTGAGATCCCAACACATGTTGGGAGAAAGAGATATAGATCTAGATCTAATGGAGAGGACACGTCAAAAACATTAGATCATGATTTGATCTTGGGGGGGGGGGGGGGGGGGGGGGGGGGGGACTCAACTCTTGCATCACACAGGCCCTTGGACACAACCGGGTCAGGAATGCACCGACCGCCGTCGCCAGATGGCGGCCGCTGACGCCATGGTGTGTCGTTGTTGTGGACTCGTCGAGAATAGGATGCCACTGTTGTTTTTTAGTCTGCCGTCGCAGGGTGCTAGGACGGCGTGGTGCGAGCGGCAAGCGGCGGCAGCAACGGATAAAGGAATGTGGAAGAGAGCGAGTAGCCGAGCGGCGGCAGCAGATGCAGGATTGGGGAAAGAGAGCGAGTAGTATGACTGAACACACCCATTGCAACGAACCGGTTGTTTAACCACGGGTTAAACCAGTTTGAAGTGAAATTGTTTGAGCTCATACCTCACCACACCCGACTTCTTTTTCCACGTGACTGAACTAAACCAAACTGTTTATAGACTCAGACCGTTAGCACCCAAAACAAAGAAGTCTATATGCAAAAACCAAACCATTACACCCGGTTAAACAAAAAAACCATCCCCAGATTTACGTGCTAGGTATGTTGGGTACTTGGTGGTCAATTCCCGGGAAACACTAAAAATATTTTCAGTACGTGCCATTTTGCGGAATCTATTCGGTTAACTTCTTTCGGTCGAAACCGTAAAAAAACATTTATTTCACAGTTTCGGCTGATAGCTTTGCCTGCGCACGTATCGCTCGACTGGTGGCCTGTTGGGCCGTCGTGTTGGGGCTACTGCTCCACCTCGCTCCTCGCATCGTCGCATCCTCCAACCCAGCGACAGAACAGATGCGACGGGAGCGCGTGACCTGCATCTCAAGTTCCAGATCGAAGGGAGGCAGCCAGAGCCAGGAAGGCAGGGAGCCAGGGAGCTGGAGCAGGGCCAGGTCGGGAGCTGACGAGGTGGAGGCAGCGGCAGGAAGCCGGGGCCAGAGTTCCCTAGCTTCAGCAGCGAGCGTAGCGACGCGGCCTAACGCCATACAGCGCTCCGCCAGTTCTTGGATTTAGTTGCCGGTCTGGTGCTTCGCCTCCCTGTAGCGTATCCAGGTATATGAAGCTTTTGTTTTGCTTTCTGGATCGATTGGTAGCTACTGCGAAACCACAAATTCTTGCTTATTCATGTCTTGATAATACTCTCTGAAACTCTCCGTTCACCTAAATTCCATCATAGGTTCATGTTTGTGAAACTCTGTAACTGTAAGCATGAAAATGTTCATATTTTCAGTGGAAAAAAGATGCGTAGCATCAACTCAGAGCTGTTTCCAAACATTTCTAGCTATTTTCTTGCGAATTTATCTTCTTTCCGATTCATGCTGCGTTTTCGAGATCTCGGATTTCTGCCCATATGAGTTAGCAAGATGATAAAGTTAGCATTGCTGAAACATTTAGCTTCCACAGCCTTTCCCATTAAAAGTCAAAGTTTAAGAACTGAACCCTACGCAGATTTGCCTGCAATGTGATTTAGAAAACGGATCGGCCACTCCTATTTGGTGCCGTTGTAGAACTATGTAGGTTTACTTAGCCTTTGTGTAGCATTGTTCAACAGATGCAGGAAAAAATAATAAAGTTTTACTCCGCATATTAGGTTTGTCTTAAGTCAAACTTCCTAAAAATTGACCAAGTTATAAGAAAAAAATACCAGCATTCGTAATACCAAATCAATATCATTCGATAGATAATGAAATTTATTTTCATATTGTATCGATTTGGTATTACCAATGTTGGTATTTTTTCTCTCTAAACTTGATAAACTTTGAACGGTTGAGTTAAGACAATCCTAATATAGGGGTAAAAGGGACTGGGGGGAATAACTGAATTGATACATCACAGCATAGATGTGGAAAATACAAACGTCACTTTGTGTCGGCAGAGACAACAGATAATGCACAAGGATTTTAAGAAAAAGAATTGTTTCTGTCTTTTGATGTCCACGCATATACTATTTTTTTTTTTACTGTCCTTAGTGCTAACATCCTACCGCACTAGGTTTGTTGGTTGGACAAAACTAGCTTCCGATATAGACGATATCAACTATTTTAATGGTTTAAAAAATGTGCAAACCGAAATCTGTTGTGAACATTGCCATTGATCCAACAAGATCTTTAAACTATATCCAGCTGATCTGAATGTTTTTACAAGTTTTTTCTCTACTACATTTTTGCACCTGTTTCCACTATATATGTTCTTCTATTCTACTTTTTACTCTAATTTCTGCTGGTTTTTCTATTAAGCTTTTACACTAGTTTGAACATCTGAAGTAGGTTTATAAAAGGGCTTGCCACCTAATTTTACTCCAATTTTTTATCCATTTAAGGATTGAGATTCACTGAAATTTCAAAGAAATCATGTTTTGGAGAAAGCAGACCCCACATTTCAATTTGGATGATACCGAGAGACAGGCAAAGGTATTTAAATTTATCACGTTCTTGTTATTTTGTGGAACTATTAGCATGCAAACTACATGGCCTCTAGTAACTAATTACAATGTTGATTTTCCTTGCTAATGAAATGAAAAGAAATAAAATGTTAAACAACTGAAAAATGGTCGAACTGTAAACCTATGTACAGCAAAGTAGTAGCCCGAGCGGTGGTCGCATAGTAAATCAATAACAAGAGATATATGTCAGTTTATCTCTTTTATATGGGAAAATTTATCCTACTACCAGGTGTAGGGTTTTTATTATATACTCCCTCCGTCCCCTTTTATAAGACGTTTTGGCAAGCCAATTAAGCTTGCCAAAACGGCAAAACGTCTTATAAAAAGGGACAAAGGAAGTATTTATTACAAGCCAAAAGATTTATTGTGAGTGCTTGTGCTATGAATTCTGTTACTCCACCTTCTCCTGTTACAAAATTTCTGTTTAAGCATGATAACAAGTCTGTTTTATACATAGGCAACTCAGTTACATACTTATGTGCACTTCTTTTAATATAAAATGTGCAATTCAGCTATATATTCTACTTCATATACTTCTTCGCAATGAATGATCAGGTATTTACCATCTAAAGAGAATGATCATTTGGCAAAATGTCTCTTAGCATAAGGAGCTCTCTTACGAGTCCTTTTAGGATTTGCACTTGACTGGAACCTCATAAGCAATCAATACTTACTGGGGCTTGTCGAAGAAAACTGAAAACTGAAGGTCGTCGTTTATCTGTATAATGTATACAAGGTTGACCTATATTTATTTTTCTGTTTTTATTTAGACATGTAAACTATCTTCACATCAATTCTTCCTGTGAGCAGATCAGTGAACTGAGATCTGCACTTGGACCTTTGTCTTCCCGTGGGGAGAAGTACTGCAATGAATCATGCCTGATAAGATATCTAGAAGCCCGCAACTGGAATGTTGACAAGTCTAGTAAAATGTTGGAAGAAAGTCTCAAGTGGAGGGAAGCTTATAGGCCTGAGGCTATTCGTTGGGTAATTAGTTTCTTGTCATTTTCCTTGCTTGCTTTGCTCAAGTGATGTTTCTCTTAACTTGGTCAAGTGACTAACGTTTCATTAATTGTTTTCATCTTTATTCCAGCCTGATGTTTCTGTTCAAGCAGAAACAGGTAGACTGTACAGGGCAAGTTTCCGTGATAGAGAGGGTAAAACCGTGGTTGTAATGAGACCAGCAAAGCAGGTAAGAACTCGACATGTTTAAATTTTTCATTTGCCTTTGATTTTGGGAACTGTCAGTGTCTAGCTTCTTAGCCTAGAAGTCACATCCACGATATTCTGATTTTCAGATTACATCGTCTCACGAAGGACAGGTGCAGTATCTTGTATATACCGTTGAGAATGCAGTCCTCAACCTGCCTGAAGGACAAGAAAAAATGGTGTGGCTGATAGACTTCACTGGATGGACACTCGCCCATAGAAACCCCATAAAGACTTCAAGAGAATGTATGAGCGTCGTGCAAAACAATTACCCAGAGAGGCTATCAGTTGCATTTATGTTCAATGCACCCAAAGTATTTGAGGCTACTTTTAAGGTGTAGGCTTTGAACATCCCCCTATCATTCACGTATTAATTTGTGTCAATACAATTTCCAACTTTTCAACTGGTTTCAGGTTCTCAAACTATTCCTTGACCAGAAAACAATCCAGAAACTCAACTTTGTGTACTTGGAGAACGAGGAGACCATGAAGACATTGTACAAGCACATTGATCCAGATGTCCTCCCCATAGATTTTGGAGGGAAGAACAATGTGGTGTACAACTATGAGGATTACTCTAAGTCAATGACGAAAGATGACATTAAAACAGCAAGCTTCTGGGTAGAAGATGGTAACCATGTCATGAACGGACACTCAGTTCCTAAAGCAAGTTGAGGATCATCACCCTGCATTATGACGGCTGTCATGAACGGACACTCGGTTCCTAAAGCAAGTTGAGGAACATCACCCTGCATTATGACGGCTCTCGCTAAATAAGTGAGCTCGTAACAATCTCATGTCCAATAATTCCACATATGTGAAAGTATTACCTGGTATTTATTTGCTGTCTTCCATCTGAATTTTACACGCCTAAGTTTTTTTTTGAAATGGGTCAGCCTTTGCATCGATTGATGCATACGGTTTTTATTGCTTTGTTAAAAAAGTCATTACAAGAAATTCATGGATTGCACAAAGTGGATACATGTATCAACCATCTAAAAAATACAGACAAACATGAATGGCACTGTATTAACATGTTATTCTAAGATCAGAAAGCTAGCTGCACTGGGTGTACAACTCCCGTGCCACCGTATCCAGTCGGTTGCACCCAGAAACCATCACGTTGCGCTTCTCCATTGATTATAGGTAAGACCACATACGGATCCAATGCGTAGCCACTGGTATAACCTGCATGAAGGAATAAAGTTTTGCATTGTTAAATGTATAATCATTTCGTATGTTCCATATGGCCCAAAGCAACGCACATACTCCAACACGGATCGGTACTTTATCTGTTTTGGAGACACACCCAACCAATTCCCAAACAGAATCGTAATATTATTTGGGGGTGTTAAATTAAAAGCCATATGAACTATACGCCAAACCATTTTTGCAAAAAGGCACGTTATAAACAAATGTTGTATTCTTTCAATTTGATCATAAAAACAACACTTTTTACAACCGTTCCAGTTCCGCTTGACCAAATTGTCTTTAGTGAGAAGCACTTTCGGTTTAAGAACCACATAAAATATTAATCTTTAGTGGCACTTTTATTTTTCAAATGTACTTAGGTAGGAAACGTGTGTGGTCATTTAGTAGGTCTAGGTATAGAGATTTGACCATAAAACGTCTAGATTTAGTCAAATTCCATTTAAACATATCGGGCTGATGGGGTGAGCTGTACATCCATTAGTCGGTTGACCAGATGAAGCCAAGAATTCCATTTGTTACCTGTTAAGGCTCTCCTAAATTACCTATGTTCAGTGGAGGAGCCTGTGTTATAACCGTAGCTACTGAAACTTGATTTCGTTGAGCTATGTTATACAACGATGGATATTCTTCTGAGAGTGGTCTGGTCCCTAGCCAAACATCCTCCCAAAAACGGACACTCTCTCGTACCTAAGGTAAAAGCACCTCTCTTGAAGAAATCCTCTTTTACCTTCATAAGACCTTTCCAAAAAGGAGAATCAAACGGTTTTGCCTTTACTTGGGATAAGGAATGTGAATGCAAAGATTTATTTTGGATCAGTTCATGCCATACCCCTTCCTCCAGGCGATATGTGTGATGCAATTTATGGTCTCCTCCATTCATTCTATTGATTGCTACGGGTTTCAAATAAACAATCACGACATGCACACTAATTTCAAAAAAAAATCACGACATGCACACTGTTTATTTGTCCTTGCTTGTGTGTAACAGTCTGCACCAGCTATGATATTGCGGCATATATATGCTCAGTTGGATTTGAAATAGACATAGCACTCTGACTTGAAGGCAAGTCTCTCTCTTGAGTTACATACATATGTCATATGTGAGCGTCACAGTCACACAACTATCCTGTCTTGTGAAATTTCTCGTGCTTCCACAGTTTTATTTTGCTACATGCGTCAGCGTCGCTACAAGTGGGCTAAATTTCCACATGTCCACGTTTTTCTAAGATAATTTGTACTCCCTCCGTTCCAAATTAATTGACTTGATTTGTGCAAATATAGATATATCTATACTTGTATGGTGTCTAGATACATCCATGTGCAACCAAATGTGTGTCAATTAAATCCGAACGGAGAGAGTAGGTAGCTAGCTCGCTCGGTGGCGGCAACTTTTCATCAGAAAACGTCCTCTGTGAGATGAGGAAACAAGCTGCTGAATTCAAGATGCTGCCACAATATCTCCATCCGAACATTTTCCACCACGATTGATGCCGTCAGCGATGTGAGGTAAACCCGTGACGCGGTAGGCGAGCAGTGTGTGCGGCTGTGTGAGGCGGCAGTGCACGCTGTGGTTTTGAACCAATCTTTTTTACAGATCGTGGAAACGTTTACATCAGATATGTCTCTTCGGCCCTAATAAGTTTGCTAAAAGAAAACTGTTGTGTTATTGTGTCAAATATTGTGTACGTGTTGGGTTAGGTTTGGATTTGGAGTTGTATTAGGTGTGCTAGGTACGAGTAGTGTTCGAGTCGAACTCTTGTAGCCTGGACCTCCCATATAATGAGGGGAGCACCACACGTGTAACCTATGATGACTTGATAGCAACAGACACGCAGGGGGAGCCGGCGGCTTGTGCCAGCGCCTAGGGCGGCCAGGGTTGCGGTATCAATGGGGAGGAGCGCCCGTCGTCATGCCCCGCAGATGTAGGCGAGTTCGCCGAACTGCGTTAACAAATCTCGATGTCGTCATCGTGCTGTGATTGATTGGTTCTCGGTAGATCAATTATGCGCCTACGACGATAATAATTGGTATCAGAACTTGTTGATCTAGAGAGCTGCCGAAGTCGATCTGTTTGGTTTCGTTCGTCGTGGCAGGCGATCGAGTGTACGAACGGGAGATCGGAAGTGGCGGTATGGTAGCAATCGGAAACAGCAAGGATCGTGGCTATCCGCGTTATTTGGTTCGGCACGAGAGGCATCTCGGCGAGATCCGATTGATCAGGAGCAGAGGTGCGTGTGTCGTACGTGGCGTGGGTTGGCAAATCGCGCTAGCAGTCTAAGACCTGGTCCATCACGGGACGCGTACGCGAAGCAAGAAGCAGCAGCGACCGCGTGGCAGGCGGTGGAACAGCCGCGTCAAGGCATACGCTAGCGCCGGAGTGGCGATGGACGCAGGATGCAGAAGCTAAAAAGGCGTGGCTGCCATGCATAGGCGCAAGTAGCAGGAGGCCGGAAGCCATCACACGTGAGATTTGTTGGGGGAAAAAAGGCATCCTAGTATGGATCATTGCATGCAAGTGGACTTGGGATTGGCTGGCTCGGTAAGTTCTGGATGGAGCGGTGAAGCAAAAAATAAGGAAAATTATTTGTGTGTTTTGGACTGAAGTCTGCGTTGCACGGAAGTATTTTTTCCAGTTAGTTTGCTGAGATAGCTCAAGGTCGGAGCAAGAGGGCTAGCCAAAAGCAACCAAGGCAGGGGCAAGATTCTTTTGGGATGGCGGCGTGCGTATAAGACTTGGAGTAGTCTGGAGTACGTCGTGAAGGATCATGCACCAAAAGGCGTCGATCATGGCACGTTGGTGCTGGGCTGATATGATGTGAGGTGGAGCATGATTGCAGTCGAACAAGTTCGGCAGGGTTAGACTGGACAGTCTGACGGGACAGAAGACGGTGAAGATCGGCGACGACGACGTAGGCGCGTGAGGGCTGATGGTGTCCGAATTCTGTGGCGTGGCAACACGTGGCGCATTGGTATGCGTGCTTCGACATGCGATAGCGCGGGGTTGATTCAAGATGGTGCACATATGATATCTTGAAGTCGACGGGGCGTGGGATGGATTGATCATCTACCAAGGACTCATGTTGAAGGTGGAGCTGGGGTCTCTGGCGGAGATTCCACTCGACTGATGGAGGGGCTATGGCGTAAGTCGACGGAGAGTCGAAGCCTATTCAGCGGGAAGGCGAGAGACACGTGGTCTGGATTGGAGCTCAGGGTCTGGAGAGATGTGTGGAACTCGGCATCGGTCGGGCATGACTGATGGTTATCTGCAGTGGGGCCTGAGGTGGTGTGGGTTAGCGACCCGGTAGATTTTGGCCAAGATCGCGGATGCTCAACGCGGTTATAGCGGCGAGGCGTGCGGTAAGCACGGGACACGGCGACAGACCAGGGCACAGGCGGTCAGACATGTGGTCAGATAGGTGTGCAGGGGTGCTGAAGCAGTGTTGACGAGTATCGGATTCAAGTTGGTGACTGGGTCTATGGATATTGACATGTCAGGGTGATAGACAAGAGTCGGCCATAGGGAATCTGAGAAAGTGTTGGAGAGTCTGAAATGTCTGAAGCTTGAGAGTACATGGCCATATATTCTGTGATGCTCAGTGCACATGGCAAAGTGCGGATGACTAGATACAGAAGGAGGCGGAGTGCTATAGCTGTGGGACATGTAGAAGACTATCCAGGATGAGACGACTGTGAATTTGACTCAGGGTGACTAAAAGGCGACGGTGAAGTTTCTTCAAGTTGAAAGCATTTTTTACGCAGACCACTGGTCGGTGTGTGATGATGTTGACACGGGAAGAAGAGATTACAGTTGCAGGTGGAGTCACATGGAGTCTGGGAGTAGCAGCGGAACTCATGGAAGACAACTCAATTCCGGAGTATATGGAGGTTTGACGCATTGACGAATTCAAGGCGGTGGACAATATTCGCCAAGGTGGAGCTTGTTGTGTTATTGTGTCAAATATTATGTACGTGTTGGGTTAGGTTTGGATTTGGAGTTGTATTAGGTGTGCTAGGTACGAGTAGTGTTCGAGTCGAACTCTTGTAGTCTGGACCTCCCATATAATGAGGGGAGCACCACACGTGTAACTTATGACGACTTGATAGCAACAGGCACGCAGGGGGAGCCGGCGGCTTGTGCCGGCGCCTAGGGCGGCCAGGGTTGCGGTATCAATGGGGAGGAGCGTCCGTAGTCATGCCCCGCAGATGTTGGCGAGTTCGCCGAACTGCGTTAACAAATCTCGGTGTCGTCATCGTGTTGTGATTGCTTGGTTCTCGGTAGATCAATTATGCGCCTACGATGATAACAAAAACAATATAAAATTTTGTACAATTAAATTCCGATGTATACACAATCTTCTTGTCACCATAGCGAAGGGCCACTACGGGAGAGCAGTTCATTGCCGTGTGCCAGAAGCACACGGCGAAGGCAGCCGTGTGCTGCACACGGCAACGCGCACACGGGGAGGATTTGCACGGCAACGTGCTCTTTGTCGTGTGCCAAATATCGGGGCGCATGGCAAAAACCTTAGGTGGGCCCCACCACCCCTTGACGACGACGGCGGACGGTGACGACGCTCTCCTAACAAGTGGGCCCCGCAGGTCACTCTTTGCCGTGTGCGAACACATGGCAAATACCGCTTCCCTTTACCGTGTGCAAGCACACGACAAACAGGGATGATCTCGCCAAAAAAATCCCCCGTCCCAGCGGGACGAGGAACGACGTTTACGGCTACAGCCGGAGGTGGACGAGCTGACGGCAGGGACTGGCGAGGCACGATGGCCAGAACCGTCCTTACCGCCTCGTCCAGCAGTGAGGCGCCGCTGAACGCCGGCAGGAAACAGCCGATCACAATGTCGAGGAGCCCGGCGCTGCACCGCCGGAGAAGGCCTCGCCGTGGAGGCGAGCAACGTTCGAGCAGCTACCGCTTGGGCAGGTAGGAGGAATCGAAGCAGTGAGCGGAGCTGCGGCAGCGACGCCACCATGGCCGCGGCGTCCTCCACGACGCCGCCATGAACGAGAGCCTGCACCACGGGCCGGTTCACCCAGTATCTATCTTTGCAAACCCAGTATCTATCTTTGCCGTGTCTCTTTGCCGTGTGTTTTCGTTTGTCTTTGCCGTGTGCTCGACATCCAACACACGGCAAGGAGTAGTGGGCCAAAGAAAGATGGAATTGAAAGGGGAGATGGATAAAAACCTAAGCTTGGAGACTGGGAGGAGGACACCCGGCCGACCGGAGCAGCAAAACTTGGGGCGGGGCTGTGCAGGTTGGCGTTGTCAAGAGGAGGGGCGGCGGTGTGAGTCTGTGAGAGCACGTCCACAAGCTTCTCCGAAAGGATGAATAAGTCCTGGATATGGCCAAGAGAGAAGCCTTGGCCAATACGAAACAAACAAATTCACTCCTGAACAGATAAGTCAGATTAATTTACAGTCGTCAAACCATTTACAATAAATATTCTTTTGGCCGGATTCGAGTTTCCCGAAAAGGAGAAAGATACTTGTATGTAGGAACATAATATTTTCCCAAACCGCAGAGCCGCTCGTTGGCGTTCACATGCCTCTCGATGTGGAAACAGGGCAACATCAGGCGTCTCCTTTTCGCCCACGCCAAGTTGCACGGTTAAACTAAGATTACAAAAGACCGCTTAACAAAGTCACCAGCACTCGCGACAAATGAACCAAGCCATCATCAGGTAGGAGTAAGAGTAGACTCAGAGAGGAGCAACGAGTGGTGTCATTATCTGGGATAGCTCAGGTAGCTGCATATATAGTTCTTATAATTTGCATTACGATCGAGGATGAGGTTCACGAAACTACAGGTAGACACTCGGACCCTAGCTAACACAAAGGACACACTTATATCATCCGGAAATTAACTACTCAAAATCTCTCGATAGCTAAAAAATCTCGACGGCCGTCGGCTGGATCAGATCACTTGGCGACGACCGGCGGGCTTGCTGCTGCTGCTGCAAGCCAAGCTTCTTATCTCTCGACGGTGACGGAGACGTTGCCACCGCCGACGACGGTGGGCAGCTCGACCTGCTTCTTCTCCTTCTTGGGGGTCGACTTGTAGTAGCAGGCGTAGAGGATCAGCTGGGCGAGGCCAAACAAGGCACCAAGGCCATTGGGGATCTGCACGTACGGGATGATTAAAAGACAGTTAGATCGATCGATGCAGGTTGCTAAGGCTAGCAGCTGAGCTGCGGATGGAGATGCGCGTTGTCTATACTGACCGTGATGTAGAGGTCGAACTTGATGAGCGCGTAGGCCGTCCAGCAGCAGCCGTTGATGAAGTTGACCAGCGACAGTAGGAAGGGCATGTACTCCGTACTCTTGGTCTTGATCACCTTACCCTGCAAGCATATACATATACCCGTGGCTAATTAGCAGCAAACTCTACACCTGAAACACAAGATCCAGCCACGGCATGGAACCAATGTAGATGGCCGGTAAAGTATACCGTTTCATCAGTTTCAGCATCGATCACATTACTACATAGGAGTAGTTGGCAAAAGGGAAGGATCACAAAAGGCAAAGATTTAACAGATGTGCTAATTAAATCCCTAGGCATACGTTTCGGATGAGCTGGATCACAAGTTTTATTTGGATTCGTGACCACTTCTTTCGGATCCATCCGTTCTGGACCGTCACCCAACAGTTAAACACCAGAGTTTGGCACGGCCGGGCAACAGAAAGTTTGGTTGGCTATACGGAAGGAACGCAGCTGCTACAGATCCATATGCATTCGACACAAGGAGTTGAATTACCCTATTGAGGAGGAAACAGACCATGCAAATAGGCTTTTTCTAACTGACATATGTACACAAGGCACACATCCTAAAGTTTGTTTGACCAGATGGGAACATACATGAGTGCAGTTTTTAGATGGGAACACAGAAATTGACCTGTAGCCTAATCTGGTGTTCGATCGGTAGAAGTTGCACAGAATTAAACCACAGGTAAATCCACCTCGGATTATTAACTGCAAAGGCTGTAATTGACAGGTCGTTCCACCACCAAATCTTTGCAGAACCCAGCTGTAAATGTCCCAAACTTAACATAGTACTATCAAAAACCCAAACAAAACACAAACGCCGCCAGCCATGGCCAGCCAAATGAACAACTAATTTGATATAAAATAGCATCTGGCCACTCAAGACATGTGGGCCCAACAGCATGCAGTTCCATGCAGATTAACTACTAATCATATTTCCTGCTCCTAAACCCATCTAACGTCCAAACCGTGGAGATTAATTAGCCGGGTGCGGTAATTAAGACGAAACTAACAGAGTTCCAAACTAAACCAACAGCGCCGCCAGTGTCAGAACAACAAACAGATCGAGGAAATAAAGCGTGGATCAAAGAGTTGGGTGTGCGACGTATACGTACCATGATGGTGAGGGGCGAGGCGTACATCGCCGTTCCGAAGATGATGCAGAGGACGCCGACAATCATGGAGCGCTTCTCGTGGGTGTGGGCGGCCAGGATCACGCAGAGCACCACGATCACCACGAACACCGCCTCGATAGCAAGCACACCGAGCATTCTCAACTGCACGCACGCACGCATGGTCATGCATATGGGTTAATTAGGCAGATCTAATCAAACTGAGACCAAAACATCTTCCAGTATATAGGCTCACTGTGGACTTACGCGCTTCTTGTTGGGCGAGTAGATGAAGAAGATGATGAGGTACACGCCCTCGACCACGAGGCCGACTCCGTTGATGGTGACCACGAGGATGCTGTTGGGGTGGACGATGGGGAGCCCGTAGAACACCCAGAGCATGCAGTTGAGCAGCGTCGCCAGGTAGGGGTCGGGCAAGAACTCCTCCACGTCCTTCCTCTTGATGATCTTCAAGACCGTTGGCCTGCACCGGCGAAAAACAAGGGGCGGCGTCAGATGCAAAACCCTAGCTAGTTCGAAACCACCTTCCATATCTGGACTACACAAGCGGGCGGACTTGGGAGAGGGTGGCGGCAGCTTACGCAGGGGAGAGGAAGAGGCCGAAGGAGATGACATTGCCGATGATGCCAACGATGTTGCGGGCGGCGTCGGCGGAAACCATTTTGCGAGCTTTGGGAGGAATTGGATAATTGTTGTGATTTGGGACGATCTGGGAGAGAGGCCGAGCTTAATTATATAGGGCATGGTCCACTTCCCCAAGTAATCGGTGGAAATTAGTTATACTGTTGATCTTATCCTATTATCCATATTGCCAGAACGCTCGGTACATTTACTCATGGTTCCTATTATCCATATGACCAGAACGCACGGTACATTTTGTTTGTTTGTTTGTTGAGAATTACATTTTAATTAGCAGCATAGTTTAAAATAACCGGCTATTGCATTTAGCCCCGGCGATTTCAGAAGATATGAAAGGCTATAGCCAGGCTATGACCTTATAGCCGTTTTGATAAATAATACTCCCTCCGTCCAATAATAACTGTCTTAGATTTGTCAAAAAGTTGATGTATGTAAACATGAAACATGTATAGGTACATTCACTTTTGTACAAATTTGAGACACTTATTTTGGGACGGAGGGAGTAATAAAAATTTCAAATTTGGGTAACATATATTCATATATATCAATAATTTACTGATGCATAACATATTAACATAGTCACATAAGAGATACAAATAACCAGGAGTATTATGTTAACATATTACAACATTGAGTAGCAGCAATTCAGTACATCGTTTTGACAAAATATTCATAACCATCAAAATCAATTAGCATGTAGCAAAAACAAGTTCAGGATATAATTATGTCCACATATTACATGGCAACAATATCATATGGGTTGAGTTTGGCTCTGATATATGGCCGAGCGGAGCCGAAAGTTTAGCGGCTAAGGGGCTAAATCAGTTTAGCCGAGCTATTAGCGGCTATTATCACTTTAGCCTATGAAGGTCATAGCCGTAGCCCCAAACCTCTCGAAAGGCTATAGCCGGCTATTTAAAACTTTGTTAGCAGCAAACTCTACACCTGAAACACAAGACCCAGCCACGCGAGAGGGCCGCAGCAACCCATGGCCTGTTGACAACTTCGGCGGCTTGAGGCTTGGTGAGCGCCCTGCGGCCTTAGTGGCTCGGTGAGCGGCGGATCTTTCGGTGTCCTCGGCGGCGGCGTGGTCGGCGGATGGAACCGGCGGGTAGCGCGGTGGGTGGTGGCTGCTGGCGGCATCGGCATCGTGGTAAGTTTCTGATCATACCATCTTAGGAGTCAGGACATAGTCTTTTTTTTGTCAGAGAAGATCAGTTGGATTCGTGTTGTGTTTTAAATTTCTTGTTCAGATCCCTCAAAAACAATTGTTCAGATATAATGATCATGCCTTTTTGGTACTATCACGTGGTACTTAAGCCTCTGAAGCTTCATCATATACAGACTACAGAGCACCTTAACTGTATTTGTTCGACTGCACAGTTTGCAGTCCAATTAGACCGGATCGATCATGTATCACGTGGTTTTGATTTACAGTTTATTCAGGATAATTTAGTGTTAATATAGTACGCAGTACCAGGGAAGTAAGGCTATGCTGATGACATGCTGTACACATTCTTATGCATAAAACACACCTGGGAATATGTCTAGCTTGTGATATGCTAAATACATTCTTATGCGCAGCACATACCTCTTTTTTTTGTTCACACTGCATCTTTTTGTTGCTTTGCTAGCGCATGTAGTTTGAGCCTTGGCAGTCATGCTATTCCATTTCCATCCAAGTGTAGTATCGACAGTATTCAGTCTGGCTGTGGATAAGGAGCTCTTACTGTAAGAGACATTTCCATCATAAGAGACATGAGGAAATGTCTCTTACCGTAAACTTCTTCCAGTCAGTTAACACGCCTGAGGCTATTCGTTGGGTAATTAGTTTCTTCTCATTTTCCTTGCTTGCTTGCTTTTTTTTTTTTTGAAGCAAATATGGCAGGTGTTCTGCCCATTCAATTAAGAGGAAAAGAAGTTTGGGTTACAAGCTAGAGAGGGACTAGCAATAAAACAGAGAGGACACAGTACAAGACATAAAAACTAAAGTAGACTACTCGCCGCTGTTAGCCTCGATGACCGCCTCGCCCAGATTGTTTTCTTCAGTCCTGGCATGAATAGATGATCCCAGCACCAGTAGATCGTCGCGGATCATGTCCAGAAGCTGCACTCCAGTGAGTGAAATATCCTAGAAAGTCCGTCGGCATCGCTCTTTCCAGATGTGCCAAACCCCGTAAATGGCCAACATTAGCTCATCTTTGGACAGTGAAGCAGTCATATGTTCCCACCACTCACTTGGCATTGTAAATTGCTGCGGAAGAATGGCGAGCTGCAGACAGTTAGTCCACTGAGCGAGGAGGTGCCAAACTGATCTAGCATAGGGGCATGCAAGCACCATGTGAGTAGCGGTTTCCGGCTCCTGATCGCAAAGAGAGCAGTGTTCTCTATGCTCGATTCCCCTTATTTGCAGCTGATCATCAGTCAGAATTCGCTGTCTTAGCCACAACCATAAGAAAAATTTGCACTTAGGCTGCACCTTGGACCTCCACAACTTGGAGAAGTTTATTGGCGTGAAAGAACCAGCAAACTGAACTGCATATGCCGAGGCCGAGCTGTACCCTGCTTTGGAGTTTAAAGTCCATGCAATTTGGTCCTCATCTGTACCCAGATTGATCCCTTGCAATTTTATCCACAATGTCGTGAACTCACGAAGCTGAATTTCAGATGTGATACGGTGCAGCCCTTTCATCCACTGGCCCTCTCTCATGGCCTGCTCCACAGTCAGCTTTTTAAGCCTGGTCAACAGAAAAAGATGAGGCGCAATTTTAGCAGGAACCTCGCCATCCAGCCAAGCTGATGTCCAGAATTTGGCGATATCGCCTTTTCCAATGGTGATGGAGGTGCAAGCATCGAACAGACTCGAGTCGGTGTAATCACAGGGCACACTTGTTCCTACCCATGGTCGCTTCCTATCTTTCCATTCACACCACATCCATCGTAGCCTGAGAGCACGACTGAACCTTTCCAAGTCCATGACACCAAGGCCGCCCAATGATTTAGGACGACACACCGTGCGCCAATTGACAAGGCAGATCCCCTTGCTTTGCTCATTATGTGGTTTCCAAAGAAAGTCCCGACGAATTTTGTCGATTTTCTTGAAAGCCCACTTGCCAAGTTGAAAAACCGTCAGCATGTAAGTTGGGATGGCAGAGAGAACAGAGTTGACCAGCTCAAGCCTTCCCGCTGAATTAAGCAGCTTACCACGCCATCGAGGGAGTCGACGCGCAATCTTGTCAATCATGGGTTGGAGCTCAGCTTTTGTAAGTTTCCTGTAATGGAGAGGCAGCCCTAGGTATTGGCACGGGAATTGACATACATGAATTGGCAGCAACTCAAGAGTTTGTTCGATCTCAGCCATGGTGCACCTGATTGGGTAGAAGGCACACTTTTGCAAGTTTGCTGTCAGGCCTGATGCCTGTCCAAACAACTTCAGAAGTTCAGCAACATGCCCAATGTCCGAAGCAGTGGGGTTGACAAACAAGGCAGCATCATCCGCGTATAGGCTGGTTCTTAATTTTGTTGGCGGTAGATCAACATGAGATAGAACTCCCAGGCTGTCAGCTCTCTGCATCATCCAGTGGAGGGGAGCTATTGCAATAGTGAACAACATAGGGGAGAGCGGGTCCCCCTGTCGGAGACCCCTCCGGTGCCAAATCTGCTGCCCAAGGCAGCCATTAGCCATAACCTTGGAGTTAGAGGAGCTCCAAATTAGTGACATCAGGTCACGCCATCTAGGCCCAAAACCCAAGCGCTCAGTTAGCTCTAGCATGTACTCCCAAGAAACCGTATCAAAAGCCCCAGCAATATCCAATTTCAAAAACAAACATGGTTTCTTCTTTGAGTGCAGTAGCTTGATTGCATTCCTGACATAGATGTAGTTGTCATGTATGCTGCGTGTCTTGATAAACGCGCTCTGGCTGTTTGGAATCATGTCTAACAGGTGAGGGGCCAAACGATTTGCCATCATCTTGCAAACGATTTTAGCAACAGAATGCATTAGACTTATAGGCCGGTAATCCTTTACTTTGCTGGCCTCATCTCCCTTTGGAAGCAGCGAGATATGAGCGGAATTGAGAAGATGCCAACGGTGCCCCCTGAGACGGTGCAATTGATTGATCGCTGCTAACAGGTCATCTTTAATAACAGTCCAACATTTCCTGTAGAAAATCGCGGTAAAACCGTCAGGGCCGGGAGCTTTCCCTCCCGGCAGCCCAAACACAGCCTCCTGAAGTTCTTCAGCTGTGAAGCACTGCTCAAGATCAGACAAATCATGCCTAGGAATCTGCAGACTATCCCAGTTTAAAGACCGGGCACGTGGCATGGTTGAACCGATCGAGTTGTTGAAGTGCCGGAACAACTCACGGTGCTTATCTTCCTCCACAGTCAGTACGGCATCCTCGGTCTGCAATGAAGGTATGAAATTTTTTCTGCGCCTACCGTTAGCTTTAAGGTGGAAAAGTTTGGAGTTTGTATCAGCTGCACCCACCCAGCGAACCCTAGATCGTTGCCGGATCCTTGTCCTTGCAATGGCCGCCAAACCAAGAATTTTCTGTTTCAAAAAATGCCGCAAGGCAATCTCCGCAAGGGTCAGGTCTCTGCCTTCCTGAGCAACATCCAGGCCAAGAATAACCTGCTCAGCCATCGTGGATAGGAGTCTGATGTTGCCAATGCGAGTCCTACTCCACCGACGCAAGGACTTTGCCACACGACAGAGCTTGATGTGCAGGTTTCTAATGCAATCACCTGGCGAAACCGGCCGCGCCCAAGCCTCGGTCACCACCTGTTCCTTGCTTGCTTTGCTCAAGTGATGTTTCTTCTTAACTTGGTCAAGTGACTAACGTTTCATTGTGTTTTCGTCTTTATTCCAGCATGATGTTTCTGTTGAAGCAGAAACAAGTAGACTGAACAGGGCAAGTTTCCGTGATAGAGAGGGTAAAACCGTGGTTGTAATGAGACCAGCAAAGCAGGTAAGAACTCGACATGTTTAAAATTTTCATTTGCGCCTTCTCTTTGATTTTGGGAACTGTCAGTGTCTAGCTTCTTATCCTAGAAGTCACATCCACAATATTCTGATTTTCAGATTACATGGTCGCGCGAAAGACAGGTGCAGTATCTTGTATATACCGTGGAGAATGCAGTCCTGAACCTACCTGAAGGACAAGAAAAAAATGGTGTGGCTGATAGAGTTCACCGGATGGACACTCCCATAGAAACCCCAAAAAGACTTCAAAGAGAATATATGAGCGTCGTGCAAAACAATTACCCAGAGAGGCTATCAATTGCATTTATGCTCAATGCACCCAAAGTATTTGAGGCTTCCTTTAAGGTGTAGGCCTTGAACATCACCCTTTCATTAACGTATTAATTCGTGTCAATACAATTTCACACTTAAACGTTTCAACTGGTTTCAGGTTCTCAAAGTATTCCTTGACCAGAAAACAATCCAGAAACTCAACTTTGTTTACATGGAGGACGAGGAGAGCATGAAGACATTGTACAAGCACATTGATCCTGATGTCCTTCCGGTAGATTTTGGAGGGAAGAACAATGTGGTGAACAACTATGAGGATTACTCTAAGTTGATGACGAAAGATGACATTAAAACAGCAAGCTTCTCGGTCGAAGATGGTAATCATGTCATGAACGGTCATCCTAAAGCAAGTTGAGGAACATCACCCAGCATTATGATGGCTCTCGCTAAATAAGTGAGCTCATAACAATCTCATGTCCAAGAATTCCACATACGTGAAAGTATTACCTGGTATTTATTTGTTGTCTTCCATCTGAATTTTACATGCTTAAGTTGCTAATTTGTATATGTTGTTTTCATCAATAATAATTTAATCTCTTTCAACCGTTTCCCAGTGTCATGGGAAAATCTTATGTTCATTTTAAATAAATTTCCGAGAAACATGCTTTTTAGTCGCTTTTGCATTTTAGCGGACGGTTCTATTTCTTTTCACAATACATCCATTTATTTCAATCTCGTGATCGTACAAGAGTTATTTCGGTCTCTTTGGTGGAGCCGATGGCCAGATTAGCGAATCTGAGGAAACAAATGTCATGCAGAATGGTTAGGGGTAGGAGGGTTAGGCTGGAAGGTGTTCACAAAAGCATTCTCGACTTGCATTGATGCCTCACATGATAGTAGAAGCCGCCGAGCTAGTGGCGGGGTGAACACCACCCTGCAAGGAGGAGCAATAGACTTGCAGTGACCACACAGAGTTGGCACATGACAGAGAGTCCTCACTACAGTTGTTAAGGTTGCGGGAGCGTTAATACCTTCCTAGACACCCTGAGAAAACTTATTAGACATGTTCCAATAGTAGAATATATGTGACAAGTCATTGGCGAGCCAATGACGCCATTGACTTGTCACATAAATTCTATTACTAGTTCATACCAAATTAGTTTTTGTTGTGTGGTAGAAAATAAATAGATTTTATATTTCTAAAAATATTGGGAAATATTTCTATGTAAGAAATTTTAAATAAATATTTTGCAGTACCAATAATTATATACACATTTTTAGAGCCGTTCATATGAAAAAATTCCAAAACATCTAAAACTTGTCAAAGTTTTTTTTGCATATGGTCTCGTAATTTGGGTAGAAAATCCACCCGAGTTTGGTTCTGCTTCTCGCAATTATGGTAGAATGATTGTGACAAGATAGACCTTGGGAGACACAGCAAAAAAGACGCTACTTCTGTTTGGGGCGCTTTGTATTTCATATGTTCTGTGTCATGGCTATCTTGAATCATGCTGTTGACTGCTCCCTACGCCGCCTTAGATAGGTGGATGGGGTAGGGTTAGAAGGTGTCTGGGTTGGCTTGCGTGTAGAGTATGGGTATGTTCTTTGCTTGTCTTGTACTCCAAGTCCATGCATGGTCTCTCGGTGCAATTGGACTCTGTATCAGGACTTGGCCGACCCTATGCCCATGGTCGTCCTTTGTCCTCGAAGTGGTACCTAGTGTTCCATGTACTAATCACTTAGTTTCAAAGGTTTGGAAACGAATGCCTTGGTTTTCATCATAAGTTCGACATGAATTGTAAGGCTCGGTACCTCAGCAATGCATGCAGTTAGGCCAAACTTAGACACAAGGGGGTTGTAAAGGCTAAGATTGTTAGGAGATATCCCAATCATAATGGTCTTGTGGCAATTGATACAACTTATATTTTTAGAAAGGGAAAGATAAAAACATATTTACTAAATATGGGTTGCCTATATTTGTAATGTTGTGAAATAAATTATATTCAGATTCTCAGACCCATGTAAGTAATATCAATTGGCCTATTATAAATAGGTACCTAAGTCAAAGGCATAAACCTTATTTTGTACTCGCCATGTTTCTTAAAAAAAAGGAGTATATTTTTAGCAAAAGTCAACTAAGTGTAACTTCGACCTATATTGTAGACAAAAATTATACATATTTAGAATACCAAATTTATACCAATAGACACACCAAAGAATACATTGTCGTAGTAGCATGTTTATTTGAACTTATAAATGTTCATATTTTTGTCTCTAAAATTGGTAAAAATTATACTATGTTGACTTTTGATTAAAACTATGCGCCTTATTTTGAGAAACGGAGGTAGTAGTAGTACTTCTCCTCTAATGGCGACAGTTGTTTGACTGATAGCAGTTGCACAAATAGGAAGATAATATTCCTATTGGGTAAAAGTTGCACAAATAGAAAGAAAGTATTCTTATTGAGCGAGGAGTATGTCCTATTTTTTCATATTAATTGATTTTTACAACAGCATCTAGAAGCATGCATGATTCTTTTCACACATATTTTTACATGAAACTTCGGTGCACGGTTTGGGTCCAAGAAGTCAACAAAGACATGTTGGAATGGGTGTGTGCTGACCACTGGCTAGCTAGCGAGTATGATTTGCATACATCTCCCCTTACGGAGCCGGAGACGACACGTACCAGGTAGCAATGGAAGCTTCCATGCACGCATTGTAACCACTGGAAAACTCGAAATCTAGCAGCAAGCACTACCACCAGAATCGCTACGTTATCGTCAGAGATTATGTAAGCAAGTCATGCATACAAGCCTCCTATTAAGCTAGTTATATACGGCCATGCCCATGCAGGTACATACCATAGGAGCCAACTAGCCAAGGATCGAGCTCTCGCGGCAATGGCGCCAGCACAGCAAGAGTTGCCACCCCCAGTTCTCAGCGTCCTTGAGACCACTCTCGTAACACCTTCGCCGAGCACCGGCGCCGCTCCACTGCCGGAGTCTTCCCTCCCGCTCACCTTCTTCGACGTCTTGTGGGTCACCTCCCCACCCGTCGAGCGCGTCTTCTTCTACCGCCTCGCCGCCGAAGCCGACACCTCCACCATCCTCTCCAACCTTAAGACGTCACTCTCCCAAGCTCTCCACGCCTTCTACCCGCTAGCCGGCCGCCTCCGCCTCACCCCCGGGACGGCGGACCGCTACGAGCTCTACTACCAGCCGGGCGACGGAGTCACCTTCACCGTCGTCGAGTACCGCGACGATGTCGACTTCGACGAGCTGGCCACCGACGAGCCAAGGGAGGTCGGTAAGATCGCGCCGCTGGCGCCTCCTCTCCCGGAGGGCGGCGCGGTGCTCGCGCTGCAGGCCACCGTGCTGCACGGCGGCCTCGCCATCGGCATGACCGTGCACCACGCCGCCTGCGACGGCGCGAGCTCCACGCGCTTCCTGCACGCCTGGGCGGCGGCCAGCACCGGCGCCCAAGGGCCTCCACCCCCCGTCATCGACAGAACTCTTATAAATGACCCAAATAGTCGTCTCTTAGACTTCTTCGTCAAGCGCCTGCCGACCGGCGACCAGATGAAGCACGTCAAGATGTCGGACGACCAACTCTTCGCCACATTCATACTGTCCAAGGAGGACATACAACGCGTCAAGGACGTGGTCGCCTCCGAGGCGGGGCGGCGTGGCGCCGTGCCGCCGCGATGCTCCTCTCTGGTCGCCACCTTCGGCTTCATCTGGTCATGCTACCAGCGAGCCAAAGATCATGCGGGAAGCAACAGCGGCAAACGGACATACCTGTGCTGTTAGTATTAAGCACGATTAGTTGCCGGCACGGCAACCGTGTGCGTATCTTGTCCGGTTCGTGTACGAGTGGAATACGTGCATGTATAGGAGTAGGAGGTAGTAACCGAGTCGGTCTAGATATTTGGATCGGTAGCTTAGCCTCCCGCATATATATATGCTTGTACGTAGCCTTGTAACGTCACCGTGAGTTGAAAGCAATACAAAGAAAGACAAGGCTCGAGACGAGCCTTTGGCAATCAGCCGGTCATGACATGCGTGCGTGTTGAGTACTAGTTTGATCGACCGTACTGATCACAGCTAGCTTGGTTAGCTCTACGTACACATCTCGGCGAGTTGTATTGGAGTACGGGCGTCTCGCCGGAGCTTCGTCGTCGTGGTCGTCGGAAATAACTCGACGAGCCACGTCGACGTGAAGATCGGGCCAAAGCTAACAATTGGTATCAGAGCCTGGTGAGATTCGTCCGTGATTTTCTAAAAGCACTAGAAGATCATGGCGATGGTGAAGCATGGCGAGAACTCGGCATCGGCACCGGTGGTGGAGACGGTGGGGGTGGCTTTGTATCCGCGCCTTGATCGCAAGGACTACGGGCTATGGGCCATCAACATGGAGGTGGCCATGGAAGCTCAGGAGATCTGGGAGGCTGTCGATCCAGGCGGCAATGATTACGTCAAGGGAGGCGCGAAGTACACGAAGGACCGCCGGGCGTTAACGGCGCTCTATTCCGTCGTGCCAAGAGACGTAATGCAGCACCTCGTCGGAAAGAAATCGGCGAAGGATGCGTGGGAGACGATCAAGATCCTCCACCAAGGACATACCCGCGTGAAGGAAGCGCTTCTTCAAACCCTGATGAAGAACTATGAGGATTTGAAGATGGAGGAAAGCGAGACGGTTGATCAGTTTGCCTCCCGTTTCGTCACCCTCATCAACGCAATCACGGGATATGGCGAGAAGCTGGATGAGATCAAGAACGTCAGAAGGTTCTTGCGTGCTGCACCGGCGCGCTACATGCATATCGTGACGTCGATTGAACAGTGTGTTGATATGAATACTCTGACGATAGAGGATCTCGTCGGAAGGTTCAAGGCACACGACGAGAGGGTTCGGCTCAGTTTCGGCGATCCAGATCGGAATGAGCACTTGATGCTCACGAAGCAGTGGATGACTCTTTCAAAAGAAAAGAAAGGAGAATCCACAAGCAAGAACAAGAAGGATAAGCAGCGGCCAGCGAAAAAGTACATCGCTGAGCAGGACGATGATGAGCAAGAGGACGACGATGAAGAGGAGGAGGACGACGACACTCCGCCGAGGAGGAAGAAGTTTGACATAAAAAAAGTAAGGTGTCATTACTGTCGTGAACTCGGGCACTTCAAGTCTGATTGCCGGAAACTATCCAAACAAAGGGCACTCATCGCCCAGGAAGGAGATGATAGTCCGATGCATTTGATGTGCGAACTTATGGACGAGGATGATCCAGTTCCTCAAGCGGTGGCTAAAGAAATTGTCACGGTGAAAGAGGAAGTTTGCCGTCATGATCATGTTTCGGAAACTCGTGTCGATGCTACGGACACGGGAAGTGATTCGACAAATCATGCCGATAGTACTGGTATGAAGGCGTACATGGCGCCAGAAGTCCATGATGTCCGGCGTAGTGTCGCGTCGCAGGAAAAAGAAGTGAAGGCATACATGGTGCCAGAAGTCCATGATGGGTGGCGTAGTGTCACGTCGCAAGAAAAAGAGGTGAAGGCGTATGTGGCGTCAGAGGTCCACGGAGTGCAGCGCGGTGTTGCGTCGCAGGGTAGAGTGAGGCGCATCGTCGCGTCATGGGGCAAACCTGCCATTGCGGAAGAAAGAAACAGTGTGCTAGATGGTGGTTCCGAAAATAGTGCTACAGGCGTGTGGCCAGAAAAGCATGCATGCAGCAGCATGGCTAGCTCACGTGGTGTGCTAAGCCAGGCAAAGCAAGGTGCTGGTGCAACAGCTAGCTGTGGTGTACTAATAGGTCCTGTAAACCAGTCGAGCGTACCCAGCAGTCCAGGAAGGAGCAGGCCACCTCGGCCGGAAGAAGTTCTGCTAGGTGGGCTGGATGCCTCTGCTAGCAAGGCAGAAGGAGGGGGCCCGTGTAGTGCGTCCGCCAGTTTGAAGGCCGGCAGGCCGGAAGGAGTTGCTGCGCCTAGTGGGCCAGCATGTGGAGGAGGGCCACCTGCGCTTGGCGCTGCACCATCGCCTGAGTGCACAGGTGTAGGAGGAGGCCAGCGATCACCTAGAAGCGGCGACCTACAAACTTTGTACGTAGGAGAAGTTCTTGTGTCGTCTCCGACAGTACAGGAGGAAAGGACGCACGCCGAGGAACTGGCAGAACTTGTAGACACAGATACAGTGGAGTATTGGAGTCAAGCATTAGCGTTGGCAGAAGAACGACAAGATGAAGGTGAGATGTATTTTGCATGGCTACATTTGTTTAAAGTAATAATTCCAGATGTGGAGCCGATAAAGTACACAGAAGATTGCTTCAAGAGCACCGAAGCAAAGTTGATATTTGAAGACGTTGACAAGAAAGATTGTTGCCGTCAAAGTGAAGATGAGTCGACAAAAGCAATGTCGATGTCTTGGATGCCACGAGTAGCGACGAAAGCAATGTCGATGATGGAGACTGAAGTGGCGAAAGCAATGCCGAGGGTCGCACCTACGCGAAGCAACTGGCGTATTTGGGACCCAGGAGGAAGAGAAGCGCACGTCGTGCTTAGGGGGGTGATTGTTAGTATTAAGCACGATTAGTTGCCGGCACGGCAACCGTGTGCGTATCTTGTCCGGTTCGTGTACGAGTGGAATACGTGCATGTATAGGAGTAGGAGGTAGTAACCGAGTCGGTCTAGATATTTGGATCGGTAGCTTAGCCTCCCGCATATATATATGCTTGTACGTAGCCTTGTAACGTCACCGTGAGTTGAAAGCAATACAAAGAAAGACAAGGCTCGAGACGAGCCTTTGGCAATCAGCCGGTCATGACATGCGTGCGTGTTGAGTACTAGTTTGATCGACCGTACTGATCACAGCTAGCTTGGTTAGCTCTACGTACACATCTCGGCGAGTTGTATTGGAGTACGGGCGTCTCGCCGGAGCTTCGTCGTCGTGGTCGTCGGAAAGTACTCGGCGGCAGGGGCTGTTCTAACATGTGCTTCCCCATCGATCACCGCTCGCGGATGAAGCCTCCCATCCCGGACGAGTACCTCGGTAACTGCGTTGGCGCCACCTTACAAGCGGCGCCCATGGACCAGCTCGCCGCAGCCGGCGCCGGTGCCCTCTTCGTCGCGTGCTCCACGGTAGCTGCGGGTATCGAGGAAGCGGTGGGCGGGGTCGGGTCGCCTGACACGATAGAGTCGTGGATTGAGCCCTTCAAGGAGGCTGCCATGGCCGGGACCGGGATGTTGACTGTGGCCGGGTCGCCAAGGTTCCGTGTGTACGAGGTGGACTTGGGGTTCGGGCGGCCGGCCAAGGTGGACATCGTCTCCGTGGCGACAACCGGCGCCATGGCGGTGGCAGAAGGCCGGAACAGCGGCGCTGGCATGGAGGTGGGCATCGCTCTGCCGGCTGCTGGCATGCAGAGGTTCCAAAAGTGCTTCCAGGATGCAATTGCGTCACTTCACCATTAAACAAGGGATATACTGATGCTTCAACTTTTGGCAAATTAATCCAGTGGCATGCATATATCTTGTGGCTTCACCATACTTCGATGTGTATGCCCATAGCATACGTAGTTCGTCGTGCAGATATGACTTTTATAATGTGCAATTGATGAGCAATATAACATTGCTTAGTTTGTTCATTTCAAATACTGGCCTGGTGAAGTGATGGTCGTGCAATTATGGTGCTAGTGAAGTATTGATGCAGGGATTTCAATTTTGGTACAATTTTCTTTTTTGGTGATGCAGAATCCAAAGTTTCTCCGGTACGTACAAGTTGTACAACTGTCAAAGTATTAAAAAAGTCTATCGACTCTCCACCACAGGGTGACGGAGCTCGATCGAATGTCACCAAAAAGGTCAAGTTCAAGGGATAATAGCCACACCACCAGCCTGTTGCGGTCAAAGGTTTATTTTTCTTTAGGTTTCTAAGAATTTCCTTCTGTAATATTCTTGGACGAGAATGACCAGTAGAGTAGTAGACGACGTACTGTATAGATCTCTTCTGAAAGCTACAGCTACCTGTGAACGGTAAGCCTTTTTTTTTGCATGGTTGATAACTTGCGCCGCGTTTCTTCCGTGCAAAAGAGAACTAGCCTTCTTTCGTGCCACCTGAATTCAGCGGATATGTACGCAACGTAACGTAAGTTACCTCTTCTCCTCATCCACCTTGAAATATGAATGTATTGACTAGTCATTTTCATCTGTTTGGATTTTTCGCTTAGTTGGCTAGTGCATGAATTTACTATGATGTCATAACCAATAGGACTCAAGTTTTAAAATCCTGCTCACACAATATTAAAAACATTGCGAACTACATCCCGGCAACAACGGCAAACAGACATACTTGTGCTTCCCAATCGATCACCGCTCACGGATGAAGCTGCCCATCCCGGGCGAGTACCTCGGCAACTGCGCCGGTGCCGTCTTACACGCGGCGCCCATGGACCATCCAGGGCGGACCCAGGTACAGGCTTGTGGGGGCCTTGGTCCCCACTCAAAAATTGAAATTTCAATAGTAATGTTCAAATTTTTAGAGAATTTATTTTAATTGTGTGGAGTTATACAAGAAATGCCCCCACTCAAATCATCAGCCCCCTCTCAAAATATTGTCTGGGTCCGCCACTGGGACCAGCTCGCGACGGCCGACGCCAGTCACTACGGGAATCACCAGAGAAGCCGATGGCCAAATGTCAGGGCCGTCGGCACAAACGATGGATGCCCACGGCCAAAAAATTACCATCGGCATACCACGGCCGTCGGTGTACCTGGAGCTATGATGACGGCCACAGTTGGCGCAAAATAGCTGTCGGTGTACGTGGGGCTAAGCCAACGGTCGCCGCCGGATCATACCGGCCGTCGTCAGAGGTCCCCTCCACGTGGCACTTGCGAGCCCTCTGTACACGGCGCGTCGACCGAGTCAGAACAAAGCCGACAGTAATGATGTCGATGCCGTCGGCATAACCCCCTCCCCCCCCCCCCCCCTTCTTCCTTACTTCCATTTATTACAAAAAATTTGAAGCAAGTATAAAAAAATATGGTGCAAAATGACACCCATCTAATTTCCACACAAAGTAGTCCATATTTAATGAATAATCCCCAAGAATTAGTAATTTTCTCGTTTTCTACCTAATTTCTCCTATTTAAATAACTATGCGAAAGTAATCCAAATATGAACTATAAGTGTGTGATAGTTTGCTCTGGTATTTTACAAAAATCATTTTAAGGTAAACAAGTAATGATTATATCACAGAACCTTCGATAGTTTTGAAATATTCCCCTTTCAATGAATAGGCACTGCGGCTATTTTGACAATTTTTCAAAATAATAAGAGAACACAAAAAATGATATAGTTGGCATGGAGTCCTTTTATGTGTACTAGTTGCTAGGGAAAATGATAGACTTGAGTTTTGAAAACTTTAAAAAAAATCACAAAAAGGCATATCATATATAAACATGTATAAGTTTCAAGGCAAATGACCAAGTTATGACAATTCCTGTGGCATAGTTTGTGATAAAGTGTCCATATTTGGCTCATAGGTGTATCTTGATACATGGGAAACAATGTTGCCAAACTGAGTTTTCAAATTATTTTTAGAAATATCATTTTTTATTTTTTTACTGCAAAAAATGGCCATTTTGTGAAGCAAGTACAAACAATATGGTGCAAAATGGAACCAATCTAATTTCCACACAAAGTAGTAAATATTTCATAGATAATCCAAAATATTAGAAATTTTCTCGCTTTCTACCTAATTTCTCCTATTCAAATGACTTTATGCTGATTTTCCGAAAGTAATCCAAATTTGAACTACAAGTAGGTGATAGTTTGCTCTGTTATTTAACAAAAAATCAACTTAAGGTAAAAAATAATGATTATATCACAGAACCGTTGATAGTTTTGAAAATTTTGACCCCTTTCAATGAATAGGCACGGCGAACATTTTGACCTTTTTTTCAAAAAAAATAAAAGAAAGTGAAAACGTACTAAAAATGATTTCTTTGGCATGGAGGCACACAATGTTTATTTTCAGCTATGGTCGACTTTAGAGGATTAAGACCTGGGCTTACTTCAACATTAGAGACGCCCTTAGGGTGTTACGGATGACTTGATCAAAATCCACAGCGTTGTTTCAACCAAACAATTTTCAACTTTACCACAGTTTTTAGTTTACATCGGATTTTTCACGGCTCACAGTTCACGTCAGTTTTTCCGGAATACACGGCTGAACCAAACACACCTCATGAGCATTATGCACGTGAGTTTGTCCCTTTGATGACAAGAAAAAAATGTTTGCCACCGGGCCCTCCATTTCCAACTATCCCACCCAACTGTTTAACTGCAGCGGTCTCGATCTGACATCAACACGTTAGTTCCCCTTCGGCACTGCAGAATCCAGAGCACTCCGCAAGGCACCTCATCGTGTCAGGGAATTTATAGAAACCCACCACAAACTGAACCTCCAATGGCGTGCTCCTCAAAATCGCTCCTCATCACCGACGCGTGATTCCATTCCTTCGACGGCGCTGTTGCGTCGTCAGCTCGTCAGCTCCCTCCCGCGATTATTCTCGCAACCCCAAGAGAAAAGTCCAGTCCAACTCTCCACATTTCTCCTTTTCCTCTCCTCCCAAAGCCAGCAGACCAGCGCCGGGCCAGTTCTTCTTGGTCTCCGTCGCCGGTCTGGTTGGTCTAGCTGGGGCTTCTCGCGCAGTCGCGTATCCTGGTATGGAGATCTTGCTTTCCTGATTAATTTTTCGTTTCTTGTTCTTGTTATCTGCTGGATTGGTAGCTGCTGTGATGGATTCTTGCTTTCCTGATACTATCTCTGAAACCATCCACCTTGAAATCCATCGTATGTTCATGTTAAAATCCTGCTTTTTCCCCTTTTGTACTGTAACTATAACTATGTAAGTATGAACATGTTCTTTCCAGAGGGGAAAGATGCGAAGCATCAACAGTACAGTACAGCTTTATGGATTCAGAAATCTTTATACCTAGTTGTTGTGAACCCGTCTTTCTCGTTCTGATTCATGCTGCGTTAGGAGATCCAGGACTTATGCCCATATGAGCTATCCAGATGATAGAAGTAGTAATATGTTTGAAACCTTCAGCTTCACATTTGCACAATATTTTCACTTGAAGTCAAAGATCCCGATTTGGTATGTGATTTTTAAAGCGTACTATGTGCCATCCGATTTGGTGACATCGATGTACAACGATTCTAAGTTTACTTGGCTTTTGTGTAGCATTGCTCGTGACAAAAATCACAATTATTACTGGAGGAGATAACAGATCTTTATGGATGTTGTATTTGTTAACGGAGTGAATTGCTTGTGTTTTGCTTGTCTTAGTCTGCTTGAGTGATTAGGACGTTACCTTTATAGGCTTGATAATTGGCTTGCGTACATACCTAATTGATACATGATACTACCTCCGATTCATAATAACTGTCGCAGTTTTGAACTAACCCCAGTTCAAAACTGTGACACTTATTTTGGATCGGAGAGAGTAGAAAATAGGGGGAAGGGGCACCATGTTTCGTGCCGATAGACACAAAATATAAATCAGTGATCTTATTTACTTATGTGGAAATGGGATCCAAATATTTGTGGTCTATAACCATTCAGACTTCCCAGTATTTTAAGTATATACCGAAAAAGAGATTCACTATAGGGCAATCCTTGCACATATATACTTAATATTAGTGAAAAGAGCACTATTTAGTAGAGTACTATAAATCAAATTGTGTTATGCTCACGCTTTCTCCAACTTTAATTGTATTTTGTAGTGTTGAACTGTTTGTAGAAAATGGAGAGATAATAAACATTTCTAGTGGGATAGAGAACCATATTTCACAATCTTGATACTTCACTCATATATGTATTGATATCAATCTTTCTTGTATGCAAATTTACCGTCATTTTCATATTATTTTGTTTCCGACATTTATTTTTATATTTCTTGCGTGTACTATTTACAATCAAAGTGGGTTTGCACAAGGGTTGGCCATGGTTTCCTAATATTATTCCAAAACAATTATATTTTTTCAGGGTTGTGCACATTGAGATTTGAGAGTTGAAGAAATCATGTTTCGGAGAAAGCACAGCTCTCATTTCGATTTTGATGATGCTGAGCACAGACAAGCAAAGGTGACTTTCAAATTTTTCATGTTCTGGTTACTTGTGGAACTATTAGCATCCAAACTAAATGTCTTCTGGTCACCAATTACCATATTGATGTACTCTCCTAAGGAAAACAAATACCAAAAAGTTTCAGGGTGGCAGCATATGTTTTCTCAGGCATCCATCTTATATGCATTTTTCAACAAATGAAAATGGTCAAAGTGTAACATGAGTATAGCAAATTAGTAACCTGATTGGTTGTGGCCTAGTAAATCAAGAACATAGGGAGATATAGGTGGGTCTATATTTTATTTATATTATATTTATTTCGAGCCAAACGGTTACTCTCAAATCTGGAGTTATGAGTGATCTTAGCTGTAATTCAACCTTCACCTGTTACAGGATTTTAATTTTGCCATGATAAGAACTCTCAATCTTATGCATTGGCAACTCACAAGACCACAAGTCCACAGTGACATACTGATATCCACTTTTCTGATATAAATGCATCAACCAACTGTATAATCTGCTTCCATTTGACACGAAATAATCATGTCTTACCATCTTTGACAAAATGTCCTTGCTTGGCATAAGGAGCTCTCTTATGAGTCCTTTTGGTGTTTCCATTTGACTGGAAGCGCGTTAATATCAATACTTACCAGTCCTTGTTGAAAATTGCCGTTCATTCTTTATCTGTATAAAGCATACAAGGTTGACAATTTTTTTCTAATTTGCTTAATTAAACATGTCTGCTATTTTTTTGTCGACTCTCTCATGTAACAATCTCGTGTGAGCAGATCAATGATCTCAGAGCTGCACTTGGGCCTTTGTCTGCCATGGAGAGAAGTACTGCAATGAAACATGCTTGATAAGATATCTAGAAGCCCGCAACTGGAATGTTGACAAGTCCAGAAAAATGTTGGAAGAAAGTCTCAAGTGGAGGGCAGCTAACAGGCCTGAGGCTATTCGTTGGGTAGTTAGTTTCTTCTCATTTTCCGTGCTTGCTTTGCTCAAGTGATTTTTTTGTCTTAACTTGATCGAATGGCTAATCGTTTCTTCTTGATTTCAGTCTGATGTTTCTGTTGAAGCAGAAACAGGTAAAATGTACAGGTTAAGTTTCCCAGATAGAGAGGGTAATTCAGTGGTTGTAATGAGACCAACAAAGCAGGTAAGAATTCAACATGTTTAAATTGTCATTTGCTTCTTCTCTTTCATTTTAGGAACCGTTAGTCTATTGCTTCTTTGGCCCAGAACTAGAAGTCACCTGTACAATGTTTTCGTACAATGTCAGAATACATCGTCTCACGAAGGGCAGCTGAGGCATCTTATATATACCTTGGAGAATGCAATTCTCAGCCTGCCTGAAGGTCAAGATAAAATGGTGTGGCTGATAGACTTCACAGGGTGGACACTTGCCCATGCAGCCCCCATAAAGACTTCGAGAGAGAGTATGAGTATACTGCATAACCATTACCCGGAGAGGCTTTCAATGCATTTCTGCTCAATGCACCCAAAGTATTTGAGGCTTCGTTTAAGGTGTAGGCTCTGAACATCACCCTTTCATAAAAGTAGTGTTGTATGTCTGGTTTTATTGAGGAATGATTTAAAAATAAATATCTTGTCTGTATGAAAATTTTGCAACTTAAATGTTTCAAATGGTTTCAGGTTCTCAAACGATTCATTGACCCGAAATCAGTCAAGAAACTGAACTTTGTGTATAAGGAGAACGAGGAGAGCATGAAGACGATGTACGAGCACATAGATCCAGAAGTCCTTCCTGTAGAACTTGGAGGGAACAACAATGTGGTGTACAACCATGAAGAGTACTCCAAGTTGATGACAAAAGATGACATCAAAATGGCAATTTCTGGGCAGCAGATGTTAACACGTCATGAATGGTCACTCGGTTCCTGAGGTTACGCCGCTGTCATCTCTGGTTGTTGCTAAAGCAAGTTGAGTAGCATCACCAAGCCATTATTACGGATCTCATACAGCTCTGCAAGAGGAACAGATAGATAAATAGAGGAGTAGTGGTATTGTTTTGATAAAAAAATAACTCCAGAATGTCTCACTTGTAATATTACACAACTATGTATTAATTTTTCATCCCCAAATAAGTGATTTCACAGAAAACATTTCTCACATAGACAAGAACTAGACACTAAACAATAATTACCTAGTAGTATTACTTTTGTTTTAACTGAATTTTATATGCTCAGTTTGCTACAATGTTGTTGATGTTTCCGTAACTAAGATCTCTTTCTACCTTTTGCCTAATGATTTTAAACGAAGATGGTTGGTGGGAAACCATTTGTTTATTTATCTTTCTATTTTCTTACTATGAAAAACATGGTTACTTCATCTTTGACGTTGCAGATGTTAGCAATAATCTTGATTACGCATATTTCCAAGATGTGTTGGACCTGTAGTCTTAGAGTCGTGTTCTAGTTTAATTAGGTTTCTAATTTGGGAGCGCCTAGAGCTCACTTGAGTGAGAACTAACTTAGATCTCACGCAGCTTACGTCATCCTTTTTGTTGGTCCATAGTTTGTACCGTTGGGGGCTTTTTTCTTCTTCTTTTTTGAGTAAAATTGGGGGCCTTTTTCTTGTTTGTCTATTACTATTTTGATTTGGTGGGCTTAGTTTAGGCTTTGTCTAGATATTCTAGCGAGTTGCACATGCAACTGTGTGTTTCAGGATGATTTTTTTTTTTTTTTGACTAGCAAGTTGCACATGCAACTCTACTTTGTAGGTTGAATTTTTTTCTAGTGAGTTGCATATGTAACTCGGCTATTTTTTATTATCGAGTTGCACGTGCAACTCGCTATTTCTTGATTTACCGAGTCGGCGAGTTGCATATGCAACTCGGTTACTTTTCATTATCGAGTTGCACATGCAACCCGCTATTTGATTACCGAGTTGGCGAGTTGAATATACAATTCAGTTATTTTTTAATATCGAGTTCCACATGCAACTCGCTGTTTCTTGATTTACCGAGTTGCATATGCAACTCGATTTTTTTTATTAGCAAGTTGCACATGCCAAAAAACATACAACTGCTGGTTTGGACACTTTGTAAAAAAAATGATTTGAATTCATCTTGGTTGTTTTGCAGAACACAAAAAATAGTGAAAAAAAAGAACACCATCCTATCTTTTGCATATATATATATATATATATATATATATATATATAACTCAGCAAATCACTTGAAAAATAAAAAATAAAAAAACATGGCCCACAAGAAAAACTGGCCGGTCTTAGGCGAACACAACACTAATAACGCGGTCAGTTAACATCGAAAAGTCAAAAACGAATCTCAACGCCACAAATCCAACGGCAATGGATGTGAGTGAGCTCTAAGCTAATTCTCACTTGGAGTGAGCATTAGCAAAACCATTCTAATTTTGGTCGTTTTACATGTAATAGTACCAATGTACTATACACGGTCATGTAACGTGCGAGTACTAGAGTTGAGTCCGTAGTCAAGTTAGTCTACTCTCACCTGAAGTACGTGTCCGAGTTTGTTTAGTAATGTCCGATTAATAGCAATAATCTTGATTACGCATATTTCCAGATGTGTTGGACCTGTAGTCTTAGAGTCGTGTTCTAGTTTAATTAGGTTTCTAATTTGGGAGCGCCTAGAGCTCACTTGAGTGAGAACTAACTTAGATCTCATGCAGCTTACGTCATCCTTTTTGTTGGTCCATAGTTTGTACCGTTGGGGGGCTTTTTTCTTCTTCTTTTTTGAGTAAAATTGGGGGCCTTTTTCTTGTTTGTCTATTACTATTTTGATTTGGTGGGCTTAGTTTAGGCTTTGTCTAGATATTCTAGCGAGTTGCACATGCAACTGTGTGTTTCAGGATGATTTTTTTTTTTTGACTAGCAAGTTGCACATGCAACTCTACTTTGTAGGTTGAATTTTTTTCTAGTGAGTTGCATATGTAACTCGGCTATTTTTTATTATCGAGTTGCACGTGCAACTCGCTATTTCTTGATTTACCGAGTCGGCGAGTTGCATATGCAACTCGGTTACTTTTCATTATCGAGTTGCACATGCAACCCGCTATTTGATTACCGAGTTGGCGAGTTGAATATACAATTCAGTTATTTTTTAATATCGAGTTCCACATGCAACTCGTTGTTTCTTGATTTACCGAGTTGCATATGCAACTCGAATTTTTTTATTAGCAAGTTGCACATGCCAAAAAACATACAACTGCTGGTTTGGACACTTTGTAAAAAAAATGATTTGAATTCATCTTGGTTGTTTTGCAGAACACAAAAAAATAGTGAAAAAAAAGAACACCATCCTATCTTTTGCATGCATGCATATATATATATATATATATATATATATATATATATATATATATATATATATATACCATGAACCGCTCAATTACAACTTCTTACAAAAAAAACTCAGCAAATCACTTGAAAAATAAAAAACAAAAAAACATGGCCCACAAGAAAAACTGGCCGGTCTTAGGCGAACACAACACTAATAACACGGTCAGTTAACATCGAAAAGTCAAAAACGAATCTCAACGCCACAAATCCAACGGCAATGGATGTGAGTGAGCTCTAAGCTAATTCTCACGTGGAGTGAGCATTAGCAAAACCATTCTAATTTTGGTCGTTTTACATGTAATAGTACCAATGTACTATACACGGTCATGTAACGTGCGAGTACTAGAGTTGAGTCCGTAGTCAAGTTAGTCTACTCTCACCTGAAGTACGTGTCCGAGTTTGTTTAGTAGTGTCCGATTACAGGTTAGCTTCGTAGGATTTGTTTGTGTGTATATGCTTTCTCTGTTCAAAGATAATTGATGTTTTAGATTTTTCTTAAGTCTTCTCTAAGTTTGACCGAAATTCTAGAAACATGTGTCAATACTTACAACATCAAATCTGTATAGTATGAAAACTTATTGTACGAGGAACGTAATAAAACTAATTTGGTGTTTTAGATATTGATATATATTTTCTATAAATTTGGTCAAAGCCTAAAGCAGTTTGACTTACGACAAACTTAGTACATGCTGAAGGTTGTTCATTGTAACGCCGTGATATTGAGAGAAAATAAAAAGAACCAAGGACCTTTGTTGTTACTCAAACTGTCAAACACGCCAATGCCTTCTCAAGTTATTTTTTTTCCTTTTTATTATTGTCCGGTAAGGTAGTAGAAGAGACTAAGCCGTACCTGCTTTACAACTTTTGCCGGCAAGTCTGGTCCAAGTGTGTGGATCAAGATCGTAGTAGAAATAGTCGTACATGTAAAAAATCAATAACATATGCAAAAAGTAAACTGACGCGGGGAAATAGTTGAGATTGCACGTTATATTGTGAGATTACTTTTCACATATCCCAACTGCACTTGTGCAGTGCTAGATGCATTATCTTCATTGATAATGGTGGGGGTACCGTAATGATCCCACATATCTGTTGAATTTAAGGAATCGTCCGTCAAATTCATACACACTATCGTGATGATTCATACAGTGCCATGATTTCCGAGGGGTTCGTCGAAGTTAATACAAGACTTTGCTTACACGATTTTTAGAAAATTGCACTTCCACCACAAAAGAAAACATTTCCAGTCTGTGAGTTGGGAGTGTGCGATCTGATAGGTACCCTGCACAAGTTTAGCCTAATAATGACAGGTCTTGATTCGTCATGTAAAATAGCCAAAGATTTTTGGTACTTTGTAGTTATCGGAAGACGTTCTTGATAACTTTTCAATGTCTTGTTTTGTAGGATCATTACGGTACGTAGTAGGAAAATTTACGACAAGTAGAGGAATTTTGGTCACATAATTTTTCCTCCTCTTCCTTAGGCCTGAATGGATCCTTATCTTGCTACAAAGACCTTCAAATTATTAGGTTCTTAGAAGGTATGCCTTACCAAATCCAAATCTCTCCAGCACCTTTTTTTTGTAGGCGTACTGGTGCTATAGAATCCTAGTAGATAAATTTTCAAGTTGTAGACCTAGACAAAATTTGGTTTTACCCAAAAATTTCATCCCGAATTCTGAAATTAGGTAGGAACTCACTTCCTTATCGTCCATGTGCATAGAGATTATATAGAATTCATCTTGGGATCATTGTATAAAAACACGTGGGCAATCCTCATTGGTCGTGTAGCCCTTTGGATTATGGAAATGGCTTAAGATATTATACCATATTCAACCAGACGGTTTAAATCCGTACAGAGACCTTTTGAGAAGAACACTATATAGTCTCGAATGTGCTCTATCTTTGGTTTGGCATGGGGATACCCCTTGTACCTCAATTTGAATATATGAATCAAGGTTACCATATAGGTAAGAAGTGATAATATCCATCAGTTTAATTATGAAGTCCATATTTAGTGCCATTGATATTAGGTATCAAAAGATTATGCCATCCATTACCGGGGAGTAAGTTTCCTCAAGATCGACAACTAGTCGTTGAGTGAGCCCTTGAGCGAAGAGCCTTCCTTCCTTTGTATCGAACCACTTTATTTCTTTCATTTCTCTCACAGACAAAAAAAACACTTATGCCTAACACGCCAAAGGTTATACCATCCAAGTCCCAAAAAAACCTTTGATTGTTTAGAGGTAATAATTCTTAGGTAACTGCCTCCTGCCAATCTTTCCAATCCAACCTTCTCTTACAATCAACAACATTTTAGGCCTAATGTCAGGATATATTATTCAGGCAGTTTTCTTAGCAAAGCTAATGCCGACAATCGCTAGTGCTAGGTCCATTGACTCTCCCGGGTTTATGTTATTTACGAAATTTTGTCATGGGACGCATTTCACACCTACTTTTGCTCTTCTGTATGCAGCGGTGGAGGAGTGCCAACCGACGGGCACAGTGGCAATGGCCGGCATGCAACAGGGCGGCGGTAGAGATGGCGCGTGAACGACTGAGAGGAGCGGTGGCCAGCAGTTGAAGCTAACCGCGGAGGAGCAACCACTAACGGCTGAGCCATGGAGGCACGTCCTAATGTGAGTATCTAGCACGATGCGAGGCGAAGACGACCATCTGATCCATCGGCCGGTCACAAATAAGCATTTTCCAAAACATAATCATAGATAGATGTAAAATTCACTTTTCTTATTAGATCTGGATTATTCATAGGCGGCCAACAATGAGAACCTTCTCAATGGTGGCTCGGTGCAGGTCGTTTGGTGGAGCGGTACATTCTGATGACTTGTTGCACGACTTTTGTCGGCAAGTCCGGTTTAATGGCGTGGAGCGATATCGTAGTTCATATAGTGAGACACGCTCACCAGAGATGCAGAAAGTAAATTCACATAGTGAAGTAGGTGATACCAAGGTTTAACATTTCGTTTTCGGGAAAAACATTCTTGCTTGGCCGAGATTCGCAAATTTTGTGAAAAAATTTAAGAGGTAAGTTTTTCAACAAAAATAATCGGCCTAATTCAATCAAAGTCTAAAGTTTAAATTTATGTAGCAAAAATAAATGAAGTGGCTCGGAATCAACCATTGTACTAGAGCCAAGTTTGCGAATAAATTTTGATATCTATCGACTCCCTGTGATCCATATTAATTATCGCTGAAACGGATGTATCTAGCATTAAAATATATCTAGATACATTCGTTTCGGTGACAATTAATGTGTATCAAAGTGAGTATTCGAAGTGTGACTGATGGGATTTTATTCAAATTTGGCCGAGATTTTCAACCGAGAATACCTTTTCTCGCCCCTCAGCGAAAATCGTAAATTTTGTTAAAAATTGTTCAAATTTTGATGAAGTTTTTCTCACCGGGTGAGACTGCTATTTCTTGCTCCTTTGATGCAGGGTGTATATTTTTCTGAGAAGAAGTCCAAAAGTCTATAGTGTATTGCGATTTATGTGCAATTGTATCCATCTACGGAGGATACAACAAGAGGAAAACCCCTAGCCAAGAAAAGTGGGGCCGGCATATACCTACAGGCGAAAGGTTTTGCCAACAGGACCCAAGTTCGGGTTTCGCAGCCTACCCAATCTGCTGCAGTTATTTTTCCCTCAGAAAATTCTGCTGCAGTTATTTTGTTGCCGATCTGGATTCCCAAATTAAACTATTTTGTTCCTGCATGCTCGGAAAGCCCGATTTGGTGCAGTTATTAACTTATTATCTTGCCACGCGGAGTTTGCATCCTTCCTCCTGTGACCAGTCCAATTGAAAATCTTACCACACAAAAAAAAGTCCAATTGAAAATCAAAGGGGATGTCCTGCTCATCGCACGCCAAGTCGCCAACGATGTGATTCGATCGCCAACCATGCAGCCAGATAGTAGCAGCACGGAAGAGACTCGTCAGGATCGGCTCAGCGCGCTCCCCGACCACATCTTGCTCTGCATCGTCAATGACCTCGGTTTGCGCTCCGTCGTCAGGGCTAGCGCTCTATCGCGACGATGGAGGCGCATCCCTCTTCTGCTCAGTGATCTGGCCATTGACGTTGCCGACTTTATGCCGCGGCACGACGACGGCGATCTGTCTCAGGACACGGTGGATCAGGCCATGGCGGCGTACGCCTACGCGGCGAGACGGCTGCTTTCCCCGAACGCGGAGAGGGCCATCAGGAGCATCAGCCTCCGCTTCTACCTGGCGGCAGAGCCACACCACGTGAAGTCCGTCGGCCGCGCCGTTGCCGGCGCTGGCACCGAGCTCCTCGAGTTCGACATACTCACAGGGCAGGATTCCGGCACTGGCCGCGCTCCTAATCGCCATCACAAATCTCTGTTCCGGCAGCGCTTCATGTCGTTCTGCAACGCTTGCCCCGTCGCTTTCAGCCGGCTCACCAGGCTAACCCTGCAGAACCTAGACTTCGCCGGTGGCGACCTCCCTGCCCTCCTCAGCGCCTGCGAGAGGCTGCGGGTCCTGTCGTTGAGCCATTGCGGCTTGGGCGGCGGGAAGTCGGTCGTGGAGATCGACGCGCCGCGGTCGCAGCTCGTGGCGCTAGAGCTCCACTCTTGCGTCTACGGGAGGATGGAGCTCGTCCGAATCCCCATGCTCCGGCGTGTCTGCTGCCACACCTGGTACGGTGACAATCCTCCGGTCCGCTTCGGATGCGTGCCTCAACTTCACCGCGTAAGCCTTGTTTCTCACGGGCGTTCTTGGCAGGCGCCGTTCGCCATGAGCGAGTGGCTGCTACCTACCGCCGGGAAGCTCTCCACGCTGGCTCTGGATTTTCTTGACGGAGCGGTGAGTCGCTCGCACGATTGCCATCGGTTTTGTAGCCTTCTTTTCATTGCTAATTCTTGATTGCCATAGTTTTTTAAGTATAATTCTTTTTGCGCATTGATTTAGCTTAAAATTGTGACACCGGAAGAATACAACTTCAATGACGTTGTCAGCACCGTGGCTAGATTCTATATATGTGCTTTGAGAAATCTTTTGATTATTACCCTCAAACTTCAATGTTTCGTCTACAAAAAAAAACTTCCATGTCATGTTTTATGATCCAACTTTTTCCTTGTCCTACAGATTTGGATTAAACCTGAAGATCCGAAACTGCTGTCCCAGGCATTCAGCAACATAAAACACATTTTTTTGTGCAATATTTTTGCTGAAGGTGACCTGAGTTGGACTCTATTCATCCTCGAGGCCGCCCCTTCCTTGAAGAACCTCTATATTACGGTACGAATATATCTTTTGCTATACTGCCTTAGTTTCAAATTAATTAAAGTTTATTCTGTTGTTCTAAATAAAACTTTTCCAAGTTTGATCAAATCTACAAAAAATTGCTCATAGCTACAACAACAAAAAATTATGTAATTACATTCTATGATGAATCTAATGAACTTACAGCCTTCATCAAACTCAATAAAATTTGACTCAGGACAAATATTAATATAGAGTCTAGTGAGTAATAATTAACTTACCATGAACTTTTGTGCATTTTCGGCGTTTTATTTAGGAAAAATAATTATAACAATGGGAAGGTCCCCCTATTACTATTAGAGAAATCATTAGAGATCCATATCTAGGCAATGTATAGCACAAGTGACATACCGAGCCATATATTCGAGAAGTATAGACCCACTTGATTAGACCACAGAATTCCTTATTAACAACACATTTCACGCACACCGTGAAGTTTAGTCAAAAGTCAAAAGCCAAAAGCCTTATAAGCCAAAGCCAAACACCGAGTAGAAAGCCTAACCAAACACCGGCTCAGTAACGCCCGGGTGTTGTACATACATACATAAATACATACATGGTTTCAGACGGAGCAACCAAACAAGTACTTGTCCAAACGATCAATTACTCGTGCACTTACTTACATTTGTTCTATCTGTGATCCGTGAAGCTATCTCGGCATGAATGCTGCCAAACATACAAGGGCAGTGCCGCGAAGACCGCCGTGCCGGAGAGAGTTTCGAGCTTCGAGCACCACGGCCTGCGGCTGTTGGAGATCGTGGGTTATGCGGTGGACGCAATCCTGGAGCGGTACATCAAGCGGGTCATGGAGCGTGCGGTGTGCTTGGAGAGGATCCGCTTGCTCCCGCACGAGCCGTGTGACAGGTGCTCTGCGGAGCGATACCGTCTATGGGAGGCCTTGCAATCGTTCCATCCCACGATCGACGAACGTGAGTTTGTGCTTACCTACACGCGTGCGGTTGGACACCCATACAGACCCTGGGAGTATCCGTCCACAGAACGTGATAAGGGGGAGGTAAGAAGACGATTGTCTATGGATAGAGCCTGCTCATCCGTGAAAATAATTATAGGTGACATCGGTGAGAGGGGCGGAGCCACACCCCAGGCACATCGAGCAATGGCCCCGGGCTTAGAGACCTTTTTTGGCGCATACATATATTACTAGTTGAATGTTTCTATTGGAAGATTTTTAATGAGACGACTTGCTAGCTTAATATATAGTGGTTTTAATTTCAAAAAACGAGAGTTGAATGTCCCTACGTTGTAATGGTCTCTTAATTTTTTCCTGGCATCACATATGTTTCACGTGTGAACAGAAAATGCACATTACTGTTTAATTTTTTTAAACTATTTGCAGGCATTGCATTTTGAAAGATGTCACTAATGTGAGGTAAAAATTGATCATCAAGTAAGTTGCTCAAATCTAATCCAGCTATCTCAAGTGTATAGACTTCCTTATAGACTATGATCCGTTTGGTCGATAAGGGAAAGGGCCGGACAAAGGAATTCAACTTAAATAGTCAAATCTAATCCTTATAGACTGTGGTCCGTTGCGAAAAAAGAACGGATCGACCCCTAGCTGGGTCCTCTTCAGAAGGAGCTTTGGTCGTACCCCTTCGCCTCCGTTGCGAAAGGCGATTGGATCTGCTCGTCTCCCGTCGGCGCCTGCCCTCGTCAAGCCAAGGAGGCGCGATGGATCTCGGTCCTCGTCGAAGGGAGTGATCCGTTTTTATGATTTTAGTGTCCAGCTTTGCTGGAGCGTCAAGTGGGATCCCACTAGAGTCCCACTTCTATTCATTCTAGAAGTGGGACGGAGGGATCCCACTTGCATCTCTTGCAAGCTCTACTTCTAATCTATCCCTCTCATCCTTCCACGTCTACAAACAGCCCAACGATGCTGTCAATCATCCGTTGTGCGGCCGTCAACTTCGAATCAAAGACTCGGGCATTGCGCTCAAGCCACAGCGATCTGATGACCAGCATGACGAAGGAATTCGCGGCCTGTTTGTCCGCCACGGGTAGCATCCCTACTGGTTCGGTTCTGTTCACCAAATCGACATTCTCACTTCTACCTTAATGACAAAGCTGAGATGGAGTCCCCCTCCGGTCTTGTTTTTTTTTTTCACCAAACCGACAGGAATACCTGCTGGCTGCTGCGCGGGAGCGTTTAAGTTCAGATCGAGCCTAGTGATCACGCCTGAACAGATCTCCGCTCGCGAACGCGCAATGGACAGTGCGTGCACACCGACGGCGACGCGGCGATGGTGCCCTGCACCACCACAGCGCGCTCCCCGCCGCCTCTCTCGCGCACACTACCGCGCGCTCCACCTCAGGCACCCGCCCCCCACCTCCATCTCAGCGCGCCTAACCGTGACCGCAGCGCCGTCCAGGCCACCCGGCGCTCATCGTCCTCTGCCGCTTCGGCGCTCGTCGTCCTCCGCCGCTCCGGCGCCGAACCATGTCTTCCCAGCGCGCACCAGCACCCGCGCCGCCACGGGATACGCGGCCACGCTGGCTGGCGGCAGGGGCGGCGCCACCAGGGGGCGAGGTGGGGCAGCCGCCCCCCTCAACTTTTGTGATTTTTTTTACTATAGGTATTCAGTATGTATCTACGCTCAATATACGTCAAAGTGAGGGATAAAAAAAGAAAAAAACTGGCAGAACGACCGTCTCTAGTCTGACTCGACCAAACCCTCGCTCCCCTCGGTCCAGGACTGCCTCGGTCGATCCCCTCGCAGCCTCGCTTCTTCGATTCCCCACCAACCCAATCCCTAGCTCGCTCCGCGCCTCCGCCCTGCTCCCTGCTCCTGCTCGTGCTCGATCTGCCCCTGCTCCTCCCTGCTCGATTCCCCAGCCCTGCTTCTCCCCTGCTTGATTCCCCAGCCCGTCGCTCCTCCCTCTGCTCCATTCCCCTGACTCGCGCCGTCGCAAATCCCACGCCCTGCCCGCCGCGAAGCCCCGACGCCCCGCCGCCAATCCCTGCCCCAGCGCAACTGCGCCTTGTCTCTGCTTTGGGCGGCCGGCCCTGCTCCGGGCGGCTCGGCTGCTCTGATAGTCTGATGGACGACGAGACCTACTGGCTCCAGTTCGAGGAGGAAGAAGCCGCAGCAGCCATGGCTCTAGCTCGGGAAGAAAACGAGGCCTCCAGAAATCTCAAGAGGACATGCCATGAGCAGGTTAATTTCTTCTTTCGATTTGAGGTTTTATATTTGATGTCTACTTGTATAGTGATTAGTGAGTAATAGTGTGCAGGATATTGCTCAAAGATTGATTTTGATTTCAATATTGTAGGACACTCAACAAGCAAATGTTTCTGAAAATTTTGATCTAGCAAATGTGGTTGCCGATCCTGGAATTTGGAGACCAATTGATGAATATGCTACCTCTGAAATCAACATGGATTCAACTTAATGGTATGGTACTATCTTCTTATCAAAATGTAGCACTATTTTTTATGTAGTCAGTTTGTACTTGTGCTTTATGCAATATGAAATTGTGGACACTTTCGGCTATTATATTGTGAGACTTCGACTTATTTACATTGTGGATTACATGTGTTGTTAAAAAAAAATTCGACAGTGGCATACCTTTTACTGTTCGCCCCCTAGTCTCAATTCCCGGCTCCGCCACTGGCTGGCGGACGCGTGCCTGCGCGCGGGGCCGCCTGCCACGCGCGCGCGCTACTTTGGCGTCTCCAGGCGCCTCCCCGCGTGCAGCTCCTGGAGGAGGCCAATGGCGGGCTGAGCGCGCTGGTGAGGATGCTTCGTCGGCAAGGGCAAGGGCGGCATGGTCGCCGACGTCTTGGCCGAGTTCGCCGCCATCTGTGACCCCCTGCTCGTCTGGCTGCCCGCCTCAGCAGCCTCGAGCAAACGCGCCCACCCACACGCCTCCTACCGATGTCTTTGCCTTTGGACTTCGCTTTACTTGAGGATTTGGCTGCTGTAGCCTGTTGATGAGAATTGCAGGCTTGGAGCTCAGAACAGTGAACTGCAGGAAGAGAATTGGAGAATCGGGCAGGAGCTGGATGAAGTGTTCTGCATGAGGTTTTCAGTGTGCAGGACAACAAGGCAGATCCATTTGTAGATGTAGTGAAGATTAGAGAAGATTCAAACACCAATTTGTTGATGATTTTGGGTGTTTTCTGTTTTGTTTGTACTGTATGTTGGCATTATGATTTCTAGTACGTAGCTGAAATCTTAATGTAAGATGTATGTAGGCATTTTCGTAATTCAATAAAATTTGGCAGAACTATTGACATCATTACGGTGCATTTTTACAGTATTTTGGTCGAATTTTTTAATCTGGCAAATTTTGGAAGCTTTTCTGTCCATGTTTTTGACAGCATTTCTGTCCAAATCTTGGAAGCATTTCTTTCCATAATCTTGTCAGCATTTTCACACATAAAATTCAGTACAAATAAGACATAAAAATAGCTAGAAATTCAGTTCAACACTGCATTTCACAGGAAATTGAGTGCATCTTAACAAAATAGCTACAAATTCAGTTGAACAAACTGCATTTATCAGGACAGTGAGTACATCACACTGTATTTCATAACAAAATATCTAGAATTTCTTCTGAAAAGTGAGTACATCACTGATCACACTGCATTTCTTAACAAAATAGCTAAAGTGAGTACATCAGACTGCATTTCTTAACAAAATAGCTAGACATTCTTCAGGGGAGTGAGTACATCACTACTGCTCTCCTTGTAGACCATCTCCTGGTTGCTTCTTACGGCCAAAAAGCCACCAGTTGAGCTTATCTGTTGCTGGAACTGTCTCTGTAATGATGCTCTGAGTATGTGCTTGAGAACTTGATACATTTTCTGGCTGGGAGCTAGCTTCAGCATGGCTATGTCTTCTCTTTGCCTTTTTTGCTGGAACTTGAGCAAGAACAGATGCAGCTGACTTGACTGGAATTTGAACAGGAACATTGGCATGCCTAGGTGCAGCTTTCTGTACAGGATAAAATGCGGGGAAAATCATATTAATATTATTTGATTGTCTCTACATTTTGAAACGATATATTTTTTTTTCAACACCAAAAAATGAAGTAAAAAATCATAGTAATATTATTTACCTCTGCTGCTGCCTGATCTTGTTTCTGCATCACCTGTATTTTCTTCTTTCCTTTTTTTCTTCAATTCCATAGCTTGCTTCCTATAAGAAATTGCCTCGTCATCTTCTGCGGAGATATTACTGTCCTCGACATCTGGTACATAAAAGAAATCACTATCATCACATGATAATTCTTCAATGTTACTGTCCTTCTTAACTCCCTTTCCTTTTTCCTCAAAAGAACTTCTGAAATTTGGTTCCTGCTGCTCATGCACTTCCTCATCTTCACTGACATCATTGTCACCATTTTCACTGTCGGAATGTTTTTCTTCCCTCTTCTCATGTTGAAAGTTTCTCACGTGGTCTTTTTTCAGTTGTAGCCACATCCTTAGGAATCTTGGCATATAGGTCAGTGATACCAACAGTGAAATGTTTGGCCATTTACAACACTGATTGTTTATCCTCAAGCAGTACCAGTGCACCTGTGAACTCTCCTGATAGAAATTTCCAGCAAAGATCTGTGTGTTGAAGATTATCATCTGAACAATAAACAACGGTCAGCTAAGTGTTTCTTCAGCTCTGGCAGTGACAACTTCGAATATTCAACTGTGACATGCCCTGTTTGCCACCATATAAATCCATTAAGGCCTCATGTGAGACATAAAAAAGTTACGGTAAAAAAAGACAGAAAAAAGTTGGAAGCACCATTAAGGTTAATTAGATTTATCTATCTCTTACTAACTGGGAAAACCATACACTATGACTTTTGCTAGAAAAAGGTGTTACCTAATTTGTGGAGATTTTGAAATCCAATCACATCCAAGGCTATTAAAATTTCAAGTCTAGCTATAGCTTAAGATATCATCTATGCTAGGATCTGAACACAGTTAAATGACATGACCTGTGAGATTGTAAGCTGGGTGGTATAGCTACTGTGGTATCTGTTTTGACTAAATAAGAATCCCAAAGCTATGTACATCTCTTGTTTCATTTAACATCCCGGTCCCCTCGTGCAAATACATTAACCTACAGAATATGATACATTTACGTGACTAGGCAAAATGACAGTAATAATAATCAAGTAACCCACTACAACAGGCTGAGCGGCACGCAACCTTTTGTTCTTAGTATGATTTCCATTCTGTGTTCCTTACAGGTCCAACATCCCCATGGAGCCATTGTTCCAAGTTCCCATTATCAACATACTAATAAACTAGCATCCTAAATAGAACCATGTAAGCAAATATTTACATCACCAGAATTGTCGATTTGGAGCACTGACAAATTCAAACTGGTGAGGTTGTTTTTAAGTGATCCATACACATGGCAATCACAATAGGGGTACTGTCATACATTTCAACGTTGATAGCACTAGAATATCATCCAATATAACAATGTCAAGTTACTGTAAAATTCCCAGGGCAAGTTCTATGATTAGTAAGGTACCTGTTGTTCAGAAAGTTCTCGACACCGACCTGCATGCCATTCTTCGCAGATCACGTTTTCATCAGCAAACATTCCAGTGGTCGTATCCAGCTCCTTGAGAATGTACCAGTGGCCCTACATCGCCGCGCCTAGGTTGCCCTCATGCATCACCACCCACATGTTAACAACAGATCAAAACGAAAACCCTAGGCGAGAGGGACTGTGGAGCGGCCGAAACAGTGGGGAGTAATGCATGTTTTCCTCATTTTAATTAGATTTTTTACAAATCAAGTAGCTCGCTTCGTCATTAAGTTGTACTCCCTCCGTTCTAAATTAATTGATTTGCATTTGTCCAAATATGAATGTATCTATACTTGTTTAGTGTCTAGATACATTCATGTCTAGACAAATGTGTGTCAATTAATTTGGAACGGAGGGAGTAGCTGGAAAGCAACTCATATGCCGAGATTGTTACGAGCCAAATACTTTGCCATGTAACTAGACTTTCCTGACCTCTAGGCATTGTAAGATCTACCGGTATCCTTCATGTTAGAAGCTCTAAAAGATCTACTCGAAAGCTATAGACATCACTTCTGAGTAAACTCGCCAGTCATGGCATACCTGCATTGTCAATAAAGGGCACTTCTTGAATGAAGCAAGAAGTAGTGCAAGATAATAGTAGATGATAAGACATGGTCCAATCTCAAACATGTCATGTTTAGCCATAGACTAGTGAACAACGTCTGAATAATACTACCAGTCTATCACCAATACTGAATATGAAAGCGAACAAACAGAAATCTTCCAATAATAGTTGTGGGGGTGTCTCTAGAAGAAAGGATATACTAAACCGCAAATACATATAATGACAGTTCAACATAGAAACCTCATTCTGGTCAACACAACAAAATGTTACTCCGAAATTACTACCAAGCTAAGTGACCAATCATTCAATCTCATAGCTGCTAATGGGTACATATCTTGGATGTTGCACACTGCCACGCATGTCAAACTCTTGCAAGAAGGTAAAATTAAGCTAACACCTCGTCCAACACCTGCTCCTATCTCATTGCTTTGGCACTAATTCAAAGCCCTCTATTGGTCTGATAAACGAATGAACACTGCCTGACCGGCAATCTCCTGCACTTCCCTCGACATTGAAGGGTACACACTCTTTCATCTCCACTGAGCTCACATTGATGGAGAACATCATCCCCTTCTGACGGAGATATAGAACGTGATGGTCAAAGGGGTGCACGAGTGACAGACTTGGTCTCTCAGGTAGAAGGCCTGTAGACACAAACAGGGAGCTGGACCAAATTTCCTTTAACTGAAAATCGAACTCCTTCCTCCAGCTCAACTTATTTCGCCCGCTGACAACCACAGTCCATAGACTCACTATGGGTGCATCATCTGGCCCGTGCAGCTGGGCATACCTGAGCAGACCTCCACTTACGTTCACAATTTGGCCCTCAACAACGGATGTAATGGCCTCTGTAGTAGTGATTTCGGAGGCAGCCGGAAGAGGCAGAAAACGGACCTTGGGTTGCCCTGCAAAGAGGTCGTAACAGAGGAGACCTTGAGAGGGATCAAACCACCAGAGTATATTGTTCCATGAAATGACACCCTTGCTGTTCCATGGACGACCAGTGCTCAAGGGATGGTTCACCTCCTTGTTGGTCCACTTGCGAGGGCTAGAGGATGTCCATAAACGAACAATTCCACGTCTGTTCTCTCTGGGCACAAGCTCTACAACAATACTGCTCCCACTCTGGGGGTCTTCTATGATACCGACGTTGCCATGGCGGAGGGCATCTTGATTATGATCGGGCAGACGAGATATTCCACGGCCAACAACCCTTTGATCCATGAGGAAACACACCTTCTTCACCACAGCCCGCCCTTGGCGATGATATCCCGCGCACAGGAGGATTAGGCCAGGAGAATGCGTCGCGGCAACATACAGATAGTCTGCCTTTTGCTCCAGGCAAGCCGGTCCATATCTGATCTGACTGGGGCGGGGGTTTCACCTTTGACCGAGGACAATACTCTGTCTGTACCTTGGATCGCACACGGTGGCTGAAGTCAGTATCATCCACGGCTCCACTTAAGCTGCCAAGCTATGAACCTTCGCTCCACTGGATGCTCATTGTTATTTAGCTGAATGATGGGTTGCACGGTTGCTTTACTCAAATCGACGGTATAAACTTGGTTTCCCTCTAACAGATATATCATCTCAGGAACATTTGGGTGAACAAACACTATCTCTGGAACTGTTTGCTGAAGTCCCATTGCAAGGTAATTTTCATCGGCCCACATCTCTGAAAGAGGCAATTCATATCCAGGCAACCATGGCTGACGAGTATCTCCTGCAAAAGTCCAAGCTCTAATCACCATGTGAGAGCCACCTCCTTCCAGGATCACGAACCACAACTCATCTGCGCTAACGTTCATACAACGTCGCTTCCTAAGGTCCTCGTTCAGCATCCCAACATCAATTTGGCAGCCGGGTGGCAGTGCGAAGAAGGACAGAACAGGATTATCGGCCATGGGATCGGTGGTAAGCAGACCTGACGCGAGACTGAACCACCATAGCTTGTTCTGAAGAGAAACTGTACCATCCCCGCGCCATGCTCCGAAATCTGCAGGACAGATCAGGTTCTTCTCTACCCACTGGTCCTCGCTGATGTTGACGTGCAGCGGCGTCATAAGGCTTGGTGTAAGACAAAGCAATCTTGTCACAATGTTCTCGCCGCATGTGGCTTGCCGGAGCTCGACGATGATGAAATTGTCGCGTCCGGCAAGTATACCAATGTTCTCGACAGTGGGACGGTCATCGATGAGGTTCTCGACGATGACCCGACCCCCACGGGCCCGTCCCGTGCGGCGACGCGCTCGCCATTGAGTTCCGCGCCGACGCCGACGTGGCCATCGAGGACGCGCTGGTCGCGGCGGACGACGAGGACGAGATTCTGACGACGGTTGTCGACGACGCGCTCGCCGTCGCGGTCAACCCCGACGCCGAGGTGCTCGGCCATGACCAGCTCGCCGACGTGCCCGACGCGGTCACCGACGCCGATGTTCTGCAGACGCTGGTCGACGACGCCCTCGCCGTCCGGAACCTCGGCGAGGACGTGCTGGCCGTCGGGGCGGACGACGATGGCGAGGTTACGGAGCTCGTCGATGACGCGCTCGCCCTCGCCGTCGCTTTCCGCGCGGACGCCGAGGGTTTGGCCCACGGAACGCTGGGCGGCCAAAGGCAGGCGGGCCACCCTGCCTATGGTTGCGTCGCAGACGTAGAGATCCTGCGCGGGGCCGCCCTCCTCGGCTGTCGCGCGGAGGATGAAGATGCCGGTGGGCTCCATGGCGGCTATGTAGAGCGGGTGGGCGCAGACGGCGGCTCGCACGGCCAAAACTGTACGAAGCGGGGGCGTACGGTACGAGATCTTCATGTCGAAAGCGTCTTGCTGCAACCCCGCGACGGTGGGGCGTACTTCGGTGAGACCTTCGAGTATCATCCACGTCGGCGAGGGCGGCGGCGGCGGTTCCGCCATGGCTGGAGAGGAGGCGTGGTTGGGAGGATTTTGGGGGAATGGTGGTGATGGTGGCGTGGCGGAGATGGTGGGTGTGTCAGGGGTTTTACAACTGCCTCTCTCTTTTCACATCCGGAATCTTCTCTCGGTTTCGAACTTGCTTCGCTTACAGGTGGGCCTGCAGTCTAGGCGGAGCACCATACTGGCCGCGTTTCGCGACTCCTATCCACACTGCCAGGCGGGCCCCAGTGGAAAGACTTTGGACTGGAGTGGGCATGGGACTTAGACCCTGGGTACCGTCCGATCATAGCTCAACGACTGAGATTAAAATCTTCGTGTCCAAGAAAGAAAACAGTACTTGCAACTTGCAACACACGTACCCTTCGTCTCAGACTACTTTTTTTCAAAAATATCAGGGTGGGTGTTTACCCTTCCGTTTTGCTGCTAGCTAGAAAGGGTTTTTGTTTTAATTCAAGCAACCATAAAAGAATCAGTCCACGAGTAAACATTCCCGTTAAAAACGAGTAAACTTTTTTTCAGGAAGCACAAACAACTAAACAACTATGCATACAGAATAAAATAAAGATGTGTTCATTCCACGATGATGGCTGCTAGCAGTTAGCTCTCTCCGTCCTGCTGTTTTTGGCGTTCCATCTTACGACGAGTCCAAGCATATGTATACCAAATTACCAATACACGTTCGTGAAAGCTCAATAATCAACAAGTTACCCGACCACTTTACTTGCAAATACGGAGTATATATAAGAGAAGATTTGGTCTCCCGAGCACCAGTGATCCCGGCGGTTAAAAAATTCAAAAACAATATTTCGAGTTTTAAAAAATTCTGAAAAAATCACGGATGTAGCCAATTATGTATCCCACGAACGTGCAAAAAATCAACTTCAAATACGTTGTATTTTGGGCTACACGAAAATGATAAAATTGGAGATATGAAAATATAGATTTAGATCCACACTTTTGTCATTTTCGTGTAGCCCAAACTAGAACGTATTTGAAGTTGATTTTTTGCACGTTTGTGGGACATATCATTGGCTACATCCACTTTTTTTTGAAATTTGTTTAAGACGTATATATAGTGTTTTCGATTTTTTTTTAACCACGAGAATCTCTGCTGCTCGGGAGCCAAATACACTTTCCGAGAATTTATATACTAGTAACAGTGGCGAGCTACCGCATGGGCATTTAGTCCGTGTCCATTTCTATCCACGCGGAAGGAGGAGTCATCAAAGTGCTAGGGCTGAGGTGTGGTGCCGCAAGTAAGCGTGGCCCTTCGGCAGCTGCCGCTGAAGCGGCGCCCTCCAGCAGCGCCAGGCCACCCTAGGTAGTTCGTATCGCTGACGCCGTCCAGATTTATGTGTAGGGTTATAATCAACGTCCGGCCATTTAATTTTTTCTTAAATCTGTTTGAATTCCTGATGAACTAGGTTGGAATATTCGTGTGAAACTTTGTTTTCAAAGGGGCAGACCAAACGGAGTGCCATTGAGTGACATGGCCTGGTCTGAATGGACATGGGCTTAAAGCATGTTCGCGGCGCCCCCAAATGACCGAAACAGACACATTCCATGTCTGGAAGGGCGCGTTGGAGTTGTCTTTACAACCACCACGATATGGACGACCCTCTCACCCCACCGTCCCACCCGGCCCGTACCCACCCCTCCGCCAATTGCACGTCTTCCTCACATCACCTCTTTTGAACTTCAGAAATTCAAAACGTCACCAACAAAACCATGGTTGTAGACGAGCGTAGTCATCTTCATAGCAAATGTGCAGGTGCTAGTCGCCTTGCGCTTCCAGCCGACCCCGTACGCATGAAATTGCTCCTCCCACATTTCTTTGGCCTCTTATAAACGACGATGGTGCCAAGCGTGTCGGCCTGGATAGCATGCAAGATCACAGCAAGCACCACCTTTATCATCGCGAGATGGTTTCGATGGCATCCCACTTGTGTTGTGTGGACGATGGGGTTTCCCTGCTTTGTACGATTTTTTTTTTGCCATGGTCTTTCTCATCCCAAGCTTTTTTGGACCCGGTTTTCTTATAAATTAGGTCAACTCTACAGTATATGAATTCTTCAAAAGGTTTCTCGAGAAAAAAAAAATATATGCCGGAAATCTAAATTATCAAATGGTATGATGAAAATAGAAAAGTCATTTTCCGTACTATTCAATAAAATTTAGGGTGTGCAGTTTTCTTCCTAACAAAAGGAGCAACAGACATGGGCTAACTCTCGTTCTATGAACTGTAGACATTAATTCGTAACATTGCAGCGAACCTGATAGATCGTGTAACATGAGGAAGGTAGTGAAAAGTCGCTTTGCCTTCCGAGCACCGGTGGTTTCTCTTTTTGAAGAAGTTCAAAAATAATATTTAAAAGTTAAAAAATCTGAAAAAATCTGGCATGTTCTCAAATGTTTATATCTACAGGTGTGCAAAATCACAATGCGAAATTGTTTATATTATGGGCTACACAAAAATAACAAATTTGAAACAACTATATTAAGATATGTACTTCTTCTTTTTTTTAGCTTAGAATGCAAAATATTTTTCATTTTAATTTTGCACGCATGTAGAATACATCATTAAGAACATGCATGGTTTTTTTTAGATTTTTTGAATCTTTAAATAGAGGGAGCATTGGTGCTTGGGAATAAGAAATCTTCCCTCCGTAGGGAAATTGAACTCCACTTAGAACTTAGAAGGCTTGCTATTAGCTGCATGCAAGTTGCTAAACAGAGAGACGTTTTCCCTCATGCACTGAACTCTCTGTTTGATAACTGGTATCAGTTCGAGCTGGTTATATACTCCTCGATGGTGATATAAGTACTCCCTCCGTCCCAAAATAAGTGTCTCAAAGTTATCCAAAAGTGAATGTATCTATACTTGTTTCATGTCTAGATACATCCACTTTTTGACAAATCTAAGACAGTTATTTTGGGACGGAGGGAGTAGTATTTTTTAACTTCATCATCAAGTACACAAAAACCTTCTACTCCCTCCGTTCACAAAAAGATGTCTCAACCTAGCTCAACTTTGCATGTATCTACACACTAAATCATGTTTAGATACATACAAATTTGATCTAGATTGAGACATCTTTTTGTGAACGGAGGGAGTAGCAGTTTTTCAGACAGCATGTTAACTGAAAATCGCAGCGACTAGAGGAAACTAAAGCACTAGTACCAACCTGCAACGACTTGATTCAGGGCAGCTACGAAATAAGAATTGCGTCATGGAACACCAACAGATGTCTGACATGCATTGTGGTGGAGTGGAACCGCCGCATAGCGAGCGCGGTCGCGGTGCACACCGGCGACTGCCTGCATCGTCAAGGAATTAGGATGACAAAGACACAGGCCACACAAAGAGAGAGCAGGGGAAGACGGGAGTTGTCGCCGGATGCGGCGGCCGGCCGCGTGACGGAACTTCGCCAGCAGTCGTAACAAAGTCCACGTACAACGACCATCACTGTAGTCGTCTGACTGCCCATGGCACTCGTCGCCGGTGTACCTTTCGAGTTTCGAGTTCAAACTGGCGTACTACGTGATCACTGCTGGCAGACTCGATGCCATGCCTGCAGACGCAGCGTAGTTCCAATCAAGATCCACTCCATCCTTGGTGTTCGAGCTTCTGCACGGAAAAGGACACTTCATGGCTAGCTGCGACGCCAATGGTTGGCACAGACGACGCGGAACTTACGCCGGCGCTCTGCACTGGCGGCCGCAGACGAGCGACGCGGCCTGTGTTATGGTAGCAGCCGGCCGCCCGCCGCCGTCGCCAATGCGTGGTGTACGACTCCGCTTCCGATTCCGATTCCGATGCCGTTGATCCTTAACCGAGTCGGTATCTTCTGTCCTCAATAATTCTTCTTGCACGGAGGGATCAGATCCAGCAGATCAGCAAGGAGCCAAGGACGCAACCAAGCGATCGCCGCACAGAGCAGAATGATCAGCAGAGCAGGGCAGGCGTCAGGAGTAACCATGGAGCCGGCAGACCTGACGCATCGGCTACCCGAGGACTTGCTCGGAGCCATCCTCCGCCGCCTTCCGCCGCACGGCCTCGCGGCGGCTCGCTGCGTCTGCCAGGCCTGGCACGCCGTCATCGACGCCCTCCGTCTGTTGGATCTCTCCCCGCCATCGCTGGCCGGTCTGTTCATCAACTACCAAGACCTCGATATCTCCGAGTTCTTCTTCCGGCCGCCCCCGAGAGACAGCACAGCGGTCAGCGGCAAGCTCTACCACTACGTGCCCGCCACAAAACACGAAGATATGATGGTCCAGGGTCACTGCAATGGCCTCCTCCTCTTCAGGACCTGCGTGGTCAACCCCGCCACACGACGCTGGGCACCATTGCCGCCGCTGCCACCTGACATGGCCACTAATCCACGCTATATACTGTTTGACCCTGCCGTCTCACCACACTATGAGGTGTTGATAGTCCCACCTCTTCCGCGGATCGACAATGGGTTTGAACTACAACTGGAATGGCCTCCGTCGTCACTTCCGATGCACTTCTTCTCTTCAACAACAGGGATTTGGGAGGAGAAATCGTTTGCTCGACGAGGGGATGCCATAGGGACTGTCGCCCATCTGCGGCAGCTAGTGGAGCCGTTCTTCATGCGAAACAACTCTGCCTACTGGCGTGGACAACTTTACGCGCTCAGCCAATTTCTTATGAGGTGCGAATGAACTGATACCATTTTTTGCCTGTTCTCTAAAAAACTGCTACCATTTTTTACTAAGATTATATTTTTTGCTAACCCTCTCAGCACTGTGGTTTATTGATATCATTTTATTGTCAATGATTTTGTTTTCGATAGAATATCATTATCAAGCTGCACATACCAAGCAATTGAACTGCCTTTAGATATTGGTACTGACGATCAAGAGTAATGCCTTGGAAGATCAGAGAAGGGGGTTTACTTTGCATCAATTGATCATCAATGTCGGCTTCGAGTCTGGATCCTCAATGAACTGCATGGGGAGATCGAGTGGGTGCTCAGGCATGATAACAATCTTGATTACATGTTGTCATCCGGAATATATGATCCAAAAGTTCAAGGACCCTGGATTTTTTAAGATATCAACTACGGTTCTTATAATTCTACTTCTCCAATCGATATCAAAGGAGCAGAAGAAGATGAGGAAGATAAATTCGAATGGAACTCAGACAATGAGAATACTCTTAACACCAGACTCGGAGCTGAAAAGTACTACAATATCTACAAAACTATTTTCATCCTTGGATTTCATACTTACAAAGAAATCATCTTTCTGAATCAATCAGTATTTAGAGGATTTGCATCTCATCTCAACAGTTCAAAGATTGAAGACTTGGGAAATATCTTCCCAAAAGATTACGCTAGGATGGGTACTATGATAAAAGAATCTTTTTCATACACACCCTGTTGGATTGGGAAATTACCTGGCAGCATTTAATTACCAGTTTGTAAGGAGTTCTATTGGGAAGTAATACAAGTTATATCCATTTTGTTCTGAGAGAAATTTAATCATTTTCTATTCCAAAATATACTTATTTTGTTAATTCATACATAACACCGATGAAAGTAAAATTAAATTCAAAAGGATGAGCGGATCTTCCATTCCTAAAATAAAAGAGTTGTAGGATTAAGATTGTGGGCAAAGATAAGGTTTTTCTATAGTTTTGTCTGTAGGGGGATGGTGTCTTACACTGAAGCCTACTGTTGGCGCCGTTCGGCGCCAGAGTGGCCACTTTTGTCTCCAGGTCTCCATTCCTCCTGGCTCAACACCCTTGGTCCCACACTGTTATTCTAGGAAACTTGTATTCTGCGCCTCTCATGGGCAGAGTTACTTGTGCGTCTCTACAGATGTGAATAGCAGCTGGAGCACTTCTGCACTCTAGTGAGATTTTTCCAGTCAAGATAACCCCTGAAATTTGGTGGTTGTAGGTAGCAAATCTAGCTGATTTTCTCGAGTTAGTTTAGTTCTTCATTTGAAAAATTACTTGCATTTGTGTAAGCAATGAGACTAGATGTAGACTTGTTCCCTGAAAAGGAAAAAATGTTGACTTGTAAGTTCATAGTCTTTACTAATACGAATGATGAGCAAGTTTATCCACTTGTTATGATTCAAGTAGAGGAAAATGCTTCCTTTTGTAGTACATCAGTGATCAATATGATTTAGGAATGAAGTTCCAAATTTGTGAAGAAATTAGGATAGGATGCATCTTTCTGTTTTGAAGATTACCCCATAAACTTCATGCTCAAACAGAAGTTTTTCTACATCATGCAACCTTTTTGAAATAAACAGACGGTCTAAAAGCTAACCCTTCAGCACCTGTAAGTTGTGTATTCACATTTTCCTGAAAGCTTTCATCATTCTTGTATACAGGTTTAATACATCGAGGAGAAAATTAGACAAAGTTAAGTACTTAAGTTTTGGATTCCTATTCTACAAGATTGACTGCATTGTTGCAAGAATAACTAACTTAAGTTAGAATTTTTCTCAAAGTTGCTGATTATTTATGAACATCGAGAGAATGTACGACTTCTGCCTTCCTTCTATCTATGTTACTTCATCCCTCACCCTCCTCTCGGCTAGGAGGCGGCACGATGTTGCAGCCTCCTACGTGGTCAGGAAGTGACTCACCGGCACCCGGAGGCAAGTGCTAGTATGCTTTAATTTCAACAACCAACGCTCAAAGTACCATAGGGAGAGGACGAGGCTGGCATCCAGAAGAGTAGTCGATGCCATCTTCAGACCAGTTCTTTCCGATTTAGTCTTGTGTAGAAACGGTTTGAGCTGGAGCTATCATAGACAAATAGTAGCGGAAAGAAGCTCGTGGGAAATGCAGTCCAGTTCTTTTCGGCTGCAAGCTTGTTTAGGTACACACATGGGTTAATTCTCGTTCATGAACCTAGACATTGAACGTAACATTGCACCGATCATCACCTGATAGATCGTTGTAACATGAGGAAGGTGAGAGACGTTTTTCCCTCATAAACGGAACTGCTTTGCGTGCTATATGATAACTGGTATCAGTACAAGGGGTAAGAGGGAGGAAGAACAATAGCGAAATTAAGAGCGGGAGTGGTAACCCACCATATAGGAGGCAAGAAATAAAACACAAGGAGAAAGATAATGTGACGTTGTAACTTTTATGTATATGCGGAAAAAAATAGCGCGCTACAGAAATATAGTGTCGGCCTTAAAATACGCTATTAGCGTGCTATATCGCGCCATAGCCTGTTATTAGCGAGACATTGTACACTGATACATTTAGCGAGACACCTCTCAAAACGCTATAACGTGCTATTAGCGGCGATATAGCGCGCTATTTTTTTCCATATTGCACTAGAACTTTTACACATGGTACGTTCTCTTTACCAGGTACTTGAAATGCAAAAAAAAAAAGCCATTTGCGCTAGGAAGGGATCGAACCTTCGACTTTTTGTTTAGGAAACAAATGCTCTATCCACTGAGCTACAAGCGCTATACATTCTAGAATTCCTGCTAGCGCTATTGGGCTGGGCCAGAATACCACAAACAGACATTTGCAGTTTTGGCCTTTTCCGGTAGGTCGCTATCCCAGTTTGGCCTTTTCTCAGGGCTTGGTAATGGGCTGGGATGCGTTTCTCTCCAGCCAAATGACAACGCATAAGCGTAACTTGAACTTCTCTAAAAAAAACCTAGATTGAACTGACAGCCCGTCAAACTTGCACAGAAGAAAAAAAAACATTTGCAAGACGACGAATGCAACGAACATTTTTTACTATGATCAAAATGAAACAATCAATTACAAGGAGAAAAAGAATCAGCTCGACATTTTTTCTTTAATCATGAGAAGGGATGAAAAGAAAAGAAAGATGGTGGAGAGAAACCAGTCACTCCACCATCGTCCAGACATTGCTAGTGCACCATGCAGGGTACACCAACCTCCATATATACGATCACCTCACACTCCAACCCAAAAAATGGTGCCTTGGCGACAGTATGCTATGCTGCTTGTGAAGTCATTGGCAACAGGCGAATTCGCCCTCTGGCTTTTCAGCTGAAAGAATTTAATCACACACTTGCAGCAGAGCTTCAACAGAGCCACCTCTGTTAACCCAAAGGATCACAAAGAAGAAACAATGCAAGATCCTTAATCCTCGGTGTCACGAGAGCCAGATGGCTCGGGGAAGATCTCCTTAGATTGCCTCCTGCGGGAGGAGGAATGTTCGCCGTTGCTCCCTCCAGATGATTTGATTGTCTCTGAGCGTTTAAACATGTTGTCATCCCTTGAAGGACCTATCTCAGAGCTATGCCGCCAACTGCCAAAGAATGCAGCATTCCACGAACCCCTTGAAGATGTTGCTCTCAACCTGGCCGAACTAGAGCCATTGTCTTCCCTTACCACTTTCAAGGGATTCTCGAGTGCTTTTCGGATGTATTTCATTGGTGGGCGTTTCGAAGGCCTAGGATTCAAGCAAGACTTCGCGACAATTGCCATTGCCCAGACTTCCTCCAAATGATCCTCGTCAATTATGAGGAATGGATCAATGATTTTGCTCATGAGCTCTTTCTCATAAATGTTGATGTACCTCAGAGTGTTATCAAGCCAATCACTTGTTGTACTGTCCCTTGATGCACTGATACCAAGTCTCCCTGTCACCAGCTCTAGCAAAACTTTTCCAAAGCAGTAGACATCATATGAACATGTTGCAGATGGAGAACCTGTTTACAGTAGACAATGGTGTCATGTTAAAAAATATTAAGAGGCAATAGGGCCTAAACTTAAGAGATGTTGTCAAGGCTGAAATGCTTGAAATCAATGCAATTGAATGTGGATGCACTCACCAGAAGAACCTTGATCCGCCGTCCTGCATCCCAAATAACAGCAGCACAACATTAAAACTTAATATAAAATGAAAATACTTTAAAAGACCAGAAATATGGTGGCTGTTCAAAATATAGTAGGATCCCACAGGCACTAAAAAGGAAAGCAAGACCAAATTGTTTGCATCCACTAATTCAGATTATTTTGATTTCAGATAGTTCGATCTAATTACATACATCCTCACTGAGTAACAAGATTATAACAAGCATTTTCACAAAATGTCATCTAGTAATTGGCTGCAATAATTAGTGCACTGCAATGCTCAAGTTGAATGCCTGCTTTCAGAAAGTACTTAGTTAAAATAATTTGTTTGAGTTGCCAGATACATGATTTAATAACTCCCTTGAGAGATCTTAGCAAATAAATATCTGCATTCTGCAATCAAATGCAAAGGACAGATGCAGTAATACATGCTACAGAAACATTTTAGTCTAGGCACATTAAAGACTGAGCACTAGTCAGCAAATGAGATCAACTGAAGAAGATGGATGTAATAACAGAAGCTCGGTCCTTGAGTGACACATGAAAGCTGGCACGGATTTTAAAAGCATAAGTTTTGCGCTCATACTAGCTGGGCTGGATAAGATTCATGAGCTAAGCATGCAGTGATCGAAACAGAAACTTACGACGAGAATCTTAATAGCTTCGTGATGACATTTTGATGACTTTCACCTTCTTGAGGACACACCTCACTCAAACTTCCAAGACGCACTTCAAATTTATCATCGAGGAGGATACTGCTGGCTTGCACATCCCTGTAGCAGAGAATTCATCATGTTAGCTGAACGACCAGAACTTATCTCATGATCTTTGCATTTTCCATGTTGATACCAAAACATAATGTTCCTAGTAAAATTAGAACACCGCGGAATTGCCTGCCCTTTTGTATGATGATATTGATGGGATGATTTTCAACAGATTAATAACAGAAGAAACTTTTCAATAGCAATCGATGGCACAATTTATGATCTCACAAATAAGAAAGCGACTGAGGAAAAACAATTGATTGCCAACCAACAGCTGTAGAGATATGCATCTTGTGGAGATTGATAGTTGGTCAGGACATTACACATATTATACTAGAACTGATCATCAGAAGAAATGATACTAGATAAGCATGAATGCTTTTTGATGGAAGGAAATCTGCAAGGGAGGGACCCTACAACTGGGCTGAACCTAAAGACATGAATCTATCAAAACAGAAATATGCTAAATGGTGAGATGGAGCTACACATCAGCAAAAATTATCTCCAACAAATTAGATAAACAAATAATAAAATTGTTCTAAAAAAAATTCAAGTAAGGTATGCAACGTATTATACATAGGACGTAAACTGATTAATACCCAGTCCATTAAGTACGTGGCCATTGGCCAGTGCATTCCTAGCTGTCACCAATTCTGTTGGGACATATGGTGGTGCCCATTGTTTAACCACACCAGTACCAACAGAAAGAAATATGAATTGGTTTAGAAAAAAATATATATATATGTCGTGGTGGTGTCACGGCAGATGCCATGGGTATGGCTTAAGTGTGGGCTCGCTTGGGCGTTGGGGGAACCGGGGAGGGTTTGCGTGCCTACGAAGCACGCATGAAGACCAAACAAGAAGAACAAAGCAAACCAAGAACAGCGAAGAACACCACGATGTACCCTGCTTCGGGGCCCTCTTGTGGAGGTAACACCCCTACTGCAGCTCTAGCCTACTCTCTTATATCTCAAGTGTTTACAAGTACAAAGCGCTCCTTGAGCTGTATGATGAACAATGGAGAGAGCTCCAGGTAGAAGATGAAGCTTGGGGGGGAAATGATGCTCACAATGGTCGATCCTCCCACAGGAGGAGGTGGTGTTGCCTATATACAGTAACCGAATTACCCTTTTGCCCCTGGCCGCAGAGGACAATGGCATGGACAAGGAGAACAGGACAAACACTGGCCACTGTCACTCAGCCCAGCTCACCCTCTGTTCACCACAGGCTTATCTTTCCTCTTTGAGCTTAAGGCAGTGTAGACCACAGTAGCCTAGCCACTGCCCCTTTCCCGAATAGGCCGAGTCAGCGCCTAGGGGCTTGTGACCCGGAAAACCTGTGGCAGCACCTTGCTGTCTTCTGAGCCCCGGTCAGCAACCTTACAGTGCCCGTGACTTTTACTGACATTACTTGGCCCTGTGCATCATCCGAGTTGCCCTACCCGGGTCCTTCCTGACCGATCCGGATAACTTAGCCGGCTCTTCTTTCCTGGATCCGGTTAAACCTCACCGGATCCCCTTTGGTCTTTTCTTTCACTGGCTTGAAGTAGGACTGACCGAATCGCCTTGAGATCCGGCCCAAGTGACCCGGCTAACTTAGCCGGCTCTTCTTTCCTTGATCCGGTTAGACCTTAACTGTTCATAACACATCATCTTTGCCCTACCCGGGGGCAGCCCCCCGACAGTAGTCCCCGAAGCTGGTATGGTCCTACAGCCTCGGCTGAAGGGCCGTTCCAGATTCAAAACCAACATCACTAACCGGATCACTTCTAGCTGTCACCGAATTTTCCGGGACATTTGGCAGGAAAAGCCTGTGCAAAGCCGTATAACCCGGGTTGTCAGCTCGTTATCCGGATCCACCGGGTACTTGAGTGTGTTTGACCAGAAGACCACGTCTCCTCGTTTTCTCCGTTGACCGGCACATAGGATCCGCTCCACCGCTTCCAATTCTGCGGCGTGGCCACGTGTGCTTGAAATACACGGCCACAGCAAGCTGCCACAGAGTTCCGCGACGCAAGGGATCTAATCGTGCTCCGGTAACCGCGCGGTAGTGGGGGGCAGTTATCGCTGGAGGCTATAAAGAGGGCGCGGTGGTTTTTCCCCTTCTTCTTCCTCTCAACTCCCACTAACCCGCTCCATCGACGCCGCCGCAACCTCGCCATTCAAGGTTGCCGTGCCAGGGACGCACAGCGTACCAGAGCCCCATCGGAGCCGCGCCTCGCGCCCATCTCCGACGTTTCTCCGTCGAACTCCTCCTTCGAGCGACTCGCACTGTAAGTTCTTCCTCCTCTCGCCATAGCCACCGTGGCGAGTTCATACTCTCGGAATACACACACCTGTTCTTGGTAGATTGATGCGTATCTAAGCCCGTGTTCCTGCCGTAGCACACTCCGCAAATTTTCTGTCCAAGTTCCGCAATAGACTGGCCTAGATACACTTGTCCCCGTTGGAGCAGTTCAACCATGTTTTTACCCGTGATTTTCTTTCTTTTTTACCACCGCTGTAGATCTTCCCAACCCTAGAAACTTGCGGAAAGATGTTTGCGACTTCCAACCGCTTCACCTTCTCCACCGGACCCGGTTAACCCTACCCGGGATAGGATTAGCTGAGTCACCATAGATCTGATTCGGCTTTAATGTCATCCGATTCTTCTTTGGTCCCATGGATTCCGAATTTCCTGACCCGGTTATCCGCCTTTTTGCTGCAGGACTAATTCGGTTATGGCCAAACTTCCCCCTGGCAGATGGGAAGGATCTGATGTTACCAAAAACGATCTGGAATGGCTACGAGCCACCCGGCGTATACCGCCCCAAGCCATTTGCCGCCGACCCGGAAAAGAACTCGCACCGGCGCCCGAACCTGGTGAACGCGTGGTATTCATAGCGCATTTCGAGCGCGGGCTCGGGTTACCTGCCAGTGACTTCTTCCGGGCCTTTCTGGACTTCTTCGGACTGCAGCTTCACCACCTCCCGGCGAACGCCTTTGTCTCTTTATCAGCTTTCTCTTCCTTCTGCGAAGGCTATCTCGGTCTCTGGCCTAGTGTGGATATATGGGCAAAGTACTTCCACCTTCGCAAGCACACCATTCCAGGTACTAAGCCGAAACAGCTGACCGCTTGCGGTTCGGTTAGCATCACGCCAAGGCAGGGATCCGCCTTTCCCCGAGTCACCGGCCTAGACACGGTGAAGAAATGGCAAAGGACCTGGTTTTACATAAAGAGCGCTGAGGGCCATGACGCTCTTAACCTGCCCGAATTCAGGATGGAGCCGCCCGCAGCCGAACTGAACTTCGGTTACAATCCGGCTGAAACAATTGCTGAACTTCAGACAGTGCATACCACTCTGGAGGATTTTTTGAAGAAGGGTATGGTGTCTGACGACCTCGTCCGGACCTTCATCTCTCGCCGAGTCAGCCCTCTTCAAAGGCGTGACCACAAGATATGCCACACGCGTGGCGCACTAGATCCTACCCGGATCAGCAAACACGAGCTTGACAAAGCTTCCGTCTTCAGACGGGTAAACGCCATTGCTGCCAATGAGATGTCGGATAAATGGCGGTGGGGTGTAAAGCCATTCTACCGGGAAAAACTTCCTCCACAGGTTAGCTCACCACTCTCCGAATCCACTCTTACTTCATCCGAATAATCCTGGCCTGATCCGGATTCGCATTGTCTTTTTTGTAGCTGTTTGACCGTCAACTTATTGAAGACGGAGATCTTTCCACCAAGGCATGGACACCGGATCTCAGCCCGCCGCGCGAGGGCGAAGAGGATCCGGATTCGGATGACTACTTGCCAATTCCGCGTGCCAAGCCAGTCCGCAAGGGTAAGCAATCAGACATTCACCACCTTTCCGACGAGGAAGATGAAGATTGCTGCATCTTAGAACCCATCGACGCTATTCCGATTTCATGGAAACCACCTCCTTGTGTTCCAGCCAAACAAGATACTGGAGAGGCCTCTCGGAAACGCGCTGAGGCGCCCGAAACAGATGCCCCACAGACAAAAAGAAGGAAGAAGTCCGGCGACAAGCCAAATCGCGTCAAACCGATGCCCACCACCAAGGGGTAACATTGAGCGAACTTTATTTGCTTTCTTCCTCTATCAACCGAGTCATATCTATCCGAGTTAACCGTTTGCTTTACTTTATGCAGTGATGTCCTCATCACCGCGCAGACTCATTCATCCATCTCTTCTCCTATCCCTCCACTGGATACGGCCATGGAAACCCAATTTCCTGACCGAACTGCCACCTCACCAACGCGTGTCACCACTACCAATATTCCCCAGCCGACTCCCATCTCAGAGCCGGTTATCGACTTGGAGAGTGAGGAAACCTCGGCTCCAATCCGAGATTCAAGTTGGCCACGTCCTCTCAAGGAGCTGGAGAAGGAAAAGGCCAAGACATCGGCTACGTCCTCGCCTAAGCCTGATTCCCGCCCTGCTCCTGCAGCTCAAACTGCACTGAACCAAGAGCAGCAGAAGAAAAAGAAGCAGAAACAGCAACAGCAACAGCAAGTTTCCGAGAAGCAGCATAAGGAGCCACATCCGAAGCAGACTTCTGGTGCGTCACCGCAACCCAAGCCGACTCAAGTTGTCTTTGGCGCAACTTCCTCCACTCCGGATAAGCAAGTGATTGCTGTCAAGCAAACCACCGCTACCTCCTCTGCCATTCAATCCGGCCAAGCCAAGCCTAAGCTCAGTACTGCCAATGACTTTATTGAGGCCTGGAACGCCGTGGACCTTGCACCAGGCTTTTCCGCTGCAACACCGCACCCTGCTGGTCCTAGCCGAATGATGCAATCTCTTCATTCAGTGAAGGTTGCGTTTACTGCATCGCACCAAGTTTTCGAGGTAAGTTTGCCGAATCTTGCTTTTAGTTCGTCATGATCAAATAGTATACACCCAGTCCCCGAGATTCGGGTCGAACGACTGATACTCCTCCGAGTAAGAAAGTCATTCGGCTTGAATCTTTTAAAAAATTTGATCATGATCTTTTTCTTAACTGAAAAAACTGAGACCCCCAGTCCCCGGGTTTCTTTTTAACCGATTCGGTCAGTCTCGACCAATCTCCGAGATTTGTTTTGGCTCCACCTTGTCTCGGGTATCAGTCCCCGAGTCTCTTTTGACGCTATCTACTTTCTTTCAGGAAAGCACGGGCGCTCGCAGCGACCTCTTTAAGCAGCTTGCCAACCAGTACCACAAGCTCCAAAAATCATTTGATGCCTTGGTCCTCAAGATGAATAACAAAGAGGAAGAGCAGAAGCGTGCTTTATCCGAGGAAAAATCAGAAGTGACTCGGCTCCAGCGAGAGCTTGACCGAGTTGAAAAAGTGAAGAACAAGGTTAAAGGAGAGCGGGATACGCTGAAGCGTGAAAAAGATACTATCCAGAAGGAGCGGGATACTTTCAAAGCCGGACTTGAGAAGCGGGCCAAACTGGACCAGCAAATTCAAACGACCATAGCCGAATCTGAAGCCGAAGTCAAAGCGGCTAAAGAAGAACTTAGTGCTCACAAAGCGGCCAGTGCGAAATGGCTTGCTGCACTTGCTAGCCTTAATGATGACATGGATCGTAAGTTCACCGAATCCCTTTTTCTTTCTGCCCTTAACCGATACATATGCTTGTGTTCCTTCTTGCTGAACTCAGTATTAGCTTATTTGTTTGTAGGAGAGTTTACCAGCATCCGGTTTCAAGCCGCCAGGGCTGTGAGAGACGCCCGAGCTGAGAGAGCTAAATTAACCGAGGCTCCATTACCAGAGACATGGGACATCGAAGATCATATCACAGCACTCAAGGCTCGGATTGCTCCTTTGAAGGATTCCCATATTGGTCTGCTCAATGCAAGTCTCAAGGCTCACCGGATCTTATTTCCTGAAGCGCGGCAAGTTGTGCCTGTGGAGGAGCTGATCAGAGACCTGGACCAAGCCATGACCCGGCTACAGAAGTGGAGGTCTTCGTCCGCCCGCGCTGGTGCTGATGCAGCTTTGTTATTCATCATGTCTTGGTATGAGCTGATTGATCTTGCCAAAGTGCGCTCCTTTCGCGAGGGTTCTTCATGGGCTTCAGATCCCAATCGGATCAAGATCCGTGAAGAAGCCGCCAACTTTATGGCCGAATTTGCACGCACCAAGCATCTTGATCTGGAGGCTCCAGTCTACTCGGATGGAGAAGACACTGAAGAAGAGGAATCGGACGATGCCTCCGCTGAAGAATACGCCGATTCTGAGGGCGGGTCTGATGAAGAAGAAGAATCCAGCAAGGTACCAGCCTCCGACTCGGCCAAGCTCACCGAACAAACTCCAACCGAGTCTCGTGTGATTCCAGCCACTAACTTGACTGTGATCACTAAACAGGCTTCACCTGATCCGGATATTCCCGAATCCGCCCATCCTTCAAGCTCTCCAGTCAAGATTACTTCCGAAGTGCCACCATCTTCTGAGTCTGCTCCAGCAACAGAACCTCCCGTAACCGCGTCCACTTCAACCGAAGCACCCGTGGCTGAAGCCCGTGCCCCCGAAGCTCCGTTAACCGAAGCTCCTACCACAGGAGTTCCTGCAACCGAAACTCCTATGACCGAGTCCGCCGCGACCGAGTCCGCTGCACCCTGAAGTACTTAACAAAAACATTAAATCCCCGGTATGCCGGGAGCAGATGTAATAGACTATTTTAAGTTCTTTCGAGACTATGTTTATCATGCTTAACGCGATCCGGACAAGGTTTATGTTGGATCATCTCAAACCGAGTCCCCGAGTTTGTTTTCTTGTTTACTACTTTGGCCAAATCTTTGCTCTTGTCTACCTCTTTGGGTGTTTTGACAGTCGAGTCACAAGATAGGAATCATAGCATACAATACTTGAAACGCACGAGTTGTGGTTTAGAATCATTCAACATAAACGAAAAAAGAAATAACAGGGGTTAGTAAACGACATGTGCCGAATCGGTTTTGGACCGAGTCCCCGTGTCCATTTTCATGTTTCCCATATTCCTCATCTCTGCTCTTGACTACCATTTTGGTGTTTGTCAGTCGAGTCACGAGATCAACAACACAACATACATTACTTGAAGCTTAGAACAAGGTTCAAAGCGATTCGGCACACGAACGGCAAAAAACAAAACAGTAATAAACAACACATGCATAAGGACGAAGCAGTCTCCGAGTCCAGACTCGGATTACCGCGATTTCATTCATGATAAATTGAAATACATACATTGCGCCCTTTAAGAGTAGAAGGGTCGAAGCAGAGCTACATTCCAAGGTCGCTTGGTTTCCTGTCCGGGTTTGTCCAAGCCATCCTCCCTTGATTCCTGTGCATCTACAAGGTAGTACGAATCATTGTGCATAGCCTTGCTCACAATGAATGGTCCCTCCCATGGAGGTGACAATTTGTGTCGGCCTTTGCTGCGCTGCACCAGCCTCAGCACTAGATCACCCTCATGAAACACTCGAGGACTGATCTTTCGGCTATGATAACGCCTGAGATTTTGCTGGTATATTGCTGTCCGAGACAGGGCCAATTCTCTTGCTTCCTCTAGCAGATCCACTGCATCTTCCCGGGCCTCCTTTGCCTCGGTTTCAGTGTACATTGCCACCCTTGGTGCATCATATTCTATGTCAGTGGGTAGGACAGCTTCTGCCCCATACACCAGAAAGAATGGCGTATAGCCTGTCGACCGATTCGGTGTAGTCCTTAGACCCCATAGAACTGATGGGATTTCATCTATCCAGCACCCTGGAGTTTTCAACAATGGTTCAATGAGACGAGCCTTGATGCCGGCTAACACTAGAGCATTTGATCTTTCCACTTGCCCATTGGACTCTGGATGTGCCACTGAGGCTATGTCTAACCGGATCCCCTTATTCATGCAGAATCGGGCAAACTCTCCGACAGCAAAGTTTGTGCCGTTATCCGAGATGATGCTATGAGGGTATCCGTATCTCAAAATGATTTCTTTCAAGAAGATTACAGCCGAACGGCCATCCACTTTCCGTATTGGTTTCACCTCTATCCACTTGGTGAACTTATCCACCATCACCAGCATATGTGTCATGTTGCCCCTAGCCGGCTTGAAATCTCCCACCATATCCAAACACCACACCGCAAATGGCCAAGTAATAGGAATTGTCTTCAGTGCCGATGCGGGTAAGTGTGTTTGCTTAGCAAATCTCTGGCATCCTTCACACCTGCGGACTATGTCCTCCGCATCTGCATGAGCAGTGGGCCAATAAAATCCATGCCGGAACACTTTAGCCACCAGGGCTCTTGTACTGCAATGATGTCCACATTCACCTTGGTGTATCTCTAGGAGCATCTCCTTGCCCTCTGCTGGCTCCACGCAGCGCTGCAACACCTCGGTTACACTTCTTTTGTATAACTCCTTGTTGATGATGGTATAAGCCTTGGATCTCCTCTGGACACGCCTAGCCTTGGTCTCATCGCTTGGCAAGCTTCCTTCCTCGATGAACTTCATGATCTCTTCAGCCCACTCTGGTACTGGATGCAAAGGGAACAAGTGCTCATTTTCTTCCACAGGTTTGGCCGCCATTATCTCTTCTATCAGCTTCTGTCCATTCCCCACAATCCGGTTAGCATCATCATCTCTACTCCTCTTTCCCAAGACTCGGTTAGCATTTTCCGAATCTGCGTGAGGAGTCCCCGAGTCCGGGCATGCAGTCCCCGGGTCTTCCTCGATATACTCAACGTCAACATTCATAGGAATAGCTTCGGATTCTTGCTTGGGAATAAAAATCGACTCGGAATCAGGCGACGGTTTGATTGAAGGCACCCTTAGATGATTCAAGGATATTCCAGGTGGGATTGCCTCCCTAGACGACCCGAGTTTTGACAGAACATCTGCAGCTTGGTTTTCCAGCCGAGGTATATGCTTGTATTCACAGCCTTCAAAAAATCCCGAAATTTTCTGAACATGAAACCGATACAGTGCCATATTGGCATCAAGAGCATCCCAATTTCCAGAAGATTGCTGTACGACCAAATCCGAATCACCGAAACATTCAATTCGGCGAACGCCGATGTCCCGAGCCACATTAAGCCCATGGATCAGTGCCTCATACTCGGCTACATTGTTTGACGCTGAGAAATGAATCTGCAATACATATCGCAATTGATCCTGTTTTGGTGATGTGAGCACCACTCCAGCACCTAGCCCGATTTTGCATTTGGAACCGTCAAAGTGCAACCTCCAGTAATTGTAATCCGGTTTAGGTGGCTCATATTGCATCTCAGCCCAGTCACAAAGGAAATCCGGCAAAGCCTGAGACTTGATAGCATCTCTTCTCTCATAATGCGGTGTGTAAGGAGACACTTCTATCGCCCATTTGGCAACTCGGCCAGTTGCATCTTTGCACCCAATGATCTCCGCAATTGGAGCTTCACATACCACTGTAATCGGATGCTCTTGAAAGTAGTGTTTCAACTTCTTGACCGCCAGGTACACACCATATGTCATCTTTTGGTAGTGAGGATAATTTTGCTTCGAAGTTGAGATCACCTCACTCAAATAGTACACCGGCCTCTGCACAGATTTATCATCCTCTTCTCGCTCTACCACCATGACCACACTTACGACCCGGTTAGTGGCCGCAATGTAAAGTAGCATTGGCTCATTCGGCAAAGGTGATGCCAAAACTGGAGCAGTGGACAACATCTTTTTTAATTCGTTGAAAGCCGAATCTGCTTGCGGGGTCCACGTGAACCCGGTGCTCTTTTTCATTAACTGATACAAGGGCAAGGCTTTTTCTCCTAGCCGACTCACAAACCGACTCAACGAGGCTAAACACCCGGTGAATTTTTGTACATCTTTTAGACATTTAGGCAATTTCATTCTTTCTATGGCTCGGATCTTAGCCGGATTCACCTCAATACCTCGGCTCGATACAAGGAAACCAAGCAACTTTCCAGCTGGGACACCAAAGGTGCACTTGTCCGGATTCAATTTTAACCGATATTTTCTCAAGTTCACAAATGTTTCCTCGAGATCCTCGAGGAGAGTACGTTTTTCTTTTGTTTTGATGACAATGTCATCCACATACACCTGCACATTTTTACCCATTTGAGAATGCAAGCACTTTTGCATACATCTCTGATAAGTTGCACCAGCATTTCTCAAACCGAAACACATGACACGATAGCAATACGCCCCATACGGGGTAATAAAAGCAGTCTTTATTTGATCTTTAGGGTTCAGTGGTATCTGGTGAAAACCAGAGTACGCATCAATAAAAGACAACAACTCACACCCAGCAGTAGAATCGATCACTTGATCAATCCGAGGTAAAGGAAATGGATCCTTTGGACACGCCTTGTTTAGGTTGGTGAAATCGATGCACATGCGCCACACCTTGACCACAGCTGGTTCGTCCTTCTTCTTCTCTACTAGAACTGGATTAGATATCCAGTCCGGATGCAACACCTCCATAATGAATCCGGCTGCCAGCAGCTTAGCCAGCTCATCGAGCACCACCTTTCTTCGATCATCTGAAAGCCGCCTAGTCGGTTGCCTAACCGGTTTCACATCCGGCCTGACAAACAAAGAATGCTCTGCCAACTCCCTCGGAACACCAGGCAGGTCCTTAGCTGACCATGCAAAGATATCCCGATTCTCACGGAGGAAGTGACAGAGCGCGCTTTCCTATTTCTCACCCAGCCCGGCACCAATGATGGCCAAGCGCTCCGGGTTCTCCGGGTCAATGGGGATCTTCTTCGTCTCCTTGGGCACCTCAAATGTTGCACCCGCATCCGGATTAGTCATGGCCAGCACGCCGAGCTGAGCTGACTTCGCCATTGCCACCACCTCGTGCATCTTGCTCTTTTCAGCTTGTATCACCAGTGATTCAGCTAAGTTAGAACCAACTGTAGCACACTGTATGGCCTTCTTGTAGTCTCCCGCAACGGTGATAACACCATTCGGGCCAGGCATTTTCATCTTGAGGTAGGCCACATGAGTAGATATCATGAACTTGGCTAATGCTGGCCTGCCAAGCAGAGCATGGTATGGGCTTTCCAAATCCACCACCTCGAACTCGAGACTCTCAAGCCTGTGATTGTCCCTGGTACCGAACAACACATCTACCCAGATCTTACCCATGGGGGAACAAGATACCCCGGGTACTATGCCATGGAAAGTACAGCTGCTCTGTTGCAACTGATTCGGCGAAATACCCAACTTGATCATTGTGTCCCGATACATGATGTTTATGGCACTGCCATTGTCGACCAAGACTCGGCTAAATTTCACGTTCAGCTTGGGTCCAACCAAAGTTGGATCCACCACCAGTGCATAGTTCCCTGGGCTTGGCATGATCCTTGGGTTATCCGCCCTGCTCCAAGTGATCTCCTGCTCAGACCAGTTCAAGTACTTTGGAACTGCTGGCATCACGGCATTCACCTCCTTTGCTCGTCTCAACTGACTTTTCTTGTCAGTCGGCTCGGTCACGAAAACCACATAACTCTGATGTGCTTCCTTGTAATCATTCCCAGGGTATCCACCTTGCCTACTTGGGCCATCACCATTGTCACTGCCTCCCATGTTCACCAGGTTAACCGGCTTCGTTGCTGCTGGCCTTGGAGTTCCAGCGTTGACCGGGGTCGCATTGGCTCCGGTTAGCGGCATGTTTGGCCTGAAATTCGGTCTAGGAGCACCTCTTTGAGGTGGTCCTCTTTGACCTTCCGCCTGAACGCGGTGATGCCAACTACAGTTCCGGGTCGAATGATTAGCCGGTTTGCGCGGATCGGTGGTGTGATAACAGCAAGGCCCATCTAATCTGGACTCAAAAGTTAGAGGTGGACTTGGTCCCTCCCACACTTTCTTCGGCCAAGCACCTTGATTCGGCCTCCAAGCTGGACCATCAGTTTTCTGCCTCTGCGCATCTCCTCCACCGGGTTGATCCATGTTTACCGCAGCAACTTGATCAGAACCGTATCTGTAATCCGGATCTCTTCTCTTGTAACCGAATTCATGTCGGTCACTAGGCCTTAATGGTCCAACTCGGTTATTAACTGGTTGCCTCCTGTTTGCTCCCACTGCATCCAATGCGGGCTGTGTTGGATCACCCAGCGCATACGTGTCTGCTATCCGGATCATATCTGCCAGGGTTTTCGGCATATCTCTTTGGAGTTTCTGCCAAAGTGGTGTACCATGCCTGCATCCCTGTGCAAACCATGAAATGGCCTGCTCCTCCACTACACCTTCGCAAGAATTGCGCATGTTGCTCCACCGAGTCAAATACTCTCGGTCTGTCTCCCTCTCTTCCTGCTTGCACGCAGCCAGGAGCTGAGGTCGGTTTGGCCTCTTGTAGGTGCTGGAGAAGTTGCTGTTAAACGCCTGTTCCAAATCCATCCAACAATTGATACTACCCGGTGGCAAGTTATTCAGCCAGATTCGGGCTGGACCTTCTAACATATGCGGGAGATACCGGACCGCCCATCGGCGATTGCCCCCCGCAATGTGCACTGATGATACATAGTCCGTCAGCCAATCCTGTGGCTTGGTGCTGCCATTATACGGCTTCGTGTTGCGGCCGAGCTGAAACAAAGGCACACTTGGCTCATTCATTATCCGAGGTCCAAAGCATGGTGGACCCGGTGGGCCCTGCTCTTCCAGCTTCTCGGACTGGTAGATTCTGTCCAATTTGAGACGCTGATCATCCGGATCCAACATCCGAGGCCCCAGTCTCGACGCCAGTGCATTGTCATACGTCTGGTATCCGGCTCGCGCCATAGCCGAATTGCCATCGTCATAATGGTAGCCCACCTGGCCACCACTCTGCTGCTGCACCTGTGCCATCATTTGCTGTCCGGGGTGGCGAGGCGGTTGACCTCGGCCAGCCGAATTCTCCCTTCCAGTACCCGGATTGCCTTGACCACCACGGTTTCTGCCTTGTCCGCCTTTTCCTTGGGCTGCAAGTTGCTTGCTTGCGTATACCGCATCATAAGTTTGCAGCTGCTTGCTCTTACCCGAGTTCACACTTTGGGCTCGGTCAATCCCAACATGCGGAGAGGACGCTTGCCCCTTAGACTTCTGGCTAGCAGCCCTAACCGAGACAACTACCCGGGAACCACCAGCATCCGGATTAGCTTTCCTGTAGGCCTCATTCTGCCTGTTGCACACATCCACTAGCTCATTCACTCTCTCCGCCTGCTTGCGCCAAGCATCCCCGGTCAGGTTACTTAATTCAGCTCGCGCTGCTGCTGCAGCCCTAAGATTCTTAGCCGGGGAGCTATAAACCGGCTTGCCTGTTCCGGACCTATGACTAGTGGCTTTACTTGAGCTCGAACCTGCAGCTCTGGCCAACTCGTCGTTGAGGTCCTTGCCTCTGTTACGTAGCTCGACTTTCTTGCGCGAGCGGTGCACTACAGGAGTAAAGCCATCTGTGATACCATTGGCAGCATTGTATTCTCTCAGGTCTCTATCAAACTCTTGCCTAGACTCTATCACTAACCGAGCCTCTTTTTGCAACCTCAGGCGCTCTGCCTCTAGCTGAGCTACAGTAAGATCAACATTTGCTCCAGGAGCCACTGGCCGAGCTAGCTTTTCCAAGATACCCTCTAAGGAAGCACCCCTGCTTGACGTGCCAAGGGGACCAACCGGATCGGGTTTCTCCTTAGGGAACTTAGCTGTCCGAGTCGGCATGTCATCCGGATCGACTGGCGTGGCCAGCTCCTCTGGCACGCTCGTGCTGGCACCTCCTTTGCCTGCAGCAGCGTTTGCGGCAGCCACCATGACCTCCACGCTGCTCCCAGGGCGAGCGCTACGCCCTCCGCGAGCTGCGCGGAAAGACGGAGGATCTGCAGCCACGAGCACCTGCGCCGGGTACTCGCGAACTGGCTCGGTGGCGACGTAGGTGACGAAGCTGCCCAGCGTCATGAGGAAGCCATCCGCGGGGAAGGGCTTGTTGGAGAAGCACCCCGCGTTGTCGCTGATGAAGTTGAACTCGCCGAGCTTGCACACGAGCCCGGAGAGGACCCGCTCGCCGGCACCAGTGACGGAGCCCGTCCGGATGGAAACCCCAGCCAACGCCAATGCTTGCCCCACGGTGGGCGCCAACTGTCGTGGTGGTGTCACGGCAGATGCCATGGGTATGGCTTAAGTGTGGGCTCGCTTGGGCGTTGGGGGAACCGGGGAGGGTTTGCGTGCCTACGAAGCACGCATGAAGACCAAACAAGAAGAACAAAGCAAACCAAGAACAGCGAAGAACACCACGATGTACCCTGCTTCGGGGCCCTCTTGTGGAGGTAACACCCCTACTGCAGCTCTAGCCTACTCTCTTATATCTCAAGTGTTTACAAGTACAAAGCGCTCCTTGAGCTGTATGATGAACAATGGAGAGAGCTCCAGGTAGAAGATGAAGCTTGGGGGGGAAATGATGCTCACAATGGTCGATCCTCCCACAGGAGGAGGTGGTGTTGCCTATATACAGTAACCGAATTACCCTTTTGCCCCTGGCCGCAGAGGACAATGGCATGGACAAGGAGAACAGGACAAACACTGGCCACTGTCACTCAGCCCAGCTCACCCTCTGTTCACCACAGGCTTATCTTTCCTCTTTGAGCTTAAGGCAGTGTAGACCACAGTAGCCTAGCCACTGCCCCTTTCCCGAATAGGCCGAGTCAGCGCCTAGGGGCTTGTGACCCGGAAAACCTGTGGCAGCACCTTGCTGTCTTCTGAGCCCCGGTCAGCAACCTTACAGTGCCCGTGACTTTTACTGACATTACTTGGCCCTGTGCATCATCCGAGTTGCCCTACCCGGGTCCTTCCTGACCGATCCGGATAACTTAGCCGGCTCTTCTTTCCTGGATCCGGTTAAACCTCACCGGATCCCCTTTGGTCTTTTCTTTCACTGGCTTGAAGTAGGACTGACCGAATCGCCTTGAGATCCGGCCCAAGTGACCCGGCTAACTTAGCCGGCTCTTCTTTCCTTGATCCGGTTAGACCTTAACTGTTCATAACACATCATCTTTGCCCTACCCGGGGCAGCCCCCCGACAATATATGAATTGTCATAACACCCACAATGAAATGCAGAAGGTGGAGAATGTTGGGCCAGCACTCAATGCCACTCTATGTCTATGATCATGATAATGAAAACAGAGCTCGAACCTATCTATAATAAAAGATCATATTTGCTAAAATCTGCAAATAGACCATTTTGCACCATACTCGAAGAAGCATCGAACTGAAAGAATTTTAATTAACTAGGAACAATGCAGAAGTTTATACCTGTGAACCATGGGTGGATTACACTCATGATGAAGGTAGCACAGTGCCTCAGCTACCCCTGTTGCAATCTTCAACCTCTTTATCCAATCCAACGATTGCATTCCCTCCTCTTCCTCACCTGGCTTTCTGTGCAGTGAACTTGACAAGTCACCATTCCGAACAAACCTATATACAAGAACCTTCTCGTCCTCTTTATCAAAGCAATAGCCCATGAACGGCACCAGCCTTTGATGCAAACCTTTCGCAAATAAATCTAACTCTGTCATATATGCATCTGTCCTAGTCACACGAGAAGTGATCCTCTTCACGACCACGGTAGTCCCGTCTTGGAGCAAACCATAGTACAGATCTCCCGAGTGACCGTGCTTGATAATCCTCTCCTCCGCAAACCCCGAGGTGGCACCGGCGAGCTGGTCATAAGCAAATGAATCACCAACCTTGGCCATGTTTGTGGATGAATCAGTAGGCTGTGTGGCACCAGTAGCTGCTGCTGCCCTGGCACTCCCTTGCGCTCCTGCCGGTGCACTCGAGGCGGCTCCACTTTCCCTCTGATCACTCCTACTCCTCCCAGAACACACAATGCAAAACACAACGGCCGCAACCAATGCTAGAAGCAGGACCCCGCCGCCGATCGCCCCAATCAAAATGTACTTCAAATTCTTGTGCCTCTTCCCTTGGTTCCAGCTGGCGGCGCAGGCTGTGGTGCGGGTGCGGCAACCAGCTCATCATACGGCAACCCACGCGCAGCGTAAAACTGCCGGCAGTCCTCCTGGCTACGCTGCCCGGCAATGTCAAGGAAGCAGTTCATCGCAGACGACACATTTCCACCAGCAGCAGCACCGGACACGCCCAGCTTGCCACCAAAGTAATTCCCAGAGATATTGGCCACGGCCACCCGGCCGAACAGTTGACTGAAGGAGTCCGGCACGGTGCCATAGAAGAGGTTCCCGGACAGATCTACCACCTGCACGCTGGCCGACGGCACAAGCCCTGCCGCACCAGGCAATGCGCCGGTGAGGTTGGTTCGGGACACGTCGAGGACGCGCAGCTCCGGGAGCGTCCACACCGCGTCGGGGAGCGAGCCAGAGAACGCATTGCCGGAGAGGTTGAGGGTGGTGAGGCTGCCGAGCCCCGCCAGCGCGGCGGCCGGCAGCTGCCCCGAGAGCAGGTTCCCGGCGAGGTTGAGGGCGGTGAGGTTGGCGAGGCCGGTGAGGGCAGAGGGGTGATGTCCCCCGTGACGGCGCAGGCGGAGAGGTCGAGGGCCCGGAAGGTGGGGCCAGCCCGTTGCCGAGCCAGGGGGGGAGGGACCCCGGGAGCGCGAACCCGGCGGCGGCGAAGGACTCGAGCCGCGAGAGGTTGCGCAGCCCGTCGACGGCGAAGCGCGGGGCCAGGCGGCCTAGACGCGTGCGCCGGAGGCCGGTGAGGGTGAGGGAGACGACGCGGCCGCCGCGGCAGGTGACGCCGGCCCACGCGGCGCACGGGTCCGCGTGGCGCGGCCAGTCCCGCGCCCGTAGGCCCAGCGAGCCCCGCAGCGCGTAGAGGCCCGCGAGATCCGCCCCCGACGTCAGGTTGCCCTGGCCGAGTACCGCCCCGGGCGCCGCCGCCAACAGGAGTAGCAGCACGAGCAGCGGCGCCGCCCAGAGCCCCCGCGCGCGCGTGCGCATCATCAGCTCCTCCCTCCGCCGCGGCCGCCGCCACTGCCCATACTAGTAGTGGGCTACAGGCCTACAGCTAGCGCTCTGGCCGTGCGCGTTGAAACTGTGGGTGGAAATCACTGGGGAGAGGATGCCAGGCGAGGCCAAGGAAGGGAGGATGGAATTGGGAGGGAAATAAAACCGCAATAAAGGAGAGGAGCTACAACAGAGGTACAGGAAGCTCCTCCGCCATCAATGCCCCGAATTACACACCTCCCAACTGCCCTGCTCCCAGTTATTGCTCCCTCCCCGCCGCGGCCGATTCGAACCACGCACGCACGCACGCTCCCTCCCTCACCCTGAGAGAACGCTCGCCAACACGGCCGCGCCGGCGCAAACGAATACAGCGATGGCGGCCGGAGCCGGGGAAGATGGAGAGGGGTCAGAGGTGGGGGAGCAGAGATGGGAGAGGAAGGCGCAGGTAATATGGTGGGGAGGGGTTTTGGTAGTTTCTTTTGTTTAAGTAAGGAAGCTGTTTAAATGCTTTTGAATTTTTCCTCCCAGGGCTTAAATGGAAGGCATTCCCGATGGATGGTTCCGTCCGACTCGGCTCGGTCGGGGTCATGGATGGTTTGGTGAGGTTCGGGTGGGTCAACGAGGCCGGCCGAGAGGTGGTTTCAGTCAAGCAAGCAAGCAAGCCGCTCTACGGACTGGTGGCCGGCTGGCCATGGGCGGCGGGTGGACGACTTCGATGTTTTGTTTCTCCTGTCCTGCCCCATGGCTGGCTACGTGTACTTGTAAACATGGTGGGCAGCATTGGTTGGTGCGGTGTAATGCGGAAGTGTGCAGGGTGGCGTCCTACCTTACCCCGTGTCTACTTGTCTCTCCCTCCCTCCTGTATTGGGCACATCAACATTCATGTTGCTTCTTTTTTGTTTATTAAAAAGAAAGTAATAATTGGGGCATTACTTGCACTGTATTAATGGGATTAATGTTGCATTGCCATATTTATTGTGCACCTGTTTTTCTCTAGCATTGAAATGTACATATTTCTTGCAGAATTGAGCAAGTGCATTGGCTCATAAAAGGGAAAATAAAATGATATTTGAACTCATGTTGAGATTCCTATAAAACAGATGACATAGAAATAGATTCCATGGGAGTTTGTTGACGTCAATCCTAATCCTATGGTCCAAACGGCTTCCATATGAAAATTTTATATGGGTTAGAGCCCCTTAAATCGCTCAAAGACAATATCTCGTACAACTTTCTCAGGTTCATATTTGTGGTAGCTGTACGGGTTTTCAACTTTCTCCAGTTACTCTCTCCGTTCCAATTTAATTGACTTGCTAGATACATCCACATTTGGTAGATAGCAAGTCAATTAAATTGGATCGGAGGGAGTACAAGATAACTATTTCACGCATATATTTTAGGTGAGGATGTCTCCTACTCATACCTTTGTTAAAACAACACCGAGAGCATTAGGAGAACAACTCCGAAGAGACTAGAAATTACAAACAAACCCAAAGGGAATTCCTAGCCCTCTATGATTCGCACAATGTTAGCCTAGCTCAATTGAACCTGCTCCACGTCACCAAGGCAAAAAAAATGTTATAACTATGGCCAGGAAACCACGAGACGCCCACGACGCGCAAAAGACGACGATCCAAAGCACGAACCTTCAACCTGGAGAAGAAGGCGAAGGTTGGATGAGTTGAACCAACGTACACCACGTTGACGATGAAAGTGTTTGTTTCACGCCATCGTTAGCAGAGGCGAAAGCATCATAGACGAGTCACCTCCCACCTATGTGGATCTGATCTCGAAACCAACTCGCATGCGCCCTGCGACCCCGCCAGAAAAGGCGCGACCGCAGCGAGGACATGGCCAAAGGTACCTATTCCACTCTTCATCGTCGCCTCCAACATTCAAACAAACGACACGGGGACGCCAACAACTAAAACCAAGACTCCCCGCTAGGGCCAAGATCTTTGGTGTCCTCTTGACGCCAAAACCAGGTTGCCAAAGATAAGTGGAGTGTGAGGGTTGTGTGACGCTAGGGTTTTCTTAGTGTATATCCTAAACACGGGTAGTTGGACTAATTGACCCCACAAACAACACTTCGAATTCTCAAACGATTTGCGCTGAGATTTGCGTTGAGATTCATGCGGGTTGAGGCCATCACAAACCTTTCTTACAAGAATATTAAAAAATAATATCCGGTAGAAAAATGCTAGTATGACGTTACATAACGGGTAAAATCCATAAATGGCGTGATTATTTGTGGTGTGCGCCAAATTATTATTTATCACTTTGTCTTTTCTAGCATGAATGAGAACAGTTTGCATACGTGTATCCAACCCAGGGACGAAGCTAGAAAATAATGACAATGGGGTCAGAAGAATAATCTCTCTATTACCACTGGGGTCATCCTCTATAATAAACATTAGCTACCACTAAATAATGAAGATTTTTATACTTTTCACTGGGGTCAGCTGACACCAGCGGCTTAAAGCCAGCTCCGTCCCTGATCCAACCCGGCGACGTACGGGTGGAGCTCAGATACGTCACGCACCGTGCGGCAACACGGGATGCCTGGGCTTCCCGTTGCGCGCGAGGGCTCTAAACGGGATGGCGCACCGTCTGACTCCTGCGCATCCCCTTGTTCTGTCTGACAGATTCGAGTTGTTTGTGCTGTGCAAGTCTTGTTTTTTTGGATGTGTTCTGCACTTCTGCCTAAGAATCGATCAACGTTATTTATATCCTCGAATTTTTGGATCCTTCTGGTGCTGTGGCTATAACCTGGTAGAAACGACAACTATGAAGATTTCATGGATCCGCATATATAGCGATGCTAGTGTATTTCATGAGTAACACGTATGACTGGACAAAAAAACTAAAATAACAAGTAGTGTGACTGAAATGCAATGCGATCGTTCGCTTCCAAAGCTAATGCAATGCAAGGAGTTTTCGCTAATAAATTCTGATCACCTACTCCCTTGAGCCAACAAGATACAACAATGAAGTGAGGTTGGCTCCAAACTCCGTGGAGTCGAACCTAGGTCGGCTCTAAGCTCCCTTTAGCTGAATCCTTGGAGCGCCTAGGTGCAGAAATTCCTTGGCGTCGACTTGCACAATTTCGGCTTCATCCGGGCTGGCGTCGGACCGAGTGGTCAAATGTAGAAATTATATTTACGTAGAGGGGTCAGATGTGATATTAGTTTTGCCCAAGTGCCATATTTCGTAAAAAATACTACTCCCTCCGAACAAAACTGAGCTCAGTTACAACTTAAAATGTGTGTCTTCCTAAAGGAGAGACGGATGTGTTCCACTTCCTAGATGAATGCAACCGTCTCCCAAAGAAAAAGAAAAAAAGATGAAGAGTCAACCTTTTCTCTAGTAAAGATAAAGATAGATGCACCTTTGTTCCTCAAAAAGAGATCGTCTAAAGCTACAGCCCTTTTGTTTGCCTTTTGATAATCCCATACGTAAGAACTACGGAGTACTACTATTGTGCTCATCAGCAAGACTATATTCGATCGATTCCCCCGCTGTGCAACTGGCCGGTACCGATCTCCACCGAGGAGGAGGCATCATATGCATGGACCCATCACCCATGGCACGCCACTAGCTCGATCGTCTCGTGTTAGTTAAAACCTTTCCCTCTACGTACATGTGCTCAAGGTGGATGCAGCAATAATGCAATATTCTAGGCTCCAAACAGCCTCCACCCGAATGATTGGAATCGATCCGGCACTATATATATCCCAGTTTTTTTTTTTTTTTGCGAAATATATATATCCCAGTTGTAAATGTAAAGTGAGCTCCGTGTTAATTAATAGGCCTGAATTTTAGGTGCTTCGTCGAGTAGTAGTGAGGTGAGCTCCACTGCACTCTAGCTACCTGTACTCTACCAACTACGAGTCCACTGGTATAGTAGTATAGTGTTAGTGTAACCCCTAACTGATTCAGAGATGCATGCATGCACTAGTCATGCATATCGCCGCATGATTACCATGCAGGTAACCAACTTCAGCATAAACAGCTATTAGCTGCTGCTCCTTCCTCTGCTGCAACAAGTAGGAGTTTGAGTGGAGATTTCTTTCTCCCGAGCTCCAGTGCTCAGACAATTTAAAAAGCGTATTTCAAAGTTTCAAAAACTGTGAAAAAATCATGGACATTCTCAATGATGTCTTATAAAAACATGCAAAAAATTACACAAAAAAAGACAAATGTACAGGTATGAGTATAGTACGTGTTTCAAATCTCCAAAAAAATTAAGATGTTGTCATTTTTGTGTAGCTCGTAATATAAAGAATTTCGCATTGTATTTTTGCACGTTTATAAGCTGCATCATGAACTACATCCACAATTATTTTCAATTCATTTCAAAACTTTAAATTTTTTTTGATTTTTTAAATGAAGGGAGCACCGGAGCTCGGGAGCACAAATGACTTTCTGTACTAAATGTTGTTAACCTAATTAATCAAATACTTCATCTGTCCACTTGCCAAAACGTTTTATATTAGTGAACGGAGGAAGTTTTTTTTTTGATAAGTAGCAGTACCGGTACAGAATGCGAGCTTCTTGAGACAAGGGAAGGCATCCATATGTTTTATGGGTCAAACTCCGTAACGGATTGCACGGGTCACTTGAGTACTCGCATAGGCTATAGAGTAGCAAGACGTTGTGCACGTAGTACTCCGTAAGAAATTGAGCTGCGCTGCTAGAGTGTGCTAGTGGTATTAATTACTACTAATATCCAGAGATATGGATATTAATGATTCGCTGCCTACTATCCAGAGATGAACATTTTCTATCAACAGTAGGCATGCATTCCTTAGAAAACACATTAGGTATGCGTTGAGGATTCGCGATGATCCAACCAATAATAGCATGACTTGGCAATGATCAGTGAGCAATCGAGCAGCTGCGATTTATTTTTTCTTTGGCGTCACCAGCTGCAGCTGACGGCCGACGCACACCACCCGTCGCCCAACGCTGTCTCCAGTCTCCACAGCAGTTACGGCATCTGCTCTCAAGATCTTGGAGTTTCAGTTCTGAACTGAAATTCAACTGTCACTACAAGATAGCGACAAATGCTGCAGTCTAAGGTAAGACCGTGATTTAGTCTCACGCATGGGTAAATCAACGGCCAGCCATTGTAATTGTAAGTCGTGGTCGTGCTGCAGGGGCCAGCCACATTGAACCGTTCCAATAAAAGAGCGGAGGAAAGTACATGGCAGAAAATAACACTAGTACAGTAGTTCTCCCAAAAAAGCAGCAAAAAATTGCACAAAGTCAAATGGATATGAAGTCTCTTATTTTTATTTGCACACATGCGCGCCCACTACACTCGTGTACTAACATAGCATTGACAATCTGCAGTTGATGACCAATTGATTTCTCTCTCTCTTTTTCCTAGGAATTTTGTTTTGAAAGATACTTAGTAATAAAAGGTCAAATATGAAAATTAAGTTGTTGGTCCCTGAATGCCTATACATCCCACCATGATCTATTTCGATGAAATTCCATTCTATATCCAGTACCGCGTCTGCCGGCTGTCCAACACGGATACACTCTAGTTAATGCATTAATTCATTACCTAAAACAAAACTTAACTAGTTTTTGTTGCTAATGTGCGCTCTTTCCAGCAGAAATATGAAGTATTATTAGTAAGGATTTGTTGAACCCGTCAATTTCTTAAGCTAAATATTTAAAGAGTGGCATAGTTTAATTATTATGGGTATGACTCTTTTCTTTAATTTTGGGTTGCTTGGATCCCATTTTGTAACAGGAGGATAAGCCTTGTGTTAGCGGGTTTTTTTCCACCTATGAACATACTTTTTATTGAGAAAATATAAAATTATAAGCAGTAGAGAAACCTATCATATTTTTCATCTGGAGAAAATGGTCATTATCTATCAACCTACTGAACAATAACAAGAGCTGAGACGGTACAAAAAAATCTTGCTTTATAGTCTTGTTAAAGCCAGCACAATTCAAACTATCTTTCTGAAAAACAGAGTAGAAAAAAGTTCAATTAGTATATGCAATGTCCTAGAAAAGGTCCAAAATGTATTGTATCCATGAGACATATTCCATCCATTCAAAATACATGATTGGCATCATAGATATGTACACAGACCCCAATATTAAATTTGATAGTTGGTTCTATTTGATTGTTAGTATTTTAATAAAACATTAAAATTTACATATACACATATCTATGTTAAAATCTGATGAGATATTACATTTGTTTGACCAATCTAGATGAACATAAAGTACCCAACATGCTAAATAAATAAGAAAGTAAGAAAATAGATAACTTTACATAGCACAACATGAAGATCATCATAAGTTTGATTAAACCTAGTAAATCAAGTTGGGTACCACAATATGTTTCTCAATAATAGTTCTGAACTTTGCCTTGTTATCGACTTCTTTGAAACCAAGTAGCCCAATTTTTTTACTAGAAGCTTGACCAAGTTATAGAAAAATATCAATATCTAAAATCAAGTCAATGTTAGATATATCATGACATTTTATGGCATATTTTATTATTACTATCATAGATGTTGATTTTTTCTGTACTACCAAAGTCAAACTTTTAGAAAAACATTCTTAGAGCTAATTTTATGTGCCTCATATTTTAGGTGAGAGTGAGCATTTTTCTTTATTGCCTGCTTTTCAAATAAACCGGGAGCATTATCTCTGAAAAAGGTACGGATCGAGCATAAAGGGTTGGTGAAAGTGGAGTACGGACCACTGTAGTGGTGTATCACATGATGGAGATCAATTCGCCGTCATCTGGATAAGCCATATCATCTGTACTTAACACGGATCCCGAATGCCAAGTACAGCAGGTTTTGCATGCTTAATTCTTCTTTCACTGGGAGAGTTCTCCAATATTGAGAATCTGAGATCGACTTCAGACATGAGCGGAGTCATGGAAGAATTTCGACTGTGGAATGCGTCCTTCAATTCCCACCGATGTGCAGCGAGGTGGAACCTGTTACCTGTCTGTCACTCACATGCTGCTGTACCAAGAACTTGAAGAAGACGTTAATGGCGGCGTTGTCTTGTCCCGTGGAATGGATGGACACTCGGTTTCAATACTACTCCGTGGCTCCAAATGCCAAGGACGACAAGTATGGGCCGATCCAAATTCCAGATGCAATCATTCCGCCGTATACCGAGCAGTCGCCGACTAGGCGCAGAGAGCCGTAGATGACCAATTGATGGCACTGACGACTGACACTACAGGTAGAAATACTGGTAATGCACTTAAGTACAGTACTGAACTTACTGTTAGTGATGATCGCGAGAAGCAAAACATGACGGCCCAGGTCAAAATAAAAAAAGTTTCACATAGTACTAGGCGACGATCTCTCCTAAATGTTTATCTCCTGCGAGAATCCAATTTTTGCCTTCATATTTGATCTTTTGGATTAGTGTCGACGGAATCGCGGAAAAGTTTATTACGCGGGCGTTCCTTTCTTTCTAAATTTCCCAAGTGACCAGAGTCAATGCTGATCTAAGCCCTAGGGTGCGCTGTGGGGGTCTTGATGACAACATGCTAATAGTCGAGGCTAGTTGGTCGGCCCGATCCCATATCCTGAACTAGGGTTGGACAGGAAAGTCAGGGTGCCGCCGCTTGCCAGATGCGCCGAGAAAATCTGCACTCGAAAATAATGTGTCTTGCTGTTTTCCCCTGATTTTGACAGGCGGGAGTGTGCGGCCACCCCCTTACGTCCAAAGTTTGCATGACTAGCCAAGCAAAGAACTTGCATTTTGGAGGCGCCTAGGTCTTTCACACAAGGTTGCTGAACGTGCATCCGATGAACAGGGCTTTGTATGCAGAACAACTAATGAAACGAGTCAAACATTTTGTCTCATGTACGAAAAACCACGTTGGCTACCGGATCTGTAATTGTTATTTGAAGGGTTTCATCATGATGAGGAACCGGCCGCCATGTCTATATTATGTTAACCTTTGGTTTTATTTTCACAAAACAGAAGTACATTATTTTGCAAAGAAAAAACACAAATGCAAGATATAACATACTATATAAATATAATAATCAATTGAAACCACGATCATAAATCCGCTCTCCCCTGAAGTGTATTGCACATTTCTGATACTAATTTTGATTCCACGATTAGATAAGTTTGTTCTCTTAAGACAAATATACATTAAGATTTTTTTGGTCCAATATAATTGGTAGTTCATTGGAATATCGTATAAATAAATTGTCGATATAACATGTTGATCTATGGTTGGAGCTTGCTGAGGGAGGGGTGAGGGGTACAATATATGAGTTCTTGGGAGGGGGGGGGGGGGTGAAGGGGATAGAGATCCACTGACTTCACTACACGAAGTCACGTTGCGACTTTACCCCCTCCATCTTCATCCTATTTCAATCCAGCGGCTCAGATTCGAGCTCAAAATTTAAACTTTTTAGAAAAATTCGAGAAAGTCACTACACGAAGTCACGTCTCATTGTATTTTCTGAGAAAGTTTGGATTCATTTGGATAAACGGTTTATTATTAAATCAATTTTCATGTTTTAAATTTAAAAGGCTATTAAGTCATAAGCCAGTAATCCAAAGGAAATGAAACTTTCTCAGAATATATAACAAAACGTATACAACATACTGGAATATTTTCATTTTTTTTTTTGAAAAAGTTTGAATTTGGGTGTCGAAATCTGAATCTTTAAATTGAAATCGGATGGAGATGGAGGGGGTAAAGTCACAGCGTGACTTCATGTAGTGAAGTCATTGGATCTCTATCCGAATGAAGAAGGGCAAAACACACAACACTACTCTTATTGACAAAATTGGCATGCATGTGCCAATCCTTCCAGGGGGGGGGCGATGGCCCCCTGACATGCAGTAATCTCTATCACTGGTTTGGACATCTTTGTCTCTCGACATGTCCATATGAGGGGAGCATTAGCAAAGAGGAAACTCAACACCATATCGCCTCTCTTATATTCCTCGCATTATCACTTTCTTATGTTGTGACACTCAAGAACTTGCATCAAGTGAGGTGCTGTCATGATTCAAGGAACTTCAAGAGAAGCTTATCGCCATGACTACTTATGTCAGAGACTACTTCACTGGTCAACTACTTCGGCTACGACCTCTTTGCAGCGACCTCTCAATAGTAATGATAGTAGATTAATGTTGTAGAAAAGCCTTGCGTGTCGTCTTTGATAGAAAGAGAGAAAGGGAGTTTTACAGCGTTTCCGGCATCAGATTGATGCAGTTACGGGCGTGCCAAGCGTGGTGGGCAGCCACACGGCACGAAGCAAAAAACAGCGCCCGCCTAGCCTAGCATGCTACCTCCAGATAGGACCCAGCCCAACAGCGCCGGAGAGCTTCCAAAGCTCAGCTTCTTCAATGATCCTCCGTGTCGAGGGATCACCTCGGCAAGTCCCTGGGTTGAGTACCCGGGTTGATTGAGAGGGAGAGAGAGTGCGCGCTGGTAGTTCCGTCGGCTGACAAGCAAGGATTTACCCAGATTCGGCCCCTCATGGTGAGGTAAAGACCTACATCCTGCTCGTCTGATCTGTATAGATGGCGATATGAGGTTACATGGTGGCCGCAAGGGCGATGTTGTGAGACGTGGTCTCGTTAGGGCTATGCCTATCTGTGTGTCCCGTGGGGATCTCCTCTATGGGGTGCCCCTGCCTGGCTTTATAAAGGGAGCCAGGTAGGGTTTACATGAGTTCTTGCCTTGTACTTGTTGGGCTTCATGGGCCTCCAGGTGCTGGGCTGCATCGGGTACGCCAACGGTCGGGTGCCTGGAGGGTACGCCCACGTCACTCCGGCAGACCAAGCTGACCATCTCCGCAGATCGCTCAAAAACCCTGTCGTTCCGTTCTTTCCAAAGGAACCACACGACGAGGAGCACCAAGGTGTCAAATCCCTTCCGAGATCGTGGCGGTGCACGCCGTCGGGCGTCTAGCCACCACTCGATCAGAGAGTCCCCAGCCTCTGGCACAAAAGTTCAAGATTGCAGCGACGAAGCACAATGTGCCAAACCTCCCGAGAGAAAAACACAGCCAAGCGCAAGGTGATCAGCCGTCTCGGGAGCCTGATCGCAAAGCGGATAGCTCGTGTCGTAGCCTGCGATCCGCCGTCCAAAGTCGCTGTTGTAGGGCTAACCAGATGTGGATCTTGCACTTCGCAGGAGCCCATGTCTTCCATATGGTCTTCCGCAAGTGAAGAACTCAAGCCCCACGAAGAACGCGCGATAGGCGGAGCTAGCAGTGTAAGTTCCGGAGCTCGTCCACTTCCAGAATAGCCGATCAGCAGTTCCCGGCGTGAACGCAACGTGTTGAATCGCATCCACCAGAAAAGCGGGCCGGTGATATCGCGTATCCAGCGTCTATCCAGCAGCGCATCCTCGACAGTTCTAGACTGTTGTGCTTGCGGGGGGACAGCCGCGAAGAGGGCGGGTGCAGACTGCCGCAAAGGCGTAGAGTTCAGCCAGGGTTCAGTCCAAAAAAGAGCCATGCGACCATCGCCCATCTCAATGCGGGTGGAGGCGTCGAAGATCGCCTGAACCTCTGGCTCGACACGGAGGGGAAGCCCTGTCCAAGAACCTGAACGCATTTTCTGAAGCCAGAGCCAACACGCGCGTAGCGCAAAACCCAGCAGCTTGAGGTTTAGAATTCCAAGCCCACCGTACTCAACTGGCTGGCATACCCTGTCCCACGCGACGAGGCAATGACCTCCTTGTATGGCATCAGTTCCCTTCCAGAAAAAAGCCCGTATCCTCTTCTCAAGAAACTGCAACAGCCAGGCCGGCATCTCAAGTGCAATCGACAAGTAGATCGGGATCGAAGTTATCACCGATTTGATTAACACGAGGCGGCCTGCCATGGTGTAGAAGATGGCCTTAGATGGTGCCAGCCTAAGGCAGATGGAGTCCACGACCGGCTTCAAACTCGTCCTAGGGAGCCTCTTGAAGGAGAGAGGCAATCCGAGGTAGGTACAGGGAAAGTTCTTTACCACACAAGGGAAGTGGAGCGCGGCCACAGCAAGGTGTAGAAAATTGATATCCTGCATCTATGTATCATACAGTCGTAAACTCGACACAGAGTAAGCAAGTACATAATTCCCGCTAATTAGAGTACGTGGGTGCATGTGGATAGCTGTGCGTGTGCGTGCCTTTGAAATTAAGGAAGATGGTTGGTAGGTTGGTGAATCAAGGAACAGCCTCGATCTGGACTGGAGCACCAGGACTTGGACCAAAAACAGTTGAGTTTCGCGCCACGAAAACTTCAATCCTTCCTGTCCTGGACCAGTTCAGCTCAGCCGGTCGAGCCCAGGTGACATAAAACGGAAATTTATTGGTGCATGAACACCAAGGACCATTTGTGCATCATTTGGTTGTTTGGCCGGGCCCGGTTTGGTGAAGTCATAGTTGGGGAGATAATGCCACGTACTTGAATTGGGACTCCAATTAACCGCCTCACCTTTTCTCTCTCGAAAAAGATCAGTAATGGTCTCATGTACATGAACTGAGTAAAAATTAGTATGTTCTAAAAGGGTACTTCCTTCGTTCCAAATTATTAAATGTTTTGAGCATTTTAATATGGACTAGATACGGCTAGACATGAGTGAATCAATACATTAAAATATGTGTAGATACGAACGAATCAAGAAAAAACTACAAAATCTTATATTTAGAAATGTAGGGATCAGTAAAAAGAATGTAGATATACTTCTTTTCTATCAATCCAACTGCCACCCAATTAGCATTGCTACCGATTGCGACTTTGGTTTTCAAATGGTAAAAAACGGGATCTACCTAGTTAGATAGTTGGCGAGGCATCTATCACTGAGACCTTGAAAACCTGCCAACGCAGCACAACACTTGCAACAGCTCTTAAGTCCTCCTCTCCCTCCCACAACAAACTCTTTGTCCCTGCAATCAGTACTGTAGCAAATGTACAATCAATTAATCCCGAAAATACAGAACACGTCGAATAGTCAAGTTGCGTTTTCTTGACACGAAATGATATTAACTTGACTTTTGGGGAGAAATGATAATTTTTTATGTAGAGAGAGGGATGTGAAATGCCATATACAGGAAACGGTGCACAGCTAGGACCCTTTTCTGAATATTAAATTACAGAAAATCATCACTTTGGCCTTCTTCTTTTTTAACTAGGGAAAGGACCGTGAAGAGTACGTCCAGAAGATGATTAGACGGTGGGTATACATTTTGCATAGGGGTTGGGCCGTTGGGGTTATAGATACATAAAACCAGAGAGGGGATATTCAATCCGGGTAGCAAGTCTAGATGCACCCGTTAGGTATTTTTTTTTGTTTTTTTCAAAATGTCAAAAAATTCCACAAAAAATTCCGGGTGCACATTACACTGTGATGTGTTAGCACAAAAATTGGCATGGTGAAAAAACTTTTTTAGCAACCTATACAAAAAAGACAAAATGCTGACACGTATATGTACATTTCAGCATGTCCGATTTTGTCTTTTTTGCACAGGTTGCACAAAAAGTTTTTTCACCATGCCAATTTTTGTGCTGACTTACAATGTGTTGGACTACATGCAAATATTTTTTTTTGATTTTTTTGACATTTGAAAAAATGTTTTTTGGGTAGTGGGTGCATCTGCACCCACTACCCAAATCACCGCCTCCACCAGAGAGCGCCATTTTGACTCACCTGCTCCTACCCATTTTCGAAATGCAAAAAAATACGAGAACACTTCAAAAATTCTGAAAAAAGTGGACAACAAACATATGCTAGTGTTCCTCCTCATATGTGCAACGAAATGAAATTTGTGGTGCCCTGCATGAAAAAAAAGCAAAATCAGTACTCATCTGTGGCAACAACATATTCTTTAAAAGAGTACTGATTTAGTATTTTTTCACACAGGGCATTGTTCTGCGTACGAGAAATACACATAACCAGGCCAGTGTTATTTCCTTTTCTTTTTGCGGGAGAGTAAACCAACGTACGTACCCAAAAGTGTATCAAAGGCTTGATGTATCATTTGGCGACCACACTAACACAATGGCAGCTGCACTCAGTCCGTCGTCGGTGCATGATACATGAATAGTGCAAGTATTAACCACAGCATCCACATGGGCAGTACATAGGTGGGTGCATCGTACCTACGTACAACATGTAGGTACGATGTCTGAGTACTACGGTTATAAAGAAAGCAAACGTACGGCCGAGTCAGCTGTAGTGGTTCATCAAACGAACTTTACAGTTTCATGGAGACATGGTTTTTTTTTTTTTTTTTGCATGGAGACATGGTTTTTTTTATCTCTTGATATTAGTCATACATACATACATACATGCATACATACATACATACATACATACATACATACATACATACATACATACATACATACATACATACATACATACATACATACATACATACCGGGTCTAGTTAAACCTAACCCGGTGCTTGAAGGTGTCAATTAACGATTCGCACGAGACTTGGCATCTGGTAGACTCAGGATTCTGGCATGTGCGGATTAGTCTTGGTCAGTGTTTGGAGTCATCCATGGATGGAAGTATATGGGTCTGTTTGGTTTGTGCCCCCAAGTGACCCTACCAAAATATTGGTCATGCCAAAATCTGTGCCTCTTGTTTGGTTTGTTTCCAATTATTTGGCTGCCTATGGACCCTGTGTTGTTTCCTTCACAAATCGCTGCCAATTTTTTGGCAACTCGAGGGCGGCAGAATCTTGCGCCAAATAATTGGCACACCAATATTGGCAGGGCAGCGACAGGCAAGAACCAAACGCACCGTATGCCGCGACTAATTTGTGTGGATATATAAGTCCGCCAGAGTCTATGCATGCTTGTATTATGAAACATTCAAAACCAAATCAAGTTGTCAACCAGGCCATAAAAACGGTAGAAGTCTAGTATAATGCAATTTGTGAACGTCAATTGGATACTTAACTTGAAGAGTTGATTTGGATGAGTTGACCGAATCAAAGAATGGGTTTTTCAGTTTAAACTGTTTCAAATCAAGTTGTCAACCAGGCCACAGAAAAGTTAGTACCACTAGTGCATTTGTCAACGTTAATTCACTTAATTCCAAAAGTGGAGACGTGATCAAGGTTGCTACACACCAGCCCCTTGAGCTGCGTGAGTTGACCGAAGAATGGGTTTTCTCTTCCTCTCTTGCCATTGGGTGAGGGTTAATATCACCAGGTGGAAGTGGATCCTCATCTCCCACATGTGCACCCAACATAGTACATGACAAGATATAAGTTGGACAGATCCATGAGTCACCATGCCACAGATCATTGTTATTGTGCAGCGCAACTATACTCAGAGGCGGTGTATCTATGATGTATGGCCTAATTTTTCACCAGGATTCTAGATTTGTTCGAAGCATCTTTGTCCCACAAGCAAACACCAAACGTACACCAAATCCATGCACATGCGATTCGATCAGGAGGTTACGCACAAGGCTGTTCCGACTATTCGACCCGGGGTGACTTATAGAAAATATATTTATACTAAATTTTTATACTTATTGTTTTGTCATAATGTGGTTTCAAAACTATACGTAGTATTTTACTTAGTTAGCATTGTGAAACATACAATAATGTTTCTCAATTGTTATTATTACACTTTACACTATAGTTGCTATGTACTCCCTCCGTTCGGAAAAGGATGTCACAAAAATGAACTATAGATAGACCATTGAATGTAAAAAAATGCAAACATGTTTGAACATTTTTACTTAGTATTTTACTTAGTATATCATTGAAATATATCTGATTTGTGCCAAAAAAATCCTTTTTAGATATTGTCATTAACAAGGATACATAACTAACTTAAATGTAAAAAAATGCAAACATGTTTGAACATTTTTTTTGCAAAAAAAATTATATAGTGTATATGTATATTATTGTGGGAATGTTTTCTCTATTTTAAACATTATTAAATATTGGAAAATATTACAAAGTATAGAGTCTAAAATATCATAATTTAGGTGTGTAGTGTATGGTTAGGTAAGCAAATATATAGAAACTTCTAGAGTATAAATTAAACGGTTGGCGTGATCATTTTTCTATGGCCAAATGTGTACTACAAGTTATAGTGTGTTCAGTAATAAGTTGTCAATATGTCAATGATCTATATTCAAAGAACATAGCTTAATCGTCCGTGTGATCTGGTCACCCATAACGACTCCCACATATCATCAAATATATTTATCGAGTGAACCTTGTATTACTGCATATAATTCATTTTGCCCCACTGTACGTTACACAACCCGAGGCGAGACTTTGACGGTATCCCTGTGCTCAACTCCTTGGTCACTATAGCTAGTTATCCTTGCTACTATTTTGTACATTTTATCGATTGTGTACTGGTGTTCCCATGACTAATTTGTTAGTTGCAATACCTGACGACATGGCGTTACTGATTATCTTTTGTTTAGAAATGGAGATAAAGTCCCAGCCTTTGCATCGAGTGATGCAACACAACTTTTATTACGAAGTTCGAAAGTATCAAGTGATGCACACAACGTTATTGATTATCTAAGGGTCCTTTGAAGTAATCATCTGAAGTGGCGTCTTTTACAATTGAAACTACATATACAAGGTAGACCAACCTACGAAGTTACGAAAAGGCATATGACATTCGACCTGAATGGGTGAAAATGTGACACCACTCAGGGAAAAAAGATCATGAAAGGAGAGACGAAGCACCAAAACAAACCGATATTACCCAGAAAAAACCGATAGTATCATTTTATAGGTGGTACTATTTTTATACAGTATAAATAGAAAACTGAAGGTTTGTTAATGATAATACTATTTTCATTCATGGGGTTTTCTTTTTTTTCCTTTTGCGGGAAAGGAAGCCAAAATGATGAGACGACTGCATGCAGTCACGTCCGCTAATTTGTTCGTAGCATATGGTGTACGCACGACACGCATCTCAAGACGAGCTCGACCGGTGAGTTACCGTTTGACCCTGCCGCGTCCGTGTGATCTGGTCACCCATAACGACTCCCACATGTCATCAAATATATTTATCGAGTGAACCTTGTATTACCGCATATAATTCCTTTTGCCCCACTGTACGTTACACAACCCGAGGCGAGACTTTGACGGTATCCCTGTGCTCAACTCCTTGGTCACTGTAGCTAGTTATCCTTGCTACTATTTTGTACATTTTATCGATTGTGTACTGGTGTTCCCATGACTAACTTGTTAGTTGCAATACCTGACGACATGGCGTTACTGATTATCTTTTGTTCAGAAATGGAGATAAAGCCCCAGCCTTTGTATCAAGTGATGCAACACAGCTTTTATTACGAAGTTCGAAAGTATCAAGTGATGCACACAACGTTATTGATTATCTAAGGGTCCTTTGAAGTAATCATCTGAAGTGGCGTCTTTTACAATTGAAACTATATATACAAGGTAGACCAACCTACGAAGTTACGAAAAGGCATATGACATTCGACCTGAATGGGTGAAAATGTGACACCACTCAGGGAAAAAGATCATGAAAGGAGAGACGAAGCACCAAAACAAACCGATATTACCCAGAAAAAACCGATAGTATCATTTTATAGGTGGTACTATTTTTATACAGTATAAATAGAAAACTGAAGGTTTGTTAATGATAATACTATATTTTCATTCATGGGGTTTTCTTTTTTTCCTTTTGCGGGAAAGGAAGCCAAAATGATGAGACGACTGCATGCAGTCACGTCCGCTAATTTGTTCGTAGCATATGGTGTACGCACGACACGCATCTCAAGACGAGCTCGACCGGTGAGTTACCGTTTGACCCTGCCGCGTCCGTCTATGACCATTGGATAATAAATTGGTTACATCGCCATCACGCTTCAACAAGCCCGTTATTATTTATGCCCTCGACGTCGCCTTCAAAAGAGGCGCAATTCAATGGCCGCAACTGGACGGACGTCCACGTCTCCTGTTCAAAGTTCAAACACACGCCGCGAGCGCGCGAGAAGGAGAAGGAAGCAAGCAAGATCACATCACCATGACTCCATGAAAGCCAAACCAAACCTTTCTGGACGCCGCAAGCAATCTGCGACGCCGGCCTATGGAGAGAAATCGCCGGGCGCCGTGATTGCGAGGTGGGAAAACCATGGCTTCCGAGGGTCAAAGGGCGGCGTGGTTGCTGATGCGGTTGCTTGCCGGGGTAGCGAGGCAATGGGCTTCGTCCAGTCAGTTCACCTCCGGTGGCCGACATCCAGACTCCCAGTGACACAGACGTGCAACTGCGTAGGGTCTGGCCCAATAGAATATGTGAAGGGTGCTTTCTCTCTCACTCTTGAATCTGCAGAAATTGGACGACAGACGACCGAATTTTTGCGGCTATTATTAAGGACCTGCTTCTTCTTCCTTTTGGGCAAAAATTCATTGGATGAACCCGACGAGCAGTCAGTGTCAGGAGTCAGGACATGCACACCTTTCTTTTCTTGTCACTGGGCTACACTGGAGTTCTGACTAGAGTAATTATCATGGGCCTTGTTGTAGCAGAGGAAACAGGCCGAATAGTAGAGGAAACTGCAAATGTCTCGCGAGTTACTTGGAGCTCGTTTTTTGAAAAAATTAAAATCGGCATTTTAGAGTTTCTAAAAATCGTGCAAAATTCATAGTTGAAAATAGTGTCGAATTTTAACTCAAAATTCTTTATATTTTGAGCTGCATAAAAAAAAAGGGGAACAATTTCAAGTTTTTGAGCTAGACTGCTGACACAAAGAACCATGCTGCCACCACCAATGCCTTCTTCTACTGGGACACGCTGGTCTGAAGAGGCAAAGCGCTTTCCACTTCAGTTAGTACACTTTGCCTAACTGCATGATGATCTCTCATGGCAATATGGCACGCGCCATAGTCAGAGTATTATTTTTCATCCCTAGACAACTAGAATCCAGAGAACTGGACAAAGTCCAGCACCTTAGGGCCAATACAATCGAGACACAGGTAATACCGTCACCATGGTATTAGAATTAAAAAAAAGTTCCATAACGCACTACACACCACAGGTGAATTTGGACGAACAAATAGCGGGCATACTCATCGTGCCTACTGTTTTTTCACATGAGTGCACCCTTCACTTCCTAGGATCCTCTAAGATCTTCATTGCCATTAGATTCAGTAGAGGTAAATTTCCAGCAGTGTTGATACTGCTGATAGTAGAGCCCAAATGATGCATTACTATAATAACATGTACAGGATTCTTCTCACATACCCTAAACAAGAACACATAAAATGCTTTTGTATCGTACCTTGTAGATTTATCTTGTGCATGATCAGCAACAGCAATGTTTTTCCCATTAGCAGCAGAAGCTTCATTACACAGGTCGAGCAGAATGGTGCAGGCTTCCTCTCGAATCTCAGCACACAAGGCGACATCAAGGATCACGTCTTGCCTCAGGCAATCACATAACAGCTTGGCTTCCTTTGCAGCACCCTTGAAACATTGTTTTTCATTTAGTCAGAGGAAATGTGAATAAATAAAAAGTGCAGATAAAATGTATGCCTTTATTTGGTCGAGTCACACACTTACCACCATGGCGGCACCAGCGGTAGCAGCGATAGACCCAGACCCTTTGTGCAACATAAGACGAAAGGCACGGTCTCTGATCTGATTGCTCAGTATGCAGTCTGGGTAGGAGGAACTGTATTGCTCGTTGATAACCCACTCCCTCATCAACTCGGCCTCTTTCGCGATACACTTGAAACCAACCAATTTTGTAGTCAGTGCAACGAAATCTCTAACTACTAAATCAAACAATGATTGATACAGATTAATTAGGCATGCACGGACCACCAAAGCAGCGGCGGCAGCATAGGCACCAGTATATTCACACACTCCATCCATTATGTTGCGGGCGCACAACTGTATTTTGTTGCTCAGGTTGATCTCGCCGTCAGTCAATTCTAGCGCGGTCGTCTTGCACCGAGTCATGAACTTGTCCTCCATCAGGAGACACTTGAAACGTTTCATCATTCGTGCAAGCAAGAAAATTAGTCAGCAAATCAAATAACAAACGGCATGCAAGCTAGATACAGTATGAAGCAGACAAAGAAAGTTGAGATTTAGTAGAGGCAGGCAGGGGATATCTCCAAGTTAGTTACCAAGTGAGCAAGAGGAATCAGGCGGCCGTTCTCATTTGTCCATGCAGATCGCTTCACAAGCTTCTCCTCGGTAGAGGTGTGTCCATCCACAGATTCAGGAGAATTGCGGATGTAGTATTCGCAGAGGTACTGCTTATACAGTGGCCTGTCCGCACGCGGACACCGATACATGGGCAGCAACCTCCACCATCCCCAACATTTCTCCATAAGATCTAGCACAACAAGACAAGCGGAGATGAAAACAGTAATCAATATGCGAATTCCGTTGTTAATTAGGAGTAAACCGAGCGATACTAGAAAAAACAACACGGATTTAGGCAGCGAGTAGAGCATTTCTATCCACTGTCAGCGACAACTTTAGGCAGAGAATCCGACACATAAGGAACATGAACCAGGCACCATGAAAAATTATAGCACAAGGCTGAAATAACTGAGAGCATGAGCAAATACTACATGGGTAGCAATTCAGTACCTAGGTGCCTCATGATCCCGTCCGGCGGAGATATCATGTTATCAACCGACAAGTTGCCCTCCAATTGCACCTCATAAGCCCAGTACTTGATCCTCATCCTGACATCGCTGGGAGGGTACTCGATGCCGTTGGCGGCCAACACCTTGGGGTCGTAGGGGTCAAACTACTCCCTATCCGTCTCGCTCTTCCATATCACGCCCCCCCCCCCCCCCAACCGCTGGCCCCCTCAATAAACTACAGCAGTGAGTACTGGTATAAGGACATATACATGTACGTCAGTACGTGCTAATGGCAGAGTTAATCATCGTAAATACTCGTTTTTAAGCCCATATTCAACATGCGTACATGTTAAAGCCCAATAGGTATAGAGAATAGCCCATAGTCTGACTAGCCACACCTACGTACAATTGTATAGGCCGATCCTAGAAGCCTGATCGTTTCCACCTCCGTCCTGGCGTCCTCGCCTAATTAGATCGATCGCCCCCCTCAAAAAAAAAAAAAAGATCGATTGCTTGCCAGGGCGTGAGGAAGCAGCTCGCTGCCGCCGCCGCGCCGCAGACGATGGAATTCAATTGCCGGTTTGTCCAGGCGGCGGAGTAATACGGCAGCCGGCGGCCCGCTTACCGTGGGTTCACACCAGTACATCACCATCCCGTCAATTCACCACAAGGTCTAGGTATACAGTACTTCTAATCTGATCTAAGTCTTCTTAATTGTTCTGCTATAGTTTAGCTAATACTTCTACTTCTTTATTTAGGTCAAGCACGATTAGAAATAATTTAGTAGATTGATTTTTCCAGCCAATTGATTCAATCTCGAATCTGGCCATAAACTTCAGGATTCAGCCCTTGGTAACATTCTAGGTATATTTTGAGTAGGAAAAATTAGCTACCTTCTTGCCATACATAATGGTTGGCCCTTGTACACCATTTCTCAAATGAGAGTAATAGCTGTACCTTAAGCGACAGGCGTCACACCCATCTTAAGCATCACACTATTATTTTTGGGGCGCCTTCTGCCGACAAACATGCACTAGCTATTTACTACGTTTTCAGTTCTCGCCCCCCTAAGTTCAAATCCTGGCTCCGCCCCTGACGGTTCCTACTTTTCTTGTGAAGGCCAGGAGGCATCACGGCCGCCTCTACGCTACTCAGATCTGCTGTGATCTTCGTTCTAGGGTTCTTCCTTTTCTAGAAATCCACGGCCGACCGCGTTGCTTGTAAGGCATTTCCCATTCATCGCTTTACGCGACACACCGCTTCGGTTTTAAAACCGCCTTCCCGTCATAGGTTTGGGTGGTTTTTGTTTCGATTTTCTTCCGGTTGTTTCAAGTTTATTTTGGTTTTTTTCTTCAGTTTCCGATTATGCACGTACTCACAAACACACATGTAGACCCACTTCTACCACCTCTAATTAAGTGCAGATACAACGCGGTCATTAAAAACTCGTTTGGCATCCATCTTTTCATTTCATTTGGCAGAAATGAAATAATGTCACTGTTTCATTTCATTTGAAAAGTGAAATGACATACGTACAATAGACATTTGCTGAAATTCCAAATAAAATGGCATGTCCAATTCCAAGACAACAAAACAGATTGAATATGGAATCACAAATGAATTTCATGATTCCGGCTCAAAATGATGGCTACCAAGCGAAATTTAGAGTGGACGCTAGGATTAGATTCCGTGCCGTCTTGTTTAAATCCCAGCAAAAATTTGGCGTTGGGCGCTACATACATTCTATTTTTTTTAGGGAAAGCCACAGGGCGCTACATACATACATGTACGCGAAAGCATTAAAATTAGAGGGGTGGACACTAGGGAATTAAGCCCCTAGCATTGGAGCCACGGGCGCTAACACATGCGCAAAGCCAGAAATAATTAAAAAACATAGCAGCTATTTTGTGTTGTACATGGCGTGAGTTTTTTCGTTTGAAAAGGGGAGTATAATCCAGCCTCTGCATCCGTTGATGCAGACATCCAATTTATTAGTACAATTAAGGATCACATACGATCGACGCATGAATCAGCCAAATAAAAATAACATGCCACACTAATCAACCAAATAAAAATGACAGGCCAACAGAATCTAGACATCCTTAAATCTAGTGTCTGAGGGACCGTCAGCAACCAATTCCATAAGATGTCCCTTTGATTTGGCGGTCAAAGGTAAGCCCATAACATAATCCCGGCATAAGAAAAATAATGGCATAATTTCTGCAATTCCAAATGAACCGACATAAAGCTTAAACCCCTATTCACTCCCTAGCCTTAGTTTTTTCTCAGTTTGATTCAATCAATTTCCAAACATATTAGTGACATTGTTGGTGGAGATATATTAAAAGTAAATTGGACAATACGCCACACAATCTTAGCAAAAGGTCATGACAAAAAGGATGCTCAATGGACTCCTCTGAGTTAAAAAAAACAGCATTTTTTTTATCTATTCCTTTAGGGACAAATTTCTTCTTCTTTTGGGTAAAAAAAAAATCATTGGATGAACCGGACGAGCAGTCGAGTCAGGACATGCACACGAATCGGCCCATCACAAGAGCAAGAGCTCTTGCCTGTCTGTTGTTGTCAGTGGGCTACATTAGTGTTCTCTGCCTAAAGTAAATATCATGGGCCTTGCTGTAGCAAATCGGAAGACCCCAAATAGGGATTAACCTGCCAGTGCTCCAGGTTGTATTATATTATTAGTCAAGGTTTTGTTACAAAATCTAGAAAAAAGAGTTTTCAAAAGGAAGTTTACAGTGGTGCTCAATTGCTCATACAGCACGTGTTGGAAAAAGGCACTAGCTAGACCCCTGAATCAGTGGCACTGATACAAGACCCTTGCTGACACCAGCCCACCACCAATGTCTTCTTCTACTTGGACACGCTGGTCTGAAGAGGCAAAGCGCTTTCCACTTCAGCTTCCTTTGCTGCAGCGGCCCGATCGGCAACAATCTTTGACATCCCAAACATCTGAGCAACAAAATACAAAAGGCTTTGGTCATGCACATATGAAAGGAAAATGACAGGAGAACGAAAATTGTGAGTTTCAGTGTCAGCGCAGCTACCTTCTGCATGGTCTTCTTGAAGCAGGTCTTGTGCTCATCCATGGAGGCATTGATGAACTCGTCGATGTGCTCTTTCACGTCCTCAAGGAAGGTAGCATCATCAGTTTTCTTCTTCCGGCACGACGCCATGGCAGGGTTTGGGGGAACAGATGGCTGTGAACCTTCAGACTGTTTATTGCTGGAATCCATTTCACCGCTGAAACAAACCAAAGGGGAAACTGTTGATAAACATATTCCAACGAAAAGATGAGGGTAATATGAATATGCAAGCCAACTTCGGACGTTCACAGCTACTCTTCACATTGTATCAGAAATGGAGCTTAAATGTTCACAAGGTAAAAGAGAGATGGCATCTGACATATTTAGTACCACAAGGATGAACAGAAATGAGCATTAATCTACTGGACGAACATAGAGTACTCTGGAAAGGCTTATACTGAGATTAAAGAGAGTGCAGCAAAGACTTGTGGAAATCACACAACAACGGTTATCTACTCCGTGAGACTTGGAATGGATGGGCATACATGACGAAAACAGACAGATGAAACAAAACAATGAAAATATAGTACCGCTAGTTTGACATCATTTGTTGCATGAGTACTACACAAGAAGATTGAAGTGAAATAATGAAAAAATTGGCCCCATATGATTGACAAAGAACAAAAGATACCTTCATTGGCATACTTAAGTTTGAAGAACTAAGACAACCTAGTGGTACTATATTTTCATTATTAAGCATATTATAGATACCTTCATGAGCACTATATAAGCATGAGCTCCATTATTAAGCTCATTATTATATACAAACTAGTGATTGCTTATATTAAGTTTGATGAAAATATAGAGTTAAATATAAGCACATTATAGATAGCTTCATGAGCTCTATAAAAACTGTTTACATCTAAGATGCATCTTCTAGAGCACACATAACGGTTCAATTGTTGGCTAGACATTTGGCATGAAAATTGTTGCTTGGCATCATCCTTTTATGATCTCTTTCAGATAGTGAATGAGAAAGACATTACTGTCTCGCAAGCATGGGATAGACAAAATCTGAAACTCGCCTTTAATAGGTGTGTTGATCAAGCAACGATGGTAAGGTGGAATGATCTCCTGGAGATCTTAAAAGAAATTTCTCTTACCTCCTTGCCTGACACTCCTGTTTGGATGTATACCCCTAATGGTGTTTACACATCGGCCTCTTTTTACTCTATCGTTAATTTTGGTGGTATTGTCCCTACGAGTGCTCACAAAATCTGGAACATTGCCGTCCCGGTTCGAGTTCAGGCTTTCTTATGGCTTATGGTTCACAACAAACTCCTGACCCATGACAATCTACAAAAAACATCGCCCAGTCTCAGATCCCACTTGTGTGTTTTGCGCTGAGACTGAATCATGTCATCACCTATTTTTTGAATGCGTAGTTGCCAGGATTTGTTGGTGCACTATTTCTGACATCACTCAGACACCTATCATTACTGACTTGGAGTCCTTGTGCATGACTTGGTCTACTGGAAAACCTGACATACTGAATACATTATCTTCTGCTGTACTGTGGGCCTTATGGAACTTACAAAACTCGCTGTGTTTTCAGGGAGCTGCCTGGTCAAGCATGAAGGTGGGGTGGACGCTGGTGATCAAGTCGCTGCATCGCTGGAAGCCTCTCTCCAAGTCCTCCGCGTTACTGGACTGCTGCATCAGGGTGCTGGAACGTACCCGTGGCGAGCTGCTGAGAATCGCTTGGACATGAAGCTGCTCTCAGCATCGCTGACGGACGCTGAACGCCGACAGAACCTGGCCAAATTCACCAACTGGGCGGTCTCGCCTTGATTTGTTTCAGGCGTGTATGCGTTTACCTGATGTTTTCTTGCCTGGTGGCTTTGGTCTGAACCTGTAGCTTCTCTCGGTCAGTATTGGTGACTGGAAAAAGACTTTTAGGAACCTGGTCCTGTAATAAGAGCAGTGCCCCGGATGCTGTAAAAACTAAACTGAGCGCTTTGTGCTCTGTTTCATTTCAATGAAAATGGAACGGGGGAAACCCCTATTTTCTAAAAAATAGAACGGTTCAATTGGAAATGGCCTGTTACAATTGATTGTACAATAACCACATGTGCAGGGAAAAGGAGTTTAAGTATTAAAGTGGGTTGTGCTAAGTCAAGCAGAAAAAATTCAAACAATAAGCGGTGTGCCTAATTAAATCTCGGAACAAACGAGAAACCATGTAGTGATTCCAGATCCATGAAGTGACTAATAATGTGACATCCTTATCACTTAAATTGCACAAGAAAAGAGCTGGAAAACCAAACAAGGAAAATGATCATCACAATTTTTCTCTCTATCTAAGGGACTGTTTATGACCAAGATAATTCATCATTCCTCAAAGTATGATGGATATTTTCTATAAAAGAACGTATAGCCCTTGTACTTTGGGAAAAGATGTTAGCCTTTTCTATTCTTAGGAAGCACCATGCAAATACAGTGACCTTGGATGAGCAATAGAACCAAGAATTTGACAACTGTCGGAGTGCAGCAATGCAAGAAAGCAGTAGGATGATATACATACTACTAGTATTAAGCCAATAAGCCGAACATTTAAAGTGGGCTTCGTTTTGGATGTCGATATTGGGAGGCTTTGAATTAAATTGTGCTAGAACACCAAATCACCAAAGAAACTGAAACTGGCCTAAATTCTAATTATGTTGTTGGTTGTTCATCGTTGAATTGGCTCATGGAAGAGGCAGCTGTACATTTATGTCAGTATGAAGCCTCTACTTTTTTGTTCATGCCTAAATACGAAACTTGCACAACGTTTGCATACATTTGAATGACTGTGTATTCGAAAAAATATATATAATGTAATGAACATATTGCAGAAATTGTTCACGACAGAAATATTGTTTCCAAAGACATGAAAGAAATTGTCTACAGAATGCACACAACATTGGCAATTTTGTTGTCATAACAACAGAAGATAGCTTTCAATAGAAACATTTTTTTTTCCAACAGAAACACTTCAATCAGCGAGAACAGCTAACTGGACAACCTGGAAACAAAAATGTGGTAAAGCTTTGGTTCAGTTTTGGGGATTTATAATATGAGAAAAAAACAGAGAATTGCAGCTGATGTACTTGTCCTACCCTGCCCTGAGTCCTTTTCAAACTGCACCGCAGAGGTCAAACAAAAAGGTTAAAATCTTAATTTAGTTGGGGATTAGGGTTCTTGCTAGCACCTACTAAACTGAAGTGAGTTGGGAGAGGAAGGGGGCGATGGGGCACCCTCAGGGACGGAGGAAGGGGGGAACGAGCAGGGGCTAAGCCACCCCCAACAATCTGATTTCCTTCATAAATTCCCTTATACTCATGCTTATAATTAGCAGTTCTAAGCCATTCTGCCCCCTCCAACTTGATTATGCCCCCTCCAATATTGAGTGCTGGTTCCGTCCCTGGGCACCCTGCCATGGGGCGCAGGCTGAGGAGGCCGGCCTCCACCGCCCACCAGAGCTACTCAGTATGTCAGTACGAAGCCTCTACTTTGTTGTGCATGTCTAAAAACGAAACTTGCACAACATTAGCATATATTTGAATATTACGTATTCGAAAACAATATATAATGTAATGAATATATTGCAGAAATTGTTCAGGGCAGAACATTGTTTCCAAAAACATGAAACAAATGGTCTACACAATGTACACAACATGGACAATTTAGTTGTCATAACAACAAAAGATAGTTTCAATAGCAACACTGCAATCAGCCAGAAGAGCTAGACAACCTGGAAACAAAGATGCAATTTGTTGGTAGGCTTCGGTTCAGTTTTGGGGATTTAGAATAGGAAAAAAAACAAAGAATTGCAGCTGATGTACTTGTCCTACCCTGCCCTGAGTCCTTTTCAAACTGCACCGCAGAGGTGAAACAAAAAGGTTAAAATCTTGATTCAGTTGGGGATTAGGGTTCTTGCTAGCAGCTACTAAATTGAAGAGAGTTGGGAGAGGAAGGGGGGCGAGGGGCACCCTGCCATGGGTCGCAGGCTGAGGAGGCCGGCCTCCACCGCCCACCAGAGCTGCTCAGTCTGTTTCTCTCGGGTGTGGGCAGGGGTACGCGAAGGCGTTTCGACGAACAGCTAGCGGGCAATACTATTGCGCTTGCTCTAGCAATTTCACGCAGTACGGAAACAAAAAAAAAAAGCTCTAGAAATTCGCGACGCATCGTGCCCTGCCTACACAAACTGCTGCAGAATCACATCCCATCTCTGATCTCACAGTCTATTGCGAGGAAGGGCATGCATAGATGGTTCGGATAGGTAAATAGAAAGCTCGGTCGAATTTGTTACCTTGAGGAATCCGCGAGGACCGGTTTGGAGGAAACGGTGGCGGGGGCGCCTGGCTGGGAGCGGCGAAGAAGAGGAGGAAATCGCAGGAGGTTGGAGAGGTAGAAGGGACGAAGAGCAGGTGCTCCTCTTTCTTTCTTGCAGGATGGGAAAGGGAAAGGGAAAGGGCAAACGGGCGGTGCAAGACTACGTGGAAACTGCAACTGATTGAAGGCTTGAAGTACAAACAATTCAAACTGTCTAAAAAAACAGTTCAATAAAAGGTTGAAATATAAAACAAGACCCTCAAACAAAAAACATTTTTAAAAACAATTAGCCACGTGTGTTCTATTAACAACCCTAGTGCAAATATAGCACCAGTGGAATTAATTTGTAATATTTGTACCAGTGGAATGTTTGTACATAGATAATAATATGTCTCGTACATAGATAATAATATGTCTCGTACATATGAACATAAATATGAATATGTCTCACATCGAAATAGAAATACGGATATGTCTCACGCACCTAAGTACGAATATGTCTCGAAGATATCACTGACCCCTGCGTGGCCGAGCCTGACGAGGAGGGGGACTGGACGGGCGTCGTCCAGTCGAACCTGTGAGGTACCCGGGTTTGACGAGGCACTGTCAAGTCCACGTCATCATGTGTATCCTGTGTGGGGTATGGTGGAGGAGTCTGGTGAATGGGACCCTGTCGCGGCTGCGTGGGAAAATCTGGAGTGTCGAAAATGCTCAACCAGCTGGACATTTCGTCCCCCGCGTGGGCCCGAGCCTCCCGGTCACTCCCCCACCCTGATCCAGATCCTGACGCCTGGTGTCCGGACGTAGCCGTGTGATAGCCATAGGCTCCTATAGATGGAATCATTAGTACATAAGAAATACGACAGTCCCAATTGGAATACAGATGAAATATGAAAACAATATACGTACCGTAATCCGGGAATTCCGGGGCGGGACCTCGGTACCGAGGAGGAGACTGTGGCCGATATCCGTAACTGGAAGTGGGACCCTGCCACGCCGAACCTCCTGCCTGGTCAGGAGGAGGTGGCCTCGGCTGTGGTACTAGACGTGGACGCGGCTCATGTCGGCGATGCGGCTGCTCCACGTGCTGCTGGTGCAGGAGATGCTGGTCGTCGTGCTGCTGCTCCTCCTCGTGCTCCTGATGCATCTGCTGCTGCTGCCGCTGCTGCTGGCGTCGTGGCGGGGGGCGCGGGGGTGGTTGTGCGGGTCTTTCACGTATCTTCGTGTACTTTCATTCTTGGTTCTGCTTGCAGAGTTTCTTGAATAGGTTCATCAGGTCCTTATTTCTAAACTGCGAGTAGAAGTTGGCACCTAGATGGCGCATGCACCAACGGCTCTGCATGTCCTGCCATGGAGTATGTTCCTCAGGCGCAGGATTGGTGAGTGTTTTTATCGCGCTGAGTATACCTGCATGCCTGTCATGAAGGATGCACACGTTCGGCTTATCCTTCACAACTGCTATTTTCAATTGCCTGAAGAACCAATTCCAACTGTCAATGTTCTCGCTCTCCGCAAAAGCAAATGTGAGGGGCACAACCATATTGTTACCGTCTTGACCAATGGCGGTCAGGATCTGTCCCCTATACTTGCCTGTGAGAAAGGTGCCATCTACACATATCACCGGACGACAATGTCTGAAAGCCTCGATGCATACGGCGAATGAGAAAAACACTCAATGCAGCACCCTCACAGTTGGGAACTCTGGCCTGAACAAATCTTGGATATCTATATAGGTGCCTGGATTCTGGTACTGCAGAGTGTGCAGCAGCCGGATAACAGAGTCATATGCGTCCAAATATGAACCAAATCTGTTCTCAAGCACCGTATGCTTAGCCCTCCAAGCCTTACCATAAGATATTGTGTACTTCAAGCTGACAGCCACTTTTGTAATGATGTCACTCACTTCCATCGCTGCGCAGGACACTATCTCGTTGTATAGCAACCGAGTTATAAGCATGGAAGAAAGATTACGATGATCTTCAGGGATACTATCAATTTTTCATGAGTGAGGGACGAAGTCACTTATCCTCCAACTATAGCCATTCTTTGGGAGATGTCCATGCACCCTGCCGGGACAATTTATGTCTTCGCATTCCATTGTCAAATATTTCTGACTTGACACCACAGTTTTCATAACCCTGTGGGTGGACAATGCCCATTTAATGACTGCATCCCTCAAAGCTTGCTTGTCAGTATACAAAGCACCCTTCGCAATGTTGTTCTCATGATATTGCCATGCCAAATCATGACCATCGTTTACGATCATCGACGAAGAGTGGTCATGATTCCATGCTGCAGGATTAGGTACCTCATCTACGTTCTCTTCCCCGTCTGACTCATCGGAATCATGGCCTTGAGCACTATAGCCATCTGTATCTTCATCTTCCATCTCGTTCTGCATGTGCCCGTCTACCTCGTCGCCATCCGCCTCCGCACTGTCATATACCTCAATGTCCCCTCCTTCTACTTGACTGCTCTGCCCCGACTCGTCACCACCACCACCAAAATCAGACCCATAATTTGACATAGATATGTTCATCTCTTCACTTCCCTGGCCAGGATCATAAGCACCCTCACCTTCATGGGCACTAAACTCATACTCAGGTGCACTGACCTCGTTCAAGGCGGGAAGAACTAGGGCACAAGGAAAGCAATTCCTTTTTGCGCAGCCTTTTAACCATCGCACCCAATCAGAATCACACTCTAGTGGTCTCAGAACGAAGTAAATATTTGTCCTTGAATGGCTCCACCAAGCATGAACACTGACGGTCTGTGTCTGACTATCAAACCCTAAATTTCCCGTCAACCAATCTTTAACCTGACTTAGAGACCATGTTTTAGGAGCTGGCAGGTCGACATCTATAGAATCAAACTTACTCAGATCAGCTCCCGTATCACACATTTGGACTCTACCAGGACCATAAAAAAACCTGATCTTCACTAAATCAGACATCTTCGCTGACATAAAAAATATTGACCATCGTTAATATTATTCCGCATACAACAACACCACCTATATATTAGAATTAATCTATACATATAGCTAAATATACCTTAGAAGCGACTTCAAATATATAGCTACCTACACCATGTTTTTAAAAATTATTACTACATATATTATAATTAATCTACATAGATAGCTACAATATTTACTACCACCACAACCAATTTAGCAACATATACGTCTAAATTCCTAAAAAAATATAGCTACATTTTTTCGAATTAACCTACAAATATAGCTACAATATTTACTACCGTCACAAACTATTTTTTACCAATACATGTTCATACATGTAACAAATATAGCACTACAATTTTGATAAATCGAATCATACCCTAGAAGCGTGAGAGGCGACGGCGTCCGGCGGTCTCGAATCAACGGCGCACCAACACAAGCAGCACCACCACAATGCAGCCCTCCAGCACCACCACTACCATGCAGCCTTCCAGCACCACCACCATCACCACCACCACCACCCGCCAACCATCACCACCACCACCACGAGCTATCCCATCAGGAGATCGGAGTTCCCCTAGCCTCCCTCAACTTTCTAGCATCGATTAATGGTGGCAAACGTGAAGATTACTGGTCTAAATCACGGGTTTAATTCAGTTCGTGTGGGGAGTGCAGAGAGGAAAGGAAGAACACGCATGGGAAGGAAGAAGAAAGAAGGAAAGAGAACAGAAGGGCGCCCGGGCGGTCGATGCCTTCCAGGGTCCTGTCGGTTTCGGCGTGACCGACTGGGCCCGCCTGTCGGCGTCGACGAAGACGACTGTCCGCCCAGGACGAGTGGAGGCGTGGCGACGTGGTCCATCCACTTATCGTCTTCCACGTGGACGAGTGGGACCTATCGGTTTCGACGCGACCGATTAGGTCCTGTCGGTTTCGACGCGACCGATTGGGTAATATTTTTGAAAATAAATAAAAATGCGTATTATTTCCAGAATTAAATAATTTTCGTGTATTATTTTTTAAAAAAATTAGCAGTGCTATGACCATGGAAAAAAATAGCGCGCTAATAGCACGCTATAGTGTTTTCAGAACTGTCTCGCTAAATCAATCAGTGTACAATGTCTCGCTAATAGCACGCTATAGCGCGATTTATCACGCTAATAACGCATTTTTGAAAGGGCATATTCTTCCCCAAGGTGTTTTGATGTTTGTTGACAACACAATTAGATGTCTAATGTGTGTGCTAAAAGTGTGCAGGAATTTATCTTTGAATGTTGCACAGGTTTTGTCTCAGAAAAAGGAAGAAGTGTTGTCTTTATTGCTTCAGCCGGTACTACCGGGTCCATCCCGGTACTACCGGGTGACCTACCGTGCGGAACTACCGCGGTCAGTACCGGGCCTAGTACCGCATCTCCGGAAAGCTTCTGCCTCGCGAAGATTTTAACCCGGTAGTAGCCCCGATAGCTGCGCGGTACTACCGGGAAGGGAGCAGTACCGGACCTGGTCGTCCGGTACTACCGATGCGCGCCTGAGAAGCTGCGTTTGACTGGTTTGACTGGTCGTCGTTACTGCGTCCGGTCAACCCACGTCGGTACTACCGGGTGAGGTCCAGTACTACCGGCGTGGGATGTTTTCAGCTTCAACGGCCAGATTTCTGGGAGGGGTATTTATTCCCCTCCACCTTCCTCCGGCTCCCTAGCTTGACCACTTTGAAGAACTCCATTATTGCAAGCTCAAGATTTGATAGATCTCCCAATCCCTCCACCCAAACTCGTTGATACTTGGAGGATTGAAGGAGAAGCCCCGGATCTACATCTTCACCAAGCCGTTCTTCATTTCCCCCTCATTCACTTGAGAGACCCCTTGGCTAGGATTTCCATTAGGAAAACCTAGCTTCTTGTTGTACTCACTTGTTTTCTTTGTGACAGATTTGTAGCTGTTCGGGAGTCCCCAATCCTCTTGTGGGTTGTGCCTCGGATCGTTGTTGTAAGGGCTCCGGATTCCGCCTTGAAGGATTCCGATAGTGGAAGGTGAACCAAACCTTTGTGGTGCGGTTCATTGGAGAAGAAGGTGCGTCCGCCTTTGTGGCGGTTGAGTTTTGACCTTCGTGGTAGCTCACACCTCTCCAACAAGACGTACTCCCCTAAAAAGTAGGAACTCGGAATTACATCCGTGTCTCCACGTGCTTTCACTTCGGTTACTTCTATCCTTGTTTATCGTATTTACTTAGTGTACCTTGCTTAGTTACTAGCTTGTCATATAGTTAAATTCACCATAGTTGCATATCTAGAGAATTTACCTTTTGTGTCAAGCCTAAATTTAAAAAGTACTAAAATCGAAGTAGCACCTATTCACCCCCCCCTCTAGGTGTCATACGATCCTTTCAATTGGTATCAGAGCCTCGGCTTCTTGTTGGGCTTAACCGCCTAAGAGAAGTATGACACGAAGTGCGGGTGATCCCGTGGATGACGAAGCCACTACGACATCCATGGCCGATCTCAAATTGATGGAGACATCTTTGATATCGTCCATGGATACCAAATTTGCCGAGATGCGTGAGTTGATCTCACAACTCGCAAGTGGCAAGGCTCCTAAGGAGACCACCCCACTAGAGGACTCCGCTAACTCCAATGATGGTGAAACCGAGGAGGAATTAGCGAAAAAGAAAGGGGATGAAGAAACCAAACTTAAAGATTCCCCTCCATCCACATCTACCACCATACCCGAAGGTGGGAAGCCGGAGTACCATGGGTTCCCTTTGTGTACTCTCCCGACCCACCTATCCATCATACTCGCATAAACCCTTTGGGTCCACCTCCTAAACTTAATGCATCGACTTTTGCTACTTGGCAACACTTAATGAAATCTCATATCAACAGTTCCTCTATCGAGCTTTGGAGGATCATTCAAGAGGGATACAAGGCCGTGAATCCTAACAACTTGACAAGAAGAGAGGTGGCCGAGAAACAACTCAATGCTTCCGCTCTCCACATGATTGAACTTGCCGTTGGAGAAAGTGGTCTTCATCACATTCAAAACGTCTCCACCGCCAAAGAAGCTTGGAAGTGCCTTGAGGTGGCATTTCTTGGAAATGAAAGCATGAAGAGGAATAGATATGATGCCTTGAGCAATGAGGCCGAAGGTTTCTACATGCTTGATAATGAAACTCATGAGGAGATGTATGGAAGACTCAAAAGCCTTTCATAATGTTGGGGCAACCTATGTGGATGATGCTTGGATCAAGAGGAAGTATGTGAATGCTCTCATGCCCTTCGAGCCCGTTGAATTGAAGGCCATACAAGGAAAATACAACTACCTTGAGATGACATCCAATGAAGTTATGCAAGAGATGCAAGCCTCCAAGGTTGCCACCAAGAATGCCTAGACAACCGTGCTAGGGCCATGGGAATGAAACAAGGTCCCTCTCTTGCTTTGAAGGCCAAGGTTGTGTGCCTTGATGAACATGATGAAGTTGAAGCATGCCCGAACAACCTTCCTCCCGATGAACTTGAACAGCCCTCCATGGTCACATAGCTCTTGCAACAAGGACATTTTGGAATGACCCGGCCAAGGCAAAGGCTCAACTTGATCGAACAAACAATCCAAGTGGGAAGAAGGAGTTTGCTAATAGGATAAAGACTTGCTACAATTGTCATAACAAGCATCACTTCATCAAAGATTGTCCATATGAGAATAGAGAGCAAAACGGTGGAAGGCTTGTCCTCAAGGGCCAATCAAACATGATACAAAAGAAGCCTTTTGTCAAGAAAAGCCATTCTTCAAGAAAGCACCAAGAATTGTGTTGATGACTCAAGAAGAGTATCCTTCCGAGGATTCCGAAGAAGAAGAAGAACCCACTCGTGAGGTGGCCGCATTGGCCATTGTATCAACTCCACCTCCTTCTCTCTTCGAATCCCCCAATGAGAACCTCTCCATCAACACCGCTCGTTGCCTCATGGCTCACGTCACCGAGGTATCATCTTCTACTCCCAAGACTATGCATGAAATAGATGATAAAACTAGTCTTGTGATTAAGAAAGAACTTGTTGCTTCCGATACTATTGTGGCTAACTTGCAAGGTGAAACTAAGGCATATGTTGAGTCTCTCTTGAGACAACTTGATGCGGCCGAAGAAATCCTTGAATGCTTCCATTGCATCCTTGAATGCTTCTCTTCAAGAAGAGAGTGAATATAGAACTTCTCTTGAGGAAAGAATTGAGTCTCTTGATGATAAAAATGATGAAATAATTGCTAAAATCATTAAGGATAGAGACCATGTCTTTGCTAAATATAAAGTGATTAAAAAGGAGAAAGCCGAGTTTGTGGTTGCTAATGCTAGACTCCTTGAGGATATGGAGAAACTTGACAAGGCTCACAAGGCCTTGGAAAGTACCCACTCTCTTCTAGTCAAGTCTCATGAGCAACTTCAAACTCAACTTTCTAAATCTAACTCACCTAGCACTACTACTCCCTCTTGTGATCATGCAAATGTTATTGAGGAAAATGCTAGGTTGAAGGTTGAGCTTGCCAAGGCCACTAGTGCCAAGACCTCTATTCCTAAAGGTAAAGAAAAGGTTGTTGCTCAAATTTTTGAGCAAAAGCCACACAAAGGGAAGAGGGCCTTGGTTATGTGGCCAAGGCAAAGAAGAAGAAGAGCAACACCAATGCCAAGCCCGCACAAGCCAAGACTTCCATTGCGGGTGGTAATGCCACTAGGGGCAAGACCACTCGTAGTGACTTTGCGGGGCATAACAATCCCAACTACATTCTTTATGTTGATTATTATGGGATGTTTATGCAAAATATGTTGGTCCTTATGATGGTTACATTGCTTATTCTATTTGGGTTCCTAAGACCCTTGTTGCTAACAAAAGAGGACCCATTGAGAAATGGGTACCTAAAACCAAGCAATGATTTCTTGTAGGACTATGCTTCCGGTGGGTCTAAATGGGTGGTTGATAGTGGATGCACTAGTCATATGACCGGAAGCAAGGAGATCATGACGGAGTTGGGACCAAATATAAATCAAGCATCCGTCTCCTATGGTGATAAATCAAAAGCGGAGGTAAGGGTCTCGGCAAGGTGGTAGTTGCAAAGGATATCACCCTTGTAAATGTCATGCTTGTCGAGTCCCTCGGTTACAATCTTATGTCCGTTCGTGCACTTAATAAGATGAATTTTGATGTCCATTTTACTATTGATATGGTGGTACTCTTGAGGAGCAAGACTCTAAAGGTCATGTTCGTTGGGTATGTTGAAAATGAGTTGTTCGTGGTGGACTTTTCGGGGTCTACCAACACTCAAGCAATATGCCTATTCGGAAAGGCCGACGTGGGATGGTTGTGGCATCGCCGCTTGTCCCATGTCAACATGAGAACTTTGCAAAGTCTTCACAAGGGTGGCCACATTCTTGGACTAAAAGACAATGTTTCTTTTTCTAGAGATCGTCTTTGTAGGGCTTGTGTTGAAGGAAAGATGCATGATTCTCCCCATCCAAGCAAGACCATCATTTCATCAAAGAGGATATTGGAACTTCTTCATGTTGATCTCTTTGGTGCCGTGCCTCAACCAGTCTTGGTGGGAAGAAATATTGTTTGGTGATTGTTGATGACTATTCAAGATTTACTTGGGTTTATTTCTTCAAGACGAAGGATGAGACCCAACAAGCCGTCATCGACTTTTCCAATGAAGTTCAACGCCAACACAATGTCCCTATATTGGTCATTAGGAGTGATAATGGCTCCGAGTTCAAGAACTACACCTTAAATGAGTTTCTTAGTGAAGAGGGGATTCGTCATCAATATTCCGCTGCATATACCCCTCAACAAAATGGTGTAGCCGAAAGGAAGAACCGGACTCTCATGGATATGGCAAGGTCTATGTTGGCGGAGTTTAAGTCTCCACTCTTTCTATGGGCCGAAGCTATCTCCACGGCGTGTCATTCATCAAACCGGCTATTCTTTCGGTTGGCAAGAAGTTTACACCTTATGAGATGCTCACCGGCAACAAGCCCAATGTCTCCTACTACCGAGTATTTGGTTGTAAGTGTTTCTATAAGAACAAAAGTGTTCGTTTGTCTAAATTTGAATCTAAAGCTTTAGAGGGTGTTTTTGTTGGGTACGGTGCCGAATCTCACACCTATAGAGTCTATGACAAAACCGTTGGGAAAGTCATAGAATCTTGTGATGTGAGGTTCGATGAGAATGACGGCTCCCAAGTGGCGCAATTTCATGTTTGTGATGTAGATAATGAAGAGCCTCAAGATGCTATAAGAAGAATGGGCATTGGTTTCCATCGTCCCGTTGAGATTCATTACGAGTCTCCTCAAGCAAGTCCAAGCTCCATTCAAGTGGAGGCCTCTTCATCACAAGTTGAAACGGCGCCTATCATGGAAGCAAATGATGCACCCCCCAAGAACAAGTTCAAGACCCTCCTCATGTTGACCAAGTTGCTATGCAAGAACCAAGTTCTCCTATTGTTGATGCTAGCCAAGGTCATGACCAAGATCAACCCTCTCCTTCCATTGTTGAAGATGTGCTTCAAGATGATCAAGGTCAACATTCCGGTCAAGACGGGGACTCAAATGATCAAGATGATCAAGAGATACCTCCAAGATGCAATAGAGATATCGAAGCCCGTCGTAAAGCAAGAATTGTAAAGACTTTGAATAAAGAGTCACCATCTAGAAACATCCTTGGTGACCACAAGAAGGGTGTTACCACAAGAAGGCAATTGGCAAGCTTTAGTGAACATCAAGCTCATATTTCCATGGTGGAACCAAAGAAAGTGTTTGAAGCTCTTGAAGATCCGGATTGGTTAGAAGCTATGCATGATGAACTCAATAACTTCAAGCGCAACAAAGTGTGGAATCTAGTTGAGAAGCCAAAAGATTGCCGCAATGTTATAGGCACAAAGTGGATATTCAAGAACAAGCAAGATGAGTTTGGAATGGTTGTGAGGAACAAGGCAAGATTGGTTGCACAAGGGTACTCTCAAGTTGAAGGCATTGATTTTGGAGAGACTTATGCACCCGTGGCTCGCCTTGAGTCCATCCGTATCCTTCTTGCATATGCATCACATCATAACTTTAAATTGCAACAAATGGATGTGAAAAGTGCCTTTCTTAATGGTCCTTTAAAGGAGTTGGTATATGTTAAGCAACCACCGGGTTTCGAGGACCCTAAATTCCCTAACCATGTCTACAAGCTTGATAAGGCGCTCTATGGTCTCAAACAAGCACCTCGTGCTTGGTATGAGCACCTAAGAGAGCTATTGCTAGACCGTGGATTTGAATTGGGGCAAATCGATCCCACCCTCTTTACCAAGAGGGTTAAAGGGGAGCTTTTCATATGCCAACTTTATGTTGATGATATTATATTTGGCTCATCTAACAAAGCTTTCAATGATGAATTTTCAAAGCTTATGACCGATAGGTTCGAGATGTCTATGATGGGCGAATTGAAGTTCTTTCTCGGTTTTGAGATCAAGCAATTGAATGAAGGGACTTTCATCTCTCAAACCAAATATACCCAAGACATGCTCAAGAGGTTCAATATGCACAATGCTAAGGGAAGCGGTTTCCCATGGACACCAAATGCCATCTTGAACTTAACCAGACGGTATCGATGTTGATCAAAAACTTTATCGCTCTATGATTGGTTCTTTGCTTTATCTTTGTGCATCTAGACCCGATATTGTGTTGAGTGTAGGGGTGTGTGCAAGGTATCAAGCCGCTCCTAAAGAAAGCCACATGGTGGCGGTCAATAGAATCCTTCGATATTTGGTTGATACCCCAAGGTTTGGTTTGTGGTACCCAAAGGGCACTAATTTCTCTCTTGCCGGGTACACGGATTCGGATTGGGCCGGTTGCAAGGATGATAGGAAATCAACTTCCGGGGCATGCCAATTTCTTGGTAGGTCCTTGGTGAGTTGGTCTTCTAAGAAGCAAAATTGCATATCTCTATCCTCCGCCGAAGCCGAGTATGTGGCGGCCGCTAGTGCATGCACTCAATTGTTATGGATGAGGCAAACTTTAAAGGAATACGGTGTCAATTGTGACAAAGTGCCTCTTTTGTGTGACAATGAAAGTGCTATCAAGATTGGCCACAATCCGGTGCAACACTCAAGAACGAAGCATATTGAGATTCGTCATCATTTTATTCGGGATCATATTGCTCGTGGTGATATTGAGCTTGGCTATATTCCAACCAAAGATCAACTTGCGACATTTTCACGAAGCCACTTGATGAAGCAAGATTCACCTTCTTGAGGCATGAGCTAAATATCGTGGATTCTAGGAGCTTGACTTGACCATCTTGCATACACACCTATTTTTGACTATCTATTTGGTTTAGGTGTAGGCATGGACATAGGGGAGTGCGGTCCTAATCCATTGGACTATCCCTCCCCCCATTATGCCGATAGTAAGAACTCATTTTGTCTCTATTTTTTCATTTTATGAATTGTGAGCTTAAATGACGAGTAGTGGCCGTGGACCCAAGATATATCTTCGCGGTGTCACACCACATACTCATACATGGTGGCCTAGGCCACCGCCCTCTTCCGTGTGGAGAGTTGGTTTTATTTGGAGTTTATTGGTTTTCTAAGTGCTCCTATGGAAAACATGCTCAATTTGGTCTTATGTGAGTTTGCTTCTTGCAAATTGAGTATGAAGTACCATCTCCAGTGTGTTGATCTAATCCTATGCCTATCTTATCTCACAAAACAACTTCCATCTTGCACAAGTTCATTCTCTACAAAAATCTGGAGTTTTGGAGGAGGCCCCAGTAGCACTACCGGGTGGAGGCCGGCAGTACCGGGCTCTGAATTTAAGCAGATTTCGATCTGCTCAAAAATTCAGGCCCCGGTAGTACCGAGCCACCCGCCCCGGTACTACCGGGTGTGCGGGTTTCGTTGTATTGTCCACGCGGGGTCGGGCTGGGGGTTATTCCCCATTTTCCCCACCTCGTACGACTCCACCGCCGCCTCCTCCAAGCTCCACTCCGGCCGCCCCCCAGGCCGCCGGAATCCGCCGTCCCCGGCCAGATCTGCTCCGTGGGAGCGATCCCCTCGTCGATCTCCTCCATGGCCTCCGGTATTTCCCCGTTCCTTGCACTCTTTGTTTCTCAATCTTGAAACCTAGATGCATTTGCGGAATATCACCGGTAGCTCCGAATCCTTCGGTTAAATTTGGTAGGATGATCTCCTTGGCCAAGGGATAGCTTGGTACTAGTTAAGTTTTGCAAATTTGTGGTTGAATCTCTCAATTTTGTGGCCCTTCCCGTTTGTATCGGCTCACCTGGTACTACCGGAAGAAACCCGGTACTACCGCCCGTACAAAATTGATTTGAATCAACTCAAATTTTCACCAGCTGACTAGTTTGTTTCTCACTTCCGTGAACTTGTGCACTCATCTATTCCCTGCCCTACCTCTATGATGTTTCACAGGTAGCCACCGTGGTGGTAAGAAGCCGCATCTCTTGGTTGATGATCTTGAGGAAGAAGAGGAAGTTTTGCCTGCTCACACCACAACCCGAACTCGAGCAAGAGGAAAAACTCTAGCTGCTGCTCGTACCACCACTGCTCCTCCCACGAGAGCCCGCAAAGCACTTCATTTACGGAAGAATGATGACTATCAGAAGCTCCGAGAAGAAAATCCCTTTGATGAGGAGAGGTCACCTCTTGTGCGGAATCCGCACTTTTACACCAATGATCAAGAAGCCATCTACAAGGAAATCTATCTCCACAAGAAGTACTCCGTGGTTGACCAACACACTCTTGATCTTCCTTACATGAGAAACTCAAAGCACAAGGGCTATTTTGACGAGACACTTGCAATGTGTGAAGAGTTTGGACGGATTGACATCATGAAGGAGAACCACCCCTACATCGAGTACTATATTATTCAGTTCTTTGCCACCGTCTACTTTGACCATGATGAAGCCAGGACTCTATGGTGGGTGACCAAGGACACCGTGCTTTCTGCCACCTTGGCGGAGTTTGGAGAGGTTCTAGGCTATGAAGACAAGGGTGAAAGTGTCCCTAGTGGATGGAGATGCCATGACAATGATCGATCCAGCTCCAATGATATTCTAGGACCAATTACTATGGAAAAGGCACCACTGGTAAAACTGCTCATCTTGTGCGTCCATTTGAGATTCTCCACCGCGTCTATAGGGAAACTATTGCTCCCCGTGTGGGAAACTGGGATGAGGTTCATGGCTACATGTTTGACCTACTCAAGCTCTCCAAGGAAAATCAAGGCAAAGGCAAGAAGCTTGATGTGATGGATTGGATGTGGAATGACTTGTGGTCCACAATCATTGATAGAAGGGCCCCCATCTATGGCCCATTCATTATGAAGCTCATTCGCCGCAAGTGGGCTCACAAGAAGAATGGAGAAGATATCATGAAGGATGGCAGCCCCGTTGTGTCACATCTGGTGAAGGAACTTCGAATCAAGGCTCATCTTCCTCCCAAAACGAATCTTGAGGCTGCTGCTGAAGCTGAGAGAGCTAGTGGGAGTGCACCTCCCCTTGAGGAACCTTCGTGGTTCAAGAAGCTGTAGATTAAGGCCAAGAGGGCCTTTTGCCTCAAACTTGACTTGGAAGATCGTCTGTATGAAGCTCATGTGTATCACAAGAAGGCAGCACAGCGACAGAAAGCAATGATGAGGCACATGCAGATTACAGTCTCCGATGGTTCTGAAGAAGAAATCACCCCGAAGAATGAATGGGTGTCCAAGCAGGGTTTCTGGAGTGATGAAGATGCTCCTCCAGATGGTGATCGCTTCCAGGCCTCCTCTTCTTCAACCCACCATGGCGCGGGTGGAGCTTGACACTCCTAGGGACGTGTTAGCATCGCGCTTCTCCCTTTTTGGCATTTCGATGACAAAGGGGGAGAATGTGTTCTATTTAGGATGTGCCGTGGGATTTGCACGGGAGGAACACAAGCTTGCACTTCGTTTGATCTTTATGCTTGTGTTTCATCTTTATTTGGATATTTGCTTTGAACTTCTCTATGCATGATGTAAGACATGTCATGACCTTGTGTTATTGTAATAAGACCTATCTAGTATGGTACTTGCTTATTTTGCTTATTATGTGCAAGTTGTTATAATTGTTTATCTATATGAACTTGCTTGGTTTGTAAAATATAGGGGGAGCTTCGTCCATTTTATATGGTGTGTTTTTGCATTCAAAAGCAAATTCCTAATAAACACACAATTTGGAGAGCCCCGTCTATCTTTTGCAAATCATTTGTTTCTCCTAAGTGTGTTGTCATCAAACACCAAAAAGGGGGAGATTGAAAGGGCATATTCTTCCCCAAGGTGTTTTGATGTTTGTTGACAACACAATTAGATGTCTAATGTGTGTGCTAAAAGTGTGCAGGAATTTATCTTTGAATGTTGCACAGGTTTTGTCTCAGAAAAAGGAAGAAGTGCTGTCTTTATTGCTTCAGCCGGTACTACCGGGTCCATCCCGGTACTACCGGGTGACCTGCCGTGCGGAACTACCGCGGCCAGTACCGGTCCTAGTACCGCATCTTCGGAAAGCTTCTGCCTCGCGAAGATTTTAATCTGGTAGTAGACCCGGTAGCGGCGCGGTACTACCGGGAAGGGAGCAGTACCGGACCTGGTCGTCCGGTACTACCGATGCGCGCCTGAGAAGCTGCGTTTGACTGGTTTGACTCGTCGCCGTTAATGTGTCCGGTCAACCCACGTCGGTACTACCGGGTGAGGTCCGGTACTACCGGCGTGGGATGTTTTCAGCTTCAACGGCCAGATTTTTGGGAGGGGTATTTATTCCCCTCCACCTTCCTCCGGCTCCCTAGCTTGACCACTTTGAAGAACTCCATTATTGCAAGCTCAAGATTTGATAGATCTCCCAATCCCTCCACCCAAACTCGTTGATACTTGGAGGATTGAAGGAGAAGCCCCGAATCTACATCTTCACCAAGCCGTTCTTCATTTCCCCCTCATTCACTTGAGGGACCCCTTGGCTAGGATTTCCATTAGGAAAACCTAGCTTCTTGTTGTACTCACTTGTTGTCTTTGTGACAGATTTGTAGCTGTTCGGGAGCCCCCAATCCTCTTGTGGGTTGTGCCCCGGATCGTTGTTGTAAGGGCTCCGGATTCCGCCTTGAAGGATTCCGATAGTGGAAGGTGAACCAAACCTTTGTGGTGCGGTTCATCGGAGAAGAAGGTGCGTCCGCCTTTGTGGCGGTTGAGTTTTGACCTTCGTGGTAGCTCACACCTCTCCAACGAGACGTACTCTCCTAAAAAGGAGGAACTCGGGATTACATTCGTGTCTCTGCGTGCTTTCACTTCGGTTACTTCTATCCTTGTTTATCGTCTTTACTTAGTGTACCTTGCTTAGTTACTAACTTGTCATATAGGTAAATTCACCATAGTTGCATATCTAGAGAATTTACCTTTTGTGTCAAGCCTAAATTTAAAAAGTACTAAAATTGAAGTAGCACCTATTCACCCCCCCTCTAGGTGTCATACGATCCTTTCAATTTTAAGGCCGGCGCTATTTTGTTGTAGCGCACTATTTTTTTCCTTGGCTATGACACACAAAAACATGGAAACCACACAACAGACAATCGGAAAAAGGTAGGCGTCTTGAAGTTTTGCACACAAAACCCCACATTAAAAAAAGTTATGAATTCACGCTTGGAGATCATTCTGCCTCGCCGAACATCGCCAACTGTCGTTTGTCGGTGTCTTGTGTCATGTCTCTTAACTCTTGTATATTGGTGTTAATGTTTCTTTTAAACTATCAATGCCACGACGTGAAGCATTTTTTTTAGGGCTAGCGAACAGGAGGCGATCTCTAGGTGACTTTTTCCCTCCGTCCGTTGGTGTCGCCGCGGGTTCCCTTGACCTCCGTCGGCTGTTTCGGCGGCGGGAGGGTGGGAGAGCTACGAATCTATGTCTCTAGCTCCGTAAGGTCCTCGAGTTTTTCGTCTCCGTGAACGGGCATCGGCGTGATAAGAATAAAGATTTTTAAACTCGCCCCAAATCGATGTCCTTCCTTGGAGTGGTGTCAACAAGTTCAAGGCTAGTGTCAATCTGCATGTACTAGATCTGACGTGATTAAAGTTTTTCTACATCGGCATCGTCCAACGAAGGGGATGGCGTCGCAACGTATCAGTGTGAGTTTTGTGTCCCCCATCTATGTTTGGACGAAGTTGGGTTCATCTCCTGGCCCACCTCGGCACTAGCTTCTCTGAGATGGCGATCCCTCAAGATCGTGGTCGTCGGCATGCTTGACGACATGGACGACTTCCCTGCTTTTACAAGCGCCTGGGTTTTTAAAATCTTACTCCTACATGACCTTTGCTACGCCGGAGTCTTAGAGACGACACCGAGCTTGCTCACGGAGCTTCGTCGGGATGCAAAAACAAGATAGCACCGAACTTTTCAAGGAATTGTATGTTATTTCTTTTCCTTATGCGGGTTGTATTTAGGATGAGAATTGGAGTTTAGATAAGCGGGTTGTATTGTGATTAGATGGGATGCTTTGTTTTATGTCCAATTCTATGTGTGGACTGGAGCACGATAGGAATTTTTTGTCACGGGACACAATGCTTTATTGATCAAATGATATAAACACAAATTGTTCTAGGCACACGGAGAAGAAGAGGGGGCCACGACCGGTATTTCAACAACCAAATTCCTCGGTAATTGGCCAGAGGGAACCTCTCTATCGAAAAGCGGTGAGTCCTGTGTGTTCGACAATAACCTCACTCCCATCAATCAGCTCACGCAGACAATCTGGTATAACCGTATTAGAGCATCTCCATTCGCGGGCTCGCGGCGTCAATTCAGCTATCAATAGTTGGGCACGCCACATGTTAAATCACGCCCACTCGGGATGCCAATAGCGGAATTACTTCGCCCAGCCCACGCCATTCCCGTTAGAGGTTGATTAGGCCCGCCGGACGAACCGCCACTTCGGATTCCGACAGGTGGGCCGGCGCTGTCATTAAAATAGCCAAAAAAACTACCAACTGCACTCCTTCCCCTTCCTCCAGTGGTGGAGCTTGAAAAAAATTCATGGGCGGGCCATGCTTAAAGAAACACAAAATATTTGTTCTGAAACACACCAATTCACTAGGCATTAGTCACTAATAATTTTCTGGAGTCCAGTGTTAGTAGGATGTTCTCATGGGCTGCCACACCGCTGCCTTCGAGTTCTGTGGAGTCTGGACTGTGAGCACGAGCGGAATAGGGAACCTGGTAACGTGAAATGGGTGCAGGCTTTGTGTGTTCATGGGCTGTGCAGGGCTTTAGAGGCATAGTACTAGTAGTAAAAAAATATTTTGCAAAAAAGATGGGCGGGCCACGGCCCAGTTTGACCACAACAAAGCTCCGCCAGTGCATTCCTCCGCTTCATTTCCACCCGATGCGTCCTCTTCCTCACCACCCCCACACCTCTCCGTCGTACGCGGCGCTAGCTTGCCGAACACAAAAATCGCGCGTCGTCGTGCCCCCATCTCCCTAGGCTTCCGTGCCAGCCCGTCGGCTCTCGCCGGCTACCTTGCGCGCCTTCCTTGCATGCAAGGTGTTCGGCTGATTTCCTGGTAGGCCGATTGTTTTCAGAATTTTAGCCGGCTACCGGCAATCGGGTGATTGATTCATTTATGTTTGATTAGATGGATAGCGATGATAAGAAGATGTCTCACATGTTGATGGAAGAGGAAGCCGCTATCGCCGCCGAGGAAGACGAAAATTTGACAATTGTTGATTGTCTTCTACAGCTTCAAGCCGATGAGAAAGCCAATGTCGGCAGATTTAGCTGATTTTTCTTGCCATGCATATAGAGATCAAGGATGAAGACATTCATCATCAGCTTCAAAATGATGTAGCCGAACATTTGTGGGCACGCCGAGAAATAGCAGAGGCAAGGCACAAATTTGAATTATATGAGAAAATTATTGTTATTTAGTTATTATGAGACTTTATTTTATGCCTTGAAATCTACGTATCATTCAGATAATTTGATTTGTGTGTGCCAAAATATTTGAATTGGGTAAATAAAAAAATCTACTGGGTAGGCCTATTGGTGCTGCGAGTGAGCAGCGGTGCACCGGTGCGCCTGCCGGGTACGATTTGAGCGCCGCATATGGAGTAAAGGTGATGAGGAAGGTGACGTGGGAACTTCCCTTCTCTTTTTTGGAGGGTCTTTTATTTTCAGTACTTTCAATTTTATATCCTTGCCATGTGTCGCGCATGTAAATATTTTATCTGCTTAATCAATTAAGGCCAGCGTTTGCTGGATTTTTTTTATAAAACAATAGTCGTCTTTGCTTCCTCTTTGCCTCCGGTACAATTGCAGGCAAGTATGATTAGTTTTTCGCAAAGGAAAGGCAAGTGATGGAGTCATTGACCAGTTCCAGCTCCGCGCCAGCGCCGTCCACGGCGCCGCCGCACGTCGTGCTGCTGGCAAGCCCCGACGCCGGCCACCTCATACCGCTGTGCGAGCTTGCTCGGCGGCTCGTCGAGCACCACGGCTTCGCGGCCACCCTCGTCACCTTCCACAGCCTCTCCGACCCGCAAGCCCTCCCCAGCAGCCTCCCTGCCTCCGTCGCCATCGCCGCGCTCCCAGGCGTCCATATCGGCGACCTCCCCACCGACGCCCTCCGCGGCACCGTGCTCGTGGAGATCATCCGCCGGTCCCTTCCCAGCCTCCGCACCTTGCTCCTCGCCATCAGCTCCACAACCCCGCTCGCCGCGCTGGTGCCGGACTTCTTATGTTCCACGGCGCTGCCCCTCGCCGCCGAGCTCCGCGTCCCGGCCTACGTCTTCTTCCCAACCAGCACGACCTTTCTTTACCTCATCCACCGCCTGGTCGAGCTCCACGAAGCCGCTCCCCCTGGCGAATACCGTGACCTTCCGGACCCTCTCGAGATCCCCGGGGCTTGTCGCTGCGTCGCACACACCTTTCGGACGGGTATCGTTCTTGCAAGGAGCCGGTTTACGCGCGGCTGGTAGCGGGTGGCCGGCGATACCTCCTTGCCGACGGCTTCTTGGCGAACACCTTCTACGAGATGGAACCTGCCGCCGTGGAAGCGGTCAAGCAGGTGGCGGACCGAGGCGCGTTCCCGCCGGTGTTCCCCGTGGGGCCGCTCGTCCGGTCAACCTCCAACGAAGAAGCTGCTGCAGGCGCGCCGCCCTTGCTAGAGTGGCTGGACCGCCAGCCGGCAAGATCGGTGGTGTTCGTCTCGTTCGGAAGCGGCGGAGCGCTGTCCGTGGAGCAGACGGCCGAGCTCGCGGCCGGGCTAGAGGCGAGCGGCCACAGATTCCTCTGGGTGGTGCGGATGCCGAGCCTAGATGGCCGCGCCAGCGCATTCGGGGCCCGCGGTGACGACGACGACCCACTGGCGTGGCTTCCCGAGGGCTTCTTGCAGAGAATCGAGGGCAGGGGCCTCGCGGTGGCGGCGTGGGCGCCTCAGGTGCGCGTGCTGTCGCACCCGGCGACGGCGGCGTTCGTGTCGCACTGCGGGTGGAACTCGACGCTGGAGAGCGCGGTGGCCGGCGTGCCGGTGCTCGCGTGGCCGCTGCACACGGAGCAGAGGATGAACGCCCGCCTGCTTGAAGGGAGCCTCGCGGTAGCGCTGCGGCCGCACGCGCGGGACGACGGCAGCGTGGTGACGCGCGAAGAGGTCGCGGCCGCCGTGAAGGAGCTCATGGAGGGGGAGCAGGGTAACGCCGCGCGGCGCCGGACTGGCGATCTGCAGCAAGCGGCGGCGCGCGCGTTGTCACCGGAGGGTCGTCGCACCGGGCGCTGGAGGATGTCACGGCCAAGTGGAAGGCGGCGCTTAGCCATGAGTCATGAACGGGAATTGTGATCGATTACACCATTGCATCTCATGCTTCTACTTTTCCTCATTAGTTTTACTTCGAGCTGTGCTATCAGCTTGCAGCAGAACTCAATTGTAGCTCCGATTTCGAGATGTTGTACTGCAGTCAGGTCCATTCCTGCATTTCTTCACCCACCACTGTAAACTGTTCAGATTAAACCGAAACAGAGAAAGCAAAAGAGCAAAGAGCAATGGGTTACCAAGACACGGCGTTTCGAGTCACGGCGGATGCACCGGTTATGTAAAAAATTCCAAATACAATTTCGGATATAAAATGTTTCCAGAAGAAAAGACGTTTTGTGACCTGCGCAAAAAAGACACAAAAAATTGCGTACAAAGTCATTTTAAACCCCGGATTTGTCTTTTTTGCACAACCCACACAAAAAACTCTTTTCTTCGCGAAACTTTTTGTGCTAACATAAATATCATTAGTATATCCGAAATTTTATTTGGAATTTTTTGACGTTTAAAAAATATATTTTTTAAGCAGTGGGTGCATCTACACCTATGAGCCGTTATGGATTTTGTGGGTTACCAAACATATTTCGCCGCTTCAAAAGTATGCAAGTAAAATCGTTGCCCAGTGAGTCAGTTATTCCGGTGCCTTTGGCACTGCTCACTGCTTGGTTCACCGGTTTGGGGCTGAGAATTGTCAGGCAAAAAAAAAGTGGACCTATCCAAGGGGCTATAGCCTTCCCAATTGGGGCCTTAGGGTACTCTGTTTAGATCGCCATCAGACAACTTCATACTCCCTATGTCCCTAAATAGGGAACAAAGGTAGCTTTTAAATTGAGTTAAAAAGTAAATATTTTCTAAGTTTAATTAAATATGTAGAAGAACATATCAACTACCACATGTTAAAACTATATTATGAAAATATATCTAATGGTTATTTGTGAATCTATTGGTTTTGTATTATAAATCTTCCTATTATTGTATATGTATTCAATCAAACTTAAATATGTGGAATTTTTACTCAATTTATACCCACCTATTAAAACGGAGGGAGTTCTACTATTTACAATATGACAAATGTATAAGCGGGCAAACTGTAGAGATAACTGATTTCTGCATACCTAAATAGTTGTAAAGAGTTTAACATTACACCATGGTAAATGTGGCATACTGCCCGAAGCAAAAAAAGAGGATAAATCTATTAGGTGAAAGATTAAACCTCTCTATAAAATATGAACCGACAAAACCTACAATATAAAAAATATAACAATTTTTTCATACATAATTCGTTGTTTGATTAATTTTATCTTTCTTGAAGATCACGGCAAGCACCAAAACTTCATTCACTCGAGAGTCCCTCTTGATAGTACGATTATCTATCTTATAGCCCGGTCTTTCAACTAATACCATGAGACCAGTAAAATAGAAAACCTATCAAGATCATACCTTTGATTTACGCATTCCAAATGACTTAGATGATGACGAGCTTGACTGCTTCAAGTTGGAACACCTATCTTAATTGCGCCCTGCTCGGTGATGACTCACAAATTGCTACCCCCATAAACTACTATGGGAAAGCTTCTCTTAGAACCATCTTCACTTGTCCATTGTCTCCAAATAGATGGCAAGTTATAAGCATAGGAACTCTTCGACATCCTTCATTTTGAACTTGCATTTCTCAAATCTTGATTACGAACACCCTTGTTGTCATCCTACATGAGTTATATGAAATCTTACTTTTGATACAACCCCATGGAAAGAAACCGAACCACAACACACCCACACACACAAATCGGGATGTTTGGTTTTGATATTTAATGACAATCCTTATGAACTAATGGTTGCATTGAGTTATGCTTGTAGAGTTTGTCCATAGACAATCTTTGTAAACCATTGGTTGGTTTCAAGGTTGAAATAATAACATTAAGTGATGACCCAGATGTTTAAGGTGTGATATGAAGAATGGTCCTTATAGTGCTAAGAAGAAGAAGAAGAAGAAGAAGAAGAAGAAGAAGAAGAAAATTGTGTGTATATTCATGTTTACCTTCAAAAAAATCATCATAATGAAAAGAGAAGAGAAGATCCAAGGTTGATCAAGACAAAGTGGTTAGAATAGATTCAAGTTGACCGACACACATAGTTAGAAGATGTACCTACAGGGGCGGAGCAAGGATTTAGACATTGGGTGGGCGAGACCGGCGATTGCAAGTGAAATATTTTTATCAAGATTCCAAGCCCAAATAAAATGGAATTTCCATATTTTGATAAAGGCATTGCATGAATATAAATTATCTCAATTTCCAATCAGATAACGTAGCTAGTTAAGAAAACCACTGACAAAAAAAACTAACATTTACAAGTTTTCAAATATAGATCTACTATTACCGCCAACAATTGGATATGAAATTTAAGCGCCATGCCAGATTAGATCTTTAAACAATTGGCTTGAAAAAAACAATCTAGTATATTCATCATCTTTATAGGATTTGGTATATCCATAATCTTCTTTTATACAGAAAAAATAGAACAAATGGGAATTCATCATGTTAGCAGCACGGACATGCTTGTATTGTGTACCTGACAGATAATTCGGTGGTGATTTCACGGACCATAAAATGTGAACCTATGGCATTGGGGCAACGAGCACCATATTTGTGGCTACACGAAACTCGGCTGCCCGTACAACGGTACAAGCCATTCAGGTTCAGCGGCAATATCGATCTTGGGTTGTTGATTGATGGGCTTCGTGCGTACATATTGCTGCTTTGTGCTCTTGGGCTCAAGTACCTACTAGTAGTACGTAAGTATCAACATCTATTACCGTGTATGCCAGTTTTTACATACGGCCACTACCTGTTGTAATACGTTTTCTCAAAAAAAGAAGGGGGGGGGGGGGGGGGGGGGGGGGGGGGGGGGGGGGGGGGGGGGGGGGGGGGGGGTGGGGACCCTGCTCCGCCCGTGTGTATGTAGTGGGATCAGGTCATCTCATGGTACGGCAAGCGATTGTCCATAGCTTTGTAAATTAACCCATGATATGCGGGTGTGGTATCTCTATGTAGGTTTAGATATTTTCCATGGGTGTGTCAGGAAAATTTCATACTGTAAAACACTTGGAGGATGACGTCAAGTGTTATTTGTTAGCAAGGTTGAGAAGTGCAAGTTCAAAATGAACCATCTCGAATAAATCTTATGCTTGAACCTTGCCATCCATTTGGAGATAATTGCCAAGAGAAGATGGCCCTAAGGGAGGCTTTCTCGTAGTAGTTTATGGGGGAGAAATTGTGAGTTTTCGTCGAGCGGAGCGTAATCAACAAAGATGGTCCCAATTGAGGCGGTCAAGATTGTCATCGTCCTTGTTGTGGCCAAGGAGGTCACGGTGACCGGCGACCCGGATGCTTAGCGCCGCTTGGAGGAAGCCCAGCAAGAGCACATGCTCGCGTGGCACCCCGCATTCGAACGAGGTCGGTCTTTAAAGCTAGGGTTAGGATCCGTTTGGTTTGTAAAAACTATATGAACTCTGTGTTATTCGTTTCGTTTGTCAACTGCGTTTGATAAACTGCCGTGTAATCTCACTAAACAAATTCTCGAGCGAATTAGTTTTTTGAATTATCTAGCACCGTTTTAGGTATCTGTTCCGTCTAACGACATTTGCAAGCCGTAAGACAGTTTTGAGCCAACCCGAATTGAATTTATGGTTTGGGATTTTAGAGATATGCTACAGATGCTTTAAAATAAATTTAAAGACGGTCACTTCCATGTGCTTCTATCTAAAAATAAGGGAAACTAAAGAACGTTCTGGAATTAATTTTAAATGAAGCACGATGGTCTCTCGTGGCTAGCGCAACAAGTTTTTTATCACCGTCGTGTATACCAACCGGCCACATACGTATACGTCTTGCCCCCGGTACCATTGCTGCAAGTGATGGAGTCGTTTTTTTTTTTTTGCGAAGGATCGGACGACATTACACTTCCAAACTTATAAAAAGACCCAGAAAGAAAAAGAAATTACAAAGAACTCCTTCTTCTAGATCCCGACACAGGCGACCAGGAGCCGTCGGTGACGCGCCGCTGCCGCTGCTCCGCTTCACGCCTTGGACAGGAGCCAGCTCCGTGGCAAACGGGAAGTCGCCAAACGCCGGGCCCGAGGACCCTACTCGCCGGAGCACCGCCTTCGTCGGAGGGAAGTACAACGCCGTCTTCAACTTGATCTTCAAGCTTCGGATCCGCCGCCAGCGCGGATCCGGCCGGAGCCCGACGAGGCGAACAGATCCGTAGATCTGCGGCCTCGAGGAAGTCAGCCGCGGCACGACGAAGATCCGAGGAGCACCACCGCGAGAGGGGACGCGAGCCAACACCAAAACCTCCACCGACGCCACCTTCACCTCCATGGCGCCGCCGGCCGAGGACCAACCTAGCCCTACACTATGTACAAGCCCAGATCTACGGGTTCCCCAGCCTCCCGCCGCCGAGGCGGCCGACGGAGGCGGAGGAACCCGCAGATCTCCGGCGAGCGAGGTGGGAAGGCGAGCTGTTTTCAGAAATCGCCTCTCCTGCTACAGTGACGAGGGAGGGACGCGTCCAAGTCGCGTATGCGTAAGTGATGGAGTCGTTGACCAGTTCAGGCTCCGCGCCAGCGCCGTCCAGGGTACGGCCGCACGTCGTGCTGCTGGCAAGCCCCGACGCCGGCCACCTCATACCGCTGTGCGAGCTAGCTCGACGGCTCGTCGAGCACCACGGCTTCACGGCCACCCTCGTCACCTTCCACAGCCTCTCCGAACCGCAAGCCCTTCCCAGCAGCCTCCCTGCCTCCGTCGCCACCGCTGCGCTCCCCGGCGTCCAGATCGACGACCTACCCGCCGACGCCATCCGCGGCACCGTGCTCGTGGAGATCATCCGCCGGTCCCTTACCAGCCTCCGCACCCTACTCCTCGCCATCAGCTCTACAACCTCGCTCGCCGCGCTGGTGCCGGACTTCTTATGTTTCACGGCGCTGCCCCTCGCCGCCGAGCTCGGCGTCCCGGCCTACATCTTCTTCCCCAGCAGCAAGCAACATGACCTTTCTTTACCTGATGTACTGTCAGGTGGAGCTCCACGACAGCGCTTCCCCTAGCGAATACCGCGACCTCCCGGAGCCTCTCAAGATCCCCGGGGGCTTATCGCTGCGGCGCGCAGACCTTCCGGACGGGTATGGTTCTAGCAAGGATCCGGTTTATGCGCGGCTGCTCGCGTCAGTCCGGCGATACCTCCTTGCCGACGGCTTCTTGGCGAACACCTTCTACGAGATGGAACCTGCCGCCGTGGAAGCGTTCAAACAGTTGGGAGACCAAGGCGCGTTCCCGCCGGTGTTCCCCGTGGGGCCGCTGGTCCGGTCAAACTACAACGACGAAGCTTCTGCAGGCGCGTCGCCCTTGCTAGAGTGGCTTGACCGTCAGCCAGCAAGATCGGTGGTGTACGTCTCGTTCGGAAGCGGCGGAGCGCTGTCCGTAGAGCAGACGGCCGAGCTCGCCGCCGGGCTAGAGGCGAGCGGGCACAGGTTTCTCTGGGTGGTGCGGATGCCGAGCCTGGACGGCCGCTCCAGCGCCTTCAGGGCCCGCGGCGACGACGACGACCCACTGGCGTGGCTTCCCGAGGGCTTCTTGCAGAGGATCGAGGGCAGGGGCCTCGCGGTGGCGGCGTGGGCGCCTCAGGTGCGCGTGCTGTCGCACCGGCGACGGCGGCCTTCGTGTCTCACTGCGGGTGGAACTCGACGCTGGAGAGCGCGGTGTCCGGGGTGCCGGTGATCGCGTGGCCGCTGCACTCGGAGCAGAGGATGACGGCGACGTGGTGACGCGCGAGGAGGTCGCGGTCGCCGTGAAGGAGCTCTTGGAGGGGGAGCAAGGTCGCGCCGCGCGGCGCCGGGCTGGTGACCTCCAGCAAGCGGCGGCGCGCGCGCGTTGTCGCCGCGAGGGTCGTCGCACCGGGCGTTGGAGGATGTCACGGCCAAGTGGAAGGCGGCACTTAGCCATGAGCCATGAACGGGAATTGTGATCGATTACACCATTTCGTCTCGAGCCGAGACTTTTCCTCATTAGTTTCCTCCAAGCTGATCTACCAGTCATGTATGCTTGCTGCAGAACTCTGTAACCATTGTACCTTCGATTTCCTTCTCAGTACTACCATTCACAGATTTAGATGGTTTGTAAAACTAAGCTGAAGCACAGAAAGAAAAGGAGAGATGGGTTACCAGACATAATATATAATATTTATTATATCTTTTTATTTATACAATATGTCCATGAGTGAGAGAGCGGCGATATTGCTCGTCGGCGATAGGAAACCGGTATTTGAAATTTAAAAGGTTAAATTTACAGCTTTAAAAAAATTCAAACAAAAATACCACGATGTAGACAGAACTATGCACTACGACTGTGAAAAAGTCTTTATGTGAAACACATTGTATTCTAGCATCAGCAAAAGACAAAAATACATATCTGGGGCATGACCAGATCAACTTTTTTTTTATCTAAAATTTGTTCGATTTGTCCTTTTTTGCTGAGCCAAAAATATAGTATCTCAGACTAAACTTTTCCAGGAATATGATTGGCTACATCAAGGTATTTCTTTTCGACTTTTTTGAAAATTTTCAAAAAATTCAAAAATGGGCTCCCCGTCGCCCTGTTCCAATGCGACTATTCGCTAAAGTGTGATCCCTGCTGCAACGTGCTGGTATCATTCTAGTTTATAATACGACAAAGTCAGGTAAATTGTACTTATTTTTTTTCGAAACGAGCAAATTGTACTTATAGATAGCGTGTTGGTATCATTCTAGTTTATAATACGACAAAGTCAGGTAAATTTATAGATAGCTACTTTCTACATGCCCATTGATGTGGGCCGTATCAAATCTGTAAGGATGCGTAACCCTAATAGGGCCACGGTATGACTTTATATAGGCACATGACATACAGGAGTTTACAGGAGTTTGGGTCGGTGTACAACAACATAACCGACATACACACAAGGAAATATACGAAACCTATACAGCTAGGTATATACAATATTTAATAGGCCGATCCCCAATTGGGTGCTTCTGATTCCTTCTGAGAGGGCTTGCAAGCCGATGAATGCATGTTCTGATTGTCCACTGTCAAAAGCAGTCAAATAAGAGCATCTCCACCGGTGCGTCCAATAAAGCGTCCGGTAAAGTTGCCGGACAGACGCTGTTGGGCGCGCCGGCAACGGTTGCCGCCTATTGGGAGCGCCGCGCCCACCGGTCGCTCCAATAGACGCTCCCAGATCATAAATTCAAATAATCATATAATTTAAATGATATGTCTAAAATAAAATCATATAATTTAGAATTGAATACACAAATCAAATAGGGCATACAATTATTAAAATTAAAATAAATTGGGCAGTCAATTAGGAGGGTTGTCTACTTGGTCTTTGAGTGCCCACAGATACGCAACTAAATCATTTTGCAGTTGCTCGTGTGCTCCTTCATCCTTCATTTCAGCGTTAATTGTGATGAAAGTGGCAAAGTCTGCAGTCAAATCCGCATATTCATGATCAATCTGGGCAAGAGGACCTTGATGATAGTATGGATGGTCATCCTACTGTGGAGGATCAACACGTTCACTCTCGTTGATCATGATCATGTTATGCAAGATCACACAAGTCATCATCATCTCACACATCTGCTCTTTGGACCAAGTTAGAGCAGGATACCTGACAATAGCAAAGCGAGATTGTAGCACACCAAATACTCGCTCGACATCCTTCCTGGCACCCTCTTGTTCTGCTGCAAAATGAGACTGGCTTTGACCTAGAGGATGGGAGATGGTCTTGACAAATGTAGACCATCTCAGGTAGATTCCATCCGCTAGATAGTACCCCTTGTCATACCCATGGCCATTGATCTTAGTCGGTTAAAAACCGTTGAGCATTGCAGAACGTTGATGTCATTGTGAGTTCCAACCATACCAAAGAAAGCATGCCAGATCCACAAATCATAATCAGCAACAGCCTCTAGTACGATACTGCACTTTCCAACATGACCCTTGTAAAACTCCTTGCCAGGCGAATGGACAATTCTTCCATGCCCAATGCATGCAGTCGATGCTTCCAAGCATACCAGGAAATCCTCTAGCTGCGTTTTGTGCCATGAGCCTAGCAGTGTCAGTTTCGTTCGGTTGTCTCGAATATTTTGGCCCAAACACTGCAACAACCGCCCTGCAAAACTTATACATGGTCTGGAAACATGTAGACTCAGCCATGCGCAGGTAGTCGTCAACTGCATCTGCAGGAGCTCCGTATGCAAGAACTCTCAAAGCAGCCGTGCATTTCTGGATAGAAGAGAAACCAACCAGCCCGGTGCAGTCGCTCTTCAGCTTGAAGTAGTCATCGTACTCCCGCACGCCCGTCAGAACGATCATGAAGAGGTCTCTGTTCATCCTAAACCGCCGCCGGAATTCCTTGTCCTCGTGTGTGGGAGCGTCGGTGAAGTATTCTTGCCACAACGTCATATGTCCCTGCATCCGCATG